>OY997272.1:445587430-446187430 GCA_963921465.1 Triticum timopheevii
GCGCTCTCTCACATACTAAGAAGAAGAAGAAGAAGAAGAAGAGGAGGAGGAGGAGGAAGGAGGAAGAAGAAGAAGAGGAAGAAGAAGGAGAAGAAGAAGAAGAAGAGGAAGAAGGAGGAAGAAAAAGAAGAAGAAGAAGAAAAGGAATAACTATATAAAAAATTACTGAAAAATAAATAGAAGAAAATAAATAATGCAGAAAAGAAAAAAAAATTATATAAAGCAAAAATATTCACAAAGAAACTAAATACGGCAAAAAAACTACTCAGAAATAAATAGAAGAAAAAAATAAAGCAGAAAAGAAATAACTATATAAAAAATTACTCAAAAATAAATAGAAGAAAATAAATAATGCAGAAAAGAAAAAAAATTATATAAAGCAAAAATATTCACAAAGAAACTAAATACGGCAAAAAAAACTACTCGGAAATAAATAGAGGGAAAAAAATAAAGCAGAAAAGAAATAACTATATAAAAAAAATTACTCAAAAATAAATAGAAGAAAATAAATAATGCAGAAAAGAAAAAAAATTATAAAAAATGTTGGGGCGCTGTCCTATGGGCTTGCCAGACCTTGGGTGTGCAAACACATGCCCAGTAGGGCCAGCGGGCTCACAGGGCCGCGCGCCCTAGTTAGGCCCAGAAGCCTACTATATAAAGGAGTTCGAAAGGGCAGCCGCGGCTAGGTTTATAAACCAGTGCGGCTGCCCTTCGCTCGGCGAGGTGGGACTAAACATAGCGCACTGCAGGTGGCAGCGCACGGACATTAGTACCGGTTGGTGGCTCCAACCGGTACTAATATGTTGCCCTTTAGTACCGGTTGGCGCCACCAACCGGTACTAAAGGTCCTCGTTTCCCGCCGCTTGGGCTGGCCAAAATTGGCCTTTAGTACCGGTTGGTGGCTCCAACCGGTACTAAAGGCTCCCCCTATATATACTACACTTACGAAAAATCAGTTATCGTCGCCACTTCTCGTTTCACTTCTCGCGCGAGAGTCTCGATCTCCGACGACGACGACGCCGCCGCGCTGCCGTGCCCTCGCCCTCGCCGCCCCCGTCGCCCGTTGTCGTCGTCGCCACGCGCCCCCGCCGCCCGTCGTCGTCGCCACCCCCCGCCGCGCCCGTCTCGTCGCCGTCCCCGGCCGGCCGCCGCCGGCCCGTCTCATCGCCGTCCCCGGCCGCCGCCGCCCGTCTCGTCGCCGTCCCCGTCCCCCGCCGCCCGTCGTCGCCGCCTCCGTCGCCCGTACGCGTCCGGCCCGTCCATACACACACGCATACACACATACACACACACACGCGCATACACAGATACACACACACACACACTACACACACCACACACACACACACACACTACACACACACACACACTACACGTACAATACACATGTACGTACACATATACACACACTACACACACACACACACACATATTTGTTTTACTTATTTTCTGTTTTCTAATGTTTAGATGAATTAGAACTATATCTAGTTAATTTATTTTTAGAATGTTAGAAATGTTATGTTAGATGAATTAGAAATATGTTAATGTTTAGTTGAACTAGTTGAATTAATATATAGATTGAACTAGTTTATTTTTAGTAAATGCTTAGTTTGAACTAATTGAATTAATATAACTAGTTTATTTGTAGTAAATGATTAGTTGAACTAGTTGAATTAATATATATAGCTAGTTTATTTTTAGTAAATGCTTAGTTGAACTAGTTGAATTAATTAATATAATAACTAGTTTATTTTTAGTAAATGCTTAGTTGAACTAGTTGAATTAATATATAGAACTAGTTTTTTTAGTAAATGCTTAGTTGAACTAGTTGAATTAATTAATATATATAGAACTAGTTTATTTTTAGTAAATGCTTAGTTGAACTAGTTGAATTAATATAACTAGTTTATTTGTAGTAAATGCTTAGTTGAACTAGTTGAATTAATATATATAACTAGTTTATTTTTAGTAAATGCTTAGTTTGAACTAGTTGAATTAATATAACTAGTTTATTTTTAGTAAATGTTTAGTTGAACTAGTTGAATTAATATATAGAACTAGTTTATTTTTAGTAAATACTTAGTTGAACTAATTGAATTAATATAACTAGTTTATTTTTAGTAAATGCTTAGTTGAATTAATAGAAGTAGTTGAATTAATTGAATTAGTAAGTGTTTAATGTTTCGCCTAATATGAACATAGGAAATGTCGTCTGACGACGGAAAAAATTTCATTATGTGCGAATACTGTGAAGACCAGCGCGGCCAGTGCGACAGAAATTTCCTTGTTGATGGTAGGCGATTCAGCATCAAGCTGGATGAGACCTTCGAATTCGATACAGTAAGTCACAACGACAAGTCTGTTTTCGTAATTAAGCATGACTTATATATGCTTCATTTGCCTGACTTATAAATTTTAATTTTCACTATTCTACTAGCGCATCCCCTGCCATGCAAGAATTTTTGTCTTGGATAAGATAGGTTTCAAAGATATGGAAACTATGGAGGTAAAGAGAGCTTACCTGAAAACTGAGCATGATGGTTATACTTTCAACGTCAAAGTATACAATGCACACACGTACACCTATTTTGAATGCAAAACTTGGCAAGCACTATGCAAGGCTTATGCATTTGAGCCTGGTATGGTTATCACCTTTGATATTCGTCCGGAAGATGATATTGAAGGTAATAGAGACATATGGGTCGATGTGCAGACGCCTCCAGTTCTACCATTATATGAGTTCTTCTCAACTATAATTTTGTCTTTGATATTGCTTATTCAAAAATAACTGACAACTAATTTCTATTGACAGCTTATCTCCATTCAACCAAACATGTCCGGCGCTTGGTAGACAGGACCTACTACTGTCCCGGAGCTGAACTAAACTGCGAGGAGATAAGTCATTATGTTTCATGGCTTGAGGATCTTCATACTGTCAAGACAAATTTTCTTCCTGCACTTAGAAATGTTAGTACTCAAAACGTGCGACCAATAGTGATGGTATTGAACTACGGTCACATCTATTTAGGAATGATGGTAAGATATTTACAATTTGTCCTCAGTGCATATTTTGCATACAAAATATTTTTGTAACCTTTCATTGCTAAGTATATTAATTAAGTACTACACGATGTTCTTCAACAGGGACTCCCGATGACAGTTGTGCCTCGGGGTATCGAGACTAAAGGTCAGATGTCAATTGTTAGCTTACGGCCAAGATATCCTGCATTGCACATGAATGCATTCAGGATTTCTAGAAGCGATGAATGCTTAATAGTGAAAGATTGGAGGAAAATTGTTAATGATCGCAGAGAAGTACTAGGGGGCAGCAATGAGAAGCGCAGCCCACGATTAGGAGACAGGTTCATCTGCATGCTCCAGTATGATCAATCAGAAGAGCTATACATGTTCTATGCTATTTTACCAGAGAGAGAGTAGCTAGCAGGAGTGATTTAGCTAGTTCTTCATGCTACTCTTAATTAGTACTCGATGTTCGTGTTCTTCGTTCTGAAGTTAAGTGATTTGCTTTTGTGATGTTATATATGAACGCTTATAATATCATGACAATCATGCATGTTGAACTCGATGATATTTTTGCTTCTGGTACAAGTGAATGTTTCTTCTTTAAGCTAGTAGTGCTGGTGATGATATTTTTCCTACGTTACCTAAGTGATCAAGTATATGCCATATCCCGTATATATTATAGAGTATCAAGTATAATATGGATATGGCATATACTTGATCACTTAGCTAGCTAGCTAGTAGCTAGAGATATCCAATAAATGCATCCAATCGAAACTAATCCGCGGTATTTTCACCTAATGATTTAACAACTCATTATAATGTAAAACAATCACTAAATTAAATTAAAAACACAAAATTAAAGAAAAATAAAAAAACACCCAAACATTTAGTACCGGTTGGTGTTACTAACCGGTACTAATGCCCTACATGCAAACGGGCCTGGCTCGTGCCACGTGGTGGCCTTTAGCGCCGGTTCGTGACGAACCGATACTAAAGGGAGGGGACCTTTAGTCCCCACTCTTTAGTGCCGGTTGGCGAACCGGCACTAAAGCCCATCACGAACCGGCACTAAAGGCCGGTTCTGTACTAGTGGCCGTAGAGGAAACACGTGAGCCAAGCATTATCTCTGTATAGTTGGGATAAACACACGGGTGTATGTTTTTTATTGTAATTGGTAGTATGTTTCGCACAAGATGTAGATATGTGGGTTGTTTGGTTCGTAACCACACTTTGCCATACCCAAGTTAAACAAGTCAGGTTTATGTTTGGTTCTAGCCACACATTGGACAAAATTCTTTTTGTGAAAAGTAAAGCTTCACATAACATGCAGAGAAGAAGGTTGCAAAATTCTTTGAGGCAAGCTGAAGTATAAGCGTGCTAGGAATTTGTACTCCGAGGGTTATACAAGTTTGACAAAAAAAACATGTGGTTAACTGTGGCAAAGTCAGCTTGCAACCAAACACACCCTCTTCTTTTTTCTACATTCATGGATATGCCCCCCCCCCCCCCCCCCCCACCACCACCACCAATGGTACTGTTATCTAACAGAACATTATATTCTATGTGTTTGGCGAAAAGGATGGATGAAAGGCGCATGCAGAGACATGCACTCTTGGAGACGTGACAGAAAGCTTAGGTTCCAACTATTTTAGATGAAGTGCACCAGATGTGATTTCAAATAAAGAACTCTCTCTCTCTCTCTCTCTCTCTCTCTCTCACACACACACACACACACACACACACACAGAGTGGGAAGAATAGTGCACGCCTGCCTGTGGCTTGAATCTGAGAGAAAAGTGTGAGAGCAAGGGTTGGCCCGGCCCTTGCTTGCATGAGAAGGGGATATGCCGGGTCTGCCATGGTGCATACTTTTGTCTCCCAGCTGCAAGAAAATACATTTACTGGGCATGCACAGACGCATACTTTGTCTCCCAGCGGCAAGAAAATACTACATTTACTGAGCATGCACACCTGCTTACTCATGCATACGTATGTACCCATTAATTGCACATATTCTAACATCCATGTAGCCCTTGGAGCACATGTCTGCCATACACATCTCCTGCAGCTCTCTACGCATAGGAGTGTATTATTGCGTGCTGTATGCATCCATCTTTCGATAGCAATATCTATAAACGAAAATACCAAATGGCCTAGGCCCACCCACTTTTTAAAATTGAAAAAAAAAAAGTCAAACAATCTTGAAACTTTTTTTGTAACGAATATGGTCTAGTGTTCTCACATGTAAAGTTTTGGGGAAAAATGACTTACATAGTCTTCTGTGTGAAAAAACAATAAAATCGAATCTATATAAAAGTTATTATTCAAGTTTTTGAAGGTTGCAAAAAAAAAATTCGCCCAGAAGAACACGGAAATCATTTCTTAGCAATTCATTAGTGAGTAGAACACTTGACCATGTTTGCTAAAAAAATAGAATTGTTTGTTTTTGGTATTTTTAAGAATTAAAATGCTTTAGCGGGTGCGCCAAGACCTAGGTTCCAAAGATCTGCAGGCCATCTATAAGTACATTCCTTCTGGAAAATTCACTTTAGAGCCCGGCTTGTGGTGGTCTTTTATTTATTTTTAAAAAGCACATTTTGAAATTACAAAAGTTTCTGAAAAAGACCTACATGTTCATATGGGGGTATACTACATGTGTGTAAGGTTTGATGATGATATACGTTAACATGCAAACTACACGAATGAATAATTCACGGTTTTGAAAATGATAAACAAGTGCAAAAAAAATCATACATATGCAAAGCTTGCGTATTATTCATTGATAGGTAGGAGACATACAAAAGAAGAAGAGAGGAGCACCACACAAGGTGTGTGAAAAACAAAGAGGGATACAACACAACACAAAACTCTCCTAGGTCGAACTCCAGCCGGCAAGGCAAATAGACGAAATACAAAGTTTTGTGGGCCACGTCACGACCAACGCTGGGCACCATCATCGCACGGCAACACTCCTGGACGAACTGGATCAACCCCACCTATGTGTCTAGAGCAGTGGCGGAGGTAGAGGGTGGCCAGGGTGGGCCATGGCCCACCCTGAGATCTGAAAACAACATTTATACCATAGGAGAAAAGCTAAAAAATAAAAGAAAAAAATAAGTGTATATGTACAATACACTGTTGGCCCACCCTGGCCCAGTGGGCTAGGTCCGCCACTGGTCTAGAGGATCGGCAAGAGGGGTGCAGGACCTGGCTGGACTAGAAGGAGAAGCCATGGAGGGAGTGCCGTCGGGACGGTACATAGCGTCGTCGAAGCCATGAATAATGCAATTAAAAATCCACAAATTTGTCATTCTTTTTTTTCTCCGGCTGTAACGTATTTCATTGTGGATCTTGATACACTTGTAGAATACATTCATGTCAACATGTAGGATTTTTATAGAATTTCTTAAAACTTGAAAAATATGATTTTCGAATTTTTGAAAAATCCGAGCTCCAAAATGCCTCACTCCATTCGTTCTCGCATGTACATCTACTGCGCGTGCCTGGATTTCTAGCCGACACGGGTTTAATTTCCCCCCATCATCCACCCATAGTGCCGCACTATGTATATACAGCACACGTACACGGGACACACACACACACACCGTTCTGAATACGTACCTGTATATGCATGCTTGTCTAGTGCGTGCGCAACAACGCCATGCTGTTTCGGGACCAGTCTCGCTCGCATCTGCATGCATGGATCGATCGCAAACAGTTGAATGGACAGATCGACCGTTGGCGCGGCAATCTCTTCGAGTACAAGAAAAGAAGGACGCTTCGTGGATGTATGGTTCCTGGTTATTGTCCGTCTTATGGAGGGGCAGGCAGGCAGGCGGGCACACCTTGCGATTGCGAGAACCGTACGCGCGCGCGGCACCACGGCGTGCAGGCGTGCAGGCGTGTCTTTGCTTCCTGGCATGAAGCTTCTGCCGGAGTGCCGAAGCACAGGTAGATTGACACACCGAGGAGACAGGGAGGGTGTGACATACATCCCAACACCACACAACACAGTTTTTGCGCGTACGTAAGATTGTCGACCGTGCATGAAATGATGGCATGCTTTTGCTGCACCAAGCACGCATGCGCGATTTTCCAACGTCTAGCAAATTCAGATACAATACTGACATGATAATGTGTGTCTGACACTGTTTATCTTGCACATCCAAACTGTCAAAATGGCCGGGCAAAGAACAAACTCATACTTTATTCCTGCACTTTCGAGCTTATTACGGGGGGTACCGGCCAGCTAGCAAATCTTTCTCCTTTTTCGTTTTGTTGCGCGGGGGCCGGGCCATGAGATCGTGGCCGTCCACAACAGTACTGACATGTCGCTTTCCTCTTTACGCCTTGCGGTCAGGTCAAAGAAAAACCAATGGACAAAACAGACTAGTGGGCATGCTTTCTAGAAAAAAAATGAGTTAATTACATCGGCTGTACAAGAACTTGCAGCGAAGTAACAAAATCATACACAAACTAAAAACCCCCAGAAAAATGGTACACTAACTTGTCTAACAGCACATTTTGGTACAGTTTTCGTCAACCATAACGGTGCACCGTCTATTTGATGTTAACTGCGTGTACATGGCCCTGGTGCTCTCCCTCTCGCCTGTGTGGGGACCAGTTGTCAATCGGACAGAGAAAATAAAAGGCAAACGAAAATCTGTGCGCACATCCGTGATTCGAACACGCTAGCTACCAAAACGCTTACATGCGGTAGCTAACCACTCCGCCACAGGCTTGCTTCTGTCGCAACGGAGGTTGGTTCATTTCTATACGTTTAATTTAGACGTATGCTGACCTTTTTTGACCGTTTCGTTTTTTTTTGCTTGTGCGTGTTTTCGTTTCGGATTTCTGTAATATTTCTCCAGATCTTGGGAATTCTTCAGCTTTTCCCTTTTTCTTGCACAGTTCTTTTTAATATAGGTTTTGTAATAAATTGTGTACTTTTTTCAATACTGTTGACTTTCTTTCAATATATGATGAACATTTTTTTCAAATACACACTGAACTTTTTACTATACAATAAATATTTTGTAAATACAGACTGAAAATTATTATACAGATACACACTAACATTATTGTGTAATATACAATGAACAATTTTGTTATATACATTGAATATTTTTAATATATGATGATCTATTTAATTTATATGATGACCATTTCCTAAATAAACATTTTTAATATACGACTAATTCTTTTACATGTATTAAACTTTTTTATAAAAACACATATTAGAAAATTTTCTAATATATATATATATATATGTTTCTATTCTAATATATAGTTTCCAAAAAACAAAAGCCGCATTTTGGGTGAACAGCTGACTGAAAAATAGTATCATGTTATCCAATTAAACTGCTATTATCTATATAGATGTCGTCCTACGCCTTGGCTTCGCGGTACCATCCCTCCAAGTTGTCATCGAACTCTTGCACCTTCGTGAGCCCCTGCTCGAGAAGGACCGCGTCGAGGTCGGCTTCCCGTCGACAGCGCTGCTCCGCCTCCTCCTCCTCCTCCTCCTCCTGTGCACTGTGCGACGATGGTGGCCTCTAAGACGTCCGCCTTCGCCGGGGAAGGTAATCCTCCGACCCGATGACGCCAGCGCCCTGCCGCTCCGGCTTCGGCTCCCTCTTCACCGCGCGGAGCGGTGGGAGCTCCTCCTGCTCCCTCTTGACCGGCATGAGCGGCGTCTGCGAGCTCGAGGCACCGGCGAAGGAGCTGCTCGCAGCGGAGGAGAGGAAGGACAACCCGCGACGGAGGAGCGCCTGCTTGCGGTCGTACTCGCGGAGGATCGACGGCGGCGGCAACAGGCCGTGATTGGTGTACCTACGGGCAACCCTTTTCCTCGCGCCGTCTGACGCGACGCATCGCCTCCGTTCGGAGTGGTCGCCATCGCCGGCGCCGCGGCCGGGCAAGCACATTCCGTGCCACATCGAGAGGGGAGAGGGAAGTCGCGGGCGGCAAGAAATCGAGAGGGAAGATTGGGAAATGCGGCGGCGCGCGAATAGGGTTTCGACCCATATTCCAGCGAAAAACATGTACATACACTACGCGCGCGCGCGCGCGTGTGTGTGTGTGTGGGGGGGGGGGGGGGGTTACGGGCCTCCGTAAAAATATTTACGGGCCGGATGACTACACAGGCTCTAGTCTAACCCAAAAAACGGACCAAAACTGTATATTTCCAGAATTTTACGGGCGCCTCTTTTTAAGGAGTCTACTAGACATACTCTAACAGACCAAAAAGAATTTTAGGTGTATGCTGCCACGGTGATTAGCCCCAAGGAAAACCTTTTTACATCGCTTAACTAATCCTTCGACCGTATTGAATAAAAGTTCATCAGACATTGCAAAACCTATATAGAAAAGAAATGTGCAAAACACAGGAAAAACTAAAAATACCTGTATAAAAAGATAAAATAAATCCGAAAAAAACACGTACAAAAAAACGAAACAGTCAGAAAAAATCAACACGTCTCGGTCAGCTGCTCAACGCGGACTTGGCTGAATGAGGGTACGTCTCGGGTTCGATTCACAGATGTGCGCATAGTTTTTATCGTTGTTTTTTCCCTACCCGACTGACAAATATGGACCCACACAGGGTACAGAGAGAACGCCAGTGCCACATACACGCAATTAACAGCGGTGGGGGTGCGCCGTTAGAGTTGACGGAAATTGCATCAAAATGTGCTGTTAGATAAATTAGTGTACCATTTTTCTGGGGTTTTTTAGTTTATGTATGATTCTGTTAATTCACTGCAAGTTCTTGTACTACAGATGTAATTAACTCAAAAAAAATTCGTCCATTCGGGGATTGGTGTCCCTGTCTTTTCTTTTTGTGCGCGACGTACATCACCCGGCTAACAAAGAGTTGGCTTCACAACCCTCCGATCAATCATTACTAACTATCATCACTGACTGGCCAAAACGGTTATTTTAATAAACACTAAAGGACCAATGACCTATTTGTCCTATTAGAGTTTCTCTTTCCCTCTTTGTCTACAGCGGCTAGGGCACTCATCACATCCAAGCTTCGCCAATGAGCCCGTGGATACACCTCCCTTCTGTTTGCCGTTGAGGCGGCCGGTGGCCAGGAGGGGGATCCCGATGCCTTGGCTCCGACTAGTAGTTTAGGTTAAGGCTTCTTTTTCGCTGGGGCGGCATTTCGGGGGATTATGATGCTTCATCTTTGACTTGGTCTTCGTAGCTCTGGTCCTCCTCGATTTTGTCCATTGCTACAGAGTCGACGGAGCTCCGGTGTAGATTCCCGACATCTCCTTGGGGTGGCGAGGTTAGGTTTCTCGCCAAGCGTGCACAACGACGAGATTTGGTGTAAGGCTCTACATATCGATTCAAGGGTTCAATGGTGATCACAACGGCTCTGGGTCGTCGGTTCTTAGGGGCACATGCACAAAGACTTCAGGGTTGTCATCGACAAGGTCAAGCCGGCTCTGGTAGGGGAGCGGTGACAGCGACGCGTCGATGACTCGTTCCGGCAACGGTAATGGTTGTTTGGTGGTTGGAAGTGCATCTAATGCCCGAATGGTTTTAGTAATTCATTATGACTTATATACCAATGTACTAATGCCTACTCAAAGAATATTTAAGAAAATTTCAATTTAGGTACAGCAATTGGGATGTGAAAGTGGACCCCTCTAAATGGTAAGGACAAGTGTTGGCAAAGCCTCAAGACTCTATATTTCTATTTAAGTGATCCAAGATCACATTGAGTCTATAGGAAAGCCAATATTATTAAAATGGGATGAGCTTTTGAAAATGAATTCACTGCTTAAGTGATTAGAGATATTGCTCCAAAAACATCAGTCACACTCTCGCATTCCACTATGTCCCAAACCATAAAGTCCATCTCAGTCGCACTGAAGCATACACATCCGGGCTCACTGTGATACACTTGACATAACTGTTGCCTAAACCATAGCATCCCGGCCCCACCGAGTTGACCCTTTAGTCCCACCAAAGAGCACTGGCAAACATTCTGTAACCTTTCTGAGTTTCTTAACTTGACCGATATTCATGGACATCTCATTTTTTCATATACAAAATGGGTCGAACAGTGGGTCTGACAGCAGGACCTACATGTGCAAGACAAAATTATTAAAAACTTAAATATTACAATGATTCATGCAATTACACAATAATGTGTTATTAGCCAAAGGACCATGCGTGTGCAAATCTCGATGGTAAACCTCAGTATCTCCCATTGTTTCCATGCAATACATATAAGATAGATATTGATACGGTTAAGTGAAAGTCAGCAAACTACCAGTAAAATATGTTAATGAAAAATAAACGCGTTGGAGATCCAACAGATTAATTTGAGGTGCATGGAAAAGCCAGTTAACCAAACCAAGTATGCTAAATAACTTGGAAATATAGCAACTGTTTATATTTCTCATATATTTAGTACAGCCGAATTTGATTTATTTGTCACATGCACAACAATACAAAATTATATACTCATTAAATGAACATCACATTGCAGAATTGAACCTAACATTTAACTGAATACCACAACAAATGAATCAAACAGTTAACTGAGCACCACATTGCAGAATAGAACATATATTAGAAGATCGGACAGTTACACAAACCAAGCATGCCTAAGAACTACTTGAAAATAGAGAAATTTATGTTTCTCATGTATAAAGTACATCCAAATTAGTTTTGATTTCTCACATGCATAACAATACAAAATTGTACCCACAAGAATTGAACATCACATACCAAACAGTTTACTGAACATCATAACAAATGAACCAAACAATTAACTGAGCATCACATTGCACGTTATATATAATATATATACTAGAAGATCAGATTGCATATTAACATTACAGGGGACAATTTCACTAGAAGGCACTGGTAGTGGCCTCGCGAAAACACCATGAACTGTCGTTTAAAGCAGGCAACTCGTGACGGTGTCCGCGCACGAGGCGTCGACGGTAGCCTCGACGGCGAGGTGCTCCTCCAAGAGCTGGCGGTTGGCACGCATGGCAACCATCGCCGCCTCATCCGCCCGTGCAGCCACGGTTTGCTTCTCCGCTGTCAGATGCTCCTTGAGCTCCTGGCTATACTGTGTGCACCATGGCTTTGGGTGGCGCTTATTTGGAGGATGGAGTGGTGATTTAGGTGGAAGGTGTTGCATCGGTGGTCAGGGCATGTGGGATGGAGAAGGAGGAGGAGGATGGGGGTGGGGTGCGGATTACCTTACTAGATCGACGAGGTTGCGTAGCAGGAAGGAGCGTCGCCGGCGAGGCGACGCTGCAAGCAAGCAGTGAAGATTTGAACTTGGGAAGGAAGAAGCAGTAAAAACGTGGCTTTTGGTCAGGGGGTAGATATTTCTGCGGTTCCCCAAAAAAATTTGCTTGGTGCAGCGAAAAAATGGCGCACAAATGTGGTTGACGCGCAGGCGGTGGACTGTAGTCGACGAAGCTTTCGGCGTAAGCCATACATGAGGGTGTTCCAAGATATTTTATACTGCATAATACTGATTCTTGCTAATAAATTGTTTGTGGTGTACTTGATTTTTTTTTCATTTTGATTTGAAAGACAAAATAGGGTTATGGCGGGAAAGGACAATGTTTGAATTTCTAGAACGTTTATCTGCAGTGAACATGCAACTATAGGAGTGTCGTGTTAAAATTTAGAATTATTCAGGGTTCGTTTGGCCCTTTTTATATATTAATTGACTTTCTAGGAATTTAATATGCATAATTCAAATTTGAACTACATGCACATGCTCAAGTGCACAAAAATGGGTTGAAAAATCATATATGTGTCCTTGAGTGAATGTTTAGGTCCATGCAAGAATTGGGAATAAATTTCAAACATCTGGGCGTCGTGGCTCGGTAGAAAACATTGAGAAACTTCGTTTTCAAATTCCTGTAAATCCAAAACTCATCTGGAATTCATGAAACTTGGCATGGTGTCATGACATGGCACCAACATGTCGTAGTAAAAAAAATTCCAATTGGAAACAAGTTTTGGTACGTATAATCTTCATACAAATTGGAGTTTCTCTCAAGAAGCCTCACGATTCCGATAAGAAATGTGTCATCTCTGTGGGCGAAACGACATACGTTGCCTCTTCCCACCTAGGTTTTTCAAAGAGGCAACATAGACCCAATATGAGTGTCATGCTAAATTTTGAAATTATTCAAGGTTTGTTTGGCCTTTTTTATACATTAATTGAGTTTTTTAGGCATTTAATGTGCATAATTCAATTTTAAACTACATGCACATGCTCCAGTGCACCAAAATGGGTTGAATAATCATATATATGTTGGGTGAATATTTAGGTCCCATGCAAGGAATGAGAATGAATTTCAAACATCTGGGCGTCGTGGCTTGGCCGAAAACATCGAGAAACTTGGTTTTAAATTTCTGTGGATCCAAAACCTACCTAAAAATCATGAAACTTGGCATGGTGTCATGATATGGCACCAACATGTTATGGTTAAAAGTTTGTCTTACTTGTGACAAGTTTTGGTATAATCTTCTTATAAACGGGAGTTTCTCTTAAGAAGTCTCATGGTACCGAGAGGGAACGTGTCACCTTGGGCGAAACAACATACGCTGCCTCTTCCCGCCTTAATTTTTTACAGAGACAACATAGACTAATAGGAGTGTCGTGCTAAAATTTGGAATCATTCAGGGTTCATTTTTATAGGCGCTTAATGACGTGGCTAGGTCTCAGTCAGCTGAGATTTAACCAAGTCTCAGTCAACTAACATAACATGTAAGGGAGAGAAAAGAAAATCTGAAAATAAAATGTTGCCCGGATCTTTATGTAAGATCTCACGGATATAACTTCGACTGAGACTTAGCAAGACTGATATATATATATATATATATATATATATATATATATATATATATATATATATATATATAATGATAATGGCAAGAGATAATAATTGTCTTACATATTTAGGAAGATAATTTAAAATGCCACATGAACCAATGCCCGAAAGAATCAAGGACAAAAGAAGAAGGAAGACGCAGACAACAATCTGGATCGCTGCTCTCAATTTCATGATGGGTTGCTGCAGGGAACGGATTTCCTCCAACTCCTTCGTTGCCCCCACGACCTTCATCTCCTCTTTCCTCTCCTCTGCCATCTTCGTCATTGCGTCCATGGCGCAAGCTATCTCGTGGCGAGCGGCGATGATCTCTTTCATGTCCTCAATACTTCGCTTGACAGCACCACCAGCCTATCGCGCTCGATGCGGAGCTTGGCCTTATCGTCCATAAGTTCCGCTACCATGGTGGATGCCTTCTTCAACAAGGCAGGGCTCTCCTCGTGCAGCTTCACCCTGCCGGCGATCTTCTCCCTCAGTAGGTCACGCTGGGTGCGGAGCTTTGCCTTGTCCTCCATTAGTACCTGGATGATGCAGGTCACCTTATGAACCGAGGCATTGCTCTCCTCCTACAGCTTCGCCCACGATCTCCTCCTTCAGCTTGTTGAGCTCAAAGCGCATGTAGTCGCCAATGCACTTCTAAGAGCCCTTACCTGCCCGCGTGAGATATTTTGAGGCCACCGCGGCGCGACATGACCTCTGTGCTGATTCTGCGGCGCGATCGGACCTTTGTGATGCTTCCGCGGTACGGCAGGACCTCTTCGCTGCTTCGGTGGCACGGCGGGACCTCTTTGTTGCTTGGGCAGCGTAGCGAGATCTCTTTGCTGCTACCTCGGCACGACGGTACCTCTCTGCGGCTTCCGCTTCCCTGTGAGCCGCTCCCTGGTTATTTGTCGAGCCAGAACTCCTCCAATGGGCCATGGTAGACGCAAGGAACGACAAAGAAAGACTTCTTTGTTTGTTGACGAGGAGGAATGTGCAGTCATTTTCGAGTAGGTAGTATTTATAACCTAGTAATAAGCTGCTAAGTGGGAAATGTTTAGGGTTTGATCAGTGTGAATAGGTTTGCAATTAAATATAGCATGATAATTTGAAATGTGATGGGAAACAAGCTTAAAATTTATTGACGGTTCCAGTTTTGAAGCGCGAAACGGTTCCGGGATGGCGTATGTGGGCACGCATTCTCAGATGTGTACGTGGCGTGTGCACCGTAGGATGCACCGCAATTGCCCACGACCTGTTCCATCAATCGTGCACGCTCGTTATTACTATCGTGCATGATTCTTTTAAATACAATGTGTGGCCGCACACAATGGTATACGGTGTCAAGTGTTATCGCACACATATTTACATAAGTGCTTAGAGAATTTCTTCTATAAAAATATACCTCCAAGGGCTAGTCCTGGATGGTCTCATTTTTTTAAGAAACCGTATGTGTAACTCTCACATCATCACACATGAGCCACCGCGAACAACTCGCTTATACAAAGTTTTTGCCAATAAACACACACGCATCTTGTTAAGACGAATCGCTTGTGTTTTCTCGATCATCACAAATAGTTCATCCATGTGACTTATATGCCGTCTATCGCACACTCCTTGATCTAGCTAACTGTTTCTGTTGTTTCGAGTCATTGCAAACAGTTCATCTGAGTGACATGTAAGTCATCTATCGCACACACCTTGATCTGGCTGACCGTTTCTGTTGTTTTGGCTCATCGCAACAGTTCATCCGAGAGACATGCATGCCGTCTATCGCACACACCTTGATCTGACTGACTGTTTTTGTTGTTTTGGCTCATCAAATAGTTCGTGTATGGATCAACTCTATGCCACACATGCAACTCTAATATGAATCGTGCTTGATGGATCCGTCATCGCACACAGTTCGTTTTATTGGTGACATTTTTATTATGATACCGTCTGCGATTAATACATCGCACACAATTTGGTCGATTGATCTCTTATACATGTGTCGTGTTAGGGCCTTCCTGTAGTAGCGGGGATAGATATTTATCAACGTCCTAATGGGACCCCTCCGAAAAATAACAATGCCATCACAAACATAGGGAGACTTGCCATGAAGGAATTTATAAGGACCGACTTGCTTGCCTTGGAACACAATCTACCTTGTCATTGATTAACCCGATGGTGGACCTTCCCAACAATTGGACTAAGGCTCTGCATGAGAATCCTAGAATCATTCACTAACAAACCAAGGTAGGATAGGATATCGGGAAGGAGCCAAGGCTACAACTAATGATATTCACAATGCTCAACTCTTCGGTGTCAGAGTAACCCATTACCATCATCTTGCTTTTGACAAATTTAATAGTTAATCTCCGCATCTCCTAGAAACATAGGAGGAAGAACTTCAAGTTAATAATGTCTAAGGAAATTCCCTCCACCATCAGGATGGTGTAATCCGCATATTGAAGACGAGAGACACCACCTCCCCCAATAAGATGGGGAACAACCCCGTGTAAGTGACCCGCCGCTTTAGCCGTCTCTAGAATGGCGGCAAGGGTGTCCATCTCGAGGTTAAACAACAAAGGGGAGAACGGGTCACCCTGTCGAACCCCTCTCCAAGTTTGAAGCATGGACCTGTCTCACCATTGATGTGGATGGGCGTGCTCCCAGTACAAACCAACTGCATGATCCAAGTGACCTAGCGGTGATCAAAGCCTTACGTTGCAGGACGTCCCGAAGGAAGTCCCAACACGGTGTATCGTAGGTATTATGGAAATCACACTTGAAGAAAACCTTCTTTAGATGTTTAATGTTTACTTCATGAATGATTTCCTGGAGGGTGAGAACCCTGTCATGAAGCAAACGACCTTTAATGACGGCAGTCTAGTTCAGGTGGGTGCCGTAGCAACCCCCGGTGCGGCCCTAATGGCGTGCGCCTTAGTGAGGATGCAGAAAATGACATTTATGACCGTGATTGGTCTAAATTGGCGGATGCCCTAGCCCAACTACCTTGGGGATTAAGGAGACAAAACCATAATTAATCTAAGATACATCAAGGACCCCCAGGAAGAAATCTTGAAAAATGACCATAACCATACCTTTGATGACTTTCTAGAATTTCATAAAAAAAACTGAGAGCTCATCCGGTCAAGGAGCCGAGTCAGGTCGCATGGCTCTGATCGCCGCCTCCACCTCCTCCGAGAAGAACATAATCGGAAGGTTGTAATTTTCCAAAGACGAAACTATCGCATCAACCTACTAAGTATTAGGGTTCAACCCACTCCACTCCTAGGGGTGCCACAAGAAAGGGCCTTATAGAAACCATCGACATGATCTCTAATCGCTCCCTTCTCTTGAGGAGACTAGGACCATCCCAGAGGACCACCATCATTGCGTGATGCCTCTGGGTGTTGCCAATGGCCTGGAAATAGGTCGTATTGGAGTCTCCCTGAGAGTCCAATTTAAAAGCTCCTGAAGGCACCAGCAAATCTCCTCATTCTGGAATAAGCTCATGAGTTGTCCTCTAACTGATAGATGTCCATCCACTCCTCAGGATCAAGGCTGCCACTCTCCACCCTGGCATCCAAGGCCTGGATGACAGACAGAAGTATGTCCTACCTAGACCCGATCCCTTCCCAGGTTTGGTCCCTAGCCTCGCATGAATTGCCTTGACAATTTGGTGCAATGGTGCCAAGTGTCAAGGATAGACATGGTTCGGTGTTGGGAATCAAGGGCCTCAAACCAACAATCCTGCACCGCCACTGCAAAAGCCCCCTGATTCAACCAGAATGACTCAAAGTGGAATTGAGGAGGTGGTCGGAGTTCCTGCTCCCCCAAGAAGAGAGGGACATGGTTCGAGCCTACGAGAGTGACAGCCCGACGAGAAGCAAGAGGAAACCAGAGCT
The DNA here is from genome assembly GCA_963921465.1 of Triticum timopheevii. Taxonomy (NCBI): domain Eukaryota; kingdom Viridiplantae; phylum Streptophyta; class Magnoliopsida; order Poales; family Poaceae; genus Triticum; species Triticum timopheevii. The sequence goes on from OY997272.1 coordinate 445,605,213, forward strand.
CCTAGTTCGTGGAAACTAGAGCATGATCGTGGATGCTCCGAAGCGGTTTACCTGTTTATTCATCCAGGTAAACCTAGCACCTGCCCTATCTAACTCACGAAGACCCATACCTGTGATGCAATTATTAAATTGATTCACCAGCGAGATATTGACCTTAGAGTTTTTTTTATTGGCCATGGATCTAAGGAGGTTAAAGTCTCCTCCAACCACCACTGGCAGAGTGGCCCGCTCCACCTTAGTGGCCAACTCTATGAGTAAAGCACTAGAACGACTATGGTCCGTTGGCTCGTACACCACAATCACTTCCCACTTGAAATTATTATTTCTCTAGAGAAGTTTCATACTGACGTAGAACTCTCCACAATCACCCCTAGAAGGATGCCACCCGAGTGGCCCACCACTCCAATAGCAGGAAGCTAGTGTTACGCGCGAAAAGCTGACGACTAAGACCTTGTAATTCCCAGAGGGACAAGTCATGTCCAATAGGGGTGTGTTTGGTTGCAGTAGTGAACAGTACATGCGTTGCATGCACATCTCAACCCAGCCTGGCTATGGAAAAACAGACTCATATGCGACATCTGCAAGTTGTTTGGTTGCCTGCATATGGACTTCCTGCATTAGGGGATCAACTTTGGCACATCATTTGGTTGCCTGCATTGTCTCGGCACATACGACTACACGGTGTTTGGTTGCCTGTATGGGGTATTATTAAGAGCTAGCACTTGCACTTAGCACACAGGGTTAAGAGGTAGCAGAGGAAGGGGGAGAAGAAATGCAGTGTGCGCCGGACCATGGCGACTACGGTGGATAGTGGTTGTGGCGCCGTGTCCGACATGACGAGCATGGAGTCGTGGGCGAGCGATCCAGTCGGCGGCATGGCGAACGACACCGTCGGTGAACTAGTTGTGGTACTCGCGCAAAGACAGTGAATAGGGGAGGAGAATTCAGTGCTCGCGCCATGGTATCGTCCGTGCGGTAGGACGAGAAAGGAGACCGAGATGATCACCGCCGGAAACGACTCCAGTGTAGTGGGACGAGAGAGAGGAGGCCGAGAGGAGGCCAAGATGATAAACCCCGTCGGTGGCATGGTGAACTGCAGTGTGTGCACCATTGCGGGGTCAGTGCAGTAGGAGGACGATAGAGAGTAGGCCGAGATGAGCGACGCCGGAAATGACTCTAGTGTAGTAGGACGCGGGCAAGGAGATCAAGGGGAAGGGTGTCAGCGTCGAGAGGGGCGAATAGGAGGGCTTTGAGCAGAGGACAGATGAGCTCGATATGGCAGCGTCAGTGCAGTAGACTGTTGTTCAAAGAGAGATGAAGGTACGATCGTCGAAACCAAAAACTTACAACACAAATGTTGTGAGGAATTGCGAGATTAGGTTGCTAATCAAAGGAAATTTCAAATGATCGATCGTGCGCGACGAATCTGACAAAATTCGACCAGAATAGCTCCATTCAGGAAGACGAAATTAAGAATTTACGGCCGACGAAACTACAAACCGATCGCCTGAATGGAACCGTAGCATTGAGGTGCATCTTTTTTGTGTAGAGCTTACCTCGAACCGAAGCACCGTTGTGTAGATCAGAGGGAGGAGATTAGATAGGAGCTTACTGGAGGTTGAAAAAGACCTCAAGTAATCACCTCGCATCCCTCCCGTCTCCACTCGTGCAAGGGCACACTCTCTTGCGCTCGGCTCGGCCTGGCTCACGAGAAACTGTCGACTCGATTGTTTCCAGCGAGCCAGGCTCTGGATTGCTTTAAGAAGCGTGCGATGTAGGTCCAACAATGAAACCAGGCAACCAAGCAAGCCTCTGTCTTCCCGCGTGGGCCTGGTTGGGCTCTATGTAGGCAACCAAACACGCCCTAGTTTCCTGGAGCCCCACAATATCAATTTTCTCTTGAGGCAAATACTTGATCAACTGTCTCCTTTGGCCATCCTGGCCGAACCCCTGCATGTTCCATAATAGCATATGCATTAGGAAAGTATTGGTTTTGGACCTCTTGTCCTAGGTCTGCTTCTTCCCGTCCCAATAATAAGCAACTCGTTGTTCTTTTGCATTTTCTAAAGAACTATGATTGTTTGTTGTGTCAAGCTTATTTATAGGACAGGTTTCCCCTACCCTTAGTGTGCTTGACTGTGTATTCGTCTTGCCGGACTGGGAACTTCGGTTCCCTTTGGCCTCTCTACATGCTATTACACGAATCGGGTCTGACCATGTGCCCCTACTCTTGTCATCCAGGGATGAGAGACCCCGTCCCCCACCTTGATTTCGGTTCGAGATGTTCTGGCTCCAGTAGCCAGGCTTTGTGCCGGCTGTTCAGGCCCATTGGGCCGCGGCATGTAGCGAGCCCCATAGGCGGCTGTCTACCCTGGATGAGTGGCATCATCTATCTAAGCGATCTAGGCAGTTCATGAAGGGTTGGGGAGCCAACATTGGGAGGGACCTTCAGATCCAGAAGGCTTCCCTCCTTGAGGAGATCCGCTCCCTTGACCATCGCGCGGACTTAGCAGGCATTTCCGCCGAAGAGTGGGCCCATAGATACGATCTTGAAGACTCACTTATGGAAATCTACTCCAAAGAAGAGGAGTATTGGCGCCAGCATGGATCTATGAACTGGGTATTGCTTGGCGACGCCAACACTGCCTACTTCCAGGCCATCGCTAATGGCCAGCGGCGGCGCTGCTCCATTCCCCTGTTATGGGAGGGAGGCCAGCTTTTTCAGGATCCTGCAGTGATTCATTCACTGGTTGATGACTTCTATAAGTCCCTCTTTACCGGACACCCCCGGGGTGGGGTCGCCCTTGCTGACCACCTTTGGTCTTCTAACCAACAAATCTCCCCCGAGGAGATTGCTGCTCTCCTCGCCCCCTTTGATGCCGCGGAGGTGGAGACTTTTGTCAAATCGATGAACCCGGCCTCAGCTCCAGGCCCCGACGGCCTCCCGGTTCGCTTCTTCCAGGCCTTTTGGCCGATGGTTAAGGACATCATTCTTGACTTATTTCGCAAATTCTCTCAGGGAACTTTAGACGTGTATCGTCTCAACTACGGGATCATCTCCCTGATCCCAAAGGTTCCTGGTGCGGCGGACATCTGGCAATTCCGGCCTATCTCGGTCCTCAATGTGCTATTCCGGATCCTGGCCAAAGGGTACGCCACTAGGGCGGCCTTGTAGCTCCTCGAATCCATCATACGAACCAAATGGCCTTCACTAAAGGCTGATATATTCTGGATGGGATGCTCTTTCTCCACGAGGTCATCCATGAAGTTAAGAGCAAACGCCTCCGCATGGTGTTCTTCAAGATTGACTTCCATAAAGCGTATGATACGGTACATTGGTCCTTCCTTCGGGAGGTGATGTTGAGGCGTGGCTTCGATCACCATTAGATAGCCCGGGTGATGTAGCTGGTTACGAGTGGACGTACGGTGATCAACATAAATGGGGAGGTCGAACCGTACTTCCAAACTGGCTAGGGGGTTCAGCAAGGGGATCCTATTTCCTTGTTCCTATTCAATCTGGTGGTCGATGCGCTAGCCATGGTCCTTGATCTAGCCAAGCAGGCGGGCCACATTAAGGGGATTTGCCCCCATCTTGTGGCCAATGGTGGTTTGACCCACCTCCAATATGCGGATGACACCATTATGATGGTGAAGGGCTCGGACGAGGATATCCGACACCTCAAGTTCCTTCTCATTTGTTTTCAGGATATGTCGGGTCTCACAATTAACTTCGCTAAGAGCGGGGTGATGGTGCTTGGGTACACTCGGTAGGAAGCCCAACGAATCGCAAATCGCCTGGACTGTCGATTGGGTTCCTTCCCGACTACTTACCTCGACATGCCAATTAGTGACGCACGTCTTCAGGAGAAAGACTTCCGCCCAATAATTTCCAAGCTCCAACCTCGGATGGAGTGTTGGCAGGGGAGCTGGCTTTCCAAGGCCGCTCGAGTGATTCTGATGAACTCCTCCCTTGTTAGTCTCTTGATGTATGTTATGGGATTCTATAGTTTACATGAATCCCTCCATCAAGAGGTCACTAAACTTCTCTCCAGATTCTTCTGGGCTGGAAAGAACAATAAACAGAAGTACCACATGGTTAAGTGGTCTGAGATCTGCAAGCCCAAGGACCAGGGCGGCCTCGGGATCATTTCATCCAAGCGGATGAATATTGCCCTCCTCTCCAAATGGCTTTGGCGTATTCAGATCGGGGAGTGAGGCCTTTGGCTGGAAATTATCCGCGCCAAATACCTTCGAGGGCAACCTCTAGCGTTCGCTGCTAGATCTGGTGGATCCCAATTCTGGCAGTCGGTGATTCAACGTATGCCGGTCCTGCATATTGGGACCTCCATTCAGGTGGGCTATGGATCCGACACCCTCTTCTGGCTTGATAGATGGGCCGGGACGCGTTCATTTGCAGAGCAGTTCTACGCTTTATTCTCGATTTGTGTCCGCCCACAACTCTCGGTGGCCATGGCTCTGGCTGACCTGGGCGCTGTTGCTTTCCGCCATACCTTCAGGGCGATGGAACTCGCTCAATGGGAGGAATTGCTTGAGTGCGTTGCCCTCCACACCCCCTCCCTTGAGCCAGATTCGCTATCTTGGCATCTAGAGCCAAGTGGCCGCTTTTCTACTAGATCTCTGTATCAGGCAATTGTGCCCACTCACGGACCAATTGAGCTCTCGGTCTTATGGGAGATCAAGCTCCCCTTGAAAATCCGCATATTCCTTTGGCAATGGGTCCGGGGCCGACTGCCCTCGGGCACGGAGGTGCGCAAGCGTAATGGCCCTGGGGACGGCCTTTGTCCCCTTTGTTTGGTACCGGAAGACTGTAAACATATCTTCTCCGGCGGCGCAGTTTCTATGGAGCTGCTTCCGGGAGGTAGTTGGTGGTGTCTGGTGCCACGACAACCTTTCGACCCTGTTCGGGGAGATCCTTAGGCTCCCCGGACCTAGACGTGCACCCACTTGGGTGGCTATGGGTACCCTGGCATGGACCCTTTGGTGTAACCACAATAAACTAGTCATCGAACGAGTGATTCCGTGCCGTGGGACTGATGCAATCTACAAAATGTGTGGTTTCTTACAGCTATGGACTCCGCTTAGCAAGCGGTGTGATCGGGACGTCATCAACAACATCATCATGGGTCTCCGCTCTTCGGCTGCAGCTCTAGCTCCACCCCCCCCCCCCCCCCCCCGCGGAGCCGGGTTAGCTTCCGTTTTCTATTTTGTTTGGGGCTTGTCTTGCTGTGCCCCCGGTGATGATTTGAGACTTAAGATCGGCTTGTACTTTGAACCGTTTTGTTGGATACTTGGGGTTGTTGCTTTATAATATAGTAAAAATTTATAGGAGCCGCTACCATTTGAGCATTTTGGTTATTCGTGAAACAAACATTTCCCTCATCATATTATTTAAATTTGAAGTAACTGTAGATAATTTTCAATTTGGAGGATGTGTTTTATGTGTTCCTTTTGACAATCATTTTGTCGAACGTTATCTTTTTTTTTTATTTGTACCAGTTGAGAGAAAAATATATTCTTATTAACATGATCTTTTTTTTTGCAAATATCTTATTAACATGATCTGGTCATCTGGCCATTTATTTAAATTCCGTAGATCAAGCACTACCAAGTTTCCTTGAATTACAGCAACGGGCCTTACCCTGAAACTTTTAGCCCATCTAACTGATGAGGTGAACTTAAAGCTTCATGTAAGTTGTTTGAAAGTGATTTGCTATAAATAACTCAAATTCAGTATGTGCTGTGTCACTAGAACTATACCACGTCACAAACAGGAACGTACATTTCTTACGCTGAATATCGTGATATGGTCACATGTACTTCCTCCGTTCCAAAATATGTACTTCCTCCGTTCCAAAATATGTACTTCCTCCGTTCCAAAATAGATGACTCAACTTTTGAGTCATCTATTTTGGAACGGAGGGAGTATGTTTTTAAGTGGTCTCTTTATTGAAATTCATGATTATGGTTTCTCTATCTAATAGTAGTACTACAATAAGATATGATGGTACACTGAATTTGACTGTTTACGTGTTCAGCTACTCCAAAACCTGAATGAATCATACTAACACAAATTTCTGAGATGGATCTGTGTTGCATCTTTTTGGAGCCAATTTGTGGACTCGAGAAGCCATACTGCACATTTCCAGTTCAAAATTTCAAATGCAGGCAGCAGACAATCACCATTCAGCAAGCTGCATACTGTTGGTGGCCCTCGGGAGGCTTGCACTTGCATATCTCCAGTTCAAAATTTCAAATACACATACAGGTGCACTCTTGGGCACACATTGAATAACTGGCATTTGTTTGTTTTCAGTTAAAAAAATGTTTTGAACCTGCTAATTAAGGAAGAAAAATATCCTGAAACTCACCGGTAAAACCTGGAAAGTTATTCAATGTCTGCCCAATTCTGCACCAGTGTATTTGAAATTTTGAACTGCCCTCGTTCAAAATTTGAAACTTTAAATAAGCGATAGAGGATCACGCAGCCGTAACAAGTTTGACCTGCCATCGTTTTTCCAATGCGAATCTGGCCCGGTTGGTACTAATTAAACCCTATAAGAGTCGCGCAAGGGGCGGACGCTCGCGCATGCCACGTTGGGCAAGCTATACTGTTCAGCGAGCACGCGTATTGGCCAGAGAAAAAATGAATAAAGAGAGATCGCAATGGACGTGGAGTTTCTGCACCCGAGCTCATTTGAGCTCGGGTGAACAGTAAAATCGAAAAAAAATCGAAAAGTTTTCAAAAAATTCCAAATTTTTTTTGGGAGAAACATTGACAAAAGTTTTAAGTGCTTGCAAAAATTCGTCGTGAAATCACATTTCTAGAAGGCGTGGCAAAAAAAACAAAATTGGTACTCTGAAAATGCTACTTTCAAAAGCATTTTGGAGCCTGAATTTGTTTTTTTTTGCCACGCCTTACAGGAATGTGATTTCATGATGAATTTTTGCAAGCACTTAGAACTTTTGTCAATGTTTCTTCCAAAAAAAATTTGGAATTTTTTGAAATTTTTTCGATTTTTTTCGATTTTACTGTTCACCGAGCTCAAATGAGCTCGGGAGCAGAATGGCACTTTCGGATCGCAATGCGGTAGAGATATTTTCCTCAGATGAGCTCATTCTCGGATACGGCCGCCCCCTCTCTGTCTCCTCACCTTTCGTCTTCCTCTCCTCGCACACGCAACCTTTTCCTCCTCTCCCCCTTCTTCTCCTCGACATCATCACGAGTGGGGTAATGACGAACTCGAGCTTGGCGACGCGGATTCAAGCGCAAGCGCTCCATATCCGGCGGAGGGGTGGCACGCCGGCGACGGCGATTTCGATCTGCTGTATGCCTCGTTGCTGGAGGCGGCTGCTCGATCCAGCCACGGTGAACAAACTCCCGACCATCCCTCCTCGCCTGCGTCTCTGCCCGATACTCATTTTCGCCACCATCCACGACCAGATCGGCGTCTGGCAGACTCTGGCGTAGGAGGCTCGGGGTGGTCGTGGGCTCGTGGCGGTGGCCTCTTCAGCGGCGTCAGGCAGCGCGGCGGCTGCGGGCAGAAGCAGCAGGGGTTGATGGAGGGGCGGATGTGGGCGGGGTCGGCGGTTGGGGGCGAGCGCCGGACAGGCAGAGGGAGTACCTTGGCCGAGAGACAGCGAGGCTCGCCGGCTGGGTGACTTCGAGCGATGGACTGGCAGAGGGAGCGAGTTGGTCGAGGGACGGCGAGGTTGGCTGGCTCAGCGACGGCGAGCGCCGGACAGGCGGAGGGACTGGCTTGACGCCCTCTCTCCAGTAGCCTCCTCTCCTATGAGGCAGGGAAGGACGCATCCTCCTAACATCCTGTTCAACCCCCTCCCATCTTTAATTTTGCCTCCTTTATTTTCTCGTCAATTCAAATTTCTATTCAGCCATGTTCTGTTGCATTCTTCTATGGGTTGATGTGTTAATATTTTTAGTATTGTTCTCAAGAATTGTTATTTCTTCCGCTGTCCTATTTTTTGTGCTGCTCTACAGAAAGCTCTTATAGTTCATTCGCAAAATAAAGCTCTTATACTTATATGTTCATCTGTGCAGCCTTGTAATAATATTAGAATACTTTTTTCTTTCTATTTTTTTGTGGCTTCACAAAACCATTAAGCAGTAAGTTGGAGAACTCAGTTTTGTTCACTGAGAAAATGAAAATCGAGCATCAGTAAAGCTGGAATTTAAGTATTAGAATGTGTGGGGTGTTGATCCTGTGTTTGCTGTTGCTCTTTGCATCAGCTTAGGTGCGATTCATCATGGATTCGTCCATGTTTGTGACTGCTTCTGCCGCGTTGTTTGGTTATGTTTTGTGTAGATGGATTGCTGCTTATCACCTGTTTGCACTTATGCCACACGATTCTGTGTGTTTCTTGCAGTCCATAGTGTGTGATTTACAGCCTGCTCTGAAATTTGGTTTCTGTTGGACAGGGTTCGTGCAACTCGTCCGATAATTCCTGTTCGCGTGTACTTGCTATGTGAAGTAGCTCACTTGTGCGGTTCAGGTGCGCATTCGTCAGGTTTTGCAAATCAGGCCCAGTTTGTTACATTTACAAGTGAATTTCATTCTTGTTCACTTTCTGAACTGCAGAATGAGAAATGAAGTGGCTGAACTAAATCTGATGCATTATGTATGTGAGTAACGCCAGCGCATTCCATATGACTAGAAATACAAAACATGCTAATTGTTCAAATTATTTGAAAATTCATATATTACTCATTATGGCAGCCATGACAACCTTTTCACTGAAGTCACAAGTGGAGTATGCAGTTAGATGATTCAAGTAGTTGTATACACAGGCTGCACAATAAAAAAATGTACTCAAGACATGATAAAGCACTGTGTCCAGGTGCAGTTCTTAGGAATATTGTCCATTAGATCAAGTATATGTTATCATGTCATAGTAGTAATTTGGATTCAACAGTAGAGATAAAGAACGACAACACAGAATCAATTGCTTGCTCGCTGTTGGGTACGATCAAGGCTCCGATTAGGTTGCTTGGTTCGATGGTTTCACTCTGCCTGCGTCGATAACTTGATCTGACATCTGTTTGGATTTTGGATTTGGAGCATGTAGGAGACTGTTCTGGATTGCTCATTCGTGTTCCATTTATTGCAAGAGACGAGATTTAGGAGGTTGTTGCGCTCATTCGTGTTCCATTTATTGCAAGAGACGAGATTTAGGAGGTTGTTGCGAAATAGTTTGTGTGTAGATTTTGTCATTTCTAGGATTGGATGTTTATGCAGTTTCTCTTTCTGTTGTGTAGGTTAGGCGATCGATGGATTTGATTGTTCATAGCCTGTACAGCCAGAAGTGTTCTTTTGGGACAGTTTCGTCTTAGACAAATAACTGCAGTTTGATGTATTAGACAAATTACTATTTTGTTGAAACCTTGTTGTGGTGTGCTAAATTGTTTCCTTCTGTCTGTACCTGGCAGTTGTAAGCACCTATTCCTTTTTCTTCTTTTGTACCTATACATAACAATTCTGTTTTCTTACCCCTGCAGCTATGCATGACCTGCAGCTTATTCATGCGGATCTCAAGACAGAGAACATTCTCCTTGTGTCACCTGATATCAGGGTTCCTGATTATAAGGCACTGAACTTCCAAATTAGAACCTGGCCTAAATTTGAGATTTTCCGAATGTATAATTTTGTTTTTGTTCATTCTATGGAGGTAGTCCATTGGTCACTTAATGCTCTTTACCGCTTGAGTAGATTTCTTTTTCTTTATTTCTAAACTCAGTTTTCTTTTCTCCATGAAGGTTTCCTTTTCCTCTAGATGAATATAAGGACCGGGCACACATGTTCCTCTTAGGCGATGTGCAATGGCGCGATGGAATTCTGAAATGGAACATTCGATCCTTGCGATACGAGTATATATGGTAGTGATGGAATTTTGAAATGATTGTGGCTTTTGCTAGAAGGAAAATGTCTTGAACCAATTGTTTGGTAGCCACCAATGTGCAATTCAGTTGTAAGAAAATGTCTAATCTTAAGTAAGGTATGGGTGGAGAATTTGTTTTGCCAAGTTCACTATCGTGTTTCATCTATCGAGCATGGATGTATGCCAAGTTCACTTTTATGTTGCACCTACTGTTAGATCTAGAGTATCACCAGCTGAATCTTTTGTTCGTGTACAGTACTGAAGCAAAAAATAGAAGGGGGTGAATGAGGAGGCGAGGGCTGACGGCAATCATGGGAGGAGGTCGGGGCGGTCGAAGAGTATTGTGTGGGTGACTCCGGCAAGATGTGGCTCGAGCGGATGTCAATGATCTGGCAATGAGAAGACCCTCTCTGTGAGCCCTATCCCTCTCACTTGGCGTCTCGATTTTTGGTGCTGGTGCTCCCTGTTTCTCTCTTTTTCATTTTGAGGATTAGTGTTGAAAACACCAGTTGTTAAGGTTCTTTAGACAGTTATAAGAAAAGCATCCATACTTCCATAGGCAAAAGCTTGCACTTACCAAATAATAGTCTTAGAGTAGAGTACAAGGAAGATTTGATCGTTTGCCTGATGTGGGATGTGCATCTGCTGAATGAACCGTCCGTCTGGTCACCTCTATTTTATTTTGTTTTCAGATCATGTGTTGATTCTTTGATGGGTTTCAAACTTCCAATTTGATAGATGGTCTTGCAGAAGAAGAGCACAGAGAACATGCCTCTTCCTATATATACTTCAAATTGGACTTACAGGTGATCAATCCATGGAGTTGAAGTGTTTGTCAAATTGCTTGCAAGAGTGATTACTATTTTACAGGTCGCTATTTGCTTTTTCTGTCATAATATTAAACTACTACTGATCTTCTAGAATGTTATTTGTTATTTCTTTCAGCTATCAACTAGTCACTTTTGATGTGTTTTCGACATTACGTGCCTATCACCTTTTGATGTGTTGGTATTAGAATGAAACAGACTTGCCATTTCAGTTTGCATCTGCACTCTAATATTTATGCTTTCGAAGTACATATCGTTGCACAGTTATTAATGTATGATTCATATAGAACTTGATGAATTTCAGACTTATACTTTCACGATTTCATAAGATACTGAAATCAGTTCGCCTTCTGTTTGATGGGCAGATTCTCTTAGAAAATCGGCACCCGAAGGTGACCACTTTAATTCCTATAATCAACTTCTACCTCTACAATGAGGCAGGTAATGCAACTTATGTCATTTGTACTATACTGGTTATTTTAATTGAACAAAATATGTAATCAGTTTTTTAGTTCTGAATACCTTTTCCTTCGAACAATGCATCTATTATGTAATCAGTGTGATGATAGAACTGACAATATTGTTGTATAGATTGTTGGAGTATAACATGGCCTCTTGATTTTATTTATCAAAAATTTTGTGCCATCGCTGGTGCTCCACCTGTACGGCGCTGGGCTGGGAGCTACCGCACGGGAACTACGTGTTCGAGGATTACGGTGTGCGGTTCATGTGCCTCATGCTTGACGTGATGGCTGGACACCAGACTGTCATCGGCAACTACCAGCAACAGAACACACAAGTGGACCTTGACAGAGCCATGCTGCCCTTAGCGCCGGCGCAGTGCCGCGCTGTACAAAAGTAGAATTTGTAGTATTGATCCGGTGAAATGTGTCGATGTGGCAGTGGCACTGAACTGAAGCAACGATTTCATGAAGTGTGAACTGGAATGTAAAACTGACCAAAAAGGGTTGTTGGACGGGTTACTATATTGTTTACTTCCAGCATGTACAAGCACTTCATCTTACTATACTTCGTGTCTGATTAAATAACATCATATATACAAGAAAGTGGAAGGGGCGCCACCTACCTGGCACCGCTGAGCTTCCGCTCAGGTGGCGCACCAGTGGTGCGCCCCAACCACTAGTAGGCCCATACACGGTGTCCTGTTCGAATTCCTCTTCCTGGAAACCCGCCACAAACACCAGGCGAGGCATGCTTTCTTTCGTTTAGTACCACATCGCTTGTCCAAGGAGACAGCATAGGCAAGCAACCTATAAAACCAGGGCATAGGGCAACCTTGAAACATACTTACCTGGACGGGGTCTATGGCTGATCAAGAAGAGCCATGGCCTAGGCTAGTGATCCACATTGCACTTTGTGGGTGCGCTGGCTTACCATCTCCCCTTTGAGGGAGAGTGGGCGTCATAATTTGTGATAGAGGGGGTACGCGTTCGCGCGGCCCCTGCCAAATTTTAATGCTAAAGTTTTGGTCCTTTTGGTTCGTGGTTTGGTTCTTACTGTCAACTCTGAATCCTCTGAGTGTCAATGACCTTGGCTGTTTTCTCAAGTCTATGATACTGTGAGTGACCTAGGGCTTCTTTCTATTTTCTGTGTTGTACTACTATAAAACTGTGAGTGACGTCATAATTTTCTATGAAACTGTGAGTGTGAATGACCTTTAACTGGGAGTATCAACTTTAAGTTTTGTCCTTTTGATTTGTGATGATTTGGCCCTTAGTCCAGCTCTGAATTCTCTTGAAGTTTTTCAAGTGACATTATGCTTGTTCTCTATTGTCTGTTCTCTATCGGGTCAAGTTTCAGTTTGAATTTTGCACCTACTTGGATCCTTAGTCTGTGCAAGAGAATGACCTTTTCCTCTAGAAAAAGTTAGTGACCTTGGTTTTGTTTCTGTTGTTTGCTCTGTATTTCGAGTACTTGCCCAAGCCTGAACTGCACCAAGAGCATACTGATAATGACACGAGAGAGGCGAAATTGTTGATAAAGTAACCTTTTTCTTTCATAAAACAGCCGGTCCCAGATTTGATCACGGCGTCAATATCTGGAGTCTGAAGAGCAACCACATTTCACAACACATTGCTTACTAAAATAAAAAACCATGCACCGTATGTTGACAGCAAATATTTCTTCTGTTCAACATACTGCTTCTTTTAGCAGCACGTGTTTCTTTTCATGCAGAATGCGTTTTTTTCACCTTTGTGAAAGAGACAGGTTTAGATTGAGAAGATTCGTCAAGCAATCCGGAGAAAATTAGAAGTAGCTTGACTGCAAATGTGCTTTGTGTTCTTTTCCCGGTTTCTTACCTGAAGAAGATTATGCTGTGCAAGCTCCAAGAACTGAATATTAAGGATTCTATATTCGCTCGGGAACATGCATTTCAGAAAGTTCTGTTTCCATCTCTCAGCGCGGCGCCCGCACGGCCTCCTCGGTACTACACTGAGCAATCAGCTCCGATCTGGGCAAGTGATGACTGGTGAGCAGAGCTTCTTCATTCTTCAGTACTTAACCATGCATGTAACTAGCCATGTCCAAATTGTTTATTTACTGAATTTTTTATGCTTATACATTTTTGCAATAGTAGTATGTATAATCAGGTGTCATGTTTCATCTCTTCCTTCAAAACTCAATTGACAAATATGTATGTGCAGTACTCCACGTAAAGATATTCAAGCATAAATAGATGACTGATTTGAGTGCCTGTGGTGTATGATTTCTGTCGCCTCAAGTTATTGGTGAACACTGTGTCATGATCATGGATACCAAGACAAGGTCATCTCTAGCCGATCCTTTAAAATGTTTTAGAGTAAAATTTTGGTTTTAAGAGGCTAAACCAGACCTAGCTGACCCCTTATTGGCTTTACCCAAAAAGGATTTCGCCCCGCTTTATTGCAGAGAGAGCCTTGGCTCAGTGGTTGGGTGTGCGGTTGTGCAGCCCAACGACCCGAATTCAATTCCTGGAATTGACAGGTGATGCACAGGGGTTATCCCCCGTTTATTGAGGATCAAGCTTGATGTGTGGTGGAACCACTCATCATGAAATATCTTGATACTCATTTAAAAAATTATGAGGACCATGTTTATCTTGGTACTCATACTAAAATGGCCGTATGCATCCTTAGTTGGTGCAGAGGCCGGGAAGTGAAAATCTCCCTATTTTAAGATTGTCACCATAGTTGTCATAGCGACAGCATAATGTGTTAGGGGTTACATTTTGATTTTTAGGCGAGCCCCGTGTCGCTCCCCGTGAGCGGCCCGGGCGCTAACCCTAGCCGCCGGGCACCGCCGCCACCCATCCCCCCCCCTCCTCCCCCGCCGCCGCCGGCGAGCGCCGCCCGGGCAAAGCCCGTGTGGTGTCGGCGGCGGCGGGCTCTTCCACTCCCGCTCGCGAGGTGGGTGCGCGGGGCAGCTGCGCCAAGCGGAGGAGGCAGGCGCGAGGCGCTGCGGCGTGTGGCTGTGCGCGGGCCGATGCTGCTCGGCACGCCATGGTCGCGGCGTAGGAGCCGTGGGCGCACGAGGTCTCCAGCCCGCGCGGTTCTGGCGTCGAGGGCGCGCGCTGTGGCTGCGCTGGGAGGCGCCGTGCTCGCGCGCCGGGGTTCCGGATCTGGCGCCTGGATGTCGCGCCGTGGCTCTGCGGCCCGGATCTGGTGTGCCCGCGGGGCCCCGCGGCTGGCGGCCCGCCTGCGGCTCGGATCCATGGCGGCGGTCATGGCTGGTGGCACGCGGCGCAGCTTGGCGGCGCGCGGTGCCGGCGTGGACAGGTGGACCATTTCTCTGGCCATGTGGATGGCGGGGAGGTGGTGGGCTTCGGCTGCGGCGGCGGTTCCTCGCTGGATGTTGGTGGCCATGGTGATGCTCGTCCTCGACCCCGATCTACTCCGATCTGCAGCGGATTTGGCCCTTGGTGGCTTCGGTCACCGTTCTTGGGTGCTGGCCTTGCAGATCCGGTGGCTGGAAGGGTTCCGGGGAAATCTCTTGGCCGGCGTGGCGGCCACTCCGATGGCAGTGCCTTTGGGTGTTGCTTCCCTCGTTGGAGGCTTCGGAGAGGACTTCCTTCCTTCCACCCCTCCCAGGAGCTCAGGTGAAAACCTCAGAACCCCCTGTTCCAAGCGACGACGACACCACGGTGCCGTGCTCCTTCCTGAAGGCGTTGCTCGGGGGCTGCTCAAGTGGCGGTGGAAGTGGTGGCGGTTCGGTGTCGACACATTCTGGTCAGCTTCATCTTGGAGGCTGCGGCGACGTAGGCGACGCTCGTCTGGTGGAGCTACTGTCGATGGTCGAGGCATCGTCGGCAGTCTGCGCCATCAGGTTCGGGGTGCTCAGGGGGAAACCCCAGATCTGGGTCTTCCGGATCGGATGATGATGGCGTTCTATCGCTTACCCTTCTGGGGGCATCGTCTTGGAGCAAGTGCTGGTTGGAGGGATGGTGGAGCGGTGTTTCATCTCACACTTTGATGGCGGCGGAGATCGATGGCATGGCGCTGTGGAGACTCGGCGTTCGATGTGCAGAGATGGTCTCACGCAGGAGGAGGTTGCTGTCTGGCGTCATGGTGACGTCGATGGCTGTGTGGCCAGACAAGGTAGAAGCCTCAATATGCTCTGAAGACCTGTGGAAGATGGCGGCGACGACACACGAGTGCGTCTGACCGGATTGTGCCCCAGACCCGGTATGTGGCTCGGCTGGGGCCTCCGAATGAGTTTCGGTCTCCGGCTTTTGATGTTAGGCTTAGGTGAGTGGTTTGGGTAGTGGCCCAGCTAGCACCCCTTCATCATTTTGGATAAGAGTAGCGGCATATGTTGCCAAGATGGTGGATTCAGGGCACATTGTTGTAATACTTTGTAAGGTCCTCGAGAATAATCAATAAAGTGGTCGTATGCATCTCCCAGATGCAGAGGCCGGGGGTCATCCTCCTTTTCTAAAAAAAACACACACCCACACACAAGGTAGCACAACATGAAATACGAGGTACGAAAGGGTACTGCTGAGGACACAGCTCAACAAGCCCTAAAATAAAAAAAAGGCGGACGCACCGCAAACAAAGATGTTAATCCGGCTCCGGTGGTGGTGGAGGAAGCGGCGGCGCCAAGCGGAGAGCCATCGAGCAAAGGTCGGCGATAATGATGTTGATGGTTGGTCCTTAGGGAGGCTAAGCGGCCGCCAGAGCTGCAAATAGCCACACATTTTGAACACCGCGTCAGTCGCACGTCGCAGAGGGATATGTTGGATCACAAGTTTATTTCGAAATGTCCATAGCGTCCAGGCAAGGACCCCAATAGCCAGCCACCTAATGTAGTGGCCCGTTGGAGGTAAGGTCTGAAGCTCACCGAAGAGGTCCGGGAAGTTGGTGTTGCGCCAATGACCACCAACCACCTCGCGGAAGCAACTCCACAGGAACAGGGCGGACACACAAGAAAAGAAGATGTGGTTGGAGTCTTCCGCCGTCCCACATAGAGGACAGATCCCATCGCCCGGGCCATGTCGCTTGAGCACCTCCGTGCCGGAAGGGATGCGGCCCCGGATCCATTGCCAAATCGTCGCCAAGGGAGCAGGTCTCGACGATGGGGCGATGGCCCGGTAAACCCCTTATCGGCTTTAGCGCCTTGTAACTATCATTACTTCTCGCGTCGGTGGCCTCTTATATTTATTCGACTGGCGCCACTTCTGAGGAAAAAATTCCCCTCCCCTGGCGATCGCCCCTCTCCCCCGCTCGACCACATCCACTCCGACGCGGCCGTCCTTGCCCCCGCCGGTCACCATGCACCACCACAGTTGCCCCATAGCACCCGCCACTCCTCCACCCACTTCGAGTTGGTCAATGCTCGTCCCCGCGCCACCGGATTCAACACACCTGCACCCGTCGCCACCGTGGACAGATTCGACGAGCGTATGCCCCGCAAAATGGAGCCGCACAGCCAACCGGAGCTCACTGTGCTGCCTTGCAGTATGTCTTCCTCACCTCAAAGCTTGAATTATCATCCGAACGCGGGCGGATCCTCATCCGCCGGTCGGTCGGGTTCAGCCCTCGCCCAGCAACTCGTTGGCGTGCCTCTACCGATCATCAAGTGTGATGACTGCTGGCGGCTGGTGCTGCGCCAGGTCTTGAAGACGATAGAACATGATGGGTTTTCTTCAAGTGTGAAATGGGCAAAGTGAGTGCATTTTTGTGCGGTAGTTCTTCGGTTAAACTAAAATTTGTGCTTATTGTTATGTAGAATAGTTGCAACTTCCGGTTTTGGGAAGAAGAATATACTGACGTATTGATCGCCAGAGGTCTATTAAATGGTGATGCACTAGTTGCTAGAGATGAGATTGGAGAGGACGCACTTTCCAAGTTTGAGGAGGCAGAGAAGAAACAAGTGTGCAAACTAGAGAAGTCAACAGAGAAGAGTGCATTTTTGTGCGGTAGTTCTTCGGTTCAACTAAAATTTGTGCTTATTGTTATGTAGAATAGTTGCAACTTTTGGTTTTGGGAAGAAAAATATATTGATCGCCAGAGGTATATTAAATGGTTATGCACTAGTTGCTAGAGATGAGATTGGAGAGGATGCAATGTCGAAGTTTGAGGAGGCAGAGAAGAAACAAGTGTGCTGTAGGAGCAGGCAAGGAAGTTGTGTTTCTATTGAAGTGTGTAAATAAAGTAGTAATGTTTCTATTGAACTAGTTTTGGCCCATGGAATACAGAATTCTGCTAGCCTTGTGTAGGTCGTAAATATAGAAGTTTTGATTTGCATCCTAATGATACTCTGTCGTCCCCCTCAGATACTGGCTACAGGTTGTAATTTTATTTTATTTTTGAAAAGGAGGATGTAACCCCAGCCTCTGCATCTGGGCGATGCATGCAGTCATTTTATTAATTATTCACAAAGACCTTACAAAGCAATACATCAGTACGCCTGAAGCCACTATCTTGGCAACACCTTGTGTGCTATCAAACGTCACAATGTAACTGGGTGATTATAAAGATACTCTACAGGTGTCTTCGAAGGTGTTTGTTGGGTTGGCATAAATCAAGATTAGGATTTGTCACTCCGTGTATCGGAGAGGTATCTTTGGGCCCTCTCGGTAATGCTCATCACTATAAGCCTTGCAAGCAATGTGACTAATGAGTTAGTTACGGGATGAAGCATTATAGAACGAGTAAAGAGACTTGCCGGTAACGAGATTGAACTAGGTATGATGATACCGACGATCGAATCTCGGGCAAGTAACATACCGATGACAAAGGGAACAACGTATGTTGTTGTGTGGTTTGACCGATAAAGATCTTCGTAGAATATGTAGGAGCCAATATGAGCATCCAGGTTCCGCTATTGGTTATTGATCGGAGATGTGTCTCGATCATGTCTACATAGTTCTCGAACCCGTAGGGTCTGCACGCTTAACGTTCAATGACGATTTGTATTATGAGTTATGTGTTTTTGATGACCGAAGTTTGTTCGGAGTCCCGGATGAGATCACGGACATGACGAGGAGTCTTGAAATGGTCGAGAGGTAAAGATTGATATATTGGAAGGTTATATACGGACACCGAAATGGTTCCGAAGAAGATCAAGGATTTTTCGGAGTACCGGGAGGTTACCAGAACCCCCCGGGAAAGTTATTGGGCCTATTGGGCCATAATGGAGGAGAGCAGGCAGGCCACGGGAGGTGCCCCCCCCCCCCCTGCCCCAATCTGAATTGGACAAGGGGAGGAGCGCGGCCCCCTCTTTCCTTCTCCCTCTCTCCCTTCCCCTTTCCCCTCTCCGTTGATTGGAAGGAGGGGGCCCGAATCCTACTTGGACTAGGACTCCCCCCTTTGGCGAGCCCTCCTTGGCCGCCGGCCTCCTCCTCCCCCTCCTTTATATACATGACCAGAGGGCACCCCAAAGACACACCAAGAATTCTCTTAGCCGTGTGCGGCGCCCCCTTCCACAGTTTACTCCTCCGGTCATAGCGTCGTAGTGCTTAGGCGAAGCCCTGCGCGGATCACATCATCAACACCGTCACCACGCCGTCATGCTGACGGAACTCTCCCTCGACCTTGTACTGGATCAAGAGTTCGAGGGACGTCATCGAGCAGAACGTGTGCTGGACACGGAGGTGCCGTACGTTCGGTACTTGGATCGGTTGGATCATGAAGACGTTCGACTACATCAACCGCGTTAACTAACGGTTCCGCTTTCGGTCTACGAGGGTACGTGGACACACACTCTCCCTCTCGTTCTATGCATCTCCTATATAGATCTTGCGTGATCGTAGTTTTTTTTTTAAATTGCATGCTACGTTCCCCAACAGACTGGACCAGAAGGATCCGGCCGCCTGACCGGCCGCGGCACCACCACGGTGCCAAAGCAGCCGGTTTTGTCAGGCCCACCACGCCAACCTGCCGCAGCGTACCAGATCCATCGGCCTGCCAAAGCCCATCTAGGCCTGGCGAGATCCGAGACTTCGGCCGTCGCCACAGAGGCGTCTCTGTCTCGGGAAGGCCGCGTTGTCGCTGTCGCCACTGCCACGTCCGCCGCCGGGATCCCGCGGCACCGCGCCGCCGAATCACCATAGACCATGTCGCCGCCAGAAGAAGAAGACGCCACCGCGCGCGGGGGAGAAGACCCCGCCACCGCCGTCACAGCCCGCAGCCCGGGCTTCGCCGGCATGAACTCGGGCGGCGACGGGAGGGAGAGATCGGAGAGAGGTGTCTGAGAGCCGGTGACGCGATCTCCCCCCATGTCGCCTAGGGTTGGCGACGCGGGGGTCAGGGGCTCGGGCCAATAAAATTGGGGGAGAGCGATGGTTTTGAAATTTGATTATCTAATACATGATTGCTAATATAAACTATCTGCATCACTACGGAAGTGGCGGATATATGGTGATATCTATTTTTTAGAGCTCATTTCGCTTGCAAATTCTAGCGGTTGCACTAAAGGTTCTGTGTCGAATGCAACAGACTGCCAATTAACTGTATGATCAGATACTCTGCTCGTTGCCAAAGCTACTGTCCTTTCAGAATGTACTTGCTCATCATTCTTTTGCATACATTTTTTCTTTTTTTGCGGTTGTTTGGTGTGTCAAGCTTATTTGTAGAAGCTGCTACCATTTGAGCATTTTGGTTATTCGTGAAACAAACATTTCCTCTCATCATATTATTTAAATTTGAAGTAACTGTAAGTAATTTTCTGTTTGGAGGATGTGTTTTTTGTGTTCCTTTTGACAATCATTTTGTCGAACGTTATTCTTAATCTTTTCTCTTGGTACCAGTTGAGAAAAAAGATATTCTTATTAGCATGATCTGGTCAGTTCTCCTACATCATCTGGCCATTTATTTAAATTTTGTAGATCTAGCACTACCAGGTTTCTTTGATTTACAGCAATGGGCCTTACTCCTGAAACTTTTAGCCATCTAACCGGTCAGGTGCTAATTTAAAACTTCATGCAAGTTGTTTGAAACTGATTTGCTATAAATAACTCAAATTCAGTATGTGATGTGTCTCTAGAACTATACCGCGTCATAAACAGGAACGTACATTTCTTACGCTGAAATCGTGATCTGGTCACATATCTGTTTTGTAAGTGATCTCTTTATTCAAATTCATGGTTATGGCTTCTCTATCTAATAGTACTAGTATAACATACGATGGTTCACTGAATTTGACTGTTTATGTGTTCAGTATTTCAGTTACTACAATACCTGCATCAATCATACTAACACAAATATCTGAGATTGATCTGTGTGACATCTTTTTCGAGCCAACTTGTGGACTCGGAAGCCATACTGCATTTTTTTAATTTTTTTTTGAGAATCCATACTGCATTCTTGTTTGCTGATTGTTATTCTAGAGCTAAGTGCCCAAGTCGTTTTTTATATGTAGACAGTAGACATGAACATGATGTGAAGCTGATGTGTGTGTATGGTGGTATAGATTATAACAACTATCAACAACAATTTGCTAGGTCAGCAAAACTATTTTTATGTCTTATTTTTCATGTCTATATAAGGTGATTACATGTACTCCCTCCGTCCCAAAATTCTTGTCTTAAATTTGTCTAAATACGGATGTATCAAGTCACGTTTTAGTATTAGATACATCCGTATCTAGGCAAATCTAGGACAAGAATTTTGGGACGGAGGGAGTATATCTTTTTCGGGCCATAAATGTAAGATATAAAGCTGATGTCAAAACATCATGCTAGCATCCTCATTGTTTGTACCGACCAACAAGTATAGTCGCTGCCTAATTTGAATGCCATTGTTCTTTTGCTACCAACAGTAGCTCCAAGAATCCAAGAAATTCATCTGATTTGTTTTTGAGTTAAAAAAAAGGGCACTATCTTGCCATCCACTCAGGAAAGTTGAGCTTATATGAGTATCACGGCTTTGTATAACCAGCTAGACAGACTTCTATTTTTTACTTGCCGTCGTGCTCTGTTTCCATGGATGTTCATGCCGTGCGCCGTGCCACCAAATGTAGGGTCACAAGAGTCCTGACGCTTGACTGCGCTTCTTTAGGGTTCCAAGTTCAGACCTCTCCTATGTATGGTTCAGAAACTCGTGTCCACCGAATTGCAGCCTGCTAATTAAGGAAGAAATAATCCTGAACCTCAGCGGCAAAATCTGGCCCAGTTAGTACCGATAGGCCCATACACGGTGTCCTGTTCGAATTCCTCGTCCCTAAAACCCGCAACGGACACCAGACGAGGCATACTTTCTTTGGTTTAGTACCACATCGCCCGTCCACGGAGGGAGCAAAGGCAGCCCAACCTATATTAGCAGGGCATAGGCCAACCTTGAAACATACTTACCTGGACGGGGTCTATGGCTGATCAAGAAGAGTCATGGCCTAGGCTAGTGGCCCACATTGCACTTTGTGGGTGCGCTGGCCTACCATCTCCCCTTTGAGGGAGAGTGGACGTCATAATTTGTGGTAGAGGGGGTACGCGTTCGCGCGGCCCCTGCCAAATTTCAATGCCAAGTTTTGGTCCTTTTGATTTGCAGTTTTGTTGGTATTCTGAACTCTCTTTCAAACTGTGTTTGACATTGTGCTTTTTCTCGCATGTTCGTTTTCTACCTGGCCAAGTTTCAGTTCGAGTTCTGCACAAAGTCTTAACTTAGTTGCTCTGTATTTTGAGTACTCACTGAAGTCTGAACTTGCTGAACTGCATTAAGAGCAAATTTGACTGCACGGCGTCAATATCTGGAGTCTGAAAGCAACCACAGTTCACAACACATCGCTTACTAGAGAGAAAACCCAGGCACCGTATGTTGACAGCAGAGATTTCTTCTGTTCAACATACTGCTTCTTTTAGTAGCACGTGTTCCTTTTCATGCAGAATGTGTTTTCTTCCCTCTGTGAAAGTAAGGTTTAGATTGAGACGATTCGTTAAACAATGCGGAGAAAATTATAATTAGCTTGACTGCAAATGTGCTTTGTACTCTTTTACTGGTTTCTTATCTGCACAAGATTATGCTGTGCTGCAAGAACTGAATATATTAAGGATTCCAGGTGATAGGTGATGACTGACGAGCAGAGCTTTCTTCAGTCTTCAGTCCTTTACCATGCATGGAACTAGCCATGTCCAAATTGTTTATTTACTGAATTTTTTATGCATGTACACTGTTTCCATACGAGTAGGTATGTCCAGGTGTCATGTTATATCTCTTCCTTCAAAACTCAATTGACAAATATGTATGAGCAGTACTCCAGGATAACAAATTCAAGCATAAGTTGGTGACTGATTGAACGCGCGTCGTCCATAGTTTCTGCCGGCTCAAGTTATTGGTGAACACTATGTCATACTCATGGATACCAAGATAAGGTCAATTTATCCTCCTTTGAATCTACATACCAGGATAAGGTCAATTTATCCAAAATAAATCAGACAACAATCTGAGACGCGCTCATTTTTTTATGGTTCCTGATATTCTTCCATGCATGTTTATGGCTAGTACTCCTGTCCACCAACTTTTCCAATGATGGTGTCTTGGGTCAAAATCTAACACAGGTCAGATAATATGGATGTGGTTGGGTTTTGGTAAGATAAACATACAGGAATTAGTTGTACCTACCCGTTCACGGAATCGACTAGTTGCATAAATTGTATCAGAAAATACTAGATAAATTCATATCTGTCTGCAAAATAATTCTCTTGTTGGCTCTGATTGCTTCAAGCAGGCTACAAACTCAAAAGAAAATTTACTTACAACTAAGATACTACTGATGACTGCAGAGAACAGAAGCTGAATTGTGAGGGAAGGGAGAGACAAGAAACAGTCAACAAACCTGGTTTTTAAGTTCACATCTGATTGCGTAGCTGTATTACCGAAAAAGGGTTTCCCCCGCTTTGTATACAAAGCAACCAACCGAGCCATACATGGATAGGTGCTGGGGCGGAAGCAGCACAGTCACGCCCAAAAGAAACGACAGAGAAAGAACAAAAGAAAACAAATGCCGACAACGGAGGATCAACAAAAACGAAGAAGCCTCGCGATCGCTGCGCCCACCGGGATCTTCCACTAGACTCCAAGACTCCGAAGCGCCGGCACCTATCAACACCTCCAAGAAGGATCGCGACGATGACGACGATGCTGCCAAGGGTTTCCCCCGGTACACGACGAGGCGAGAGGAAGGGTAGCCCCCGACGCCCTCCCGGAAGGTCAGGTGGCACCCACAGGCGCCACCGCGCCGGTGTCGGCCCCGCCGACAGGGGTTTCCTCCGATCCCAACCCGCACCTCAGGCGCTCCGGATCCAGCCACCAAAACAAACCACCACCCTGCGCCAACGCGGTCATAAGGCCCCCACGCCGTCTCACCACGGCACCGCGAAGTGGGGACAGCGCGGTGAAGAATCAGAGCCGGGACTAGGGCATCAACACCGTCGGCACGCGGGAAGGCCCCACCTACACCGTCCGCTACGGTAGCCGTCCGGACGCAATAGCAGGTGCACACCAGGCCCGTGGGCCCACAGGCCCGGCCGGGCCCTCGTGGGCCCGTAAAGCTCCCGCCTTCGCGCTGATGCCGGCACGCCATCGGCGCCGATGCCCCACATCCGAGCCGCTCCTCCTCCACTCCGCGTCGCAGACAACGAGGCCACACCGGGGAACCGGCCCGCTAGGACCTAGATGGGGCCGGGAGGGCCCAGATCTGGGCCGGGGGCGCGCCGCCGGCCACTGCACGTCACCACGCCGCCCTGCCGCCAAGGGCAGCACCGCCACCGCGCCCACCGCCGGGTCGCCGGGCCGCCGCCTAGCCGAGCAGCACCGCCGCCGTCACCTTCCCCGGGAAGGAGACGAGCGCGCGGGGACAGAAGGGCCCGCCGCCGCCGCCGGCACCACCCGGGCCAGCGCCAGGGGCGCCCGCCGGCGGCGGCGGGGAACAACCACCGGAGGGGGCCGAGAGGAAGGGGAGGGGCGCGCCGCCCCGGCCACCTCCCGGGGAGGCGGCGTGTTAGACCTTTCAACCTGAGCATTGATAATTGTGGATGACACTAGGAGAGTTGGGACAATTTTTGTTGGTTTATTTCTCACACAATGCCATGCCAACCTGAGGGGTTGGGGATACATATTTATAGGCTGCTAGCCAGCCAAGGCATATGCTAAGATGCTGCTAAGATGCCAGTCTAAGATGCTAGTCTAAGATGCTAACCGACAGTCCTTGATGGTCAAGAACAGAACTCTATCCTAACAGCCAGTCCTTGATGGTCCAGGACTTTATCCTCCTAACTGCCACAAGGACCATGTGTTGCAGCCCCACAAAGACCCTAGTACACAGACTTATCCATCATTCTCCCCCTAAGTCTTGTACGTCGTCTCGTGGGAGAGTTGAATCATCCCAATCCTGGAGCAAAGTTCGAGGAACTTGACCCTCCCAAGGGGCTTGGTGAGTAGGTCTGTGAGCTGATCCTTGGTGTTGATGTAGCTCGCCTCGATGCTCCCTTCTTCCACACAACTGCGGATGAAGTGATACCTCAGTCGGATGTGCTTGCTCCGTTCGTGGAACACGGGGTTCTTTGCCAGGGCCAGGGCGGACTTGCTGTCCACCAGGAGCTGCACCGTTCTGGTGTCTTGAACGAGAAGATCACCGAGCAGTCGAGCAAGCCAGAGCGCCTGAGTGTAGGCGGTGGAGGCCGCTATGTACTCAGCCTCACAGCTGGACAGGGCCACCACCTGCTGCTTGACTGATTGCCAGCTCACGAGACACTTGCCGAGGAAGAGGAGGATCCCGCTCGTACTCTTGCTGGTGTCGATGTCGCCGGCGTGGTCACTGTCACTGTACCCGACGAAGTGTGCCGCCCTAGGACACCTAGGGTAGTGGAGGCCATGGTCGAGGGTCCCTGCTATGTAGCGGACGATCCTCTTCACTGCCTGCTGGCGTTCCGACGTTGGTCGCTCCATGAACCGACTGACATAGCCGATGGAGAATGCCAAGTCCGGCCGTGTGTGAGTGAGGTAGCGAAGGCTCCCCACAAGGCGTCGGTACTGCGTAGCATCCACTTCCTCCGTCGTGCTGTCGCGGCTCAGTTTCAGCCTCTCCTCCATCGGAGTGAGAGCTGGATGGCAGTCGGTGAGCCCAACTAGCTCAAAGATGCGCTTGGCGTAGGCGGACTGTCGAAGCGCGATCCCGGAGTGGTCCTGATGCACCTCAATCCCTAGATAGAAGGAGAGGATCCCCAGGTCACTCGTCTGGAACGTGGCCTTCATGTCTTCCTTGAACGCCGCCACCTCTGCATCTTTGGTGCCGGTGATCACCAGGTCGTCAACGTAGACGCCCACCAGCAGGGCATTTCCTCCACTCCCCCGTCGGTAGACGGCAGCCTCATGCGGGCTCTGCTCGAAACCCATCTTCTTCAGCGTGGAGTCCAGCTTGGCATTCCACGCCCTGGGTGCCTGCCGCAGGCCATAGAGGGCCTTGCGCAGGCGGAGTACCTTGCCCTCCTGGCCGGGAATCGTAAACCCCGGTGGCTGATGCACGTAGACTTCCTCCTTCAAGTCGCCGTTAAGGAATGCCGACTTAGCGTCCATGTGGTGGACACGCCAGCCCTCCTGGGCAGCCAACGCAAGGAGAAGTCGCACGGACTCCATCCGTGCCACGGGAGCGAAAGCATCGTCAAAGTCGACTCCTTCCTGCTGCAAGAAGCCTCGGGCCACCAAGCGAGCCTTGTGCTTGATGATGGCGCCGGCTCCATCCCTCTTCAACTTGAACACCCACTTAAGGGTGATTGCGCGGTGACCTCGAGGGAGATCAGCGAGCTCCCAGGTGCAGTTTTGCTCGACCGCATCCATCTCCAACTGCATCGCGGCGCGCCATGCCGCGTCTCTCTCGGCCTCTGCAAAGGACCGTGGTTCGCCGTCTTCACACGCGAGCTGTAGCTGCGCCTCCAGGTCACGTGGCACCAGTCCTGGCACTGGCTGGTCGCCGAGCAGATTATCCATCGTACGGTACCGCAGCGGTTCGCCGTCATGCCACGCGTCGATACGCTCCTCGTCGTGAGTGAGCGGGGAAGCGAACTTCATCGGGTTGTGCTCTGCGTGAGCTGGTGCTGATGAAGACGAGCCCGGAGTGGCGACCGCCGGGGCTGGAGTATGCGACGTCACCGGTTGTGGTGTCGTCGGCGTAGCAGGCGCCGGAGTCGATGTAGTTTTGGGGGCCGGGGTAGACGTGCCCGGTGAAGAGGAGCTGCTTGCTCCCCCAGCTTCCTTGAAGTGGGCGTACTCGACAATGAAGTCGTCATACGTCGGTGTCGAGCCGTCTTCCACCGCCTTGTCCCATTGCCACCCTCTCCCTTCGTTGAACACGACGTCTCGCGCTGTGCGCACACGTTGTGTCTTTGGGTCGAGGATGCGGTAGGCCTTTGAGCCCTCCGCATAGCCGATGAAGACTCCCGGAGTGCTCCTGTTGTCGAGCTTGCCGATGTGGCCGAGCTCCTTGGCGAACGCAAGGCAGCCAAAGACCCGCAAATGAGAGACCGCCGGCTTCCGCCCATGCCAGGCCTCGTACGGAGTTCTGCCGTCGAGTGCCTTAGTAGGAGAGCTATTGAGGATGTAGACGGCCGTTAGCACCGCCTCTCCCCAGAAGACAACCGGCATCCCTCTCTGCTTGAGGAGAGCCCGAGCCATCCCCACAACCGTCTGGTTGCGCCGCTCAACGACACCGTTTTGTTGCGGGCTATACGGCGCGGAGTAGTGGCACTGGATGCCCTCATCGGCGCAGTACGACGCGAATTCAGCCGCCGTGAATTCGCCGCCGTTGTCAGTGCGCAACACGCGCAATTTGCGGCCGCTCTCCGCCTCCACACCAACCTGCGCGCGCCTGATGGCGTCCGCTGCTTCTCCCTTACTGCCGAGGATCATCACCCACATGTAGCGGGAGAGATCATCGACGAGCAGCAGGAAGTAGCGTTGACCTCCTGGTGTGGCTGGCGTCACCGGGCCGCATAGGTCTTCGTGCACGAGCTCCAGTTTCTCCTTGGCCCGAAAACTCGCCTGTTGGGGAAAGGGGAGTCGTCTCTGCTTTGTCAGTACGCAGATGTCGCAGAACTGCTCCACATGGTCGAGGCATGGCAGGCCCCGCACCATCGCCTTGGCACTTAGACGCTTCAGGGCCTCAAAGTGAAGGTGCCCAAAGCGCTCATGCCACTGCCACGCCTCATCGTCCCGACGGACAGCGAGACAGACCGGTGCCACCTGCACATCAAGGACGTAGAGTCGATTTTCACCTCTGGGCACCTTGGCGAGAAGGCGACGCTGGCGATCCCAGATGCGTAGGACCCCATGCTCAATCAGCACGCGTGAGCCGTTCTCATCCAGCTGTCCCAAGCTGATGATGGAGTTCCTTAGCGCGGGGATGTAGTAGACACCGGTGAGTAGCCGGTGCTCTCCCATCTTGGTGGTGAAGATGACGGAGCCGACGCCCTTTATCTCCACAGCGGAGGCATCCCCGAACTTGACGGAGCCTCGCGCATCGGAGTCGAGCTCGGCGAAGAATTCCCTTCGACCGGTCATGTGGTGGGTGGCGCCGGTGTCGAGGCACCACCCCGTAGTCTTGTCCTTCCCGGAGCCATCGCCGAGAAGAGCGTGTGCTTTTGGCTCATCGAGGTGGATGAAAGCCTTTGCGACTGGAGTCGCCGAGGGTAGCTCAATGCTTGCATGCGCCATGAAAAGAGCCGTCTCCTCCTCCTTCGCCTGTGTGACGTGAGCCTGGCCTTGTCGTGGTTGCCGACACTCATTGGCCCAATGGCCAAACCGGCCATAGTTGTGGCAACTGTTGTCTTGTGCCGGTTTGGGCTTGCCAGCGGCGCCGTCCTTAGCGCCTCCGCGGGTGTCACCTTCGGCACGTCCTTGTGCCCTGCCCGGGGGGCCTCTTCGCGCCTTACGCTGCTTGCCACGCTTGCGGCCGCCCGTCGAGGAGGAAGGATCCCCCTTCTTCCTGTCCCCAAGGCTGGGATCCCACTGCTCCCGAGTTAGGAGCAGCTTCCCGCCGGTGGTGATAGGCCCCGAGGGGGGCTGTGGCTCGTCGGTGTCGACGACCTTGAGACGGCCTATCGCCTCCTTGATCGTCATCGTGGAGAGGTCCAGCAACGACTCGATCGAGCGAGCCATCTGCTTGTACTTCTCGGGAATGCACCGAAAAAGCTTCTCGACAGCTCTCTCCTCGGTGTAGGTGGCATCGCCAAACTTCACCATCTTCTGCAGCAAAGTGTTGAGACGGAGAGCAAAGTCATCAACGTCCTCGCCTGGCTTGAAGCCCAGGTTCTCCCACTCCTTACGAAGTGCCTGCAGGGTGGACTTGCAAGCACGGTCGCTGCCGATGCGTGCTGTGGCGATGGCGTCCCAAGCCTCCTTGGCAGTCCGCTTGTTGGAAAGCGAGAACTGCATCTCGGGCGGGACTGCGGCGATGAGGGCGTCCAGAGCCCGTCGATCCTCTAGGTGGTCGACGTTGCTGTCCTGGACTGCCTCCCACATGCGCCGCACCTCGAGCCTGACCTTCATGATCCCGGCCCACTCGACGTAGTTGGTTTTAGTGAGGATAGGCCACCCAACACTGGAACCAACATCCCTGACCACAGTCCAGACCTCGTAGAGGCCGCGGTCCTGGTCGTTGCAGCCGCCGTCGCGGTGCGTGCCTCCACCTGGAGCGCGGGCGTGCTCGGCTGCCCACTGCGCCATCCGCTCCCGCGCCACTTTGGCGCGATCTGCGTCGGCGCCGTCGTCCGCAGGCGCGGAGCTGCTGGAGCTGTCGGGGCTGCCGCGGAGTGCCTTGGCATCCGCCATAGCCTCACGGGCTGCTTCTGCTGTTGCTGCTGCTTCTACCTCCGCTCTGGCTGCTTCTACCTCCGCTCTGGCTGCTGCCAGCCTCGACACCCTTGCCGCCGCAGCAGCAGCTGCTACAACCGCTCGCTCACGCTCCTCTGCCACGGCGCGCTCGGCCTCCTGCTGGCGCCGCATGCTCGAGGTAGCCGTGTGCTGAGAGCGACCTGCAGACATGGCTCGCTGCAGGGGGGCTGTTGCGTGAAGAGGAGGCTGATGAAGACGAGCTGTTGCTCGACAATCCGGAGGGAGGAAGGTAACCAGAGGCAGACGGAGCAGCTGCTGCTACCGACTTGGGCTGCTCACAGGAAATGCTCAGGGTACAGGTTAACGAGGCTCTGATACCACTTGTTAGACCTTTCAGCCTGAGCATTGATAATTGTGGATGACACTAGGAGAGTTGGGACAATTTTCGTTGGTTTATTTCTCACACAATGCCATGCCAACCTGAGGGGTTGGGGATACATATTTATAGGCTGCTAGCCAGCCAAGGCATATGCTAAGATGCTGCTAAGATGCCAGTCTAAGATGCTAGTCTAAGATGCTAACTGACAGTCCTTGATGGTCAAGAACAGAACTCTATCCTAACAGCCAGTCCTTGATGGTTCAGGACTTTATCCTCCTAACTGCCACAAGCACCATGTGCTGCAGCCCCACAAAGACCCTAGTACACAGACTTATCCATCACGGCGCAGGGGCGGGAACGGGAGGGGAGGGGGAAGGGGGGGGGGGGGATGCTCCGGGGCGCGCGTGCCAGCGGCCGACGGCGGCGAGAGGAGGCTAGGGAGCCGTCGGTGGCGGCGGAAACCCTAGCGGGAGGGAGCGGGTCGGGGGAGCGGGTTGCGTAGCTGTATCCCTCTTAGAAATTTAATATAGCCGAGCTTTGGGATCTCTCAACAACCACGAAACGGGAACGACCCTGTGATCGGAATTCCAAGCCTCTCCTAAACATGCAAGACTTCAACCTGTTCATTAAAAGAGACTAGGAAGTAATGAATTGGTTGAACACGTTCGCACGTTTAATTGCATAACTATATTAATCGATTTTCACCGTTCAACATGTTCATTCAGTACATATCTCTTGTGGCACATGTTCTTTGTTTTCATACAGAGAGGATTATGAAGTATGAACACGAGAACTGTAATGGTAAATATGAGGTGTCCAAACTTTGCTACTTTTCCGAGTTTGTAGGTTCATCGGTGCAGGAATCCAGTTAAACATACTTACATAGTTACATGAACTATTGACTTTGTTGTTCTTACCTACTTTATTGATCGTCATCACAATCAACTGATGCAAATTGGGTTATATGTGCCTTTTATAAGGGCGTTGAAACAATTGGATGCATTATAAATTCAGGTGGACATCTTCAGGGATAACGTGTTACACTTGGTAAGTAATCCTAGCCATTCATGCAACCTGAAATGACAGTGTTTCTTTAGTTTAATAGAATGGGAGATACAGAGATGGAGTCAATATCACCAAGAAGAGTTTATCTTCCTATTGGTATCCCTTCAGCATAGTAGAACCGTACAGTTAGTGCGAAGTAGATTCTTCCTATTGCTATCCCTTCAGTATTCAGTATAGTAGAACCACGCGTCTCCAACTCTGACGAGCAGGCAGAACATCAGATTCAGTAGATTCAGATGAATATATTACCACCTTTTTCCCGTTATATAGAAGAAACACTGCATTCAGCGCGGCATGATAAAATAATCAAATTATTTAGCCCATTTCCAAAGATCTTGGGCAAATCCAAAGAGGGTGAATAATCAAATTATTCAATTCAAATTCAAACCCCTGTTTTTTTCTTTTTCTTCTTTAACCATATGTAAGAGCAGATATAAGGCGATCCAGACGCGGCGGCCACGTCGGATCGGTTAACTCTTTTCCAATGGATCAGTAAATTCTCAGCCGCTGCTCTCCCCTTGGCACCTATCGTGCCACAGGACATCGACCCGGTTAACTCTTTTCAACGCCCGTTTGGCCCGCTTGGTACCGATAGGCCTATACGCGGTGCCCTGTTCGAATTCCTCGTCCCGGGAAGCTGCAGCAAACACTAGGCGAGGCATACTTTCGTTTAGTACCACATCGCCCGGCCAAGGAGGGAGCAGAGGCAGCGCAACCTATATAAGCAGGGCACAGGGCAACCGTAGAAGATACTTACCTGGACGGGGTCTATGCCTGATCAAGAAGAGCCATGGCCTAGGCTAGTGGCCCACATTGCACTTTGCGGGTGCGCTGGTTTACCATCTTCCCTTTGAGGGAGAGTGGACGTCATAATTTGTGATAGAGGGGGTATGCGTTCGCGCGGCCCCTGCCAACTATCAATTTCAAAGTTTGGTCGTTATGGTTGGCTCTTTGATCCTCAGTCTGGACTCTGAATTGTCCAGTGACGATGGGCTGATTTGCATTATGGTCCTTAGTCTGAAATCTGAACTTGTGAGTTGCCTTGGCTTTGTTTATATTGTCTGTCTTGTACTGGGGCCAATTTAAGTTTGCGTCTTCAGTTTTACAGTTTCATCCTTGGTCTGTGCGAGAGTCACATTGGGTTTGTTCCTATATGTCTACTCTGTATTTCCAGTACGCACTGAAGTCTGAACTTGCTGAACTGCACTAAGAGCATACTGGTAATGACATGGGAGAGGCGAAATTGTCAACTCGTCCAGGATTGACAATTGTCCAAAATTTGACTGTTCGGCGTCAATATCTGAAGTCTGAAGAACAACCACAGTTCACATCATATTGCTTACTAGAAAGAGAAAACCTGGCATCTGTTCAACACAAGAAAGAGAAAACCTGGCATCTGTTCAACATACCGCTTCCTTTAGAAGCACGTGTTTCATTCCATGCAAAATGAGTTTTTTTTTCTTTTGCGAAGGAGACAGGTTTAGATCGAGACCGTCAAACTATCAGGAGAAAAAATTGAACTAGTTTGACTGTAAATGCACTTTGTGTACTTTTCCTGGTTTCTTATCTGAAGATCACGCCGTGCAAGTTGCAAAATCTGAATAATAACGACAGCATGCATTTCACAAAATTCTGTAAAGAGGCGAGCCCCAAACCCCCCAGCACGGCGCAGCAGCAGCGAGCGAGGCGGCAACGGTACCTCTCGTCAGTAGCTCTTACTCGTCTACACCGAGGCAATCACCTCCGATCTGGGAAGATGATAGCATAAAGAGGGAGCTTCTTTCGGTACTTAACCGTAGTATTAGCCATGTGCAAATTGTTCATTTACTGAACTTTTTAGGCTTTGTACAATGGTCCGATGCAAGTATGGATATCCGGGTGCCATATTCCTTCAAAGCTCAGATTATAAATATGTATGTGTACTACTCCACGGAAAGAAATTCAAGCATAAGTAGGTGACTGATTGAACGTTTGTGGTGCATGATTTATGTCAGCTGAAGTTATTGGTGAACATCGTGGCATACTTTGGATACCAAGATAAGGTCAGTAGATCCTCCTTTGATCCTAAATACCAGGATATGGTCGATTTATCCATAATAAAGTAGACAACAATCTGAGATGCACTCGATTTTGTATTGTCCCTTATACTCTTCCATGCATGTTTATGGCTAGCAGTCCCGTTCACCAACTTGTCGACCAACTTTTCCAATGATGGTATCTCGGGTCAAAATCAACACAGGTCAGATAATATGGGTGTGGTTGGGTTTGAGTAAGATAAAAATATACAGGTATTAGTTGTACCTACCCGTTCACGGAATCGATGCTAGTTGCAAAAATTATATCAAAAAAGACTAGGTAAAATTCATATCTGTCTTTGTTTTAAAAAAATCATATCTGTCTGCAAATTAATTCATTTATTGGCTCTGATTGCTTCAAGCAAGCTACAAACTCAAAGGAAAATTTCCTCACAACTGAGATGCTGATGACTGCGCAGAACAGAAGCGGAATGATGATGGAAGGGGGACAAGAAACTGTCAATAAACCTTGCTTAATTCACATCAGAACTGCGTAGCTGTATTCCTCTTGTAAATTTAATATAGCTCGGCTTTGGGATCTCTCAACAACCACAAAACGGGAACGACCGTGCGATCAGTATTCCAAGTTTCTCCTAATTATGCAGGCGTTCACTAGAAGAGAAGACCAGGAATTAATCATCCATTTCACCGTTCAACACATTCATTCATTCATTACATATCTCTCATGGCACGTGTTCTTTTGATTTCATACGGAGAGGATCATGAAGTATGAACAGAAGAACTTTGATGGTAAACATGATGTGTCGATACTTTGCAATATTTCCATCTCACCTGAATTCGCCGAATTCGCCTGTCCATCGATGCAGGAAACCACTAGAACATAGTTTGCATGAACTATTGACTTTCATATTTCTTACCTACTTTAGTGATCGTCATCACAATAAACTTGATGCAAACGGTGAAATATATGTGCCTTTTGTAAGGGCGTTGAATCTGTTGGATGCATTATAAATTCCGGGGACATCTTCACAAAGAACGCGTTACTTTCAGCACGTAATCCTAACTATGCATGCTAACCAGAAATGGAAGTGCTTCTTTAGTTCAAATGTTAAAAGATTGGGATATACAGAGATGGGTCAGTATCAGCAAGAAGAGGTAAGAAAAACATACAGTTTGCTAAAGGATGGGACCAGATTGTTTATATTCTTCCTATCAGTGTCCCTTCCGTGTAGTAGAAGCGTACAACGTAGCGCAAAGTGCAAACACATTTAATACATTCAGTAAATAAACAATTTGCATATGGCTGAACGCTGAATCCTGTGAGTAGGCACGCCACCAGGTTCAATAGAGAGTCAGAAGAACTTTCCATTAGGAAAAATGTACTGCACTTCTCAAGATACGATTAAACAGGGGAGATAATAACTTCACTGCATGGTCGCACGAGTCCTGACGCTCGACCGAGCTTCTTTAGAGTTCAGACTTCTGACATCCCTCATGGTTTTTGCAGCCTGGGAGTTCTCGGAAATTAGCAAAAAGGAACGTCTGAGTGAAGGAAGAGGAGGTAGCATCTTGCGTCTCATTGAGCTATAGGTGCTGAGCCAGACTGCAAGTGCTAGGTGAACTCGAATGCATATCTTCAGTTCAAATACACTGGTGCATACAGTTCGTGTTCCTCGAAGGACTGCGCATATCTTCAGTTTTCAAATACACTAGTGCAGTCTTCAGCACACATTGATTGACTGACATTTGTTTGTTTTCAGTTAACGTCTTCGTTAGCACAGAGAAACTCTTGTCTATCAAATTGCATCCTTCTAATTAAGTAAGAGAAAGTTATGGTATTCACCTGATTGAGACTAGTAGTTACATGAAGTATACCAAAAAAGACTAGGTAAAATTCATATCTGTCTGCAAATTAATTCTCTTATTGGCTATGATTGCTTCAAGCAAACTACAAACTTCAAAAGGAATTTGCTTTCAACTGAGATACTAAGGGCTTCTCTAGCAGATTCCCCAAAACCTATATTTAAGGAGAATTTTTTTTAGGGATTAAGCATCATCTAGCAGATCCCCTAAATATTTGAGACAAGTCTTTCAACACCCGAATGCCCCTACACCCTCTATGAATAGTAAATTAAAAAAAAATTGAAAACAAAATAAAAAAAATCTGAAACATTGGAAAATCAAACATGATCACAAATTTAACGTTCATGCAAAGTTTCAGCCTCAAAAAGCATTTGAGGGGCCCTCACCTAAAAAACCAAAATCAATGCTCTCAAAGTTTATGTGCAGTTTTGAGCAGTAATTTTTTTTGTGAGGGCTCCTCGAGTGTTATTTGTTTCTCAAAATTTGCAAGAACATCAAAAGTTTGATCATCTTCGATCCCCCAAAGTGTCAGATTTTATTGATTTTTTTTATTTTTCTTGAATTTACTATTCATGAGGGTGTAGGGGCACCCCGGAGCTATCAAACCTTTCTCTAAATATTTTAGTTCCTCAAATATAACTTTTTCCTCCTACCCCCTCCCTCTCTTCCCCTACTAGCACAAATAACTCTCAAGTGTATTGTTCTCAGTAAAAATAGGGATGTGCCACGCTGAGGGAGTCCCGGACTAGGGGGTGTCCGGATAGCCGAACTATCATCTTCGGCCGGACTCCTGGACTATGAAGATACAAGATTGAAGACTTCGTCCCATGTCCGGATGGGACTTTCCTTGGCGTGGAAGGCAAGCTTGGCGATACGGATATTAGATCTCCTACCATTGTAACCGACTCTGTGTAACCCTAACCCTCTTCGGTGCCTATATAAACCGGAGGGTTTTAGTCCGTAGGACGAACAACAATCATACCATAGGCTAGCTTCTAGGGTTTAGCCTCTCTGATCTCGTGGTAGATCTACTCTTGTACTACCTATATCATCAATACCAATCAAGCAGGAGTAGGGTTTTACCTCCATCGAGAGGGCCCGAACCTGGGTAAAAACATCATGTCCCCTGTCTCCTGTTACCATCCGCCTAGACACACAGTTTGGGACCCCCTACCCGAGATCCGCCGGTTTTGACACCGACATTGGTGCTTTCATTGAGAGTTCCTCTGTGTCGTCATCTTTAGGCCCGATGGCTCCTCCGATCATCAACAACGATGCGGTCCAGGGTGAGACTTTTCTCCCCGGACAGATCTTCGTATTCAGGGCTTTGCACTGCGGGCCAATTCGCTTGGCCATCTGGAGCAGATTGAAAGCTACGCCCCTGGCCATCAGGTCAGATTTGGAAGTTTGAACTACACGGCTGACGTCCGTGGAGACTTGATCTTCGACGGGTTCGAGCCACAGCCAAGCGCGCCGCACTGTCACGAAGGGCATGATCTAGCTCTGCCGCCGGACAGTGCCCTGGAGGCCGCACCAGTGTCCGCTCCGACCCTTAGCTCGGAGCCGACTGCGCCGATCAAGGATGGGTGGCTGGACACCGCCTCGGGGGCTGCTATCTCTACGGCGATTGAGCCGAACACCAACCCTGTCCTTTGCGAAGCTCGTGACTCCAAGGTGCCGGACTACTCTCCGGACTCCGAACCTCCCGCGCCCCTGCCAATCGAATCCGATTGGGCGCCGGTCATGGAGTTCACCGCTGCGGACATCTTTTAGCACTCGCCCTTTGGCGACATCCTGAACTCACTAAAGTCTCTCTCTTTATCAGGAGAGCCCTGGCCGGACTATGGTCAGGAAGGTTGGGATGCGGACGACGAAGAAATTCAAAACCCACCCACCACCCACTTCGTAGCCACTGTCGATAATTTAACCGACATGCTCGACTTCGACTCTGAAGACATCGACGGTATGGACGACGATGCAGGAGACGACCAAGAACCAGCGCCTACATGGCACTGGAAGGCCACCTCGTCATACGACATTTACATGGTGGGCATCCCAAAAGATGGGAATGGCTATGGAACAACGGAGGATGACCCCTCTAAGAAACAGCCTAAGCGCCGGCGTCAACGGCGCCGCTCTAAATCCCGCCACAGCAAAAACGGTGATTCCGGCATGGGAGACAATAACACCCCGGACAGTGCCGAAGAAAACTCCCTCCAGCAGGATTCAGTGCGGGAGGATGAAGAAGCCAGCCCTCATGAGAGAGCGGTAGGCAGAGAGGCAGAGGACGATAATTACATGCCTCCCTCTGAAGACGAGGCAAGCCTCGACGACGACGAATTTGTCGTGCCTGAGGATCCCGTCGAACAAGAGCGTTTCAAACGCAGGCTTATGGCCACGGCAAACAGCCTCAAGAAAAAGCAGCAACAGCTTAGAGCTGACCAAGATTTGCTAGCCGACAGATGGACTGAAATCCTGGCGGCCGAAGAGTACGAAATCGAACGCCCCTCCAAGAGCTACCCAAAACGCAGGCTGCTACCCTGATTAGAGGAGGAAGCACCTAAACCCACATCACCAGCGCATAATATGGCCGACCAGCCACCTCGTGGCCGTGACAGAGAGGCCTCTCGGCCCTCCACTCAAGCCACACCCCGGCGCCGCTCAAAAAATACCAAGGCGCGGGAAAATGCGCCAGACCTGTAGGATATATTGGAGGACAAGGCAAGGCAAACAAGATCGATCTACGGATCACGTGGGCGCCCCACGATACGTGATGATAACCGTCACGCGGGATATGGCAATTCCGGCCGGGCCGAAGACAGTAGACAAAGCTCATTTTAGCTGCGTCGTGATATAACCCAATACAGAGGCGCCGCACACCCACTATGCTTCACAGACGAAGTGATGGATCATCAAATCCCTGAGGGTTTCAAACCCGTAAACATTGAATCATACGATGGCACAACAGATCCTGCGGTCTGGATTGAGGACTATCTCCTTCATATCCACATGGCCCGCGGTGATGATCTACACGCCATCAAATACCTCCCACTCAAGCTTAAAGGACCAGCTCGACATTGGCTTAACAGCTTGCCAGCGGAGTCAATAGGTTGTTGGGAAGACCTGGAAGCCGCATTCCTCGACAACTTCCAGGGCACCTATGTGCGACCACCAGACGCCAATGACCTTAGCCACATAATTCAGCAGCCAGAAGAATCGGCTAGACAATTCTGGACACGGTTCCTAACCAAGAAAAATCAAAGCGTCGACTGTCCGGATGCAGAGGCCCTTGCAGCCTTCAAACATAACATCCGCGACGAGTGGCTTGCCTAGCACCTAGGACAGGAAAAGCCGAAATCCATGGCAGCCCTCACAACACTCATGACTCGCTTTTGCGCGGGAGAGAACAACTGGCTAGCTCGTAGTAACAACATGACCAAGAGCCCTGGTAATTCGGATACCAAGGACAGCAACAGCTGGTCGCGTCGCAACAAGCACAAGCGCCGCATTAATGGCGATAATGCTGAAGACACGGCAGTCAATGCCGGATTCAGAGGCTCTAAGCCCGGTCAGCGGAAAAAGCCATTCAAAAGAAATACTCCGGGCCCATCCAATTTGGACTGAATACTCGATCGCTCGTGCCAGATACACGACATCCCCGAAAAGCCAGCCAATCACACCAACAAGGATTGTTGGGTGTTCAAGCAGGCAGGCAAGTTAAACACCGAAAACAATGACAAGGGGCTGCATAGCGACGACGAGGAGGAGCCCCGCCCGCCGAATAATAGAGGACAGAAGGACTTCCCCCCACAAGTGCGGACGGTGAACATGATATACGCAACCCACATACCCAAAAGGGAGCGGAAGCGTGCACTAAGGGACGCATATGCGATGGAGCCAGTCGCCCCAAAGTTCAATCCGTGGTCCTCCTGCCCGATCACTTTTGATCGAAGGGACCACCCCACTAGCATCAGCCATGGCGGATTTGCCGCATTGGTTCTAGACCCAATCGTTGACGGATTTCACCTCACTAGAGTCCTGATGGACGGCGGCAGCAGCCTGAACCTGCTTTATCAGGATACAGTGTGCAAGATGGGCATAGACCCCTCAAGGATTAAACCCACAAAGACGACCTTCAAAGGCGTCATACCAGGTGTAGAGGCCAACTATACAGACTTAGTTACACTTGAAGTGGTCTTCGGATCACCGGATAACTTCCGAAGCGAGGAATTAATCTTCGACATAGTCCCGTTCCGAAGCGGCTATCACGCACTGGTCGGACGAACCGCATTTGCAAAGTTCAATGCGGTGTCGCACTACGCATACCTCAAGCTCAAGATGCCAGTCCCTCGAGGAGTCATTACGGTCAACGGAAACACCGAACGCTCTCTCCGAACGGAGGAGCGTACGACGGCCCTTGCGGCAGAAGTACAAAGCAGCCTCTTAAGGCAATTCTTGAGTCCGTCTATTAAACGTCCGGACACCGTCAAGCGCGCCCGGAGTAACCTACAACAAGACCGACTGGCACGTTCCGAGAACGCGTAGCAATGCGGCCCCAACCCCAGCCCTCGCAAAATTGCGAAACCAGTACTACGCGTACATAATTACGCTCTAGAAATACCATGGGCACAGGGGGAGGGGCATGACCACGGCAGGCCCAGAATGCGGCTCAACCGCACCAGGGGCTCCCAATTGTGTCATTCTTCTTTTTATCTTACTTTCAGGACTCCTTTCTCAAGAAGCCCTGTCCGGCAGTAGAATCGCCGAACACACGATGCAACAGCCAGGGAAGCAGAAAGCTACGTCGAGTGTCCAGGTGGTCTCTATAACGAGCAGTATACTTGTTTTACATATCATCCCGCAGCTCGCTCCTGGAGGGAGACATGTCAAATAGTCCCGTCCCTTGCTTATCGCACTATTTGTATCGTTCTGCTTTTACCGCAGCTTTTTTGAATAAACAATGCATAGCTTTTGCCTATTATTGCATTCCTTTTTTTTATTTTATCTATACATGTTCACTTATGACATGTTGTACCGTACGCTTTGGTACGGCCAAATACACCAGGGGCTTAAGTACCCCAAAATATGGTGTGATAAGTCCGAACACTTTCGCAAGTGCGGCACCCCGAACTTATATCATTATATGCATCGGCTCCGAATCATGTCTTGGGTCAATAGTTGGGTTTGCCCGGCTCCCATGTTTTGGTACCTTACGTTCCGTTATATCGGCTAAGGTAGCGCTAGGAGAACCACTGCGATTGTGCCCCGGTTGAGCTGGGTTAAGCACCTCAGTGGAGAAAGCTAAAACTGACCGTCATGATAAGGCGAGAGCCGGTCGCTGTTCGAGAGGTTTTCCGAGTCCCTAAAGACTTATGCCGCTTAGAGCGAGGAGTCGGCTTTGTCCGGCCCAGGCGTGGATAGCGCCCCGAACTCGGTCTTCCGAATACTAGGGGCTTCGCCGAAATTTAAAATTATAGAATTCTATGGATAAGTGAGAGTGTTCAAGCATTATAGTCCGGTTGCCTTGTTCGTTGCGTTGAGCGCCTCCCTCGAAGGACCCAAGAATGGGAAAAAGAGCGCTCAAGTTTATCCCGAACACCCCAGCACTCGTGGCATGGGGGCAGAAGCCGACGACTCGCCATCTCTCAAATTTAATAAACGGCCGCACATAAGGTAATATTTTAAATTCACAAGCGTTGCTTAGCGCATATGAACAAGTTTTCAAGCGTACAGGATAACAAATGCGAGTTTACTCAAAAATTACATCTTTGGAGCATTCACCCGCTATAAGGCGGGCACCCTTCAGGACGCCCGCATAATACATCTCGAGCGTGCGATACTCCCTGCCCGGCGGTGGAGCGTCCGTCACAAGCTTCTCAGCGTCCATCTTGCCCCAGTGCACTTTAGCACGGGCAAGGGCCCTGCGGGCACCTTCGATACAGATGGAGCACTTGACGACTTCAATCCATGGACATGCGTCCACCAGCCGCCTCACCAGCCCGAAGTAGCTCCCAGGCATGGCTTCTTTAGGCCACAGCCGAACAATGAGGCCCTTCATGGCCTGTTCGGCCACCTTATGGAGCTCGACCAACTGCTTCAGCTGGTCGCTCAAGGGCACCGGGTGTCCGGCCTCAGCATACTGAGACCAGAACACCTTCTCCGTCAAGCTCCCCTCCTCGGCCCGGTAGAATGCGGCAGCGTCGGACACACTGTGGGGCAGATCTACGAATGCTTCTGGAGAGCTCCGGATTCGGGTAAGTAACAAGTAATTCACTTTCACGTGCTTGCTTTGCATGAAGAATGCCTTACCCGCCGCTATCTTCTTCATCGCCTCAATTTCTTGGAGGGCTTTTTGGGCTTCGGCCTTAGCGGCTTTGGCGCTCTCAAGAGCCGAGGCGAGCTCGGACTCTCGAGTCTTTGAGTCACGCTCCAAACTCTCGTGTTTTTCCACGAGAGCCTGGAGCTCTTACCGCACCTCCGCCACCCGCGCCTCCTGCTTCTCTCGCTCGGTGCGCTCCGCGGCCCCATTGATTTCGGCCTTGGACACCGCCTCCTTCAGGGTCGCCACCTTGTTTGTGGCCCCTGCAATTCTCATGTTATTCCTGCCATTTTTCGTAACCACACTTTTTATACATTTTCATAAGGTATTACTTACCTTCCTTGTCCTCGAGCTGCTTTTTGGCAAGGCCGAGCTCGTTCTCGGACCGCTCGAGGCTCTGCTTCAATGCACTGACCTCCGCAGTTAGTGCGGCAGAGGTCAGCAGCGCAGCCTGCATTCCCCATATTGACATACTTATGTTAGACTCCTGCGTACATCTTTTTAGATCCTCAGTTCGGTTTTTCTTTCCGAACACCAAACTGAGCATCAGGGGCTACTGTCTATGCGGTAATATTTTTACATATCTTAAATACATACCTCAAAGCCTATTAGAAGGCTGGCGCAGGCTTCAGTCAGCCCGCTCTTGGCGGACTGAACTTTCTGGATCACCACACTCATAACAGTGCAGTGCTCCTCGTCGATGGAGGCGCCGTTAAGGGCTCCAGCAAATTATCTGGTGCCTCCGGTTGGACGGAGGTCACTGGTGTCGCAGTATCGCCCTTCTTACGAAGGGGCCGCCTGCCGGACTCTGGAACCACTGAAGGTTCCGGTGCGGAGTCCGGCCCAGGGCCGGACTCAGAACCCTTCGGGGTTTGATCCCCCTTGTGCCCGAAGTCCGGAAGGTTGCCTTGCGGCACCTCCGGGACCTCCTCCTCCTGACTGGGCCCCTTTTGGGACCCCACCTCGGCGTCGTCCACAGCGCGAGGAGAGGAGACGGTCGGAAGTTAAGTGCTATTCACGTTCGACGAAGCCAGGGAGCCGCTCGTTGAAGTGTCGAGCCCGTCCTTGGGCGGGCTGCAAGGTTATATTCAGCGTTAGGAGATTCTATGCGACAAACGAAACGCCATGAGTTATTCTGGTATCCGGACACTTACGATGTTACCAGCGGCTTAGTCCTCGGTGGCCACTCCTCTTCGCCGTCGTCGGCGTTGGCGGAGTAGTCCGGAGGGAGGGTCCTTCCCTTCTTGGACCCTTCGGCCTCCCCCGTTGGGGCGGCCTTCCTTTTCTTCTCTCCCCCCGCTGGGGAAGAGGCCTCTTTTTCCTCCTCCCCGTCTTCGCGGGAGGAGTCCGCCTCAGAATCGTCGGACGATGAGTCCGATAACACCTGGCGTCGGGAACTCTTTCGAGTTCCCGTGGCCTTCTTCTTGGCCTTCTTCTCCGGCACCATGTAAGGTGCCGGAACCAGCAGCCCCATCAATCGGGCATCCACTGGGTCTTCTGGCAAGGGAGCCGGACAGTTAACCTGCCCGGACGTCTTTTGCCAGGCCTGTCAAAGGTAAGGGAGTTTAGATCCCGCATAGAGTCAAACTACGGAAAACAAGAGTCCCGTAAAGGGCAAAGTAGCTTACCTCGCTGGCTTGACGCTGCGAGCTGTATCATCTTCGGTAGCGGATGCGGGAGCCTCGGCGCCCTTGAACAGCACCTTCCAGGCATCCTCGTATGTAGTGTCGAAGAGCCTGCTCAAGGTTTGGTGCTGTGCCGGATCAAACTCCCACAAGTTGAAGGCCCGTTGTTGGCACGGGAGGATCCGGTGGATGAGCATGACCTGGACTATGTTGACAAGCTTGAGCTTCTTGTTCACCAAGGTTTTGACGCAGGATTGGAGTCCAGTCAGCTCTTCCGAATTACCCATGTCAGGCCCGTCTCTTTCCAAGAGGTGAGCCATGTAGGGAAGCTAGATCAGAATTCGGGGGCCGCCGCCCATTTAGGGCCACGCGGCTCGGTGATGTAGAATCACCCCGATTGCCACCCCTTTATGGTCTCCATGAAGGAGCCCTCGAGCCATAAGACGTTGGGCATCTTGCCCACCATGGCTCCTCCGCACTTCGCTTGGCGGCCGCCCACTACCTTTGGCTTGACATTGAAGGTCTTCATCCATAAGCCGAAGTGGGGCTGGATGCAGAGGAAGGCCTCGCACACGACGATAAACACCAAGATGTTGAGGACGAAATTCGGGGCCAGATCGTGGAAATCCAGGTCGTAGTAGAACATGAGCCCCCAGACAAATGGGTGAAGTGGAAAACCTAGTCCGCGGAGGAAGTGGGTGAGGAACACCACCCTCTCATGGGGCCCGGGGGTGGGGATGAGCTGCCCCTTGTCGGGGAGCCGATGCTCGATGTCGCCGGACAAGTATCCGGCCTTCCGCAGCCTTTTGATGTGCCCCTCCGTGACGGAGGAGGCCATCCACTTGCCTCCCGCTCCGGACATGGCTGGGGAAGGTTGAGGCGAGATGTGCGGACTTGGGCGTTGGAGCTCGAGTGCACGGAAATGGATAAGCAAAGGAGGAAGAAGGCGTAGGTAAAAAGGTGGATCCTTATCCCCTTATATGGACGGACGAAACTATGCGTCCCCACCTGCCTGGTAAAACTCGCTTATCTCCCAAGCACCATAATCAATGGCGCGGTTGGGTTACCCACGCCCGTATTGATGAGAATCCTGGAATAAGGGGACACAATCTCTGCTTTGACAAGACGTGCCAAGGAAACCGCCTCGCTAGACGTGCTGAGGTGGAACGGTAAAAACTATTCAAATAAAGGCTTGGCCGTGGTGCGATGTCATGCCACGGAATACGTCAGCAGATTGAATTTGTGTAAATATTATTCTCTCTACAGTGGTATGCGGAACTTATTTTGTAGAGTCGGACACTATCCTTGTGTTCAAAATCTTCTATGAAGTATTCGGAGGAGGAACCCGCCTTGCAATGCCGAAGACAATATGCGCGCCGGACTCGTCGTCATTGAAGCCTGGTTCAGGGGCTACTGAGGGAGTCCCGGACTAGGGGGTGTCTGGATAGCCGAACTATCATCTTCGGCTGGATTCCTAGACTATGAAGATACAAGATTGAAGACTTCGTCCCGTGTCCGGATGGGACTTTCCTTGGCGTGGAAGGCAAGCTTGGCGATACGGATATGTAGATCTCCTACCATTGTAACCAACTCTGTGTAACCCTAACCCTCTTCGGTGCCTATATAAACCGGAGGGTTTTAGTCCGTAGGACGAACAACAATCATACCATAGGCTAGCTTCTAGGGTTTAGCCTCTCTGATCTCGTGGTAGATCTACTCTTGTACTACCTATATCATCAATATCAATCAAGCAGGAGTAGGGTTTTACCTCCATCGAGAGGGCCCGAACCTGAGTAAAAACATCGTGTCCCCTGTCTCCTGTTACCATCCGCCTAGACGCACAGTTCGGGACCCCCTACCCGAGATCCGCCGGTTTTGACACCGACACATGCCGATTCCCAGCTGAAAGGATCGACATAGTTGACTAGAGGGGGGGGGGGTGAATAGGCAACTAACAATTTTTAGCTTTTCTTTACCAAATTAAACTTTGCATCAAAGTAGGTTGTCTAGATATGCAACTAGGTGAACAACCTATATGATGCAACAACAATAAGCACACGAGCAAGCAAAGGAAACAACACAAGTAAGCTTGCAAAAGTAAAGGCGCGAGATAACCAAGAGTGGAACCGGTGGAGACGAGGATGTGTTCCCGAAGTTCCTTCCTTTTGAGTTGAAGTACGTCTCCGTTAGAGCGGTGTGGAGGCACAATGCTCCCCAGGAAGCCACTAGGACCACCGTATTCTCCTCTCGCCCTCACACAATGCGAGATGC
The DNA here is from genome assembly GCA_963921465.1 of Triticum timopheevii. NCBI lineage: Eukaryota > Viridiplantae > Streptophyta > Magnoliopsida > Poales > Poaceae > Triticum > Triticum timopheevii. Next base: position 445,649,770 of record OY997272.1, read on the forward strand.
CGTGATTCCACTATTGGTGTCCTCGAAGGCGGCAACCGGACCCTTACAAACAAAGTTGGGGCTCTCTCCACAACTTAATTGGAGGCTCCCAACGAAACCACGAAGCTTCACCACAATGGAATATGACTTCGAGGTGACCTCAACAGTCTAGGGTGCTCAAGCACCCAAGAGTAACAAAATCCACACTAGAATGTATGGGGGAAGCAAATATCCTTTGGTGGAAGTGTAGATCTAGGTCTCCTCCTTCAATCCCTAGCAAATCAACAAGTTTGAGTGGCTAGAGAGAGAGATCGGGCAAGAGAGCTTGAGAGCATTAATGGTGGAGTGAGAGAGGTAAGAGGTGAGAGTGGTAGGTGGAAGAACCACCTTATATAGCAACCCTAATAAATCCAACCGTTACTGCGTTTTCAGCACTGCAGCGGTACAACCGCTCCTTGCCCCGGTACAACCGGGGCTCACGATGTATCGGTAGAACCCTACCAGGCGGTACAACTGGGCCACCAGGCGGTAGTACCATTTTTTAGAGAATAACCGGACTAACCGCCCAGCCACCGCACAACTACTGCACTGAAATAGAACGCAGTCACCCTTGAGGGCGGTAGTTGGGCGGTGCGGGGCCGGTGCAACCGCATGGCCTTGAGCACTTGAGCTGCTAAGGTAAGAGCGGAAGAACCGCTCGAACTTCCGGTAGTACCGGTTGATGAGGAACAACCGGACCAACTAGGCCACCACCGCCCGGGAACCGCATCAAAACAGAAGCCTGACCGGTACTTGGGCGGTGCATGGCCGGAACAACCGCCATACGTCTTTGCTGAGCCTGGTGGCGGTACCACCGCCCAGAGGCAGCGGTACCACCGCTCGATAAAGACAGGGAAACGCCAGGAGCCAGCGGTACAACCGCTCGGACGAGCAGTACAACCGCTAGGGAAACACAACAGAAGTCAAATCAAAAGAGAAGGCACTCTCTCTCACACGAGAGGAAGACAAGAGAGGGGTGATGGAGGTGTACGTGAATGGATTCCCCTACTCTTTCCAATGTGGATTCCCTCTTGATAGTACGGGTTCCCTACGAGCAAAGATATAAAAAAGCATAGAGGACTCCGTCTTCAATCTTTTCCTTCGAGAGAGAACAACTATCCGATGTAAGCCTAAGCATCGAGAACCTGAACATTTAGCACAGGATTAGACCAACAAAGGGTTGTCATCATCATCCAAAACATAAGGTAGGGAAATGCCCTTTCAATCTCCCCCTTTTTGGTGGATGATGACAACAACACGATTTGTAAGATAGAAATCTATAGAATCTAGACGGAGCTCCCCCTAGATGTGTGCCCCAATTTGAACTAGCTGTTAGAGAGCGTGGGCACACTTTAAGGTCGAGACTCCCCCTAGATTTTATAGACTCGCCACTATAAGCACAAAATATGAAGGTAGACAACATAATGGAAAGAGAGCCATACTACCAATAATAACCAACAAACTGAAAATAAGATAACAGGAGTGTCACAAGATTCACACAAAGCAAGCCGAGAAACGAACAAAGTTCAACTGGAGACCACTGACAAAGTTCAACACGCACACGGAAAGAAAAACACACACGCAAAACACCCATGCAACTCCCGAGTCCTATAACACTCTCTCCCCCTTTGGCATCAAGACACCAAAAAGGAAAAGAGCGAAGCTAGCGCCCCAGGCTCAGTCCTCCTCCTCTGACTCCTCGGTAGCATCTGGATCTTCATCATCATCAGAATCTTCATCATTGTCTCGATCTGAGTCCTCCATGATATCATCAGCAGCAGTAAAGGAGGTGGAGGGCTGAGGGGGGGCTTCATCATCAGTCCAGGTGCTGTGGGAAGATATCCAACGCTCCTCCGGTGTGATGCTCTTCTCAGAGCCACTCTGAACCGACATGTTGAGGTGCCTCATCATTGCAATTTGGCGGCGCCGGCCAAGCTTCTCATTGACATGTGCCTCATACATCCTCTTCTGGATGTCAGACTGAAGGCAGAAAGTCTTCTTCACCTTGGCAGCGAGCTTGTCCACCCACGAGGGCTTGGCCCCTGGCTCCAACTCAAAATCCTCATCGTCAGAAGTTGCATAGACATCCTCAGGAGCATCAGCAGGGAAACGAGGCTCGGTGTGCTTCTTCTTCTTAAGGAGCTCGACTTCATGAACAGTGAGATTATTAGGAGAGGAGAGGGGCTCTCCAGGACGTCGAACCTCCCACATGGAGTTCAGAAAGCACATGACAAAAGGAGCATAAATGGGGACCTTCCTGTAGATGACCATGTTGTACATCTCGTGCCACAACCAGTTGGACACATCAAACGTCTCCCCAGATCCCACCTTGGTCTTCATTGCAACCATCAAGTCAACAAGATAGCCATGGATTTCATCTTGATTCCCCACCTTGGGCAGAAGCACATTGTGAAACACGCGATGCATGATGTCATAGACCTTCACCAAATCCTTAGATTCTCCAATAATACCACGGCCCCGAATGTACAGAGGGGCAAGCTTCTCCTTAGGCATGGAGTCAGGATGGTTGTCGGGGATATGCCCCGCGGCGTAAACCGGACGGAAGGATAAACCGGCCGGACTTGGCGATTCACCGGTGACCTGCACAGACCAGACGATTTACAGTTCATTGGTAATCCGGCAGGCGGGCCAGAGGAGCAACAAGACCCGGTGGCCCATCTGGCGGCTCATGAAGGCCGGTTCAACCATTGTGGGCCGGTTTAAGAGGAAAGGAATATTTGCCTTACAAGGAGTTAAGACTAGGACTTGTATCCGGTTTATGTTAGAGATAGACTAGTCCTAATCCTAATAGGACTCCACATGTAAACCGTCCCTTCAACATATATAAGGAGGGGCAGGGCTCCCCAAAGGGGGACAAATTACAAGCAAGAAGAAACAATCTTAGGACTAGACACAACGAGGAGAGCCGGTTTACGGCGACTCCCTCATGATAATGAGACCTAGCCTCAAACAGCATGTAGGGTTGTTACCGGATGATGTTTCCCGGGGCCCGAAGCTGTCTAAATCCTCGTCTTCTGTGTTGCATCTCTCGATTCCGCTCAACCCCTCTCAAGCTACCACATAGATGCGTTGGCCTCGCGACTAAGTCCTTACACTAGGACATCTTACGTGACAATTCCACGACAGTTGGCGCCCACCGTGGGGCCCGCGCACGGTGGTGTTGAGTTCTTGGAGGGATTTGCTAGGGTTTGAGAAGTTCCAGTTTTTCCGGATGAAGAATAACCGGCTTTAAGAATCTACATCATCTCGATGACAAACAGTCGGAACGTCGAAAGCGGCGAGATTTATTCCGATCAGAAGCGCAAGTCGCCGTAACCAAAGTTCACACGGATTCGATATGCTTGGTCATTGCTAGCTGCCAAAGATATAAGTTTCACCGGATACAGCCGCTCGGGTCCGATCCGCGAGCTCTGGCTGTTGTTTTTTGCTGTCTACAAAATCAAGTCTGGAGGCAACAACCAGTCCTATTCGTGTTAAGCATCAGATCAGAGTTCAAGTGCTACCTTTTACCATTACGTCAAGCATCAAAACTTGACCAAAAAAAAACCCCGGCCACGAGCCGGATTCGCTGTCGCCGAGTTGCAACTGGTTTCACCCGTCTTTGAAGCCGCCTCGCCTCCGCTACCACAGTTCTGCGATGGCCGGCGCGCCTTTTTGTCATTGCGGCCTCAAGCCGGCGCCTTCGCCATGGCTCTTCACTGCCGCCAGGGCACCCTACACCGCCCATACTCTACCGCGACCGGCTCTCCCAGTCTCCAGCTCGGCCTCGCGTTGCCTGCGAGCCGCCACGATTCAAACGCGCCTCCGTCTCTGCCGCTTTTCCGACTGCGCTGCGGATCGCGTCCGTCAATTTTGCCGAGTCGCCGCCAGGTCAAGCCCCTGCTTCCTTGCTGGGTTGTAGCCTGCCTTGGCCGTATCCGGGCGGCCGCAGAAGCCACCCGTACGGATTACGACGCCGCGCCTACGCCCGCTGTGGTTTCCACTTTGAGTTGCATGGATTGTCCACTTCACGGTGCTCCGGCCCGCTGGCTCTGTTTCTACTAGTTGTCAAGTTGTCCGTCGCCGGTTAACCGCTGGGCTCCTACACGACCCGCCACCACGGTCTTAAACTACCGTAGAGCGGCCCATCGACCACCTCTTCTGCTGCGCCATAAGCCGCTGCCTGGTTTCCGCTGCGCTATGAGTCATTGCGCGTCAAGCCGTTTCTGCCTCTGAACCATAAGGCCAACTCGCCGCTACATTCAAAATCGTTGTACCAACCTGTCGGCTGCCCGGGCGAGTCGCCGCTCCTGCTATCATGGCCTCACGCAGTTGCCAAGCCGGACATCAGTGGTATTTCTAGCACGACTGTTAAAGGAAGAAGGATACAAGCTGCTCACATGCAGAACACATTGTGAGTAATAATGGAAGTTTCAGCGCATGTGTGTTTGTCTGCATCGCCTACTGTTGAAGGTGAACAATGCGACAGGATCATAACAAAGTAAAGAAGAAAAGGAGATCAAGTCTCAGGGTACTGCATGCTTTGTATGGTTCAAACCATGGCTCCGTAAGATGACAAGATTGCACGAAGGTCAAAGCATACAAAAATGCCAGCAATTCGGTATGGTTCATACGGAACTTAAACAAAATGTCTGTATGCATCATGCCAGACTGCGGATATACAGACCATGTTCCAGTAGCTGCAAATCAAGACAAAAACATCGCCGTTCAAAAAAAAATCTGGTGAATTACTATAAGGTGTAGAGTCTGCGTACGGAACTATCGCCTAATTAAATTAGATGAGTCGTCTTCGCCCGTTCTCTGGTTCGGGCTGGTCGTTGATACTGAGAGCCGCCGCCCGGTGGAGTTTCTGCTACAAGCCGGTTTATGCGCCTCTTCCGCCTTGTTTTGGCCAGAGAGAGTGGTTAAATTGCAGTTGAAATTACTAAAGATTGTCTACGGACGATATACGAATCATCTGTCATCTGCTACAATCAGGTTATATCTATTTAAGTTTATTTTATTAAACATATTGTTTTCATCAAAGAACAATTATTTTGGTCTGTATATTTTCATGTGCAGCAAAGGTGGGGCCATGTTGTGCCTATAAAGTGTACGTCAGCACCATCACGCATCGACGTGAGTGCCCGCTTACTGATGGAACATGTGTGCGCAAGTCGCTGCCCGTACAGCTTAATCTATGTCAACCCGCCGGAGCTGTGTTGAGCCGCCCTTGCCGCTTTTGAGCCGCCGGGGTTATATTAAGTCGCCGGCCTATCTGAGCCGCCGGAACTATATCGAGTCCCTGGTCTGTCTGAGCTACCTCTGTCGCGATAAACAAGCCATCCGTCGTCCAAACGAATCAGGTGATATCCATCTAAATCTATTTTTTGACATATATTGTTTTTATAAAAAGAACAATTACGTTGGTTTTGCATATTTTTATATGCAGGACAATTATTCGCCACAACATTGGTGTTACACCATACATATGGAGCATGCACCGGCATCATTATATACTGGCTTTTGACCATTCCACACTGCTTAACGGACGCGCGTGAACCGCCGGTGGTCCGGTTTACATCAACACGCGGCCGGTTCTCCATATGCGCCGGCTTGCAACACCTGCGGCCGACTCTCCGTCTGCGCCGGTTTATAATGCCCGCAGGCGACTCTCCATCCGCGCCGGTTTACAACTCCCGCGGCCGACATTCGTCCGCACCGGTTTACAACGCCGTGGCCGACTCGGCCGTGATTAATTTCAAGCTTCACCATGGTGATCATCAACTCTACGGTGGATAACCCCTGGCATGATATATCAGGTAATCCATCCGATACATTTTATATTATATATTGCTTTCTTTAAAAAGAGCAATTACTCCGGTTTGCAAAGCTATCTAATGCAGGACCCTAAAACCGCCATATTGGTGCAAATTTAAAGGCCGTCAGAAAATTTCCGGCTTCAAAAGAAGGATTCCGGTTTAATATCCGGTTCAAGGGGAAGATATCTCCCACAAATCTTTGAAGGTCTCAATATCCGGTTTAAGAATTTCCGGTTCAAGAAGGACTTATCTCTTGCAAAAAATTTAAAGGTGCCAAAGAGAACCTGCTGCCATGATGCGCGGTTCAAACATGGGTCTCCTGCCTTATTGACCTGACATATTATTGGTCACATGGGGGCTTCTGCTTCATAAAGCGGGGTCTCTGTTCTTTTTACATCATGCGTGGTTACACAGAGGTTCTGTCTTAAAGCGGCCTCCAGTTTATCCCTCAAGTTAGCTTTTCAAAAGCTTTATATCATATCACTTGGGGGCTTGGTCGTATCCGAACCAATGCAACACCTTTTGATAGGCGAAAGCCATCAGATCATTTGGGGACATGGTCAAGTCTGAACCAGTCACGCCTCTTGGTCGGCCTAAGGCCACAGAATCACTTGGGGGCTTTGGTCGAACCCGAACCATCGTCACCCCTCTTGATCGGCATAATGCCAATGCATCACTTGGGGACTTGTGGTCACGTCTGAACCATAGTCACGCCTCTTGATCGGCCTAAGGCCACAGAGTCACTTGGGGGCTTGGTCGAACCCGAACCATTGCCACGCCACTTGATCGGCATAATGCCACGGTTTCAGTTGGGGACCTGGCTGACTTGAACCATAGCTACACCTATTGGGAGCTTGGTCATGTACGACCATGGTAACACCATCTGATCGGCTCAGTAAAGCCTCTTTTTGCAAACAGTTTTATCATTGCTTTTGCTTCCATATTTTTTTTCATAACTGTTATTCGATTTTTTGTTGCGTTTTTTTAAACCGACAACGTTTTAATCTGGTTCAACTGTCAATTACAAATTGACGGAACACGGTCAAATCTTAATCCGGGGGCCATCTGCCCGATTTGATTTTCTATTACCATCCTATTATGGAGTAAACCGGCGTTCATTAACCCGGCTTGACTTTCAATTACAAGTTGTCAGTACAGGATCAAGTTATAATCCGGAGACTATCAGCCCGGTCTGGTTCGACTACAAGTCGCTAGTATTATATATGGATAATCCGGTGTCTATCATAACCCGTTACGGCTTTATCATAAACCGGCACAATATGGAAGGAGTTATCAGTACTCAAGATTGGGGTTATCACCCTTACTACAAAAAGTTGGTAAACCAACGATGTGATTCAATGTCACAGGTATGATATATTTCATATTTGATTGTTCTTAAGTGCAGCCTTGGTTATAAACCCAGGTTATATGTTGGGCATTATGACCCGTCCGGCGGTAAACCGCCAGGACACTTTAAACTTGTTGTATGCAGAAACAGGTTGAATAAAGCATGATTATAAATCGCCGGCGTTTATTAAACCGGCCTGGTTTTCGACTATATGTCGCCAGTATGATGATAAATTATCCAGTGTTTATTAAACCGGCCTGGCTTTGGACTGTAAGTTGCCAGTATATATTTGGATTGCATCATTGGAATCATGCGCTTATAAGTCATTGGGTTATATTATTCAAATAGCCAAACTTGGCTGGATTTTTGTTATGGTTATCAATAACCAGTATTATGATTAAAGTTTTCAAAGTCGCTTTAGCGCAATGGCTATCATATTATCAATGGATGTAATTTATTCTACAATTGAAGGAATAGTCCCGAGTTGCTGCAAGCTTACAACCCGACACTTGGGGGCTACATTATTTAAAGTTGAGATTACATCAAATACACAAGTCTCATGTCGCTGCAAGCATGCACCATGACACTTGGGGGCTAATGCAAAGTCATTTTTTGCTCATATTATTGAAGACCCGGCTCATCACATTATAATGAGCTGGCCCTTGGGGGCTACCAATTGCTCATGTCAACAATTCAAGGTACACAAATTTTCATTATATTGAAGGGTCCACTACTCAGTTGGTAAAGCACAAGGCTCTTAACCTTATGGACGTGGATTCAAGCCCCATGATGGGGGTTACATCATATGATGTTATTTTCATTGAAGTATATATCAAGTCCCAGCTCAATATTATCTTACTGAACCGGCCCTTGGGGGCTACACTGGTTGAAGTTTTTATGAGCATCAGGAAAATACAAGTCCCAGGTCGCTGCAAGCATGACAACCCGGCACTTGGGGGCTACATAATATGGAGTATTCAGTTTTTGCTAGTGACTGGGATGAACAACATGGATTTCTTCGATAGTGACAGTATTTATATTGAAGCAAGTCTTAAGCCATCACTTTGTTCTACTCAAGACTTGGGGGCTACAGGTATTATATTATTATCAAGGAAATATTTTCAAATTCTCAGTTTGAGCAAACTAGATTGACCCGGCGTCACCAATCATTATGACCCTGTAGCTGCAACCCGGTGTCATCAATAATCTTAAACCGGTGTTGGCAACAATCATGAACCGGTGTCTGCAACAATCATGACCTGGAATTATCAGTTTTTATAACCCGACAGTTTTTGGCAATGATAAACCGGCAAGTTCTGCATCTTCAAGCCGGTTGAATATCATATGAGTATCTCAAGACCAATAATTCTTAAACCGGCGCTTTGGAAGCCGACTCAAGTGGATTATTCTTCACAATATTTTTATATGAGAAACCAACGTCAGCAATTTAAAGTATGAAGCTGGTTATTGACCAGGATTTTCTAGAAGGAGGAAATGACAAGGACTTAAGGACGATCAGGTGCCGGTCTACAAGAATTCTTAACCCGGAGCACAACCTGTCAAATTTGTTCTGGTGTTTATTTGCAGCATAAGTTTACCATGGATAAATCCAAGCTAAACTTGGGGGCTAATGTCGGGGATATGCCCCGCGGCGTAAACCGGACGGAAGGATAAACCGGCCGGACTTGGCGATTCACCGGTGACCTGCACAGACCAGACGATTTATAGTTCATTGGTAATCCGGCAGGCGGGCCAGAGGAGCAACAAGACCCGGTGGCCCATCTGGCGGCTCATGAAGGCCGGTTCAACCATTGTGGGCCGGTTTAAGAGGAAAGGAATATTTGCCTTACAAGGAGTTAAGACTAGGACTTGTATCCGGTTTATGTTAGAGATAGACTAGTCCTAATCCTAATAGGACTCCACATGTAAACCGCCCCTTCAACATATATAAGGAGGGGCAGGGCTCCCCAAAGGGGGACAAGTTACAAGCAAGAAGAAACAATCTTAGGACTAGACACAAAGAGGAGAGCCGGTTTACGGCGACTCCCTCATGATAATGAGACCTAGCGTCAAACAGCATGTAGGGTTGTTACCGGATGATGTTTCCCGGGGCCCGAAGCTGTCTAAATCCTCGTCTTCTGTGTTGCGTCTCTCGATTCCGCTCAACCCCTCTCAAGCTACCACATAGATGCGTTGGCCTCGCGACTAAGTCCTTACACTAGGACATCTTACGTGACAATTCCACGACAATGGTCATGGGGGCAAATGCCACCCCTTCCTTCGAGACCGGTATCATCATACCCAATAGCATTGCAAAAGGTCCTCCAGGGAACTTGAAAGAGCTCATCACGGCACATGAAAGTGAGGGTGCGCGCGTCATCTTCTCCAAAGTGAATGGTGGCATAGAACTGATGGATGAGTTGAACATCAAAGTCACAGTTGACAGACATGAGCTTGACAAGATCAAACTCCTCACAGAGAGCCAAAGCCTCACCAAAATACTCCAGGTTGTTCCTCCAATGGTCAAGATCGATGGTCCACTGCTTGGCATATCTGTTCTTGTTGTGCTCAAAGAGTTCATGAACAATTCGCACTTGCATCTCATTCCGAAACTGAACGGTGGTCCAACGAGGAGCTACGGGAACCACATAAGGATTCTTTGAGCGGAAGGCTTCCCAATCCTTGGCTTTCCAACGGTGCAGCGGCATTACCACACGTTGCTTTGCAGCGGCAGACTTCTCACGGCGAGTGGGCTTGGTGGGAATCACAACCTCCTCTTCATCAGCAGACACAGCCGGGCACGCGGTCCTTTGAGCCCTCTTCTTGGTCTTGCGAGGAGCAGAGCGAGAACTAGAGCCACCTGAACACACACACGAAAACCAGCAAGAATGAGAGGAAAGCACACAACAAATGCAACAGCAGAGAAGACAGAACATTGTTGTGTGGTTCGTATATTTCGATTGTACCGGATCTCCAACCGGTAGAACCGTCCCACCGGTTGTACCGCCCGTATAGGCGGTAGAACCGCTGACAGTGGCAGTACCAGGGGGATAGATCTAACCACGATATACGAATCACACAACTAATATTCTGAATTCTAGGTACTACAAACTAGACAGGAGAAAAGCAACGATCTCTCCCAACCGAAGTTCAAACACTAATCTTGGAGGGTTAAGTAATGCCCTAGACAAAAAGAACCCTAGAACGAGAAACGAAGAACAAGGGCATTACCACCATCCATGGGAGGAGATCGGGAGGCCTCCACGGAGAGAATCCACGGAGAGCCCACGGATCCGAAGCGCGAGACGCACTCCGGGGCGGAGCAGTGGTGACTAGCGGCTAGGGCAAGGAAAAGACGAACGGGGACGAAGGGGAAAAGAAGAAAACCCTTCACCCCGTCGGATATAAATAGGCCCATAGCCGCGCAGCGGTAGAACCGCTCCGAGGACCAGTTGTACCGCAAGTCGGGTACTGACAGGTGGTTGTGGGCGGTACTTCCGTTTCCTGAAGGGCACCGGTAGTACCGCCCAGAAACAACCGGTAGTACCGGACGAAGGAAACCACAAGGAATATGAGCGGTAAAACTGCCCAAGTACCAATTGCAAAACTACTGGGGCAGCACAACCAGGTACCAGCGGTAGAACCGCCCATGACCCCGGTTGTACCGCCCGGCCACCAATGCCCAAACCAAGGAGAAGGTAACAAAACAAAAGGGACAACAACATAGAGAAACCAACACTTAGAACAAAGAAAAGAACGAAAAGAAAAACAACCACACGAAAGCAGAGCGAGCTCTGGCCTCTCTTAAGAGAGGGCGGTGGCCGGAGCCACCTATGTTTGAGTCAATTGGTATGGCACCGCGAAGAATTATCCTTGGGCCCATGACCAAAACTCGTCTTTGAAGCACAAGTACCATCAAAAATGGCTAGTGTGAAAGAGTTGATCGTTTTATGCATAATGGGGGGAGGGAGAGTTCATTGAGAGAACAACACTCCCCCTATGTCCATGCCAACACCTAAACTAGAAAACAAGTTGAGTGTGGTGGGAGGTGCAAGGGTTCAAGTCACATTGCTTGAATCAATGATATTTAGCTCATGCCTTGACTTGCGAAATCTTGCTTCATCCAAGGGCTTCGTGAAAATATCTGCAAGGTTATCATGAGTTTTGACATACTTGAGCTCGATCTCCCCTCGCCTAATATGATCCCGAATGAAGTGATACCGAATCTCAATATGCTTCGTCTTGAAATGTTGCACCGGGTTGAGAGAAATCTTGATGGCACTTTCATTATCACACCAAAGAGGCACTTTGTCACAAATGACACCGTACTCCTTTAAAGTTTGCCTCATCCATAAGAGTTGTGCACAACAACTACCGGCCGCTACATACTCCGCTTCGGTGGACAAGAGAGACACACAACTTAGTTTCTTGGAAGACCAACTCACCAAAGAGCAACCAAGAAATTGGCACCCTCCGGAAGTGGACTTCCTATCCACTTTGTCTCCCGCCCAATCGGAATCCGTGAATCCTTCAAGCTTGAAGTTTGCCCCTCTTGGGTACCATAAGCCAAAGTTTGGGGTATGAGCCAAATATTGAAAGATTCGCTTGACCGCCACATAGTGACTTTCCTTCGGTGCGGCTTGAAACCATGCACACATTCCCACACTCAACATGATATCTGATCTAGATGCACAAAGGTAAAGCAAAGAGCCAATCATGGAGCGATATACCTTTTGATCCACCACTTTACCATTGGGATCAATGTCAAGTTGGCACTTGGTAGGCATTGGAGTAGAAGCCGGCCTTACATCACTTAGCTTGAATCTTTTTAGCATGTCTTGAGTATATTTGGCTTGGTTGATGAAGGTTCCTTCTCTTCTTTGTTTGATATCAAAACCAAGGAAGAACTTCAACTCTCCCATCGAAGACATCTTGAACTTGGAGGTCATGAGAGCGGCAAATTCCTCATTGAAAGCTTTGTTAGACAAACAACTCCCCTTTGACCTTCTTAGTAAAAAGAGTGGGATCGATTTGCCCTACTTCAAATCCACGATCTTGTAACAACTCGGTAAGGTGGTCATACCACGCACGTGGGGCTTGTTTAAGGCCATAGAGTGCCTTATCGAGTTGATACACATGATCCGGGAAGTAGGGATCCTCGAACCCGGGGGGTTGCTTGACATAGACCAACTCATTAATAGGACCATTAAGAAAAGCACTTTTCACATCCATTTGTTGCAACTTAAAGTTGTGATGGGAAGCATAAGCAATCAACAAACGAATGGATTCAAGGTGAGCAACGGGAGCAAAGGTTTCACCGTAGTCGATACCCTCGACTTGGGAGTAGCCTTGTGCTACCAATCTTGCCTTATTGCGAATGATGTTCCCATGAGCATCTTGCTTGTTCTTGAAAATCCACTTGGTTCCAATGACGTTGTGGTTCCCCGATGGCCTTGGCACCAATCTCCACACCTTGTTGTACTCGAAGTTGTTGAGTTCTTCATGCATAGCATTGAGCCAATCCGAGTCTTCAAGCGCCTCATAGACCTTTTGGGGTTCAACACAAGAGACAAACACGTGATGTTCACAATAGTTTGCTAATTGTCTACGAGTGCTTACCCCCTTTCTTAGGCTTCCAACCACATTTTCCATGAGATGGCCTTTGGTGGTGAGCTTGGAAGCAATCTTCGCGGCACGACGCTCTAATTCCTCCTCGGATGTGGAGGGAGGAGGGTTCACTTGATTATCTTGAGCGCCGTCTTGAGCTTGTTCTTGATCTTGAGCTTGCTCATGATCTTGAACTTGCTCGAGGGGGAGAACTTGACCTTGGGCATCATTTGGAGGTTCACCTCCATCTTGATATTGATCTTGCCCTTGGTCTTGTTCACGAGGTTGGGGGCCTTCACTTTGTTCTTCGAAAGCGTGTGGGTCTTGGGAAGGTGATGGCTCCACTTGAGTGGAGCATTTTCCTTCTCCTTCGGCCACAAGGGCTTCCTCAATGGGTAGAATATGACCAATACCCATTCTTCTTATGGCTTGGGGAGGAATTTCATCACCTACATCACAAGTACCACTTTGCTCCACTTGGGAGCCGTTATTTTTGTCAAACTCCATGTTACATGTCTCCTCAATGAGTCCGGTGGACTTGTTGAGAACACGGTAAGCATGAGAGTTTGTAGCATAACCAACAAATATGCCCTCATATGCTCTAGCCTCAAATTTAGACAAACGAACACCTTTCTTGAGAATGAAACACTTACACCCAAACACCCGGAAGTACTTGAGATTGGGCTTGTAGCCGGTGAGTATCTCATAAGGAGTCTTATTCAAGCCTTTGCGGAGATAGAGCCGATTGGATGCATGACATGCTGTGTTGATGGCTTCGGCCCAAAAGTTGTATGGAGACTTGAACTCCGCCATCATGGTCCTTGCCGCATCCATCAACGTCCGGTTCTTCCTCTCCGCAACACCATTTTATTGAGGGGTATATGGTGCAGTGTATTGATGCTTGATCTCCTCATCACTAAGAAACTCATCCAAGGTGTAGTTCTTGAACTCGGTTCCGTTGTCACTTCTTATTGTCAAGATCTTTGCATTATGTTGGCGTTGAGCTTCATTTGCAAAGTCGATGATGGTTTGTTGAGTCTCACTCTTCCTCTTGAAGAAGTATACCCAAGTGTATCTTGAATAATCATCCACAATCACCAAGAAATACATTCTACCTCCAAGACTATCAAAAGATGGAGGCCCAAAGAGATCCATGTGAAGGAGCTCCAAGGGTCTCTTCGAGTAGATGATGGTCATGGGAGGGTGAGCCTTCTCATGAAGCTTTCCTTCAATACAAGCACTGCAAGCACGATCTTTGGCAAAACTAACATTTGTTAGTCCACGGACATGGTCCCCCTTGAGAAGACTTTGCAAAGATCTCATATTGACGTGGGCTAAACGGCAATGCCAAAGCCATCCCACGTCAACTTTAGCCATTAGGCATGTCGCGGTCTTAGTGGGTCGCTCCAAAAAGTTTATCACATAGAGACCGTTCTCGACATGCCCAACAAAGGCTACTTTAAGAGTCTTGCTCCACAATAGGGCCACGGTATCAATGTCAAAGAAAGTGGCAAAGCCCATGAGTGCAAGTTGACGAACGGAAAGTGAATTGTATGCAAGGGACTCAAAAAGCATGACTTTCTTGATCATTAGATCATGAGAAATGACAACCTTGCCAAGACCCAATACCTTAGAATGTGAGGCATCACCCCACTCGACATTGGTGGGCATAGATGGAACCTTTTGCACGTCCACCACCAAGTCCTTGCTCCCGGTCATATGATTTGTTGCTCCACTATCGAGCAACCATGATCCCCCACCGGAAGCAAACACCTACAAGAGATCAATGCTTGGTTTTAGGTACCCATTTAGTAATGGGTCATTTGATGTTAGTAACAAGGGTCTTAGGAACCCAAATGGACCATTCAATGTACTCATAAGGAGAACCAACAAATTTAGCATAAACATGTCCATCACTAGCACAGCACAACACATATGACGGGTTAAAGTCGCCGGCTTTGTTGGAGGAAATGGTTTTGCCCTTTTGGACATCAACACCCTTCACTTTTTCCTTCTTCTCCTTAGGAGCACCCTCTCCCTCTTTCACAAAAGTTTGCTTGAGAGGAGGAGGACGTTTGGTCTTGTCGTTCTTCTTCTTATTCTTGGACTTGGCTGCAAACCCAATTCCCTTCTTGGCCACAACTTCCTTTCGATTGCTCAAAAGGTCGTTGAGGTTCTTCTCACCTTGAATGCAAGTCACAAGGCCTTTCTCAAGTTGATCCTTAAACTTGGCATTCTCCTCCACAAGATGCACATGCTCACAACATGGGTTAGTAGCATATGCATTATCAATTAATACCATATGAGGGAAGGTGGCCTTTTCCTTGGTTAGCTTAACTTGGAGTTGAGCATGAGACTCCTTGAGGTTAGCGTGAGCGCCCTTCAAGACCTTGTGGGCCTTGTCAAGTATCTCAAACTCCTCCTTGAGTCTAGCATGATCAACCCCAAGTTTAGCCTTCTCGGAAGTTAGCACACGAGACACAACTAGAGCATGATCAAGATCTTTCTTTATCTTGGCATGGTCATCGTTGTATGACTCCTCAAGAGTCAAACAATGGCCACGCTCTTCCTCAAGAGCATTAGAGAGATCCGATATCTCATCGGCATAGTCACGACTATGACCTTCCATCTTAGAGATGGTTTCTTCATGAGCCTCGATCATGTCATTGGCCTCACCAAGTTGTTCCAAGAGAGCAACAAAGTGCTTCTTGGATTTGCCCTTGAGCTTACTCATAAAAAACTCAAATTCATTCAGTTCCTCATTAGACCCATCATGTTCATCAATGCAATCTCCAAGGAGGGATTAGTAATGATGGTGGTTTTGATGTTGGGGGTTACCTTGTTGGAAGCTTTAGCCATGAGGCACTTGGCGGTGATGTTCTCGTTGGGTGAATCAAAGAGAGACACCCGGGGAGTGGTAGCAATGGCAACGGACGCCATGGCCATTGATTCTCCATTTTCATCATCATCGTCATCCTCATGGTATTCTTCTTGAACCACCAACCCACGAGTAGGAGTCTTCTTGGTGAAGTTGTTCTTGTTGGGGAAGGACTTGGCTTTGTCTTTTCGGATGAACTTGCCACCATTGTCTTCCCGCTTCTCGTAAGGACAATCCGCAACAAAATGGCTCACATTGCCATAGTTGAAGCAAGTTCTAACTCGTTGCTTGCCCTTGAAGCCACTTGAGTTGTTCTTGTTGAAGTTGGGTCTTGCATTCTTCTTGCTCCAAAATTGTCTTGAAGCAAGAGCCATGTGCTCATGATAATCATATTTGGTGTCTTCGGGGTTGCTCTCCTCATCTTCCTCTTCTTCCACACTAACCTTGGCCTTCAAAGCAAGGTTGGGCTTCTTTGCCCTTTGAGAACGGAGCACCGCATTGTCGGCGGTCTTGTGCAAGATGCTCATTGCAACGAACTCATCCAACACTTCACTTGAGGTCATAGAGTGGAAGTCCGGTCTTTGATGAATGACGGAGGACATGGCCTTGTTGTAGGGCATCATGGCCTTGAGGAACTTGCGCTTGATCCAACTGTCATCCGTGTCCTTGCTCCCATGATCTCGGAGTGAGACCATGAGTTTGGTCACTCTTCGAAAGAGCTCACGAGGTTCTTCATGTTCTTTCATTGCAAACTCATCGGCTTCATCTTGTACCACTTCATAGTTGGAGCGTTGAATGCTAGCACTTCCTCGATAGAGAGACACAATGCATTGCCATGCGTCTTTGGCCATGGCATGAGGTCGAAGATGAGGGAGATCTTCGGGAAGGATTGCATCTTGGATGATGAAGAGAGCACTCTCATTGAATTGATTATCCACCACTTCTCTCGGGGTGAAGTTGCTTCGGTCATGTGGATAGAAACGTTCTTCAATGATTCTCCAAAGGTTAGTATTCACATGATTTAAATGACGCTTGAAGTGATACACCCAAGAATCAAAATCCTCATTTTTCACAATCTTAGGAGGAGGACCGACATGATTTAAATGAGTAGAGGGAATCGGTCCTCCATAAATTGGAGGTTCCACATGGGCAAAGATGTCGGTGCCATTTCTACCACTAGTAGAAGGACCCTTCTCACTATTAGCTTCCCCCTTGTCGGAGTTAGTATCCGTCACCTTGTTAGTGGGATCACCCACTTTCAACGGCGAGGTAGGTAGTTTAAGTCCTTCTAAGAATTTATTAAACATGCTTTCAACCGGGGTTGTCATGGAGGTTTTCAATGTGTCCAAGGCCACATTGAATTCCTCATAGGACACCGCAGTTTCCCCATTCCCCGTAGACGAGATCGGATTCACACCGGAGTGCTCCTCCTTCCCACCGTCTACGGTGTCAACCATACTCTTCGGACGACAAAGTCCTTAATAAAGAGACGAGGATCTGATACCAATTGAAAGGATCGATATAGTTGATTAGAGGGGGGGTGAATAGGCAACTAACAATTTTTAGCTTTTCTTTACCAAATTAAACTTTGCATCAAAGTAGGTTGTCTAGATATGCAACTAGGTGAACAACCTATATGATGCAACAACAACAAGCACACGAGCAAGCAAAGGAAACAACACAAGTAAGCTTGCAAAAGTAAAGGCGCGAGATAGCCAAGAGTGGAACCGGTGGAGACGAGGATGTGTTCCCGAAGTTCCTTCCTTTTGAGGGGAAGTACGTCTCCGTTAGAGCGGTGTGGAGGCACAATGCTCCCCAAGAAGCCACTAGGACCACCGTATTCTCCTCACGCCCTCACACAATGCGAGATGCCGTGATTCCACTATTGGTGCCCTTGAAGGCGGCAACCGGACCCTTACAAACAAGGTGGGGCTCTCTCCACAACTTAATTGGAGGCTCCCAACGAAACCACGAAGCTTCACCACAATGGAATATGGCTTCGAGGTGACCTCAACCGTCTAAGGTGCTCAAACACCCAAGAGTAACAAAATCCACACTAGAAAGTATGGGGGAAGCAAATATCCTTTGGTGGAAGTGTAGATCTAGGTCTCCTCCTTCAATCCCTAGCAAATCAACAAGTTTGAGTGGCTAGAGAGAGAGATCGGGCAAGAGAGCTTGAGAGCATTAATGGTGGAGTGAGAGAGGTAAGAGGTGAGAGTGGTAGGTGGAAGAACCACCTTATATAGCAACCCTAATAAATCCAACCGTTACTGCGTTTTCAGCACTACAGCGGTACAACCGCTCCTTGCCCCGGTACAACCGGGGCTCACGATGTATCGGCAGAACCCTACCAGGCGGTACAACCGGGCCACTAGGCGGTAGTACCGTTTTTTAGAGAATAACTGGACTAACCGCCCAGCCACCGCACACCTACCGCACTGAAACAGAACGCAGTCACCCTTGAGGGCGGTAGTTGGGCGGTGCGGGGCCGGTGCAACCGCATGGCCTTGAGCGCTTGAGCTGCTAAGGTAAGAACGGAAGAACTGCTCGAACTTCCGGTAGTACCGGTTGATGAGGAACAATCGGACCAACTGGGCCACCACCGCCCGGGAACCGCATCAAAACAGAAGCCAGACCGGTACTTGGGCGGTGCATGGCCGGAACAACCGCCATAGGTCTTTGCTGAGCCTGGTGGTAGTACCACCGCCCGGAGGCAGCGGTACCACCGCTCGATAAAGACAGGGAAATGCCAGGAGCCAGCGGTACAACCGCTCGGACGAGTGGTACAACCGCTGGGAAAACATAGCAGAAGTCAAATCAAAAGAGAAGGCACTCTCTCTCACACCAGAGGAAGACAAGAGAGGGGTGATGGAGGTGTACGTGAACGGATTCCCCTACTCTTTCCAATGTGGATTCCCTCTTGATAGTACGGGTTCCCTCCGTCTTCAATCTTTTCCTTCGAGAGAGAACAACTATCCGATGTAAGCCTAAGCATCGAGAACCTGAAACATTTAGCACAGGATTAGACCAACAAAGGGTTGTCATCATCATCCAAAACATAAGGTAGGGAAATGCCCTTTCACCAGCCGACCAGCCGCCGATGACCTAGTGGGGGTGCCATGGTACCCCCTCTAAGATGGAAAATAATCTATATTGTATACTTAGCACTAATTGACTGACATGTTGATGCTATTTTATGATAGTCTAACAATTATGATCATCTTTAGACTAGACCAGACTGTTTGTAATGTGATTTTCACACATTTTGAAATGACATATTAAACTTTGTTGCCTAATGCCTATACATTATATATGTAAACTGTGGGACCCCAACACTAAGTTCCTAGGTCCGCCATTGTGATGACCGCTGGAATGAATAGCTCCGCCCCCACCGCACCCCTGGCCACCCTCACCTACGCCAGAGACCCTCCGCAGGACGATAATTCGGCGCTACAAGGACCCAAACAATGGCGCCAAGGTAAGAATGTTTGAGAGACCTCGGTCGCCAAAGGTGGTTGCCGCTCATTGCGCCACCACCACCTGACTGCCCTTGGCCAAACCGACCAGCAAACGGGATGGTTGACCGTCGGCCAAGACGGCATGCAGCACTGCTATGCGATGAAGAACAAGGTTGTGATCACTCCTATGTCTTCCCATAGGCCTTCTGGAGTCGCGTGCCACCCCCTCTGTCTCCTATGGCCGAAGAGGAGCCCGATTTGGACGAGACAAGGAGCGAGGCCGACGTGCTTGAGGAAATGGCCGCACGGTATATTTTTTCCCTTCTCCTTCCTTTTTGCTTTGCAATTGCTCAATGGAGGAGGGAGCAATGGTTAGATAGACTTGGTGGAGAACTGACCAGAAGGATCCAAGCGCCAGTGCACCTGGTCAGGTCCATCGTCCACCATCGGCTCGTGGAGGGAAACACAGTCCAGTAACTCACGCCAAGCGGCAGATTCCGGGGGCCCAAATGGCCTCCGGAAGGCGAGGCGCCCTAAGTCAATAAGGGCCCTCTCGACGGAGATCACAGGATCGACGGAGATGGAAAAGAGGTTGGGAAAGTGCGTCGTGAAGGGGGCGTCACCGGCCCATCGATCAAACCAGAACAAAGTCGATGCCCCAAAGCCCACCAAGATGGAATTCCCGATGCAGAGAACCGAAAGAAGCTGGACGACCGACTGCCAGAACTGGGAGCCGCCCGATCTCTGGCTGAAGGCGAGGGGCTGCCCACACAGGTATTTGTTCCGGATGATATCGAGCCAGAGGCCACCGTGGCCTTGCGAAATGCGCCAGAGCCAGCGGGATAGGAGGGAGATATTCATACGCTTAGAGCACATAATGCCAAGGCCTCCTTGTTCCCTGGGCTTGCAAATGTCAGGCCAACTGACCATATGATACTTCTGCTTATCCTTGTCGCCTGACCAGTAGAAACGAGACTGGACTTTGGCGATCTCATGGTGCAGAGTCTCGTGGAGGCTGTAGAAACTCATGAGAAACAAGAGGAGGCTGGAGAGGGAAGAGTTGATGAGAATTATCCGGGTTGCCTTAGATAACCACCTCGCCTGCCAAGGCTCGATGCGCGGTGGAAGCTTGGCCCTCGGGTGCAAGTCCGCGACGGTGAGCTGGGAGTCACTAATGGGCGTACCCAAGTAGGTCATGGGAAAGGAGCCCATCCGCCTGCCTTTGAAGATCCGGATCTTCATGTGGCAATGGATTCGTGGTCGGGTCCCGTCTGGGGTGGACGTTCGTAAGTGAAATGGCCCGGGCACTGGCATCTGCCCGCTCTGCGGTGTCCCCGAAGACTCGAATCACATCTTCTTCTCCTGCGTGTCCGCTCAATTCGTTTGGAGCTGCTTTCGCGAAGCGTTCAGTGGAAATTGGTGCCACACCAGCTTTCCCGACTTATTTGCCGAACTCCATAACTCCCCCTTGACGTCTCGCCACATTAAGTGGCTTGAGATTGGGGTCATTGCTTGGACCCTCTGGATGATCCGCAATAAGCTTGTGATCCAGCGCACTCCTCTGCGACGAGGTACTGGCGCTATCTTCAAACTCTCTGGTTTCTTGCAGCTTTGGCGGCCGCTTAGCCGCCCTCAGGACCATGACGCCATCTCCGCCTTCATCGCCAACCTTCACTCGATGGCCGTCCGTCTGTCGCCACCGCCACCGCCGGAACCTGACTAGACGCTTGTCCCGCTCTCCGGCTTTTCTCTTTTATTTTGTCTGGGCTTGTTGAGCTGTGCCCTCAGCAGAACCTCTGTACTTATTTGTGAGACTTGGGTGTGTGTGTGTGAACTAGTGCTTGTATGTGTGCTCTCGGGCGGTTTGCTTTATTTATAAAATCGGGCGAAAGCCTTTTTTGGTAATTGCTCAATGGAATGATGCGTGATGTGATATTGGTTGCTAGGTTTTTCTTTGCTTTTGTAGCAAGCAATTGAATGATGATGTAGATGATTTCGTGCAATAATTGAACACAAGGCCGACCAGAAGGAGGAGAAGATTGCTTGTTTCTATGAGATGAATATAATGGAGGAGGAGAAGTGGAAGGCCAAAGCCACAACCAAGGAGAGAAAGGTGCAAGTGGAGGAAAAAAAGACGGATGTGCAAAGACTTGCATTGTAGCCGAGGAAAGAAAGTAGAATACTGAAATTGAGGAGAAAAGGCTTGCATTGGAGCCCGAGGAACATGCTATCATGCTCATGGATCCTACCAAGATGGACGATAGGGCACGACTATATTGGGAGTTAACTCGTGGGTACATATTGGCTAAGTCTAGTCGTGGGGATGACGACAATGTTGATGGTGGTGGCAATGGTGGCGGAGGCGATTACGGCGTGAGTGCGTGAGGGCCGTATAAACTATGATGGTTTTTTCTCCACCATGTGATGGAGTTTTTTAATGAACTTGTTCATTTGGCAACTTCTGGCACAAATTATGGTTATGCTTAGTTGTTTGTTGGATTTGATAAACTTTATGAATGCTCTTAGTTGAATTATGGTGCGGTGCATTTGAATTATTTGTGTTTATTTTGAGATGTGATGATAGATGCTTCAGTTGTTTGAGGAAACATATTGATGAATGACAAAATGAATTTTTAGGTTAATCCTCAAATAATAGTTTTTTTCTAGAATAAGGAACACGATTTTGGAATTATATGATAGGGGATTTGCTAGAGATGCCCTCGTGACTGTGCACAGGGAGGGAAATGAAGCAAGTGGAGACAAAATACTATCAATCGAAGTGAGAAGTAAGACAGGGCAAAGCGATAATCGACCTTGTGATCGAAATTCCAAGAGTTCAATCTATTTGACTAGGAATGATGAGTTGACACCAAACAATTTTCACCGTTCAGCCCATTTTCATTAATTACATATATCTCATGGCACATGTTCTTTGTTTTCATACCGAGGATTATGAAGTATGGACACAAGAATTGTAGTGGTGAACAAGAGGTGTCTAACGTTGCCACTTTTCCATACCACGTTTGAGTTTGTCAATCGGTTCATCGATATTGGAATTAGTAGAACACAATTGCGTGAACTATTCGTTGAATATATTATCTACCTCTCACCGTCAACTCAGACTTTTGGAGGATGAATTCAATATGGTATCAGAGCCATGAGGGACGGGTTTGGTTGCTCGCATCCAGCCCAACCAGGCCCTGCACAGGAAGAAAACGTGTCTTTGGTTGCCAGGCCTGCATCAGATTCTTGGCCTGCACGAACCTTAAAGCACTCCTCAGCCAGGCCTGCTAGAAATAGCCGAATCGTCCGTTTCAACGTGTCAGGCTCGAGCAATGTAGGGGAAGGGAAGGTGGCGCTGACCTCTTGCATCCACGGAGATGGTGGGAGCTCATGCGCATCTCCGAAAAAGCAATGGGAGGAATAGATGTCACCTCCTGCCGAATTGGTCGCCCTATATAGCCATCCTCACCTCACCATGAAAAACCTCGCCGCCACTTCCCTCCTGTTGAGCTTTTCCTTCGGCGCGGATCGACATCGACGACGAGGTAAGCGACGCTCCTGCTCCGACCACTGATTGACAGCGGCGGCAATTCGACTCCTCTTCTTCTCTGATGTGTTCAGCTCCTACTTCGCAGCTACTCCAATGGCGTCTATGAGTTCAATCACCCCTTTCTCTCTACTAGTTCTAGCTAGACCTGTGAGCATGTGGTAGGGTTAGATTTGTGACCATGTTGTAGCCTTGTACACCGCCGATATGTGTGGGTGTGATGTTCTGGTAGCTAGTGGTGATGGATTTGAAGCATGATAGGAGTTATTTCCATGTCGGCAAGGATTGATAGCTAGTTGTGATGGAAGGATTGGTAGTCTGTTTGATGTGTAGTATGCAAGTATGTGTGCTAGTTTGTTGAACTCCTTGCTATGATTTGAGTTGTTGTGTTGAACTAGATCATATCGTCCATATGTAGTACTCCCTCAATCCCAAAATAAGTGTCTCAAGCTTAGTACAATTTTGTACTAAAGCTAGTACAAAGTTGAGACACTTATTTTGGGACGGAGGGAGTATTTGTTTATACTATCCATGTTTAGTGCTAGTTCCTACTATCAATGTGTAGTGTGCTATGCTCTTACTGATGCTTACGCTTGTAGGACATGAGCACGCAAGAGTTTAGTCAGGCCCTTATTGTGTCCTAGAGCTAGTTCACGGTGCCCTATGTTGAGGAATCCCAGCCTCCCATCGACCAGATGCCTCCTGGTCATATGTTTTCGAGGTGTCTGCTATAGTTCCACCATTTGTGGCTTCAGCATTTGTGATGGCTTAGCCCAATGTTGCAGCTCATGTTACTGCTCAAAAGGCAGCCGCAAAGGATAAGGAGGGAAGGGGAACTCCATGAAATGGCAGACATTCCTGTCGACGTTCGTGCTTAACAAGATGTGTGAAATCATAACTAGTGGGGTGAGGACAAACAAGGGCTTCAAGGAGGTGCACTCTAATGCTATTGCAAAGCAGGTGTTCAAGTTTTGTGGACAGGAGGTCACCTCAACTTAGGTCTACGACCACCTCAGAAAGTGGAGATCGAGGTGGATCATAGTGTCCAAGCTCATAGACCTGAACAGCGCTTCATGGGATCAGGACACCTGCTCGATCCTTTTGGAGGCAGAGGACTACCAAGGCCACACCGCGGTTAGCTCATGAACCATGCCATTCTAACTGACCACCTATTTAAGCCTATGTTCCATGTGATTCTAACTAACCACTTGATACGTCTCCATCGTATCTATAATTTTTTATTGTTCCATGCCAATATTCTACAACTTTTACATACTTTTGGCAACTTTTTATACTATTTTTGGGACTAACATATTGATCCAGTGCCTAGTGGCAGGTCCTGTTTGTTGCATGTTTTCTGTTTCGCAGAAAATCCATATCAAACGGAGTCCAAACGGGATAAAAATTTATGGAGATTTTTTTGGAATATTTATGATTTTTGGGAAGAAGAATCAACGCGAGACGATGCCCGAGGGGGCCGCAAGGCAGGGGACCCGCCCCAGGGGGTCAGGTGCGCCCTGGGCCCTCGTGGCCACCCCGTAAGGAGGTTGGTGCCCTTCTTTTGCCGCAAGAAAGCTAATATCCGGATAGAGATCGTGTTAAAATTTTAGCCCAATCGGAGTTACGGATCTCCGGGAATATAAGAAACGGTGAAAGGCCAGAATCAGGGAACGCAGAAACAGAGAGAGACAGAGAAACAGATCCAATCTCGGAGGGGCTCTCGCCCCTCCCACGCCATGGAGACCATGGACTAGAGGGGAAACCCTTCTCCCATCTAGGGAGAAGGTCAAGGAAGAAGAATAAGAAGGGGGGCTCTCTCCCCCTCTCTCCCGGTGGCGCCGGAACACCGCCGGGGCCATCATCATCACCGTGATCTACACCAACACCTTTGTCATCTTCACCAACATCTCCATCACCTTCCCCCATCTATCTACAGCGGTCCACTCTCCCGCAACCCGCTGTACCCTCTACTTGAACATGGTGCTTTATGCTTCATATTATTATCCAATGATGTGTTGCCATCCTATGATGTCTGAGTAGATTTTCGTTGTCCTTTCGGTAATTGGTGAATTGCTATGATTGGTTTAATTTGCTTGTGGTTATGTTATTGTCCTTTGGTGCCCATCATATGAGCATGCGCGTGGATCACACCATATGGTTAGTTGTATGTTGATAGGACTATGTATTGGAGGGCAAGAGTGACAGAAGCTTCAACCTAGCATAGAAATTGATGCATACGGGATTGAAGGGGGACCAATATATCTTAATGCTATGGTTGGGTTTTACCTTAATGAACGTTAGTAGTTGTGGATGCTTGCTAATAGTTCCAATCAAAGTGCATAGAATTTCAAGTCAGAGATGACATGCTAGCAGTGGCCTCTCCCACATAGAACTCGCTACCGGTCTAGTAAAGTAGTCAATTGCTTAGGGACAATTTCACAACTCCAACCATTACTTTTCCACACTCGCTATACTAACTTTATTGCATCTTTATCTAAACAGCCCCTAGTTTTTATTTACATGCTCTTTATATCCTGGCAAACCTATCCAACAACACCTACAAAGTACTTCTAGTTTCATACTTGTTCTAGGTAAAGCGAACGTTAAGCGTGCGTAGAGTTGTATCGGTGGTCGATAGAACTTGAGGGAATATTTATTCTACCTTTAGCTCCTCGTTGGGTTCGACACTCTTACTTATCGAAAGAGGCTACAATTGATCCCCTATACTTGTGGGTTATCACCACTCTTTTGTGTTTCTTTCTTAGTCTCACCCCAAGCACATAGAGTTTCTCAACACACCCTTCCATAACTACCACCAGATGCAGCAGTTCTTCTCCTTCGGGCTAGCAATCGGCAAGCATTCCCTGGTCTCTGGTCAGCCGATGGGTTCGCCTAGACACCCAGAAGTCAGAGACCATCGTTCTTGATGGTCCTGACAAGGATGGTGATCACGTTCATGTGCTTGATAGGAAGAGGAAGACGGGAGCCTTGATGGAGGACTAGCTGGCCATCTTCACCAGCATGACTCGGGTCATCAAGGAGGTTGCAAGCGCTATCAGGGAGAGCAAGCCGGTCGACATCCATCCTGACATCTACCTCACTGTCATGAACCAAGGTGGCTTCCGCCTAGAGGCTCCAATGGCAGCTCTGAGCCCCCTACTGGACAACAAAGCCTAGGGTGTTGGGTTTGTTGCCATGGGAGACACCCACAGGGTGCTCTGGCTCAGGACCTGGCCGGACAAGCACTACTACCAGTGCCACTTCTGGGAGGGGGGGGGGTGATGACATGCATGTCCTCGACGGCGATGGCGATGGTGATGCGATGAAGATGACAATGACGATGTAAATTTTGTGGTAGGTAGGGCTTCATAAACTCTTGATGTTGTCATGTATATTTTGATGAGGTGGTATAGTAACCCCTCACGCCGATGGCGAACTTGCAGTGGTAGGATAACACCCTCTTTTGGATGTGGTGGTAGGATGACACCATATTAGTGTTAGGATGAACTTGCTATGCCATATGATCATGCATGCTTACTTATGTTTCATGTCTTTTTTTCGCGCAAATTACTTATGTTTCATGTCTAGTGTGCTCCATTGCTTGTTGCTTGAACTGTTGCTCTTCCGCAATGCTAGGACAAGTGGTATGTGGTGTTCCAGGGGTTTATAGTTCATGGAAAGCATGCAATGAACAACTGTCAGGTTACAAGAATAGCTGCCACAGAGGGTTTAAGAGTAGGCAGGCAACAAAGGATGCTTACTCCAATGTCATGCTCAAGCAGGCATGCAATGTTGAAAATGGCGAGGCGGGTCGACACTTTGGGCTGAAGAACTTCATTATCTTTGTCCAGTTCATCGTGATTGTAGTGTTGTTCTGTTGGTGTGATCGTGTGTAAGTTGTAGCGGGTAAGCTCACCACTTAGGGTACAAGGTAACTCCTCTATACTTGTATGCAACCAAACAACATGCACTAGTATGAGCACAGCCAATGCAAGCAACCAAACACAATGTTTAGAGTCGTTGCTACGATACAGGAAGAGGGGATGCAAGCATCCAATCAACATGTAGATGTTTTTTTGCCTACATTAGCTCAACCAGGCTCATTTGGCAAAGTGACTAAATACGACGCGCGCATCCAAACGCGTCCGAGGTCTCAAGTTTAAAACCTGCCAATACAATAACTTTAGTAAAAAAAAAGATTCTGCGGCTACATCGATCTCACGTCTAAGGACTAAAAAAGCCTAGATGCGAGGGGGGTGTTGAAATATATTGCCTGTCTCTCTCCGTCAGTTCGGACTTTTGGAGCAACTGGCTGAAGCATGAATTCAATACTATTTAGGCCATGTTCGGTACCACTCCGCTCCATAACTCCGGGAGCGGAGTTGCCGGAGCTACAGTTTAAAACGGCGGAGCTGCACTTCCCCCGCTCCGCAGATTCCAGGAGCGGGCGACTACCGAACAGGGCCTTACTATGTTATGTTGTTCTTACCTACTTTATTGATCGTCATAACAAGCAACTTGATGCAAACTGTGACATATATGTGCCTTATGGAAGGGCGTTGAAACAGTTGGATGCATTACAAATTCCGTGGATATTTTCAGGTATAACGTGTTGCGTTCAGCACGTAATCCTTACTATGCATGTTAACCTGAAACGACAGGGTTTCTGCAGTTTAAAAGAACTAGATGATACCCCGCACGTTGTTGCGGGGATATTTTGCAATATTTCAATGTGATTTGTTGCATGATACATGAATATTTGAAGTAATAATATAAAAAGCTCAAACTGAAAATACATATAATTTATTATGTTTGATTACTATATAGTTGTATTTTTTTATTAATTATAAATAGCATGTCGTGGAATGATGTGCATGTAGAGAAATATGATAGTAGGGGTGGGCATTTTCTCATGCATGCTGTGGAATGATGTGGCATGCTTGAATGTTGAGAGAAATAGTTAGTGAGGGCTAGCTATTTAGATATAGAAGATGGGAGACACCGGTGAGTCAATATCACCAAGAAGAGGTAAGAAGAATAAACAGTTTGTTAATGAGGTTGACCAGCGAGGTGGTTTATCTTTGCGGTAGAAGCGTACAGCGTAGTGCAAAGTGCAAGCAGGTTTGCCACGTATGTCCAACTCCGATGATCAGGCGCACCATCAGAGTCGGTAGATTCAGAATGAAAGTGTATTACTCCCTCCGTCCGGAATTACTTGTCATCAAAATGATTGAAAATGGATGTATTTACAAGTAAAATACATCTAGATACATCCATTTCAATGAAAAGTTTTTCTGGACGAAGGGAGTACAACGTTTTTCCCACTATGTAGATGAAAAATTGCACTTGGCGTGATATGATAAAAAGCGAGAATAAGAAATCTTATTGACGAAAAGCAGCAGCCTTGGTTTCTTTTGCATTAACCAAGTCACTAAGAGAAGAGTAAGAACTCCTCTGCAGGACTGAGCTTCTCATCTTGGGTTTGGCAGCGTCAGAGTGGTCTTTTGTGGAGAATATCATCAACAAAAGTGGAGGGAAAAGGCAAGAAGGAACGTCTGAATCCTAATGAAGGAAGAAATAGCTGAGCCTGTAGGTGTGCTCAGCCTGACTGCATATGACCATAGAGCTTGGGCCATCGTTCAGCAAGGTGCATACAGACAGTTCCTGGTCCTCGAAGGGTCAAATACATTTGTTTGTTTTCAAATTGCATCCTCCTAATCAAAGGAAGGAACAGTTCTGAAGCTCACCGGAATAGAACCTGGGAACCCACGCAGCCTTGGCCGTATTCCACGAGAAATTTGACCTGTCGCCGCTCTCCGTTTGACAGAATCAGCCCCCAGCCGCACCTACCGCAGGAATGCAGGATGAGCCTATGATCCCAAGCTGGCACCACCCCGAGTTCAGTCTCCTTTCCGGCCAGCGCCAAGCAAACCACCACGTTTCTGTTCTACTTATGGATAAACTACTAGACGAAAGGATCCGACATGGCACTCACTGAGGAGACCGGAGACCGGCGATGAGTAGGAAAAACGCCTGCAGGCTGCAAGCACCTAGCTTAGCTAGCCACCGCCTACTACGTGGAAACTTCCGGCCGAGAAGAAGCAGCGCACGCATGTGTTGGTGAGATGAGAGAGACTATAATAGCATTTCTGGTCCGATACTTGAATATTAGCCAATGGATGGATCCCGTCCAAGTTAACCCTGCTATATAAACCTCCGCGGCAGCACAACACAGCAGCAGCAGACAGAGCAGCAGCCTAAGCCTGAGGCGAGCTAAGAGTTCACGGAGGAAGCGAGCTAACAAGGGTTAGCAAAGTGATTACCTCCGCCTCCGAGAAATCAATCACCTCCTCGGAGTCAAGACAGCTCGTCCGCGACATGGACGCCATGGAGAGAGGCGAGCACGCGCCGCTCCTGCCGGAGGTAATCACCTCCTCCGATCTTCCTCCTCCTCTGCTGCCCCATGCATGATCGTCACAATGGAGATTGAAATGCTAAGTCCAGAGCCATGCTTCTGCATCGGTCAAAACAAGAAGAACATTTGCGTACCTCCATATAAGACCGAGTCTAAATTAAAGAACATTTGGCTTAATTCTTGCGTACGTCAGCACTGAAGGTTCTCTAACACGTGGTTAATATACATGCCAATATCCAGGCCCCTTCCTTTCCTAACCAGACAAGCACATGCGCACATCCACACCACGGTCGTGCTGCATCTTATCCAGAACTTGTACAGATTCTGTTCTCGTTCCTAACAATTTCTGCAATCTATCTCTGTTACAGAGTCATGGCCCAAAGGTTCAGGAGGATGACAGCCTGCAGCTGCAGGTGCCACTCCTGAAGCATAAGAAGCGGGGCGGCAACAAGGCACCAGCAGTGATTCTATGTAAGCAAAGCTCCATCTTCTGATTGCTTTTCCAGCCAACAAAAATGTACTGTAGATCAATTGGAGAGGAGCTAGTGTTTAACTGAACTTTCGCCATTGTTGGTGCAGTGTTCGAATGCCTGGAGAGCACGGCGTTCAATGGCATCTCCACCAACCTGGTGGTGTACCTGGAGACCGTCCTCCACGGCACCAACCTCGCCAGCGCCTCCAACGTCGCCACCTGGTTCGGCACCAGCTACCTCACCCCCGTCTTCGGTGCCATCATCGCCGACTCCTTCTGGGGCAACTACAACACCATCCTCGTCTCCCTCGCCGTCTACCTCCTCGGCATGATGCTCGTCACCTTCTCCGCCTTCCTGCCCACGACCACGGCGGCGCTGTGCGCGGCGGGTGCATCGTGCGCCGGCACCGCCGGCACGTGGGGGCTGAGCTCGCAGACCGTGGCTTTTGTTGGGCTGTACCTGGTGGCGATCGGGTGCGGCGGGGTGCGCTCGTCGCTGCTGCCGTTCGGAGCGGAGCAGTTCGACGACGACAGCGCGGCGGACCGGGAGGGCAAGACGTCCTTCTTCAGCTGGTTCTACCTATGCGTGAGCTTCGGCCCCATCATCTCCGGCGTGTTCCTCGTCTGGATCCAGCAGAACGTCAGCTGGGGCCTCGGCTTCGGCATCGCCACTGCCTGCATCGCGCTCGCCTTCGCCGCCTTCGTGCTCGCCACGCCCATGTACAAGCGCCGCATGCCCGCAGGCACGCCGCTTAAGAGCCTCTGCCAGGTCGTTGCCGCCGCGTGCAAGAAAATCAGCATCAAGGTGCCCGCGGAAGCCGGACACCTCTACGAGGTCAGCGACAAGATCGATTCGCCCCAGCCAAGGATCGCGCACACCAGCGACTTCAAGTTTCTCGACAAGGCGGCCATCGTCACGGAGTCGGACATGGAGGAGAGGCCGGAGGCGGCGACCTCGTGGAAGCTCTGCACCGTGACTCAGGTGGAGGAGCTCAAGATCATTCTGCGGCTGCTGCCCGTCTGGATCACCAGCGTCATCGTGTCATCGGCCTACTCGCAGATGAACACCACGTTCGTGCAGCAGGGCAGTGCCATGGAAATGACCATCCTGTCGGTGCCGGTGCCCGCGGCGTCGCTGGTCTCGTTCGAGGTGACATGCGTCCTGACATGGGTGCTCCTCTACAACAAGGTGATCGTGCCAGCGTTGAGGAGCTTCTCCTCGAGCGGCGACGGCGAGCCGTCACAGCTGCAGCGGATGGGCGCGGGGAGGCTCCTCATGGCGCTCACCATGGCGGTGGCGGCGCTCGTGGAAATGAAGCGGCTCGACAGCGCGGCGCGCGGGGAGGAGATCAGCATCGCGTGGCAGCTGCCGCAGTACTTCTTCCTGGCCGGCGGAGAGGTGTTCTGCTACATCGCCCAGCTGGAGTTCTTCTTCGGCGAGGCGCCGGACACCATGAAAAGCATGTGTACGTCGCTCGCTCTGCTCACCATCGCGCTGGGGAGCTACATGAGCTCCTTCATCTACGCCATCGTGGAGGCCTTCACGGCGACGGGAGACAGCCCCGGGTGGATCTCCGACGACCTCAACAAGGGCCACCTCGACTACTTCTTCTGGGCCATGGCTGCAATGTGCACGCTCAACTTCGTCGTGTACAGCGGCATCGTCAAGAACTACAGGCTCAAGACAGTCATCTCGTGATCGCTCGCGCAAGGATTCAAGATTCCATTACATTCTACAGACATTACACAGGAAAGAGTAATTAGGAGTAGCCAGGTACCTTTTTTTTAGAAACTTGTAGCCAGGTACATATATACACAAGAAACACTAGGAAGAAAATGTAAGATATAGAATTTTGTTTCCAGTCTTGCTAAGTCGCAGTCATCTAAGACTTCGTTAAGTCTCAGTCGATGCTGTATGATGTGGGAATTAGACGTTGTATTTCTCAGGTGCAAACGCACGTATATATGATGTACAAGAGGTGGACCACGACCTCAACTATACAAGGAACTAGGAGGTGGGCCCAATGCACAGATATGTACAACACATATACTCAACACCCCCCCACAGTCGAAGCGGCACAGCTGCTGACGCAAAGACTGGACCGGAACTCTTCAAATGACGCCGTAGGCAAGCCCTTGGTCATGATATCTGCAAATTGTTGGGAGGTAGGGACGTGTAAAACACGAATATGGCCAAGGGCCACCTGTTCCCGAAGAAAATGAATATCCAACTCAATATGCTTGGTCCGTCGATGATGCACCGGATTAGTGGAGAGGTAGACCACCGAGATGTTGTCGCAATAGACCACCGTGGCACGGTCAACAGGGCAGGAGAGCTCCTGAAGCAGCTGGCGAAGCCACGAACACTCGGCGACGGCGTTGGCCACCGCGCGATACTCAGCCTCAGCACTGCAACAAGAGACCGTAGGATGCCGCTTGGACGACCACGAGATGAGTGAGGGTCCAAGGTAGACACAATAGCCCGAGGTCGAGCGACGAGTGTTAGGGCAGCCCATCCAGTCTGCATCGGAGTAGGCGGTGAGGGCGGTGTCGGCGGAGGCGTGAAGCGTGACGCCAAGATCCATAGTGCCACAGACACAGCGGAGAATCCGCTTGACAGCGGCCCAGTGAACGTCCCGAGGAGCATGCATATGTAGACACCTGCTGCACGACATACTGGATCTCTGGTCGAGTCTGGAGAGCACCAACGATAGACCGGTAGAAAGCAGCATCCGAAGCAGGAGAACCATCTGTGGCAGAAAGCTTGGCCTTCGTATCAACAGGCGTGGCGGCGGGCTTGCAGTTAAGCATGCCAACACGCTCCAGGAGCTCATGAGCGTACTTCCACTGATGAAGAAAGAAGCCATCCGGACGGCGCACCACCTCAACACTGTGGAAGTAGTGCAAAGGACCTAAGTCCTTGATGGCGAACTCAGCGCGAAGACGAGCCGTGAGCTGACTGAGAAGACCAGCCGTACATGTCGTCAGGAGGATGTCATTGACATAGAGCAGCAAGTAGGTTGAGGGAGTCCTGGATTAGGGGGTGTCCGGATGGCCGGACTATAGCATTTGGCCGGACTCCTGGACTATGAAGATACAAGATTGAAGACTTCGTCCCGTGTCCGGATGGGACTTTCCTTGGCGTGGAAGGCAAGCTTGGCAATACGGATATGTAGATCTCCTACCATTGTAACCGACTTTGTGTAACCCTAACCCTCTTCGTTGCCTATATAAACCGGAGGGCTTTAGTCCATAGGACAGAACAACAATCATACCATAGGCTAGCTTCTAGGGTTTAGCCTCTCTGATCTCGTGGTAGATCTACTCTTGTACTACCCATATCATCAATATCAATCAAGTAGGAGTAGGGTTTTACCTCCATCGAAAGGGCCCGAACCTGGGTAAAAACATCGTGTCCCTTGTCTCCTGTTACCATCCGCCTAGACGCACAGTTCGGGACCCCCTACCCGAGATCCGCAGGTTTTGACACCGACATTGGTGCTTTCATTGAGAGTTCCTCTGTGCCGTCGCCATCAGGAAGGATGCCTCATCCCGTCTTTAAAGACGGCACTGTTGCTAAAGGAGCTCTGGCTATCGGTCAAACTCTCCGGCTAGGCGGTTTCCTTATGACCGCCTGTCCGGCCGCCGCGCCGACGATGACTTCTTGGGTCATCGAAAGCAATCTTCACGTTAGCTCGGAACTCGCCGAGCAGTTAGATCCGACGGAGCTCTCTTCCTTAAACGAGCTCTTGGATCGCATCACCGCCCTGGGAGTCGCTACAGACTACGATCAGATTGGGCCTAAACCCGATCTAAGAGAAATCAACTCTCCCCAGGTTACCCACCACGTTGCCGTGGTAGAGGAACAATACGGCGACCCTTCTTCTATCTTAAGGACTAGCTATGTCCGGATTCCCGATCCCTCCATGCCGGATTCCCGCGGAGGGAAGGATGTAACTCAAGCCCTGAACCTAAAGTCAGGCAGCGGGCTAGATTCATTGGACAACATCCAAGAACCCAAGCTTCCAAGTTCGAAAACTTCTTGGCCCCTGAGTCTTAAAGTGGACGGGGTTCCGAATCTAATTCCACCCGCCCACCCAAACATAAGCGATCTATCCCAAATCCGACAAGAGCCCGAAGAAACAGTACACCGTTACTGGGCCAGATTCCTCCTGGTTATGAACATGATAGAGGACTGCCGCGAGGAGGACGCAATTTCATTCTTCTGCAATAATTGCACGGACAAGGGAATCCTCAACGCCGTAAGTCATCGTGAAATTACACGCTTCGCTGACTTGGCATCCATAGTACGAAAGTACTGTGCGATGGAAAGCGCCTGGAAAACTGAAATCAAATTTTGGGAGAATCCGGCCATGAATACAACCCCAGTCCGAAATAAAAAGGTGCATTATCGTCAGGCACCTGGGTTAAAACCAAAAAGCAAAAACCCTCTATAGGGCATGGAACCGTACTGGAAGGATGGCTCAATGGACCCTGCAAAATTCATAGTACAGAGGGTGCCACTCCAACTCATAGCCTTAGAGCATGTTGGATACTACGGCAGGTGGCCAAAAGTGGCGAAGAGCTTCTAACTCCAGAGCACCAGGCCAAGGATACCAGTATGGTATTGACAGTCTTCGAGACTTTCGCATCAAATAATATGCGGAAACGAACACTCCGTAGCCTTGCCGAAGTCTACCAAGTAGCAACAATAAACACATAGAGTGACACGGCTATTACCTTTAATGCCAGTGACGAACCTAAATTCCGAACAGTCCGAGCACCAGCCGCATTGGTCCTCAGTCCAATAGTGGACGGCTTTCGCCTTACCAAGGTACTCATGGACGGTGGCAGCGGATTGAACCTCATTTACGAGGAAACCCTCAGAAAAATGGAAATAGACTGGAGCCGCATTGAGCGAAGCAACACAACCTTTAGAGGAATAATCCCCAGTCGGGAAGCATGCTGTACTGGAAAAATCACACTGGATGTGGTGTTGGGCACGCCGGATAATTACAGGTCCGAGGAGGTCACGTTCCAAGTGGCCCCGTTCAGCAGCAGACATCGCGCTCCATTAGGGCGAGAGGCATTCACAATTTTTCAAGCTATACCCCATTACGGGTACATGAAGCTCAAAATGCCCGGGCCCAATGGAATCATCACTCTTGTTAGTGACCCGGATATAGCACTCCGCGCCGAAAACAAGACAGCCGCACTAGCCCTTGAGGCACTATCCGAAGCCCTAGCGGCCGAGGAACTCACTGCGTTACGCTCCACGGTAAACAGGGACGATGTGATACTCAATAAGAGATCCAAGTCCACCTCCTTTAAACCGTCGGACGAAATAGTCAAATTCCAAGTCCATCCAACGGACCCTACAAAAATGGCCTCCATCGGGGCACAATTAAACCCTGATGTAGACGCCGCACTACGAGAATTCCTACGCGAAAATTGGGACATTTTTGCCTGGCACCTTTCAGAGATGCCAGGAATCCCACGCTCGCTGGACGAGCATAGCCTAAACATCCTAAAAGGATTCAAGCCAGTCAAACAAGCTCTTCGGTGTTTCTCCGAACCCAAGAGACAGGCCATGGGAGAGGAGCTGGCCAAACTATTGGAGGCCGGATTCATCAGAGATATAAAACATCCGGACTGGCTAGCTAACCTGGTGATGGTACCAAAGAAGGACAAATCCTGGCGCCTATGCGTCGATTTCAAGGACCTTAACAAGGCTTGTCCGAAGGATCCCTTCCCCCTCCCACGCATCGATCAAATTATCGACGCTACCGCATGACACGATTCATTGTGTTTCCTCGACGCATACTCCGGCTACCACCAAATTAAGATGGCAGAGCCCGACCAGGCCGCAACGACATTCATCACCCCATACGGCCCATTCTGCTTCAACACAATGCCCTTTGGGCTCAGAAACGCCGGCGCAACATATCAGCGCATGA
Source organism: Triticum timopheevii (assembly GCA_963921465.1). Taxonomy (NCBI): domain Eukaryota; kingdom Viridiplantae; phylum Streptophyta; class Magnoliopsida; order Poales; family Poaceae; genus Triticum; species Triticum timopheevii. The sequence continues at coordinate 445,685,295 of OY997272.1, forward strand.
TTCAGACATGTCTGGCAAACCAGATCGGCAAAACAGTGGAGGCATACGTAGACGATGTGGTCGTCAAAACCAAGCATGTCGAAACTCTAGTAGACGATTTGAAGCTCACGTTCGACAATCTCCGAACATATGACATTAAACTTAACCCAGAAAAATGTGTTTTCGGTGTACCAGCCGGAAAGCTCTTGGGCTTCATTGTATTCGGTAGAGGAATTGAAGCAAACCCAGCCAAGATCTGAGCTTTGTCACAATTGGATATCCCAAAGGACCTCAAACAAATACAAAAATTGACGGGATCCATGGCGGAAAGCCGCTTTATCTCCCGTTTGGGAGAGAAGGCATTACCCCTTTATCGCCTCCTCCGACGCACCGAACACTTCGAGTGGATGGATGCCGCCACGGCCGGACTCAAAGAAATAAAAGCCATATTGGCAACAAACCCGGTCCTGGCCGCGCCCAACATGGGCGAACCAATGCTATTATATATCATGGCAACTCATCAAGTGGTGAGCGCGGTGCTCGTTGTCGAACGAGAAGCGGACGGACAGAAGTTCCCCCTTCAAAGACCAGTTTACTACGTGTCCACTGTCCTAACTCCATGCAAGTCACGGTACCCACATTATCAAAAGACAGCGTACGCGGTGTTCATGGCATCCCGGAAGCTGCGACACTACTTTCAAGAGTGTTCTATAACAGTAGCCTCCGAAGTACCTCTTAATGACATTATAAACTACCGCGACGCGACGGGCCGGATTGCCAAATGGGCCATTGAGCTCCTCCCGTTCGACATAACCTATAAGCCACGGCGAGCTATTAAGTCGCAAGTTTTGGCTGACTTCGTTGCCGAATGGACCGAAGCCGAACTCCCTAAAGAGTACAGCGCATATTCCAGCTGGATCATGCACTTCGGCGGCTCCAAAATGTTGGCTGGTCTGGGGGCTGGCGTCGTTCTAACGTCCCCTACCGGAGATACAGTTCAACACGTACTCCAAATAATGTATACGGACTCCAACAACGCAGCCGAATATGAGGCCCTTCTACATGGCCTCCGGATGGCAGTATCCATGGGCATTCAACGCCTAGAGGTGCGCGGGGATTCGAACCTCGCGATATCCCAAATAAATGGAGACTTCGATGCCAAGGATCCGAAAATGGAAGCTTATCGCAACACCGTACTAAAAATGTCAGGTCGGTTTGAGGGGCTCGAATTTCACCATATAGCCCGGGATAACAACCAGGCTGAAGACGTATTGGCATGCATTGGCGCAAAGCGCGATGCCGTCCCTCCCAACATCTTCCTAGAGAGGTTGTTCAAGCCATCCGTATTATGGGAGGGGGAGTCCGGAAATAACAACCCGGACTCAACCGCACTGCCCGACACCGAACATTCAGACACAATTGGTGGTTCTGCCAACGAAGTAACATCCTCAACCCACGTAATAATGGCAGTCATCGCCCCATGGACCGAACCATTCCTAGCCTACCTAACCAGGCAGGAACTTCCCGAGGACCAAAACGAGGCCCGCTGCATAATGCGGCGATCTAAAGCCTATAAGGTCCATGAGGGAGAGCTTTACAAGAAAAGCACAACCGAAGTCCTTCAAAGGTGTATCTCCGAAGAGGAAGGGCGGAACCTTCTGGCTGAAATTCATGCCGGACTCGGCGGGCACCACGCTGCAGCCCGGGCCCTTGTAGGCAAGGCCTTCCGTACAGGATTTTATTGGCCGACGGCCCAGGCAGATGCTCAGGACTTAGTCCAACGATGCGTCGGTTGCCAGCTCTTTGCTAATCAAAGCCACATGCCACCCACTGCCCTCAAAACTATACCCATAACCTGGCCCTTCGCGGTCTGGGGGCTTGATATGGTTGGACCCCTTAAAGGAGGAACCCACAAGCAAAAATACCTATTGGTCATGGTGGATAAATTCACCAAATGGATAGAGGCCAAGCCTGTTAAGACGGCCGAATCCGGACCGGCGATAGACTTCATATCAGGGGTCGTACACCGTTACGGCATCCCCCATAGCATCATCACTGATAACGGCATGAACTTTATGGCCGACGAGGTTAAACTCTGGTGCATAAACATGGGAATCAAGCTCGACTATGCTTCAGTCTATCACCCCCAAACCAACGGTCAAGTCGAGCAAGCAAATGGTCTAATCATGAGTGGCATCAAACCCAGATTAGTGCGGTGTTGGAAATATGCCCTAGAGGCAATAATAAAAGCATTATTATTATATTTCCTTGTTCATGATAATTGTCTTTATTCATGCTATAATTGTGTTATCCGGAAATCGTAATACATGTGTGAATAACGGACACCAACATGTCCCTAGTGAGCCTCTAGTTGACTAGCTCGTTGATCAACAGATAGTCATGGTTTCCTGACTATGGACATTGGATGTCATTGATAACGAGATCACATCATTAGGAGAATGATGTGATGGACAAGACCCAATCCCAAACATAGCACAAGATCGTATAGTTCGTTTGCTAGAGTTTTCCAATGTCAAGTATCTTTTCCTTAGACCATGAGATCGTGTAACTCCCGGATACCGTAGGAGTGCTTTGGGTATGCCAAACGTCACAACGTAACTGGGTGACTATAAAGGTAGACTACGGGTATCTCCGAAAGTGTCTGTTGGGTGACATGGATCAAGACTGGGATTTGTCACTCCGTATGACGGAGAGGTATCACTGGGCCCACTCGGTAATGCATCATCATAATGAGCTCAGAGTGACCAAGTGTCTGGTCACGGGATCATGCATTACGGTACGAGTAAAGTGACTTGCCGGTAACGAGATTGAACAAGGTATTGGGATACCGACGATCGAATCTCGGGCAAGTAACATATCGATTGACAAAAGGAATTGCATATGGGGTTGATTGAATCCTCGACATCGTGGTTCATCTGATGAGATCATCATGGAGCATGTGGGAGCCAACATGGGTATCCAGATCCCGCTGTTGGTTATTGACCTGAGAGTCGTCTCGGTCATGTCTGCTTGTCTCCCGAACCCGTAGGGTCTACACACTTAAGGTTCGGTGACGCTAGGGTTGTGAAGATATGTATATGCAGTAACCCGAATGTTGTTCGGAGTCCCGAATGAGATCCCGGACGTCACGAGGAGTTCCGGAATGGTCCGGAGGTAAAGAATTATATATAGGAAGTGCAGTTTCGGGCATCGGGACAAGTTTCGGGTTATCGGTATTGTACCGGGACCATCGGAGGGGTCCCGTGGGCCCACTGGGTGGGGCCACCTGTCCCGGGGGGCCACATGGGCTGTAGGGGGTGCGCCTTGGCCTAGATGGGCCAAGGGCACCAGCCCCTATAGGCCCATGCGCCTAGGGTTTCCACCAAGGATGAGTCCAAGTGGTGGAAGGCACCCCTAGGTGCCTTGGGGGGGAGGGAAACCTCCCCTTGGCCGCCGCCCCCCCTAGTAGATGCCATCTACTAGGGCCGCCCCCCCCTTGGCACCCCTATATATAGTGGGGGAGAGGAGGGACTACACACACCAGCCCCTGGCGCCTCCCTCTCTCCCCGTTACGTCTCTCCCTCGTAGTCTTGGCGAAGCCCTGCTACTGTGACGCCCTGCATCCACCACCACGCCGTCGTGCTGCTGGATCTTCATCAACCTCTTCTCCCCCCTTGCTGGATCAAGAAGGAGGAGACGTCTCCCGTCCCGTACGTGTGTTGAACGCGGAGGTGCCGTCCGTTCGACACTTGGTCATCGGTGATTTGGATCACGACGAGTACGACTACATCATCACCGTTCCCTTGAACGCTTCCGTGCGCGATCTACAAAGGTATGTAGATGCATCAAATGACTCGTTGCTAGATGAACTCCTAGATGATCTTGGTGAAACGAGTAGGAAATTTTTTTGTTTTCTGCAACGTTCCCCATCAGTGGCATCATGAGCTAGGTCTATGCGTAGTTCTTCTTGCGCGAGTGGAACACAATCAGTTGTGGGCGTGGATTTGTCAACTTTCTTGCCGTTACTAGTCTTTTCTTGCTTCGGCGGTATTGTGGGATGAAGCGGCCCGGACCAACCTTACACGTACGCTTACGTGAGACCGGTTCCACCGACTAACATGCACAAGTTGCATAAGGTGGCTGGCGGGTGTCTGTCTCTCCTACTTTAGTTGAAGCGGATTCGATGAACAGGGTCCTTATGAAGGGTAAATAGAAGTTGACAAATCACGTTGTGGCTCTAACGTAGGTAAGAAGACGTTCTTGCTAGAACCCTAATTCAGCCACGTAAAAACTTGCAACAACAATTAGAGAACGTCTAACTTGTTTTTGCAGCAAGTGGTTTGTGATATGATATGGCCAAAGTTGTGATGAATGATGAATGATCTGTATGTCATGTATGAGATGTTCATGCTATTGTAATAGGAATCACGACTTGCATGTCGATGAGTATGACAACCGGCAGGAGCCATAGGAGTTGTCTTTATTCTTTTATATGACCTGCGTGTCATTGAGAAACGCCATGTAAATTACTTTACTTTATTGCTAAACGCGTTAGCCATAGTAGTAGAAGTAATAGTTGGCGAGCAACTTCATGGAGACACGATGATGGAGATCATGATGATGGAGATCATGGTGTCAAGCCGGTGACAAGATGATCATGGAGCCCCAAGATGGAGATCAAAGGAGCTATGTGATATTGGCCATATCATGTCACATTTATTATTTGATTGCATGTGATGTTTATCATGTTTTGCATCTTGTTTACTTAGAACGATGGTAGTAAATAAGATGATCCCTCATACTAATTTCAAGAAGTGTTCCCCCTAACTGTGCACCGTTGCGACAGTTCGCTGTTTCAAAACACCACGTGATGATCGGGTGTTTTATTCAGACGTTCACATACAACGGGTGTAAGACAGATTTACACATGCAAACACTTAGGTTGACTTGACGAGCCTAGCATGTACAGACATGGCCTCGGAACACAGAAGACCGAAAGGTCGAGCATGAGTCGTATAGAAGATACGATCAACATGAAGATGTTCACCGATGTTGACTAGTCCGTCTCACGTGATGATCGGACACGGTCTAGTTAACTCGGATCATGTAATACTTAGATGACTGGAGGGATGTCTAATCTAAGTGGGAGTTCATTAAAAAAATTTGATTAGTTGAACTTAATTATCATGAACTTAGTCTAAAATCTTTGGAGTATGTCTTGTAGATCAAATGGCCAACGTAGTCCTCAACTTCAACGCGTTCCTAGAGAAAACCAAGCTGAAAGACGATGGCAGCAACTATACGGACTGGGTCCGGAACCTAAGGATCATCCTCATAGCTGCCAAGAAAGATTATGTCCTACAAGCACCGCTTGGTGACGCACCCGTTCTCCCTGCGGAACAAGATGTTATGAACGCTTGGCAGGCACGTACCAATGACTACTCCCTCATTCAGTGCGGCATGCTTTACAGTTTAGAGCCGGGGCTCCAAAAGCGTTTTGAGAGACACGGAGCATATGAGATGTTCGAGGAGCTGAAAATGGTTTTCCAAGCTCATGCCCGGGTCGAGAGATATCAAGTCTCCGACAAGTTCTTCAGCTGTAAGATGGAGGAAAATAGTTCTGTCAGTGAGCACATACTCACTATGTCTGGGTTGCATAACCGCTTGACTCAGCTGGGAGTTAATCTCCCAGATGATGCGGTCATTGACAGAATCCTCCAGTCGCTTCCACCAAGCTACAAGAGCTTTGTGATGAACTTCAATATGCAGGGGATGGAAAAGACCATTCCTGAAGTATTTGCTATGCTGAAATCAGCAGAGGTAGAAGTCAAGAAGGAACATCAAGTGTTGATGGTCAATAAAACCACTAAGTTCAAGAAAGGCAAGGGTAAAAAGAACTTCAAGAAAGACGGCAAGGAGGTTGCCGCGCCCGGCAAGCAAGCTGCCGGGAAGAAGCCAAAGAATGGACCCAAGCCCGAGACTGAGTGCTTTTATTGCAAGGGAAGCGGTCACTGGAAGCGGAACTGCCCTAAGTACTTAGCGGATAAGAAGGCCGGCAAAACAAAAGGTATATGTGATATACATGTAATTGATGTGTACCTTACTAGTGCCCGTAGTAGCTCCTGGGTATTTGATACTGGTGCAGTTGCTCACATTTGTAACTCAAAGCAGGGGCTGCGGAATAAGCGGAAACTGGCAAAGGACGAGGTGACGATGCACGTCGGGAATGGTTCCAAGGTCAATGTGATCGCCGTCGGCACGCTGCCTCTGCATCTCCCTTCGGGATTAGTTTTAAACCTTAATAATTGTTATTTAGTGCCAGCTTTGAGCATGAACATTGTATCGGGATCTCGTTTGATTCGAGATGGCTACTCATTTAAATCCGAGAATAATGGTTGTTCTATTTATATGAGAGATATGTTTTATGGTCATGCTCCTATGGTGAATGGTTTATTCTTTATGAATCTCGAACGTGATGCTACACATGTTCACAATGTGAGTACCAAAAGAAGTAAGGTTGATAATGATAGTCCCACATACTTGTGGCACTGCCGCCTTGGTCACATAGGTGTCAAACGCATGAAGAAGCTCCATGCAGATGGACTTTTAGAGTCTCTTGATTATGAATCATTTGACACGTGTGAACCATGCCTTATGGGAAAAATGACCAAGACTCCGTTCTCAGGAACAATGGAGCGAGCAACCAACTTATTGGAAATCATACACACTGATGTGTGCGGTCCAATGAGTGTTGAGGCTCGCGGTGGCTATCGTTATGTTGTCACCCTCGCTGATGATTTAAGTAGGTATGGGTATATCTACTTAATGAAACACAAGTCTGAAACCTTTGAAAAGTTCAAGGAATTTCAGAGTGAGGTTGAAAATCAACGTGACAGGAAAATCAAGTTTCTACGATCAGATCATGGAGGAGAATACTTGAGTCACGAGTTTGGCACACACTTAAGAAAATGTGGAATAGTTTCGCAACTCACGCCGCCTGGAACACCTCAGCGTAACGGTGTGTCCGAACGTCGTAATCGCACTCTATTAGATATGGTGCGATCTATGATGTCTCTTACCGATTTACCGCTATCTTTTTGGGGCTATGCTTTAGAGACTGCCGCATTCACTTTAAATAGGGCTCCGTCGAAATCCGTTGAGACGACACCATATGAATTATGGTTTGGGAAGAAACCTAAGCTGTCGTTTCTAAAAGTTTGGGGATGCGATGCTTATGTCAAGAAACTTCAACCTGAAAAGCTCGAACCCAAATCGGAAAAATGCGTCTTCATAGGGTACCCAAAGGAAACTATTGGGTACACCTTCTACCTCAGATCTGAAGGCAAGATCTTTGTTGCCAAGAATGGGTCCTTTCTAGAGAAAGAGTTTCTCTCGAAAGAAGTAAGTGGGAGGAAAGTAGAGCTTGATGAAGTATTACCTCTTGAACCGGAAAATGGCGCAACTCAAGAAAATGTTCCTGAGGTGCCTGCACCGACTAGAGAGGAAGTTAATGATAATGATCAAGATACTTCTGATCAAGCTCCTACTGAAATTCGAAGGTCCACAAGGACACATTCCGCACCAGAGTGGTATGGCAACCCTGTCTTGGAAATCATGTTGTTAGACAACAGTGAACCTTCGAACTATGAAGAAGCGATGGCGGGCCCGGATTCCGACAAATGGCTAGAAGCCATGAAATCCGAGATAGGATCCATGTATGAAAACAAAGTATGGACTTTGACTGACTTGCCCATAGAACGGCGAGCCATAGAAAATAAATGGATCTTTAAGAAGAAGACAGACGCGGATGGTAATGTGACCATCTATAAAGCTCGACTTGTCGCTAAGGGTTATCGACAAGTTCAAGGGGTTGACTACGATGAGACTTTCTCACCGGTAGCGAAGCTAAAGTCCGTCCGAATCATGTTAGCAATTGCCGCATTCTACGATTATGAAATATGGCAAATGGACGTCAAAATGGCATTCCTTAATGGTTTCCTTAAGGAAGAATTGTATATGATGCAGCCGGAAGGTTTTGTCGATCCTAAGAATGCTGACAAGGTGTGCAAGCTCCAACGCTCGATCTATGGGCTGGTGCAAGCATCTCGGAGTTGGAACATTCGCTTTGATGAGATGATCAAAGCGTTTGGGTTTACGCAGACTTATGGAGAAGCCTGCGTTTACAAGAAAGTGAGTGGGAGCTCTGTAGCATTTCTCATACTATATGTAGATGACATACTTTTGATGGGAAATGATATAGAACTCTTGGACAGCATCAAGGCCTATTTGAATAAGAGTTTTTCAATGAAGGACCTTGGAGAAGCTGCTTATATATTAGGCATCAAGATCTATAGAGATAGATCAAGACGCCTCGTAGGTCTTTCACAAAGCACATACCTTGATAAGATATTGAAGAAGTTCAATATGGATCAATCTAAGAAGGGGTTCTTGCCTGTGCTACAAGGTATGAAATTGAGCTCAGCTCAATGTTCGACCACGGCAGAAGATATAGAAGAGATGAGCGTCATCCCCTATGCATCAGCCATAGGCTCTATTATGTATGCCATGCTGTGTACCAGACCCGATGTTAACCTTGCCGTCAGTTTGGTAGGAAGGTACCAAAGTAATCCCGGCAAGGAACACTGGACAGCGGTCAAGAATATCCTAAAGTACCTGAAAAGGACTAAGGAAATGTTTCTCGTTTATGGAGGTGACGAAGAGCTCATCGTAAAGGGTTACGTCGACGCTAGCTTCGACACAGATCTGGATGACTCTAATTCACAAACCGGATACGTGTATATTTTGAATGGTGGGGCAGTAAGCTGGTGCAGTTGCAAGCAAAGCGTCGTGGCGGGATCTACATGTGAAGCGGAGTACATGGCAGCCTCGGAGGCAGCACATGAAGCAATATGGGTGAAGGAGTTCATCACCAACCTAGGAGTCATACCCAATGCGGCGGGGCCGATCAAGCTCTTCTGTGACAACACTGGAGCTATTGCACTTGCCAAGGAGCCCAGGTTTCACAAGAAGACAAGGCACATCAAGCGTCGCTTCAACTCCATTCGTGAAAATGTTCAAGATGGAGACATAGAGATTTGTAAAGTACATACGGACCTGAATGTAGCGGATCCGTTGACTAAACCTCTCCCTAGAGCAAAACATGATCAACACCAGAATTCCATGGGTGTTCGATTCATCACAATGTAACTAGATTATTGACACTAGTGCAAGTGGGAGACTGTTGGAAATATGCCCTAGAGGCAATAATAAAAGCATTATTATTATATTTCCTTGTTCATGATAATTGTCTTTATTCATGCTATAATTGTGTTATCCGGAAATCGTAATACATGTGTGAATAACAGACACCAACATGTCCCTAGTGAGCCTCTAGTTGACTAGCTCGTTGATCAACAGATAGTCATGGTTTCCTGACTATGGACATTGGATGTCATTGATAACGAGATCACATCATTAGGAGAATGATGTGATGGACAAGACCCAATCCCAAACATAGCACAAGATCGTATAGTTCGTTTGCTAGAGTTTTCCAATGTCAAGTATCTTTTCCTTAGACCATGAGATCGTGTAACTCCCGGATACCGTAGGAGTGCTTTGGGTATGCCAAACGTCACAATGTAACTGGGTGACTATAAAGGTAGACTACGGGTATCTCCGAAAGTGTCTGTTGGGTGACATGGATCAAGACTGGGATTTGTCACTCCGTATGACGGAGAGGTATCACTGGGCCCACTCGGTAATGCATCATCATAATGAGCTCAGAGTGACCAAGTGTCTGGTCACGGGATCATGCATTACGGTACGAGTAAAGTGACTTGCCGGTAACGAGATTGAACGAGGTATTGGGATACCGACGATCGAATCTCGGGCAAGTAACATATCGATTGACAAAAGGAATTGCATATGGGGTTGATTGAATCCTCGACATCGTGGTTCATCCGATGAGATCATCGTGGAACATGTGGGAGCCAACATGGGTATCCAGATCCCGCTGTTGGTTATTGACCTGAGAGTCGTCTCGGTCATGTCTGCTTGTCTCCCGAACCCGTAGGGTCTACACACTTAAGGTTCGGTGACGCTAGGGTTGTGAAGATATGTATATGCAGTAACCCGAATGTTGTTCGGAGTCCCGGATGAGATCCCGAACATCACGAGGAGTTCCGGAATGGTCCGGAGGTAAAGAATTATATATAGGAAGTGCAGTTTCGGGCATCGGGACAAGTTTCGGGGTTATCGGTATTGTACCGGGACCACCGGAGGGGTCCCGTGGGCCCACTGGGTGGGGCCACCTGTCCCGGGGGGCCACATGGGCTGTAGGGGGTGGGCCTTGGCCTAGATGGGCCAAGGGCACCAGCCCCTATAGGCCCATGCGCCTAGGGTTTCCACCAAGGAAGAGTCCAAGTGGTGGAAGGCACCCCTAGGTGCCTTGGGGGGGAGGGAAACCTCCCCTTGGCCGCCGCCCCCCCTAGTAGATGCCATCTACTAGGGCAGGCGCCCCCCCCCTTGGCACCCCTATATATAGTGGGGGAGAGGAGGGACTACACACACCAGCCCCTGGCGCCTCCCTCTCTCCCCGTTACGTCTCTCCCTCGTAGTCTTGGCGAAGCCCTGCTACTGTGACGCCCTGCATCCACCACCACGCCGTCGTGCTGCTGGATCTTCATCAACCTCTTCTCCCCCCTTGCTGGATCAAGAAGGAGGAGACATCTCCGGTCCCGTACGTGTGTTGAACGCGGAGGTGCCGTCCGTTCGGCACTTGGTCATCGGTGATTTGGATCACGACGAGTACGACTACATCATCACCGTTCTCTTGAACGCTTCCGTGCGCGATCTACAAAGGTATGTAGATGCATCCAATGACTCGTTGCTATATGAACTCCTAGATGATCTTGGTGAAACGAGTAGGAAAATTTTTGTTTTCTGCAATGTTCCCCATCAGTGGCATCATGAGCTAGGTCTATGCGTAGTTCTTCTTGCGCGAGTAGAACACAATCAGTTGTGGGCGTGGATTTGCCAACTTTCTTGCCGTTACTAGTCTTTTCTTGCTTCAGCGGTATTGTGGGATGAAGCGGCTCGGACCAACCTTACACGTACGCTTACGTGAGACCGGTTCCACCGACTAACATGCACAAGTTGCATAAGGTGGGGGCCTGTTCTCTCCTTCTCCCTCCTTTCCTATTACAATCTTTGAAAGCCTGTTCGCGCATTGTTCGCACACACTTGACGCACTATCCGCGCTCATCATACCTGGGGGCTTCTTTAACATAAGCTTATTTATACGGGCTTCATGCCCAACACATGTGTGACACTTCCGCATGTACCTTTTATTCACCATTATATGCATCGATATGACTTAAGTTTTGGCCAAGCTGGATTACCTGGCTCCTGTGCTTACCCCTACGTTCCCGATTGTTTGGCTAGGCGGTAAAGGGGAGCACCTCTGCGATTGTTACTGCCGGGTCAGCCGGATGTGTACCTCAGACTGGGTGAAGCCGAAAGCTAGCGTTCTTAAGGGAATATTTGGTCGGTGAACTAAAAGACGAATCCTTATCTATTTATTTATCTGCCCCAGATGTTTTTCTGCTTTTTTCGCAGTCCGGACATGCACTTTAGGGCATGCCTCCCAGGGAAAGGAACCCCCAACGGAACTATTCTTCCCGGAAGATGTTTCTTACTAACCATGTAATATAACATAACTAGTTGGGCACTTGTCTGATAAAGCACTAATGACCCCTACGCCTGGTCTCCACGCATGCCCTGGTTCTTATATAACCGCGAGGGTATTCGGACACACTCCGAACTATTGGGTCCCGAGGTTGAAGCGAAAAGGTCCGTTATGACAAACGATCTACAATCCGGCTAGAAGGCATTTTACATGTCATCTTAAATTACATAGTCAACTTGACTGGGCATATTCCTTTTCAATGACATCCAGCAGGCTGTCTAGTTTACAGTCCTGTTGGGAATACTTTGCGGCCAATTCTACTTGGCCGTACACTAAGCTCACAGGGATCTCCTTCCCATCGGGCCCCGCAGGTCCGACCTCGGCCATGTGGTTTGGGTCAGCCTTCGTGTACCGCGTCTTCACCATGGCCCAGGCCTCCCTGGCGCCTTGATGGCACGCCGATATCTTCCATAGGCGGAAGCGCTGCCGTGCTCCCTGAAGCCTCTCTGCAAGCTCTCCAAGGCCTTCGGGCAGGGAGACAGATGGCCACAAGGCCTGGGCGACGCCCTTCATCGCCTGCTGAACTCGTTCGTGCAGTTGCAAGAGCTCGGGAAGAAGGTCACCCGTAGAACCGGGCATTTCCTCTGCAGGACGGCCTGTGAGCATACCTACAGACATAACTCTGTTAGTCAACTTCCTCGCCGAACTCTTTTTTCAAAGTTCGTTCAAGCACTTACTAAAAATGCTGCGTCGAAGCCGCCGATTCTCCTTAACGGAGTCAGACAGCTGGGCACGAACATCCTTTAGTTCCTCACCCAGCTGAGTGTTGGCATCTTGGAGGTTATTTTTCTCTTGCCTCACCCTTGTAAGCACATTCTCGCCGGCCTTTAACCGGCGCATGAGCTATTGCTTGTCTGGATCTATCCCGGCGCCATCTGCAATATTATTGTCAAACTTATACACACGTCGCACTTCACAAATTACTCATCTTTTGAAGCATATATTACAGGAGGGGGTCTCTTTGGCTTCCCCCGCTGCGGCTAGTGCGGCCTCAAGTTGGGCTTTGCACTCCTCCAGCTCCTGGGATAGTTGGGTATTCTTTCCCGTAAGATCCTACACAATAAATGATCCTTAAATCAGTTATTCTAACTATTTCAAGTCTCGGGGGCTACTGGCATATATAACTGTCAAATTTTCTCACCCGTATGTCTTTTACATACTGCTCCGTGGCTCTGGCTAGACCATTTTGAGCGGCACGGAGGTGCGCATCTCCCAAATTGAAGGCATCCAATGCCTGTGGGGAGAAACATGCGTCACGAAGAACTGTCCGGCGACGCTTGTGATTCATGGCACTCTCCACCTCTGAATTGGTGGTAGATAACCCGTTGGCATCCTCTGTCGGAGGAGCTTCCGACGCATGCCTCGTGTTCGCCTCCGCTTCTGGACCTGGCTTTGGAGCCTTGCGAGCGGAGGATTGATGGGCAAACTCTCCGGATATAGTCCGGCGAGCGCTCTTCTTCCTGAAAAAGCACGAACGTTAGTATGCCTCCCGGGAATAAAACCTGGGAGCAAGATGACACGCCATACCGTTGCGCCGGCGTTTCGATCCGGACCGCACTTCTTTTTAGCGTGCTGGGCCGTGCTGCCCTTTGTTGGCTAGCCGCCGCGGGCTCGGCCTCCCACCTCAAGGGCACCCCCTGCGAAACACCATCGGTATAAGGTGATCAAAAATAAGCACGGATGGGTCATTTTCAAAGTGTTCATGCGAGGCGGGGAGTATTCCGGGGTAATCGACCGTAATGGCGACCAAGGCATTATCGATGCTCAGTTGGTGGAATACCCCGTCGATCAGCTCCACCGATATGTCTGGATCCTCTTGGGAGGTCGGATCGAGGAACCGTTCCAGATCCTCGGGTTGTGGAGGCGGGCTATTTATATCCTTTACGGCCCGACGTAGTTCCTGCGCCGAAATCACAAAATGAGATACTTGATTATGGGAGTATGGATTGGATAGGAAAAAATAAATGTCTGCTTACCCAGCTTGGAGGATTGTTCATAGAAAATCCGCCCTGCGGATTGACATGGAGAAATTCCTCCTCTTCTCCCTTGTACAATGCGGACAAGATCTTCATCAGATCGGCGACCGATCCCGGCCCCTTACGGCCGCAGCGGGTGGCATCATCCTCCCCGTTGAAATCCCACATGGGGTGGCCTCTATACTGGAGCGGCTGCACCCCCCGCATAATGCATGTGGCCATGACCCCGATCATGGTTAGTCCGGAAGGAGCTAACAGCCTAATTCGGCTCATCAGGTAAAGGACGTCCCTGTCATTTTCCTTCTGAGGGCTCCGTGGACGCCAACTTAGGCGTTTCTTCAAAGTAGCGTCATTGAACTCAGGGACGCTGATCCGAATAGGGTCCGGCAGGGGGACATCTTCTATATAAAACCATTCCGAAGGCTAGTCTTCGGACGCCTTCTTCGGGGTTCCGGATAGATATCCGGTCCCAGCGATGCGCCATAGTTCGGCTCCGCCCACTTGATATATTGACCCCTCTTGAGAACGGGGCACAAGGCAGAACAGCTTCTTCCACAGCGCAAAATGAGCCTCGATGCCCAAAAACAGCTCGCAAAGGCCCACAAAGCCCGCAATATGCAAAATGGAGGCAGGCGTAAGGTTGTGCAACTGGAGGCCGTAGAACTCCAGGAGCCCCCGGAGAAACAGATGAATTGGAAATCTGAGCCCTCTTATCAGATAAGGGACAAGGCATACCCACTCTCCTTTGGAGGGACTGGGGACACTCTCCGCTTGCTTTCCGCCCTTGTAGGTGGCGAGTCCGGCTCGAACCGGAACCATGAAGGCTGGGGGAAGGAATCCCTTGGCTTGGAGCACCACTAGATCGCTGTGCGGGACGGAGGATCTCTCCCAATCTCCAGGCTGAGGGCTGGAAGGGCGAGAGGAGGAGCCGCGTCGACTGTCCATGATGGAATGGATTTCTGTCAGATGCGCTCTGATGAATGCTCGCGAAGGGAGGATGGTGTGATTCGGATCTAGATCCTCGTCTCCTTTATAGGCAGCTCATTTGCGCAGCTAGGGGGGTAAATGTAAAAATACCCTGACTTTTCGCATTCGTTCAACACGTGGAAGACGGCCATTATTGGGCGTGGAAGCCTAGGAGCGCAATATTCACAGGAAGCCGGACGCTATTTAACATGTACACAGGATTTGGAGAAGAACCCGCCTTGCAATGCCGAAGACAATCTACGCCGGACTCATCGCCATTGAAGCCTGGTTCGGGGGCTACTGAGGGAGTCCTGGATTAGGGGGTGTCCGGGTGGCCGGACTATAGCCTTTTGCCGGACTCCTGGACTATGAAGATACAACATTGAAGACTTCGTCCCGTGTCCAGATGGGACTTTCCTTGGCGTGGAAGGCAAGCTTGGCAATACGGATATGTAGATCTCCTACCATTGTAACTGACTCTGTGTAACCCTAACCCTCTTCGGTGCCTATATAAATCGGAGGGCTTTAGTCCGTAGGACAGAACAACAATCATACCATAGGCTAGCTTCTAGGGTTTAGCCTCTCTGATCTCGTGGTAGATCTACTCTTGTACTACCCATATCATCAATATCAATAAAGCAGGAGTAGGGTTTTACCTCCATCGAGAGCGCCCGAACCTGGGTAAAAACATCGTGTCCCTTGTCTCCTGTTACCATCCGCCTAGACGCATAGTTCGGGACCCCCTACCCGAGATCCATCGGTTTTGACACCGACATAGGCCGTGTCAGAGCCCTGGTGATAGACAAAGAGCGATGCATTCGAGCGGGTAGAGCGGAACCCAATCTGGTGTAGAAATGCCGCAATGCGCTGGTACTAAGCGCGCAGAGCCTGCTTGAGTCCGTACAAGGACCGCGAAAGCAGGCACACGTGGTCGGGAAACGCGGGATCGACAAACCCGGTGGGCTATTGTCAGAAGACCTGGTCCTTGAGGTGAGCATGGAGGAAGGCGTTGGAGACGTCCATCTGGTGCACCGGCCAAGCATGGGAGATCGCATGGTGGAGAACCGTGCGTATCATGCCGGGCTTGACGACCGGAGCGAAGGTGTCGGTGAAGTCGATGCCAGTACACTGTCGGAAGCCACGAACAACCCAACGCGCTTTATAGCAATCATGGGTACCATCGGGACGGAGCTTATGTTTGAAGACCCACTTCCCGGTAATCACGTTGCCATGCCAGGGATGGGGAACAAGCTGCCACGTCCGGTTGCGCAACTGGGCGTCAAACTCCTCTTGCATCGCAGCCATCCAGAGCGGGTCACGAAGAATGGCTCAAATGGAGGACGGCAATGGCGACGGCTCATAGGTGGACGCCGCATGGATGTAGTCAACCGAGGCGTAGTGCGAGCTCGGGCGAAAGGCGCCCGTATGGGCGCGGGTGACCGGACCGGCCACAGGCACCAGGGGGGGGAGGGCGGGCGCGGGGGGCCGCGGGCACCGAGGGCGCCGAGGGGGCGAGCGCGGGCACCGGGGGCGCCAGCACTGCGGCTGTAGGAGGCACCTGATAACCCACAAGTATAGGGGATCGCAATAGTTTTCGAGGGTAGAGTATTCGATCCAAATTTATAGATTCGACACAAGGGGGGGCAAAGAATATTTGAAGGTATTAGTAGCTGAGTTGTCAATTCAACCACACCTAGAGATTAATTATCTGCATCAAAGTGATCAGTAGCACAGTAATATGATAGTTTTGATAGTAGTGACAACAACAATAGTAACAGTAATAGTGATAGCAGTATTTTGTAGCAAGTGTGACAGAAGCAGCAACAGTAGTAACTTAGCAAGATCAATAAAGGACAAATTCGTAGGCATTGGATCGATGACTTGTTGGATGATATTCATCATGAGACAGTTATAACCTAGGCTAATACGGCACTAGCTCCAGTTCATCGATATAATGTAGGCATGTATTCCATAAATAGTCATACGTGCCTTATTAAAAGAACTTGCATGACATCTTTTGTCCTACCCTCCCGTGGCAGCGGGGTCCATATTGGAAACTAAGGTATATTAAGGCCTCCTTTTAATAGAGAACCGGAACAAAGCATTAACACATAGTGAATACATGAACTCCTCAAACTGCGATCATCACCGAGAGTGGGCCTGGTTGTTGTCACTCCGGGGTTGTCGGATCATAACACGTAGTAGGTGACTATAACTTGCAAGATCAGATCTAAAATATGGATATAATGATGAATTCATAAACGGTTCAAATCTGAGTTCATGGCACCTGGGCCTAAAGTGACAAGCATTAAGCATAGAAAAGTCATAGCAACATCAATCTAAGAACATAGTGGATACTAGGGATCGGGCCCTAACAAAACTAACTCGATTACATGATGAATCTCATCCACCTCCTCACCGACCAGCGAGCCTACAAAGGAATTACTCACTCCCGATGGGGAGCATCATGGAATTGGCAATGGAGAAGGGTTGGTGATGACAAAGAACGAAGACCCCCCTCTTCGGAGCCCCAAACAGACTCCAGATCTGCCCTCCCGAGGGAGAATAGGGCTTGGCGGCAGCTCCATCTCGTGGATCACGATAATTCTTTCTCCCTGATTTTTTCTCCAAAAATAGGAATTTATAGTGTCAGGGTTGAGGCCTGCAGAGCCACCAGGTGGGTACAACCCACCTGGGTGCGCCAAGAGAGGGGGCGCGCCCTGGTGGGTTGTGCCCACCCAGGTGCCCCTCTCCGATAGGTCTTGGCTCCAGAAATTCTTATTATTGATACAAAAAAATCCTCGCAAAGTTTCGTTCCATTCTGAGAACTTTTATTTCTGCACAAAAACAACACCACGGTAGTTCTGCTAAAAACAGCGTCAGTCCGGGGTTAGTTTCATTCAAATCATGCAAATTAGAGTCCAAAACAAGAGGAAAAGTGTTAGGAAAAGTAGATATGTTGGAGATGTGTCAACTCCCCCAAGCTTAAACCTTTTCTTGTCCTCAAGCAATTCAGTTGATAAACTGAAAGTGAAAAAGAAAAACTTTTACGAACTCTTTTGCTCTTGTTTGCATAAATAAGCTTAAACAGGACCCAGGTTTTAAGCCAATCATTATAACTAACCATGTCAACAATAATTCTTAAAGATCAGAATGGCTCATATCAATGACATAATCAGCTAACGAGCGATAATAAGGTATCTCAAACGGCAACACATTGTCAAAACAACCATGATATAATATGACTATAGTGGTATCTCGCTAGCCCTTTCTGAGACCGCAAAACATAAATGCAGAGCACCTCCAAAGTTCAAGTAGAGACTAAACATTGTAATTCATGGTAGAAAAGATCCAGTCATGATGCACCCAACATTAGCTACACATAATGCATAAATCATGACAGCTGTGCACTACTCAGTTTCTGGCACTTGTTTTAGAAGGTAGTGACACAACATAAAAGTAAATAGATAGTCCCTTCGCAGAGGGAAGCAGTGATTTGCAGAGGTGCCAGAGCTCAAATTTTTAAAATAGAGGTAAATGATTATTTTGAGACATGCACCCTTCTTATTCACTTCACGACCATCAGTTGTCAATATCTCCCATGCTAAACAAGCTACTGGCGGTTCCCAAGCGATAAAAGTAAAGGTTTTGACTCCATTGGGAGTTTTTGTCTGATTATTCAAGAGATAAACTCTTTTTCATGTTTGCAGTTTGGGACTGGGCATCCCTAATACCGCCTTTTTCTCGTGCCATGGCGAGTGAATAAACACTCGACCTGAGAATAACCCGCTTAGCATGGAAGATACCGACCACCTCCTGTCATTCCATGAATGATTCAGGCACACAAAACGGATAATTTTTAAAGTTTTTAGAGGTGGCACATGCAAGTTTACTTAGGACGGCAGGGTAATACCGTATAATAGGTAGGTATGGTGGACTCATCTAGAATAACTTTGGGTTCAAGGTTTTTGATGTACAAGCAGAATTCCCACTTAGTACAGGCAAAGGCTAACAATTTAGGTTGAGAAGGGCCAGCTAGAGAGCAACAACGATCATAACCATGCATTATGCATAAGTAACATTGGACACTAGCATGAGTAGGATATGAACACCATGAACATAAATATCATAGAGGCTATGTTGGTTTTGATTCAACTACATGCATGAACATGTACCAAGTCAAGCAACTCGAACATTCAGAGGAGGATACCATATCATCATACTACATCACAATCATTTTAACGCTATGTTGATATCCAAGATAAATCATTATAAACTCCCAGCTACTTATGCATTGCATGAGAACTATAATGTCTAATTGTCATTGCAAAACTGTTTAATCATAATGGGCTAAAGCATGGATGCTAGGTTAAACATATTTACACAGATAGAACAAGTCGAGTTCATACTAGTTTCTCTCTGCCACGGCCAGTTCATCGAATATCATCATTAATGCCTTTCACTTGCATGACCGGATGATATGAAAATAATAATAGTGCAAGAATGCCCTGGACTAAGCTGGAATCTGCAAAAAAATATACAATAGGAGAAGAGAAGGTAAATGTGCTCTTTATTAGTTCAACAATTATTCATATGAGAGCCACTCAACATTTTCATCGTGGTCTTCTCCTCGGTAAGACTCGAATAAAAAGAAAAGAAATTCAGAGAAACACACTGAAATATTTTTGGAGTTTTTGGTTTTCTAGAATAGGTAAATAAAAGGGAAAAGCAAAAACGAGAAAAACTATTTACACGGGAAAGCTCCCAACAAGCAAAAGAAGAACAACGAAATCTTTTTAGGTTTTCTTTTTAATATTACAACTAAGCATGCATAGAAAGTAAATTCACTACAACTAATTTTTTTTGTTTTTTCTAAAGTTTTTCAAACACACAAGAAGAAAGCAAGAAAATAAATATAAGCATGGATGATACAATGAAAAAGTGTGAACACCGACAAATAGAATGATATGTGTGAACATGAATATAATGTCGGTGAGAAACACGTACTCCCCCAAGCTTAGGATTTTGGCCTAAGTTGGTAATCGATCAGTAGCCTGGAGGGTAGTAGGGGTGCTGAGGAGCAGGTATCCGCACATCCCACTGCTGAGGCTCCTCCCCTGCCTTTGCGGCAGCTTGAGCATTCTGGTAGGCGATGATGTCTGCAGGCATAATCCTATATCTGCCCTGGCAACAGAATCAAACAAAGCAGGTGCAGGCAGAGGAATAATATCACGAGTTTTAACGCTAAATACCAGGTTATAAGGAATGGGGATGTTAGGATAATCTCGTGCAAGAAAATGATGGTGTTCCATGGCTGCACGGTCTAAGTAAACCTTGGTCAGGGGGTAATCATGAGAGCGTATCCCAACATTAAAGTGGGCCGCCAAACGAGTAGCAAAAATCCCACCATGTATTTCACCCTGGGATTTATTAAGATGGAGGCAACGAGCCACAATAGCTCCCAAGCTATGAGTGTTGTCGCTCTCTAGTGCTCGGCATAAAATAGCAAAGTCTGGTGTGCTGAGCGCACCTACTTTCTTTCTAGCAAGCAAGCACTTAGCAACAAATAAAGCAAAATAATGAACAGCAGGAAAGTGTATGCTATCAGTCGTGGTGGCTGGCACCCCTCTCTCATCTCCCACTGTCAAAGTGTGATAAAAGTCCTCAAACCCAGCTAGCCTAGGCTCGCCTAAGCTCCCATCAGAAGGGATCATGCATATGTCACAAAATTCGGTAAGTGGTATCTGATGGCTTTCAGCATATAAATCAAAGCTCACTTCAAGAGGATTATTTCTAGGCAGGAAAGTAAAACTCCAAACAAAGATATTTCTGAGGATTTGGTGCTGGTCACACTCATCCGCGATGAAGTCGGTGAGGCCGGCATTTGCAATATATTGCGTGAACTCCTCAAGAATTCCAGCCTCTTGCAGGAATGGGGTGTGTGGGCATTCGCACGGCCGTACCTCCGTCAACCTCCAAGGGTGGAGATCACTATTAGAAGACTCCCCAATAACACCCTTGGTGTTCTTCTTCGAGCCAAACTTCCTGAAGATATTCATGTTCGTGTACAATTTTCTAAAAATAAAATTTTTGGGGTGACAAAAATTTGTCAACAAAACTTTATAAGATTGATAGCAACTACTCATAGGGATACATAGAGGCCATAGCAAGCATTCAAACTACTTAGAACACTAAGAATTCAACATGTAAACACATCTACAACAGTACCAAGAGTAGCTAATTATTCAAAATATAAACCACTAAAACAAAAACTAATTGGACAAAAGGTTGTCGGCGTCCTAGGAACAGGGGTACCTAAACTTGCCTACCTACGGCCCACGGCGTGGCTCTACCAATGGCTTGGTACGGCCCACCTTCAGCAGCAACCACTCAAGACCATCGCGAGGGGCCAAGCCTTGTGGGGCGGACGATGCAAGACCTCCTTAGGGGAAGCCTCACTAGGTTGGCTCCCGAGGAGCGGAGATATCAAGGCAGGGGGCACCTCACGAGGTTCGCATGATGTGAGCCATGACGACCGAAGCCAGGCAGGCGCCAGCGAGTGCAGTGTACCAGTTTCCTCTTTGGTGCTAAAGAGGCAAGCGCAGGCGAGGAGTCCTGAGGCATCAGGCAAAGGTTTCCATATCGGTGGAGTGAGACCAAGACCAGCAGGACGGTAGGACGGAGATCACCGCGGAGCCCAGGGCGGCGTCACCACCAGAGCCTTTTGCAGGCGAAGACCACCTTTTGTCAGGGTAACTTGTACTAGTTGTCTCCCTTCAAATTGGCCGTTGTGGGAACCCTTCCCGCCTAACATTTGGGAAGAGGACCAGGGCCTCTATAAATAGGACTAGCCACCACCATGGGAGGCAACTGATCTTGGATCGGATCCATTCCACCAAGGTCGCCTCATCAGCTCACCAAGCTCAAGAACACCTCTCCTCAGGAGGCAGTTCGTCCCTTGTACTTGTTCATCCTCAGCCTACAAGACAATCCACCACACCACACTGGAGTAGGGTATTACACCACAATGGTGGCCTGAACCAGTATAAACCATCGTGCCTCTTGTTCTTTGAGTTCGTTGAACTAGGCCTTGAGATCGTCATGCGATCGACTTAGAGAGAGAGAGAGAGAGAGAAAGAGAGAGAGAGAGAGAGAGAGAGAGAGAGAGAGAGAGAGATCTTCATGCGCACCCCTGTGTTCGAACCTCAAGGGTTTGCCGGAACCCAGAATCCGACATTTGGCGCGCCAGGTAGGGGGGCGTGCTGAAGCCTTTCTTTCGTCGATCGGCGCGCCACTGCTCCACCGCATCCATGCACTACAAAAAAATACACTTCCGTGATGATACGTGTTTGTCACATTAGGTCACGTTTTCTGTCATGCATGTACATCCATGAGAAATTTATGACAGAATCAAGATAGTCATACCTGTGCTGTCGTAGACGTGTTCCATGACATTACCAAAATTATCATCACGGAAGTGTCTTCTTCCATGACGATAAATCGCGCATCACAGAAGTGCTTTCGCCAAGGGTGACCGGCACATGGCATCCACCGTAACGGAACGCCGTTAAGCTATCGGGTCCGGTTTTGGATCCGATAACCCGTTAACAGCCCGGACCAATGGGGATTTTCCACGTGTAAAATCATCATTGGCTGGAGCAAACACGTGTTGCCTCACCGTTGGGACAGATGTCATCTACTCATTGGACATGAGGAGCCTATGATAGGGCGACACATGGCACGGCCCAACAGTGGCCCACTCCGGTGAAAAAGGCCGGCCCAGTAAAAAATAGCAGGCCAGCCCATATAAGGCCTACTTGTGTCAGGTCCATTTAAGCCCACGACCCATACGAGATGTGCCAATTCGGCCCGTCAACGACCCGTTAAAGATTTGACACCATTGCAGCCCATCATCAGTTCGAGCCCGTTAACAGCCCGCTATATATTTGGGCTCAATATCGGCCCGATGAGATTTCGGCCTGTTAACGGCCCATTCAGTGGATGGGCCAATTTTCATAATGTATATCTTTCGGTCTTTTAGCGACCCATTTAAATATTGGGCTAATTTCCGGCCCGGTGTGTATTTCAGCCTGTTGACGGCCCATAAATCAGTTGGGCCATTTGTAGTCGGACCTGAGTTTCAGCCTTTTAGCGACCCATTTAAGTGTTGGGCCAATTTCCGACCCGGTGTGTATTTCAGCCTGGTGAGGGCCCATATATCTGTTGGGCCATTTGTAATCGGACATGAGTTTTGGCCTTTTAGCAACCCATTTAATTGTTGGGCCAATTCCCGGCCCTGTGTGCCTTTCAGCCTGTTAACGGAGCATAAATGAGTTGGGCCATTTGTAGTCGGACCTGAGTTTTGGCCTTTTAACGGCCCATGCCCTTCATGGTCCAATACCAGCCCGGTTTCTCTTCGGCCTGCTAAAGGCCCACAACACAGTTGGGCCATTTACAATACGACCTGATTTTCGGCCTCTTAGCGGCCCATGCTCTTCATGGTCCAGTACAAGCCCGCTGTCTCTTTCGGCCTGCTAAAGGCCTACAGTATAGTTGGGCCATATGTAGCCCGAACTTAGTAACGGCCTGTTAACGGCCCGTGAAATCAATTGGGCCCACCTGTTGTCCGCTTTGATGTCAGCCTGTTAACGACCCGAGAGTTAAGAGGGCCGACCATTAACTTTTGGCATGGTAACGGCCCATTAACTTAATGGGCCCACTAAAGTTTGTAAATGTCTTTAGGCCAAATTAGATAATTTGAGCCCATTATGACGAGAAATTATGCACAGGACCAAAACCGATCAAGCAAAGGTACAGCATACAGGGAAAAACGTTGCACATCGAACATATATTACAGGAAATTACATCCACTGGGCAATCAAAGATTGATGCCAGTGCAAATAAATGAACAGAACCTAACGATCTACAACGTCACAATCTGCAACCTCAACACGGATGACGCCCATAAGCATGTGGGCAAGTTCTTGCTGATTTGCTACACTCTCTCTGGAAACATTGATCAGTTGTTGTGTCGCACGACTCTGCACCTCTGATTCCTCCACCATTTCCATCATTTCTTCAGCCATTAATTGGTTCACAAACATACATTTTTTCCGTTGCATTGGAGATAGAGGATACTAAATATATTTAGATGGCAATTTTGGCAGTCTTGTATTATTGGTAGTGGAGAGTGTCTCGACCACTGCATCATAACATAAATTAGGAGGGGAACCAAATAGATTAATCATGAGTATTGGCATATTACCTGGCCTAGATTTATTGGAAAGAAACAATGGGGTTGCCTTGCTGTTTTCAGAGTTTGTCTTCTTATCTTCAGCAGCCCGCACCAAATTAAGACACTAGCATTGCTATCATTGGCCAAGTTAGATAATAGGAAAGCAACATTGGCACAACGAATGTTTGGGCAACTAGCCAACACCAAATTAACACAATATGGCACAACTATCATCAGCCAGGTAAGGTAATACGAAAGCAACATTGACACAATGAATGAATGGGCAACCAGGGCAGCACTATAATTCAGCAATGTGCATGATATGAGATAGTACACTCATGCAGCTCAGTATGCAAAACTACCAGGCAGTTTTCTTTACAAAAATCAACATTGCCGCCTTTAACATTTTGATACAACTAATTTTAGATCAGACAAAGGTTGGATTCAAACCGATTAACAAAATACATGCTGATGTAAAAATTTAGTGACATACAACAGGTACTTACATCAGCATTGGAGCACAGAGAATTCCCGCAACATGTTTTCCTCGAATACAATCCCAATGAAGGAAATCTTCTATCATTTAACCTTATTTTCTAAAAGAGAGATGGGTAAGAAACATGTAGAAAATATGATTAGAATGCTATAAAATTTCATGATGCGAGGATACGCACACGCTTCTTAGAATGGAGTTGACATTCTTTTGCTGGAGTGGAGCGGACTAGTTCTTTGGCCACTGAAATCTGCTTATTATCAGTGGGAGTTGGGTTTCTCTGTGCTGGAGCAGTATCTATGAAAAATGGAGTTGGTTTATTATCTCCTGGCGTTTGGATCTTTTGCAAAGACCTGGTTTGTAACCCTTCAGATTCTAACATAGCCGTATTCCCCTTGCATGCCTTATATAGAAGAATGGTGCTTCAATTATAAAACATGCTACAGCAGATATGGAATAGGTACTGAAGAATAGAAAGGCATGACATATTGACATGTATTCCCTCCATCCGGAAATAAATGGATGGGTCTAGGCGTATTTCAGTTCTACATACATCCAGTTTTATCCATTTCTATGACATGTAATCCGGACGGAGGGAGTATGATGTAAGAGTTAGGGATATGACAGGACAACACAGTAAAAAACACTGAAAACCCACTACAGAACCAAAGTAATCAAACACACTGATATGAGATAGTACACTCATGCAACTCAGGATGCAAAACTACCAGGCAGTTTTCCTTACAAAAATCAACATTGCGGCCTTTAATCATACATTTTTGCTACAACTAAATTTAGATCAGATAAAGGTTGAATTCACGCTGATTAACAAAATACATGCTGATGTAAAAATATAGTGATATACAACAGGTACTTACATCTGCATTGGAGTACAGATAATTCCTGCAAGAATCTTTCCTCACAGACGATACCAGTGCAGAAATTCTTCTATCTGTTAAGCTTATTTTCTAAAAGAGAGATGGGTAAGAAACATGTAGAAAATATGATCAGCATGCTATAAAATTTCATGATGCAAGGATATGCACACGCTTCTTAGAATGGAGTTGACATATTTTTGCTGGACTGGAGCAGACTAGTTCTTTGGCCACTGGAATCTTCTTATTATCAGTAGGAGTTGGGTTTCTCTGTGCTGGAGCAGTATCTATAAAAACTGGAGTTGGTTTATTATGTCCCGGCGTTTGGATCTTTTGCAAAGACCTGGTTTGTAACCCTTCAGATTCTAACATAGTCGTCTTCCCCTTGCATGCCTTGTATACAAGAATGGTGCTTCAGTTATAAAACACGCTACAACAGAGAGATGGAATAGGTACTGAAGAATAGAAAGGCATGACATATTGACATGTATTCCCTCCATCCGGGAAAAAATGGATGGGTCTAGGCATATTTCGGTTATAGCTACATCCTTTTTTTCTCCATTTCGGCAACATGTAATCCGGACGGAGGGAGTATGGTGTAAGAGCTAGGGATACGACATGACAACACAGTAAAAAAACACTAGTTGAATGTAAAACTATATGCTAGCGGAATACGTACAGAAAAAACTAAGGCAGCATACACGTGTATGATTGGGAAACTAAGATGGCATTGCAACAGAGCACTAGAACAACACTTCAATGTAAAAAAACATGGTATGGTAGACAGATGAAGTACGTACTGATGAATAACAATGCATAAGATATTCAGAAGCATAATGTCCAAATTAAGAAGACGTCATTGCGATAGAGTAGAATGACAGTACTTGAATTTGAAAACATGTTATCATGAATGGAATAGGTACTGAAAAACCGGAAGGCATGACATATTTACATGCATGATTAGCATGCTACGCACATGGCATTCCAACAGAGTAGATACACTCCAGGACATTATATGCATGTTGTACCCATATCATGGGCCAAGTTAGAGCAAGGACCTTGTGGGGTGAAGAGGATTCAACATCTTTCTGCAAGTCTTCTGAAGAACCGCCTTTACATGTTCCATCATATTGGGTATCATTGACATCAAGTTTATTGGCCTTTACATTGCTCTGTGAGGTTCTTGTGGATATATCCGTGTGTGCAATTATATCTGAGATGCATGGAAGACAACTAGTAGTTAGATTTATGTAACGAGTGCCTGTAGGAGACGACATAAATAGTAGGACTGGGGTTAACTAGCAGCAATAGGTCTCAAAAACTAAAGGGAGAACACAGATGAAAGCTACAGAATATGTATCGTTTGTACCCGAGATTAACTGGATGGCACACAAAAGTATTAAAGAACAACATAGGTAATACTAGAAGTGGTATAATACTATAATCACCAGCCTGTGGGATAGCATTGGCTGATGGATGATAACTATGGAACATCATTACCTAAAGAACAAGTATCTTAGCTGAACTATGGAACAACGTTAACTCCTGAACAAGACCCATAAGAGATCAGCATGAATATATAGTGAAATGTGATAATCTATTTTCCATGCTTAGATGAATAACAAAGCCATAAATGTTGCACACAAGTAAGATGAGGGTACAACCTATCTGGCCGCCATCCATAGGAGTGAGCATCATGTGCTGACTTGTCGATGGCCCTGCAGTTGTTGTGACTGTCCATGTCGGGCACGCACATTCGATGCAAGGAACTGTTGAGTGGGGACTATAGCTCCCTTCAGGTGTATGCTTCCCTTGTTGGAGCAGCTGCGGTGAGTCGGAAGACGGTGTGGCTGAAGATACAGATAACGCATAATGTTAAGAACGACACATCTCTTTGATCTAAAGAAATACACTAAGAGATCAACAACAAGGTACAAGAGTGGTCACACGTCTATTGACTGAGACTAAATTGGGGTCACACAATTTTATTTTGGTACTGTTGAAAGTGCAACTAATCCCCGGGTGGTTTTGGTAATTAATAACAACATATATATCATTGAACTAATAGTTACTTGAGAATCATTTCAGAGAGTTCAGTGATATGGGTATGGCAAGGACTGAAGAAGTGGACCCCCCAAAATGCTAAGGCAAGCATTGGCAAAAGCTCAAGACTCCATTTTTGGTTTAGTGATCCAAGATCACATTGAGTCCATAGGAAAAGCCAATACTATTAAAAGGGGATGAGGTTATGATGATGATCTGGTTGCTCAAGTGCTTAGTGATACATCTCCTAAACTATCAGCAACTTTCACTGCCATATACACTCATAAGTAGTCTCGGTCCCACCGATATTCCAAACTCAGTCACACCGAGATGAACCACCTCAGCCATAAGCCAAACCCTAGAACACTCGGATTTTCCGATTCTGAACTCGGTCTCACCGAAACATGAGTTGCCAAGCTTCTGTAACCTTCTGTCATCAAATCGGTGTCACCGAGATGATGAAGTCGGTCCCACCGAAACTGGCATGCTCTTGTCATTGCACGAATCGGACTAACCGAGATTGTATTTTCGGTCCCACCGAAAATCCCAACGTTCACATTATTTGAACTATCGGTCTCACCGAGTTGTCCACTTCGGTCCCACCGAGATTGCTCAAATGTGTGTAACGGTTGGATTTTGTGTGGAGGCTATTTATACCCCTCGACCCCCTCTTCATTCGTGGAGAGAGCCATCAGAAAGAACTACCACTCCTACCTTACATTTCTGAGAAGAGAACTACCTACCCTTGTGTTGAGATCAAGTTGCTCCACTCCCACCATATGAAGCTTGATCTCTAGCCTTCCCAAGTTGCTTTCCACTCAATCCTTTCTTCCACCACAGCCAAATCAGTGAGGAGAGTTGAGTGTTGGGGAGATTATCATTTGAAGCACAAGAGCAAGGAGTTCATCATCATCTACAACATCTATTACCTTTTGGAGGGTGGTGCCTCCTAGATTGGTTAGGTGTCGCTTGGGAGCCTCCGTCATCGAGATGTGGAGTTGAACCAAGAAGTTTGTAAGGGCAAGGAGATTGCCTACTTCGTGAAGATCTACCCCGAGTAAGGCTAGCCCTCCGTGGGCGTAGGCCATGATGGAATAGACAAGGTTGCTTCTTCGTGGACCCTTCGTGGGTGGAGCCCTCCGTGGACTCGCGCAGCCGTTACCCTCCGTGGGTTGAAGTCTCCATCAACGTGGAAGTACGATAGCACCACCTATCGGAACCACGAGAAAAATCACCGCGTCTCCAAAATTGCGTTTGCTCTTCTCCACCTCTCTTTACTACATGTGCAATTTACTTTCCGCTGCCTATACTCTAGAATTGCATGTGTAGGGTGATGCTTGACTTGATCATAAGTGTGAATCTGCCAAAAACTGTTCTTTGTCAAAAGGCAGAATTTTTATATTGTCAAGTAGTCTAATCACCCCCCCTCTAGACATACTTTCGATCCTACAAGTGGTATCAGAGCTTTGGTCTCCATTGTATTGGTTTCCATTGCATTGGACTCCATAAGCTTGGTTTCACAACCTAGGAGAGTATGGCGTCTAGTGAGGGAATTGGAAGATGCTTCATGGCTAAAGGCCCCAAGGTATCACACCCTGAATTCATTGACTTCAATAGTGATGAGGATGACTTGCTTGGTGAAGATGAGCTCTTGCTTGATAAATCCAGTGAGCCTAGTAACGATGAACATGCTAATAGTCTTTATAGTCGAGAAGAGTCGAATGACAATGCTATGAAGGAGATTGAGCGTCTAACTAAAGAACTAAACACTCTTAAGTTAGCTCATGAAACAACTCAAGAAGATCATAGAGAGCTCCTAAGATCTCATGAGAAGCTACGCTTCGAGAAGCTCACTCTAGAGCAAGAACATGAGTTTCTAAAAGCAATCAATGACGATCTTCGAAAGAAGAGTTCTTCATATCTTGCCAAACGACTTCTCTTGTCTAATTTCTTGCCACCCATTAAGACTAAGCATGACAAGCATAAGAAAAATTCTTCCTCTAGCAGTAACAATAACCATGCTAAATCCAATGTTGTTGCTTCTAGTAGTTCTCTTGATTCCACTAACAATGTTTCAAGCCAATTTACACTTGAGCAAGAAAATAGTTTATTGAAAGGGATCATAGAGAAAGGTGTCTACAAGAGCCTTGCCGGAAGCAAGAACTTTGAGGAAATTGTTCGCAAGCAAGGAAGGCACCGGAAGAATCAAGGAATTGGTTTTGAGCGAAAGTTCAACGCCGAAGGCGTTGAGTGGGAAGAAGGTCAATATCCTACTCCACAGTTTGTTCCTCAAAAGGAGAAGTATGATCCTACTTCTTCCAATGTGGAACAAGCTCAAGATGACCTTCCACCACAAGACCACAAGCTAAAAGGCAAGGACAAGCTTCAAGAGGAGATTGATGCATTTGTTGAAGCACCTCAAGCCATGGTCAAGTGGGTTCCCAAGGAAACGTCAAGTTCTACTTCGTCAAGCTCAACTACAACCCCAAGGATTCCCATCAAGATGATGTGGATCCCGAAGAAGAAGAACTAGAAAGTTCTTGAGGGTGACTCCGCCAACATACTTCACTCACATTCCTTTTGGCAAAAACTTGTGCAATCAACTTCCACATCGTGCACTAGTTCATGGAGTCACAAACCCTCTTGTTGGTATGTCAAGGGACAAGGTAATCATTGCTTTCATGGACATCATCTGTTGTGAACTTCAATCTATGTCCATGGATATCCTTGTTTGTTCCTTGTGGGACTAACCCATGTAGGTATTGAAAGTGCCCAAATCCAAAGGATAGCTCCCAACTCTTGATGATCTCCATCAACATTGAGCATCTACATATTCAACATCTACATGAAGTCTTCTACGACAACCCAAGGTTAGTTTGACCCTTTAAAAGGGGTTCTCACATCTAGGGGGAGCTTTGCTCTAAAAATTGAGCTAAAGCATCTTCAAATGATGTGAACACATCAATGCTTTATGTAAAAGTGGTAACCCCACTTGTGCTTAAACGATGAGTATGACCTATGATCAAATGTTCTCATTTGGCTCCTAAGTCAATATACTCATATAAAGATGACCTAGTCATCGACAAATTGTGTGTTAGTTGCTAGAGTTTTGGTTGTGCATGTTTGACACATATTTCATTTGCTATCTTATTGTGTGAGCATGTTGGATGCATGATTTTATCCATTCGAGGACATCCATTTGTTGTTTTGGTCGTTTTGATTTTTCTGACCAAATGGATGGACAAGAATGCCTAAGTACCTCCCCTAGCTATCTATGCTTTCTTGTCTCAAATTCTATTCATGCTTACATCACAAATTTTGAACAAGTCATTTTCGGACCCTCCGGGTGAGGAGCACTCGGAGCCACCGATCCGTCAAGGGCTAGTTTCCAAAACCTTCTAATTGATTTCGGTCAGACCAACTCACTCAAACTCGGTCGAACCGAAAGCATTTAGACTGATCTAGGTTTTCATCTCGGTGAAACCGAGTTGTGATTTTCGGCGTGACCGAAGTGCATAACTGCCTAGCAGTTATCCATCTCGGTGCCACCGAGTTTTACAACTCGGTCCCACCGACAGCGAAGGGGTATGTATTCCGAGGGCCGCGCGCGTTGATTCCTCCTTCAAACGTTTCGCCCCCACACGCCTTGCTGCCGTCGCCTTGGTCTCCGGATCGTCGCCGTCGTCGCCTGTGTGCCCTCGCCGCAGGTCTCCGTCGCCGTCAACGGACATCTCCTCCGCGCCGTTGCCGCCGTAGAAAAACTCCACCAAGTTAGGGTGAGTTTTGATCCCACTCGTGCTCCCATCTC
Organism: Triticum timopheevii; assembly: GCA_963921465.1. NCBI lineage: Eukaryota > Viridiplantae > Streptophyta > Magnoliopsida > Poales > Poaceae > Triticum > Triticum timopheevii. The sequence continues at coordinate 445,716,416 of OY997272.1, forward strand.
CGATTCAATGCACGTTTGGATTGCCTAGTATCTTGCCACGATTGAAATCCTCCTGTACACCAGATTAGTTCGTTTGAACTAGATTCGAGTAAAAGTTTTAGGGTTAGGTTTCCGCGGAACACATCTCGGTGAGACCGATTTTATAATTTCGGTATGACCGATTTGGCCTATGGCCATTGCACTGCACCTTTCGGTCCAACCGAGTTGTGCAAAATCGTGTGACCGAAATGAAGATTCTGTGAAACCCTAGTGTTTTCGGCAGGACCGAAACCCACTTCGGTCAAACCGAAAGTGGTGTGCCAAGCTCCTGTTTAACACTTCGGATTCACCGAACCTTAAACTCGGTCTGACCGAAATGTCTTCTGTGAAAACCTAATACTAGAATTTGAACTCATTTTTTTGCAAAAAAACTTCTGCAGTTTGTGATGACTCTTCTTCTCTGCCTACACCTTATCTATTCACAGGTTGTCAGCCATGTCAGATGCCAGTGACAGTCAGAACAGGTCAGAGACACCCATTGCAGACATTCCAGAGGCAGGCACTAGTCCTAATCCTAGTAGCTCATCTGATGATGGTGAGAGGAGTACACCAAGTGGCTTGCCTCCTGCAGCCACCAGAGCTAGAAAGAAGAGGAATTCAGATGATGAGGATTCAGATTTTGTTGTTGAGGAAGAGGTGACCTCAAAGCCTAAAAGAAAGGTTGTTGCCAAAGAGCAACAAGGTCAACAATCTAAGAAGGGCACCAGCAAAGTCAAGCAGTCAACTGTTGCTAAGAAGCTGAATTTGGGAGAGGCAGCTGCAAGCAAAGTGAAGAAAACCCCCAAGAGAAAGAGGATAGTGCATGATGCAGCAGTAGAGAATGAGGATGAGGAAGAACCCCAGCCTCCTCAGAAGCCGAAGCTCATGGGTGATGCCATTAAGGCTGGAGCCACATCAAAGCCCAAGAAATCTGCTCCAGCTAAGGCAGCTCCAGCAAAGCCTGCTACCAAGCCCAAGAAGACCGTCAGAAACATTCCAGCGTCTGAAAAGAACAAGGATGATGTGCCACCAGCTGAGTCAGACGATGAAGGACCAGTTTTGCTGAAACTTCGTCCAAAACTGCCACTCCATGATGATGCTCATCCTCAAGCTGAGGATATGAAGGCAAGGAAAGATAGAGGTCTCAGGCTATGGAGACAAACTGACCCATATGCCGTGAGGAGAAGAACTGCTGTAGATCCCAGATTTCACACCAGAGAGCAGCAGGACTTCTATGAGACCGTGCTGATGGACAAGAAGCCCATAGTCGCAGACACCCGATATGTTGACTGGAAGTACATTGACAGCGAAGAGCACAGAGATTTCTTTCCACATGTGCATGAAAGTTTCACTGCATGTGGTGTTGCAGACTTTGTAGGTCAGAAATTGACCAGTTGGAACGATGAGATGATAATGCAATTCTATGCCACAGCTCACTTCTACCCTGATGGAAAGATTACGTGGATGACTGAAGGTCAAAGGTTTTCTTCTTCTGTTGAAGAATGGGCAGAAATTCTGAATGCTCCAGTGCAACGAGAAGATGATATTGATGTATATGGGATTCCAAAGAAGAATCATGAATCCATGAAGAACATGTACAAAGAGATTCCAGCAGAGGATTTGGGAATCTGGAAGCTCGGCTCAGTCTACTATCTCCAGGCAGGCTTACCTACCACTAATACCATTTTGAGGCATACCTTGATGCCCAAATCTGGAGATGATCGCATGATCAGAGGATACTCTATCAACATGCTGCACATACTTGATGAGAGAGCACCTTTCAAGGTGATGGACTTGATGGTAGAGACCATTAAGAGGACTGCAGCTGACCAGAAAAGGTCATGTGGATTTGCCCCGCAGATTCAGATGCTTATCAATGCCAAGTTTGGCACGGGCACATTCTTGTTGGATAGAGAACATTTACCGTTGCAGCCAGAGCATGAAGACAATGTTGTTGTGATGGATGAGGAGGATCCGACATCTGTTGAAGGTCAAGCCAAGATCGAAGCTGCTAAGAAAGCCAAAGCTGACAAGGAAGCAGCAGCAGCAGCAGCTAAACCAAAGAGTTTCGGAGAGCAAATACTTGAAGCTACTCAAAGGATTGAACAACGCCTGGCCAGCATTGTACAGTCTCAGGAGAGCTTAGAGAGGATTGTTGAGGACAAGATCCACGCTCTGGACGTGAAGCTGACTGAAGTACAAGTGACCGTCAACAAGCTCGAGGCAGACATTGAGGAAGCAAAGCAGGAGAAGGAAGAGCTTATGCGTGAGTTGCAGGATGACTTAGTCCAGGATTCTCATTGACAGACTGCTCCGGTTCCCAAAGGACCCCGATCAGCTGCTATTCCAGTGACTGACACCAGGACTACAGCTTCAGCACCTCCCACAGTTCCAGCAGTTACTCCAACTCCAGCTCCAGTGACCACTCCTCCAGCACAGACATCAGCTGAAGTCTTCGCCGATGCTGTCATATCCACTCCGACATCAACCCAGACGGGAGCCGCCAGCAGAGTCAACAGTGACGCTTAGCTTTATGCTTTTTCGAACTTTTTGGTAACTTGTTGCCAAAGGGGGAGAAATTGTATAGATCATAGGACTTCGAGAGAGAGAGTGCTGTTGTCTTTGCGCTTTTGCTCTTTCGTTCTTTTGCGGTTTCTTTGAGATACTTTTGGTTTTCGAGACATTCAGTGTGTTTGATACTCCGTTTAATTCTACCTTAATGAGTGCTTGGTCGTACTATGCTTTAATGTGTGCTTAATGCTTATCATATGCCATTCCTATCTCGTATGACCATTTACTCATGTCTTGGTGATTGGGTGCATGCTGTTCATTCTTATCATTTTGTGCGCTCCACCAAGATGTATGTGACATGGAAGAGTGACCCATGATCCTAATCGATTGTGCATTTGCATTCAAACGCAAATCTTAAATAATGCACAAATTTAGGGGGAGCTCTTGCTTATCACATACTTCTCAAAGCGACGATATTATTCATTGATTATATCCTTTGTCGAAGCTTTGATCTATATGTTGTCATCAATTACCAAAAAGGGGGAGATTGAAAGTGCAACTAATCCCCGGGTGGTTTTGGTAATTAATAACAACATATATATCATTGAACTAATAGTTACTTGAGAATCATTTCAGAGAGTTCAGTGATATGGGTATGGCAAGGACTGAAGAAGTGGACCCCCCAAAATGCTAAGGCAAGCATTGGCAAAAGCTCAAGACTCCATTTTTCGTTTAGTGATCCAAGATCACATTGAGTCCATAGGAAAAGCCAATACTATTAAAAGGGGATGAGGTTATGATGATGATCTGGTTGCTCAAGTGCTTAGTGATACATCTCCTAAACTATCAGCAACTTTCACTGCCATATACACTCATAAGTAGTCTCAGTCCCACCGATATTCCAAACTCAGTCACACCGAGATGAACCACCTCAGCCATAAGCCAAACCCTAGAACACTCGGATTTTCCGATTCTGAACTCGGTCTCACCGAAACATGAGTTGCCAAGCTTCTGTAACCTTCTGTCATCAAATCGGTGTCACCGAGATGATGAAGTCGGTCCCACCGAAACTGGCATGCTCTTGTCATTGCACGAATCGGACTAACCGAGATTGTATTTTCGGTCCCACCGAAAATCCCAACGTTCACATTATTTGAACTATCGGTCTCACCGAGTTGTCCACTTCGGTCCCACCGAGATTGCTCAAATGTGTGTAACGGTTGGATTTTGTGTGGAGGCTATTTATACCCCTCCACCCCCTCTTCATTCGTGGAGAGAGCCATCAGAAAGAACTACCACTCCTACCTTACATTTCTGAGAAGAGAACTACCTACCCTTGTGTTGAGATCAAGTTGCTCCACTCCCACCATATGAAGCTTGATCTCTAGCCTTCCCAAGTTGCTTTCCACTCAATCCTTTCTTCCACCACAGCCAAATCAGTGAGGAGAGTTGAGTGTTGGGGAGATTATCATTTGAAGCACAAGAGCAAGGAGTTCATCATCATCTACAACATCTATTACCTTTTGGAGGGTGGTGCCTCCTAGATTGGTTAGGTGTCGCTTGGGAGCCTCCGTCATCGAGATGTGGAGTTGAACCAAGAAGTTTGTAAGGGCAAGGAGATCACCTACTTCGTGAAGATCTACCCCGAGTAAGGCTAGCCCTCCGTGGGCGTAGGCCATGATGGAATAGACAAGGTTGCTTCTTCGTGGACCCTTCGTGGGTGGAGCCCTCCGTGGACTCGCGCAGCCGTTACCCTCCGTGGGTTGAAGTCTCCATCAACGTGGAAGTACGATAGCACCACCTATCGGAACCACGAGAAAAATCACCGCGTCTCCAAAATTGCGTTTGCTCTTCTCCACCTCTCTTTACTACATGTGCAATTTACTTTCCACTGCCTATACTCTAGAATTGCATGTGTAGGGTGATGCTTGACTTGATCATAAGTGTGAATCTGCCAAACACTGTTCTTTGTCAAAAGGCAGAAATTTTATATTGTCAAGTAGTCTAATCACCCCCCCTCTAGACATACTTTCGATCCTACAACTGTCCAATCTACGCCGGATGGCTTGATGGCCGTCTTGTGCCTCCCGGCTGAAACTGTTAGGAATCTTCCTAGAAGAGCCAGCGACCAACGGCAGAGAAGCTTGCCTCCACCGTCCGTGGCCCCGGCCAAAACCCCGCTCCCCGCCCCACCGCACTGCCATGGTTGCGCCGCCCCCGGGCCAATCCACAAAGACTCCCCGTCGTCCAGATCCGGCGGCGGCAATACCTTGAACCCACGCAACTCTAAGATAGCCATCTAAGCGCTGCTACCGCGGTGAACTTGCGGCCCCACACCCTTACGTTAGAGACCAGCCAAACGGTAGCCTAGGAGCTCCGCCGCCTCGAGGGGTGCTGCTTCCCATTGGGAATCAATTGGCCCAGAATAAAAATTCAGACAACTGACGCCTAAATAAAGTGATTTGAGATGAGGATGCGACCTATCTGGCGGCATGGTGAAGTAGGCAGGTCCAGCTGCCGAGTCAGTGAGGCCGGCGCGGTTGCGGTGGCCACCGGCGGCAGGGAAACAGCGATGTCGCGACAGTCGAAGGCTACGGGGAAGCAGTGCTGGGACTCTGGACGGATCTGAAGTTGGAGCCGCTCCAGCGCCATGAACAACGGCGGGGGTGAATCGGCTCCGGTACGGTTCATGCGGCCGTCGTCGAGGCAGCTCCAGCAGCACGGAGTACGAATCACACGCCCAGTGCACGACGGCAAATGGACAACATCTCCGGCATTAGGGAGGAGGGCGGCTGTGAAATTGGTGTGGTGGGGGTGCCATGGAGGAGGGGCTGAGGTTTCGCGGCTCAGGAGAAGGGAGCTTCCGGGGAGAAGGTGATTTTGCGCCCACGAGATATGAATGGGGGGGCATTGGGAGGGGAGTGGAACCATGTTTTACGGACGCACTTGTCTGGAATGTGAGGGGGAGTTACAGTTCTACCCCTATCTTTAGGCTTCTCGGCCTGGGTCTGTGTACTGAGGGTCGGGGATAGTAGAGTAACTTTGCTTCTCCCCAAATAGTGGGCGGGAGCGATTTCGGGCGAGGAGGGCGTGTTTTGAAATATAGTGGGCGCGAGCGATTTCGGGCAAGGAGAGCGTGTTTTGAAAAAGTGGGCGCGAGCTATTTCGGGCGAGGAGAGCGTGTTTTGCCGACCATGGTTTATGAATTATTCGGCACTTGGATGAAGTTACGAACCTACCCTCGATGCATAACGGGCCAATTAATGCGTCTCCCACATAGGACGATAATTTCGCATCTCCCATTTATTTGCTCGGGCGAATTCCACCGAGCAGACGATGTTTAACAGTTTGCTCAAAATTTGGGAGAACGAGCATCCACGTCTACCTTACCAAGTCGATTCGAATCAAATTTAGAAATATTAGCTTGCCACTTATTTTTTAGATGGAGAGATGATGCTCAGGAATAATGTGTTTTTACATACTCATTGCTAGCGATTTATTATATGACAAATAGTTGACCCACTCAAAAACAGGAATCAAACCCAAAATGAAATATCTCGATTCAATGAAATAGCTCGTTAACCAGGTCAAAATAGTGAACTAAATCCAAAATTGAACACCTCAATCGAATAGCATGTTGTACAGTATTATAGTACTCCATGAACATGTTGAAAGTCAAATTAATGAAATTGTTTGATATACGCATATATCCGTTCATGTGTGGATTGCAGACAACATGTTCTTCAATTTAAATATTTGGATGCAAGTTTATATCGAAACATGGTTTATATCAGTCTTTGATGCATAAAATGCGACCTCCCCCTCTCCCGGACTCCTGCTTCTCTCTCTCTCTCTCTCTCTCTCTCTCTCTCTCTCTCTCTCTCTCTCTCTCTCTCTCTCCGACAATCTTCAATTCTGTCGCACACATCCAACACACAAACCTTGTTGGTCCTCTCTCTTTCTATCCATCTCTCTCTCTCTCTTTGTGTGTGTGCGTGGGGGGGGGGGTCTTTCTAGTTCGCATGCATATACACTCCATCTATAGGTCTCTCTCGCACACTATGTATGATTCTCTAGTCCAAGCTACATATCTTGGGTGCACTCATCGTACGCACACAAATTCCTTGGCTCGTTGCCCGTAACTCTCTCACGCACCACTTTGTTGTCTCGGAGCTCTTCCCCCCCCTCTCAAACTCTCCATCTACTTGGGTCACACATACACATGCATATCTCACTCACACTCGATAGGCCCATCTAAAACTCTATCTCTCTCCCTCGTTCTCTCTCCATCTCACACGCACACACACACACAATCTCATGCCTAGCTAGCCAAGTATGATGGTCTCTCACTCAATTGTAGGCACACGCAGTCCCCCCTATATGTATATGGCTAGCTAATCTTAGTCTCCATCACAAACATGTGCATGGTCTATCTCGATTTCTGTCGGGGCATCTTTCTATCGCGCACGCACCTCCCTCGATTTCCCACCCATATAGTCCCCTCACGGTCTCGAGGGGGTCTCTCTATCACAAACATACCCTCTCGCCCTCCCCATGTGTCCATGTTCTCCATGTGTCCCTCTTGACCTTCGTTCCTTGTTGGCCAGACCTCTATTGGACATGTGCTATAGGGGTGTCTCTCTCCGTTGAAACAATCACACACTAGCTATCTTCGTGTATCTCCTCGCCTCGCTTTTCTATCTCGGAGATGCATGTGTGATATGTTCGCCCAAGAAACAAAAAAACACACTCTCTCTCTAATTTATCATTTGTTATCACTTTCTCTTTCACACACATACTCTTTTTGCACACTTACTCATTCTCCTTCACTCACACTTGATCCCTCTCGACTTAGGCACTCTCCTCGGTCCATAGCATATTGATTTACTGAAAAGTCAAACATCACAAAGTTTGACCATGTACGTGGAGAAAAACAATTACATCTGGAACGGCAAATATATACCATTAGATTCACCAAGAGATGTAGTTTCATATGATGTATCTTTGGTATTGAAGATATAAATAACATTTGTGTAAACCTGATCATAGTTTCCAAAGTTTGACTTCTAAAAAAATTACATGCACTGCATTATCGAGCGGATGAATATCTCTTTCCCCCTCTCAGCTATCTGATGCACCACTCAGCCTTATCGGGGCTCCTCAATCTCTCTCAAACTTTATATCTCCCTGGTTAACACATACACATGTCTCACTCACGCTATACATATAGACCCATCCAACACTCTCCACCCTTGTTCTCTCTCTATGTGACACGCACCCCCCTAATAAGTACCATAATACCTCACTCCATCATAGGCGCAAGCACTCCCCCCCCCCCCCCTAAGTATGATTATCTCTCACTAGCCATCAGGAACACACATATTGTCTCCTTCCATCCATACGTCTATCTTGATATCTCTCGGGGTATCTTCTATCGCGCACACACCTTGTCACTCGATCTCCCACCCATGTAGTCCCATCACGATCTCCAGGGGATCTCTCTATGACAAACATACACTCTCTCCTCCCCATGTCTGCATTTTCTCCGTATGTCTCTCTCGACCTCTCTCCCTTGTTTGTCAGACCCCTCTTGGCCACGTGCTAGGGGTCTTGCTCTCTCGATTGCAAACAACCACACACTATCTCCTCACCTTGCTTCCGTTGTCGAAGATGCATCTGTGATATGTTTGCATAAGACACACACGTTTTTTCTCGACTTTTATCGAGTGTTGTCCATGTCTCTTTCACACACGCGCACACACCTTTTTCACACACTCTCTCTCGTTAGGGGCTCTCTCACGTCCATAAGCATATGGATGTTTTGAAAAGTCAAACCTCAGAAAAGTTTGACCAGGTATATGTCGAGAAAAACATTTACATCAGGAAAGATCATTAGATTCATCACAACATGTACTTACTTCATACTATCATTTATCTTTGGTATTGTAGATATAAGTAATTTCTTTATAAACTTGGTCAAAGTTTCAAAAGTTTAACTTTAAAAAAATGTTGGAACTACATTATCGAATGGAGGGAGTAGCTCTTTCTCTCTCCCTCTCTGCTATCTCTCACGGGCCTCCCCTCTCACACGAACACTCTATACCAACGGATTATACACTCACTGTGTCAGCGTATAGCTCCGTATATTGTTTAGTTGACCGGTCAACCAGTCCACATGCTGCCTTGTCAGCTCTGTTCTATATCTTCGTGTGCTGGCCCATGTGGCAGTGGGTGAAAATAAGTAAACTAGAGGCCCATCTGACACGCGATGAAGTAAACAAGTTGAAACCACTCGGGGTAGCACCCCGCACGCTAGTAAATTGAGGGCGCATTGAGGACACACTTCTTCCGCGTGGAGGACGCACTCGCGCACAATTAACCACTGCGCGGTGGCGTGCACAGAAGGACGCACTCGCGCACACCCAGCACACAACACACACCAGCACACGTGTACACCGGCGTCGCCGCCGGTTGAGATGGACGGCAAGGTAGCCAACAAGCGGAGGCGGCTCGAGCCAAAATTGCATCCGGCGAGCCTGGACTTCATCAGCAGCCTCCCCGACGACATGCTGCTCATCATCATCGGCCTCCTCCCCACCAAACCTGCCGTGCGGACTGCCCTGCCATCCCAGCGATGGCGCCCCCTCTGGTGTCGCGTCCCCCTCAACCTCACTGTCGATAGGTGCCTTTGCAACGGGAATTGCAAATGCATGGCCGCAGTCTCCAAGATCCTTTCGTCGCACCCTGGGCCAGCTAGACGCCTTGACATCCGCATGTTCAGTACCAACTGCAAGGTCCAACCCAAGTTCGACGAGTGGTTCTTATCCCCCGCCCTAGATCAGCTCGAGGAGCTCAGCTTTGAAGCTGGACAATGTCGCTCTCTGCCGCCGTCTGCGCTCCGCCTTGCACCAACGTTGCGCCGCGCCAGCTGCAGCTCCTTCTATCCTCCCCAGATTAATGCCGCGCCCGCCCTTCTTCTCCCTCAACTCAAGCAGCTCGACCTCTTCGATGTTGTCATCTCGAAGAAGGCTATGGAGCACCTGCTCCGTAGCTGTACTACGCTCGAGTACCTTCGTCTTGAGCAGATCCACAGGTTCATTAGCCTCCACATCGCCTCGACGAATCTCCGATGGATTTATGTGTCTTGCTGGCCCCGCAACAAGACATCAATTAGGAAGAGATCACTCCAGCTGTTCCACGTTATGGTCATTGAGAATGCGCCTTTCCTTGAGAGATTTCTTGTATCGGATCTAGAAGGTCCAACAAAAATCAGGGTCATTGACGCGCCAAAATTGACAGTGTTGGTGCACTCGTCTGCCAAATTCTCCGAACTCTTTATTGGATCTGTAATCATTCAGGAACATCACTCATCTTCTTCTCTGTCTTCTTGAAATTCACATTTTTTAATTTCTTCTTGATGTATTTACGACCGTCTTCTAGAAAATGATTCCCACAAGCTTGACCCAGTCTATGCGCACAGTGAAGATCTTGGCAATAAAATCTATCGGCCCCAATTTGGATCAAATTGTTGGATTCCTTACATGCTTTTCATGCACGGAGAAGCTACTCATCAAGGTGAAACTTCTTTCCTATTAGTAAACGGTAATCACAACGTAGCTCAAATTATTCGTAATTTTCCCAAATTACGATGACAAGTGTAGTGTTCAAAACTGCATCTACGCACTGCACCGAAAGAAATGTTTTTATTATTTTTTCTCACGTGATCACCTGCATCGTCTTTTTGTTGTACTACTATAGTAGCCTAGGTTAGTCATAGTGGAAAGTAACTTAGACTACTCCAGTAACTCTATGGTTACCCTAAGACCAAGTACTACCTCCGTCCTGGTTTACTCTTACTATTTTGTAGTATCAAAATTTGACCATAGATTTAACTGACAAAATGTTAATGCATGTCACTAAGAACTATATCGTTGGATTCGTATTTGAACATAATTTCAAATGGTGTAATTTTTAGTGACATGAATTGGCATTTTCTTACATAAATATATGGTCAAAATTTTATACTAAATAAGAGGTAGTACAAAAGCGGGCTATAATAGCCCTCCACTATGTAGGCCAAAACACGTGCCAAATTCACTTGTGATGCATTTAGCATCGATGCCCAAGCTCGATGAGAGGAAAGAGAGAGAGAGAGAGAGAGAGAGAGAGAGAGGGAGAGAGAGAGAGAGAAAATATCACTAGCCAGCCAACCCTATCGTATGAGAGAATGATATTGGTACCTCTTGATGACACGGCAATCTTATACAGCCAGCTGCTCTAATATGTTCTCTTCTTTTGCAGATAAAAAAAGACCCAAAAGTGAAAAATGTGCTGCACTATAACAATCTCATCGAATGCCTTGATCTCCATCTTACAGAAATTGATTTGATCGACTACCAAGGCAGCACATCTAAGATTAAATTGGCTAGGTTCTTTGTTCTAGATGCAAGTGTGCTCAAGGTAATGAGGTTTTGTGTTCTCTGGTGCAACAATGAATGGCTTGGATCACCGCAAGCGTCTAAGCCTAAATGACAAAGTCTCCGCAGAAGCTGAATTTGTTTTTGAAACATCAAGTGGCCAGAGACTCAAAAACTTATTTGCCCATCAGTGACTTGTCAGGGCGGTGGATTTTAGTTTGTACGATAATGCTGCATCCACCTAAAGTAACAAAAGTTCTTACATAAACTTCCTAGTAATTCCCTCTTCGTAGGTGCAGCATTACTCCTAACATTTGTAATATCAGTTTGAAACTTGTAATATTGCCGTGTCCTATTCCTGCGTTTTCAAAATCCTGCGAATCAAACAGGTCCTGAGTTGGTGATGATGTTGTGCCTGCCATCTTTCATCAATAGCTGTCGGATCTAGATCTGACGCATACAAACCAAACTTCTCCAGTTTTGCAAAAAGATGCCCGCACTTGTTCCCTATTTACAAACAACTCATTGTCTCTCACAATCAGCCTTATCTCCTCCCCACCACATCTAGAAGGCCATGAAAAAATCAGGCGCGATGGCCGCTGTCGGCGCCGTCCACCCCCCAATCTTGGTGTTCCGTGCAATGCACGGGCATCTACGCACGGGAAATTATGTCGAACATGGCTAGTTGTAAGCAGGCTAGGTCTACAGCCATGATGATAGTGACTGCAGACGGTGAGGCTGACTATGGTATGCCGAACACGGCGCCTATACTCAGGTGTCATCTCCGGCATAGGGTCTTGTCACTTCACTGTGAGGAGCAGCACGTAATAATTTGACCAACAGGTAGTATAGTGCTACTACATTGGTAGTACTACTACTACTAGTACTATCACCACCGTCTAGATTTAGTATTACTACCACGTCCATCTGGATTTAATATTTGACTAGCAATATCTAGTAATGCATGTAACAAAAAATGTACTACTCCCTCTGTAAATAAATACATGGTGTATTGTTTTATTCCTATCGGCGAGGTAACTTAATGTCTTTTTTCTACTTAATAGGATTACATGCAATGAACTAACCACCGCATGTGATGTTTGGTAGTCTCAAGTCATTGAATGCATGCACGGGCACGGAGAGGGACGCAACTTCATTGACTTACTGCACCTGCCTTTGGGTGTATGACACGTGGGTCCAACGGGTGGCTGGCCAACCTGTCATACAGCCAAAGGCAGGTGCAGTAGAGGGGCGAGGAGTAGATGGCCAACACGCACGTGAATTCAATGCAGTCTGCACTTCTCATATAAAGGATCCCGCCAGTCCAATCTACGAAATCCTACGCACCTACGCACCCAAGGGCAAGAGTGATCACTCCAATCGCAAGATCAGTTGACTAGAAGCTAGACCCATGGACGCGATGAGCGCGGGCATCAGCCGGCTGTGCCAGATGGTCCACGACGCCGGCCTGCGTCCTGGCACCGAGGAACGTCTCCAGGTAGTGCTTGAGGCCACCAGGGAGACGGGCCGCTTGGACGACAGCTTCGTCTCCTTGTTCGACGAGGTCCTCGTCGGCTTCCTCGACAAGTTCACCGTCGTCAAGAAGCTCGCGGACGACCTTGACGTACGCCTCCAGCCCACGCGCCCAGGCTCTGTGATGCCTGCCACCCTCAACAGCCTCTATGGTGACAACCTCTTCGATGCACTGGTGGCCCTGCGACTGCCCGCCGTCGCGCCAGAGAATGTCCACCTCGAGGTCGTGCTCTTCGTGCAGCGCCTGGTGCAGCAAGACACCATCGACATAATCACCCACGTCTACGCGCAAATCGTCCACAAGGACTACTACATGCAAGAGGAGGACGATAGGACGCTGGCCTTCTTGGACCGCAGGGCAACCTTGGACAGCATTGTTCAGAAGCACGTTGAGCTTGCCGCCAACGCCGCTGCTCCTCACACGTCGGTTGGTGACCCTGTGCACTAGGGCGTGAGGATGTTGTTGATGGATCCGTATGTATCTTTATCTTTCCATCAAATCCAGGTAGTAGTGTATGGTACTACTAGTAATTATCTTACCTTTTGCATCAACTTCATAATTTTCCTACATACTCCATGCATGAACCGCGCTAGAACCAAACTTCTCATTACTTTAGGGAAAATTGTTATTTCTATCTATCGGTCGCCCCATGGAGCAGAACCAAATTTTACAAGTTACAAGTTCAAAAGGAAAAGCCTGCTGTGTTCGCATCGCACGCCCACACGGTTTGTCCGGTACGCCGCTCAAGGGGGAATGCGTGATGTGTTGCATTTTCACTTACAAGTGGGACTGTAGTTGAGCAAACCGACTATCAGCAAACCCCCACCCCGCCCACCGCGCGATGGCTGAGAAAACAGGAGGGAGAAGAGATGGCTGTAGCTAGCACGGACTCCAAGAAAATTGTTGTCGGATGGGACTCGTGTGGGTGGTGTGTGTCATACTGCTAGACATGAATGCTAGTTATGGCCCATGCCACCCCACTATATCGAGGTGCTGGTTACTCCACTATATCGAGTACATAGAACAAATTTCCTGGAGTCCGTGCTCAGCCCTCCTCTACCTCTCTTCTCAGCCAGCCAGCAGACGCGCGGAGCCCATCGTCTGTTTGCTCATGTGCGGTCCCACATGTCAGTGAAAACGCAAGAGGACCCACTGAACCTGCACATCTTTCACCTTGATGTGCTAGTGATGAAAAACAAATCCAATAAATATCTTCAATGGCCGCTTTTGGAGTTACACAAGAGTAGTAATATTCTATTTAACGTTTAACCCAAGATGCACATCACGTGGCTTCAACTACCACTCTATTTTCTTGCATGACACGACCTGGATGCTGGATGTCCCACGTGTCGGTAGAAGGAGGAAGAACTCGACCAAATCTTTAGTTGTGCTCTCGGATTAGACTAGTTGTGCTAACTTAAAATTATATTGTGTAGAATGGATGCAAGTTTTGGTATTTGGAAGAAGAGTACAACGATATATTGATAGAGCGCAATTTAGTAGATGTTCTAGCACTTTTAGCTAGCATAGAGGCTAGAGATGAGACTAGTGCACTTATTGATAGAATAGAGGCTAGACACGTCTACTTCTTTACACTCGAAGAAGAAAGAAGCACGCAAGATCGAGCCTCCGCAGATCAACAATGAATGCATCGAGAAGGCAATAATCCAACTTACATGAGCAGTTATGGAAGTTGGATATCTTCTCAAATGTATTCTTGTGGTTCTTGTTTTCTTTGGTCTTGCTTTTCTAGTCAAAATTTTGGTGATGTATTTCCATGTACCAAAAAATCAATGATGAAAAAAAGATATGTGTTTCCAAAGAAAAATGTACGCAGCCGGGATGCAGTCGCGTGTTCGGCGCATGACCACCCCATCCGAGAAATGGCCCGGACACGACCCCATTGCCCTACCCAAACAGACAGAATCCTGGCAAAACGGAGGTCCGTTTGGGGTCGTGCGTTGGAGTTGGCCTTACAAATGGGACCGCAGTTGAGGAAACCGACTATCGACAAACCCCCACCTCGCCCGCCGCGCGATGGCTGAGTTAGAGAAACGACGAGGTTGAAGAGATTGTTGTAGCACGGACTCCAAGAAATATGGTGTCAGATGGAAGTCGTGCTGGTGGCGTGTGCTGTACTCCTGGTTGTGAATGCTTGTTATGGCCCATGCCACCCTACTACTCCTACTACTACTCCTACTACCCCTATCGAGGATTCGAGGTGCTGGTTACGTACAGCGAACACATTAACATATGGCCCACCTCACACTGTGGCCAAATTTCCTGGAGTCTGTGCTAGGTTAAAAAGTGTTCTTTGTGAGGATGGGTGGCTGGTCTCAAGTTTAAAACTTGTTGTATTATGTACGTAGACGTAGAGATAGTGCAGCATGTGAAGCTAGTACAAATAGTGTACTATTGTTGATTGGCCTCATCCGATAACCTGTTGCAATGCACGTACAATTATGTATTCGGAAAATATTTTTTTGCCTCGTCGCAGCACCCACTCAGAGAAGCGACTCGATAGCCATTCATAAATTTAGTAAGTTTATCACAGGCATATCATTTTATTACATACAACAAGTCATCAACCCACAATGACAACGAGGATACATTATAAATACTAAAGTTTTCATCACACAACAAATAACAAGCAATGAAATGAACTTCAACTCAACCAATCCTTGGCGTTAGAAACGCTTACTTTGAACCACAAGCAATTCTCTGGCAAGAGCCAGCTACTGTCAATCTCGAGACCAATGCAGGACTGATCATCCAGGCTGAAGCGGCCTACTATATCACGACCAGGGTAGGGAACCAACGCAATGTCCGACGTATAGATATAGTTGCTTCTCATAAATGGTAGTAACGTTGTGTCAACAGCAGTTGGATCGCCTTTCACCATCGTTGGATAGTTTTATCCAAGGAAGAGCGAGTTTGCTCCAAGACTATCAATACTGTACCAGGGAGGAGGTGTTGGTGCTAGCACACTAGTATCCATCCCGAATACCATGCAACGGGTGTTGGAATAGGTTCGGAGAGTGCGACCATGGGAGATAACACCTGCTCCCTCAGTAATAACATCAGCAGTGGGCTGTATACAGACAACAAGGGGTGATCCATCGGAAGTTGCCAGGTGCCACTGAGTATATGGGCCCTCCTCGTCCTCACGCTCGTGATCATCACCATCTTCATCTCCCCCTTGATAGTTCTTGTAATTCCAAGAGCGGTTGGGAACTCGAGAAATTGCTATCTTCCGTAGACGACAGTCACCATGATCATATTTGAACGTACGTAGATCATCTGTGTGCTCAACCTCAGGACACTCGGAGATTTTTGGAAGTGGAATCCGCTGATGAGTGTACAAATTCACAAGTTCCCACTCGCAATTGTACCAAATATAAACAACCCAATCTCCATTTGCGCCTGCCCTAGCCTTGCCCTCAAGCGATGGCATCTTAACATCATACGTATCACTATCAAGCGGCATCAACTTGCACAAGGCGAGGCTTCCCTCGTCCCCGCGCCAGCTAGCAGGGTCACGGCGAAGAAGATAGGGGAGATCAAGCCGCTCCTGGACCCTTGGGTTCCTTGTAATGATGTTATTAGTTGAGTCAAGAATGTTCTTGAACAAACCTGCCATGCTAGCCGAGGTGACGACGTCGCACCGATTAATGAGTTCCCCCACCATGTCATCTTTCAGATCGGGGCAAGAATAACATGGTCGTTTCCGGCTTGTTCCCTCCATGGAGAGGACGATCGAATAATGGCAGAAGGAAGGGTGAAGGCAAATGGAGGAGGGAGGAAGAGCGTGCGACAACAGTTCCAAATCGAGAGGGAAAGGCGAAGAGTCGGTGGACGGTTGCCAGTTTGCCACGGTACACGAAGAGGCGCCCCGGCCTGCACGTCCTTTCGGAAATTGTACAAAAGGACTCGCCGTCGTCTCACTGACATGTTGGAACGGGACCACATGTCAACGAAACATGGTGTGTAATTTCTCATGCAAAATGCAATCTGGCCGCGTTGGACCGAGGTGCCGCATTATTTCTCGACTTTATTTTTTTAATGGCATGTCGTTCAGTTTTGAAGCACGACTAACTGGTACTGTTTGCAGAGAAAATATAAACTACTCTACCACTACTCCACCTCTAGTACTAGTAGTATATAGGCTGGAGCTTCAGAGCTTTCCTGCTAAGGGCTGCCCACTTGCTTCTCACACTATCACCCTCTCTCCAGATCTAAAAAAGACGGCCTGTCTCTCCCTCCTCACTGATGGTCATAGATCCGCTGGGGAAGAAAAGGATGTGCAGCATTGACGCACTCGTCGTCGGCGAGCAAGGTCACACACTGACGACAAGGTCGTCCTCTCAGACCTAGCGCCCGCGCGGGATGGCCTCCGTCCCCAAGCTCGCTGCCGTAATGCATGCGGGGGACGACGACCATGAGCGAAGCCACTTCCCGCCGACCCTCAGGTATGCTACCTCTTTTCAATCCATACCCTTGTTCTATTGCCCCATCTACCATGTCGCTGCATGTGGATCTTTTTCCACTCCACCATCTTCCCAATTTGTTATCCTCTGCTCTGCTAGTCACGCAGACGAAAACCTTAATTTGCACTATTAAAGGAAACCCTACTTCATGCAGACTAATCAATGTCTGGGTTGAATAAGGAAAGGAAGGGAGACTGTACTGTCCAAGAGAGTAGGCATCGAACCCGCATCTAGGTTGAAAAGGGGAAAATCAGTAGCTAAGGAACGAGTCTCGTGTCTCTTGGTTGAAGAAGGGTAGAAAGGCATGACAACGCAATAGAGAATGACCAGGTCGATCAGTTTGTTGTCCTCACATAGGAAAAAGGTGGCTAAACATAACAAAAATGGGACGTAATCCACATATGCTGCCTGGATATTTGTTGCTCTGGGCAACCATACCTCCCTCACCACTCTATGCGTCTGCGGAGGTACATCGTACTGGTGCGCCCACTGTCCGAATGGGCCTCCCATGCTCTTAGTGTCACTTTTTAGCTGTTAGTATAACGCCAGCAGTCAAGTCAAGCAATGCTACTGCTAAACTAATGCCACATTTAACTAATGCCGCACTCAGTCTAATGCCACCGATAAATTTAAGCGATGCCATTTAATGTCACTTGATTATTTCAGGGTTAGCTGTTGATTGTGGATGTATTAAAGATTTTTCAGCTAAGGCATTCTAATGTTGTTGCATAGCCAGTATACCAACGATGAAACTTGTTACTACCTTCAGATTTTTGCACTGTTAATGCTTATAGATTACATACCTCACTTTCATGAGAGAAGTTAATTTTTTTTCTACAGTATCACCAAAATGCCAAGGCACTGATGTCATTTTATTTTGGTTAAACTGCACCAAAAATTATGAAGACAAGAGGAAAGGTCAAGAGTGGGCACCTCCTCCTCCTGCTGTTCTCTTGATTCGTTCGATCAAGTTTTTATGTTTGATCGATTATCAAGATTGGGATAGCAATTTTTAAGGTCCCCCGAGTTCAAAATGATATTTACCTTGGAGGTACATGGTTTGCAATTTTTTTATACTATCATTAGTTAATAATGCTAGTTACCTTCAGACTTTTGTATTTGGTTTAATGCTCATGCACAGCTAGTATACCAATGCTGAAACGTGTTACCTTTACATTTTGTATTCTTAATTCTTATAGAAATCTTCCAGTGCTAGAGTTTATTGAAATCTGTTCAGTAAAACCATTGTGCTATACCCTGTAATAAAATAACTACTCTACTATTGCACTAGCCACTGGATTAGTGTATATTTGTAGTATTCGAAATTTCGAATGGTGTTGCATTAGGGTATGGACATAAATAAAGTGTGGCAAGCTTTCCCAGATATGTGCTCAAGAAAACTACTACCTGTTTTTTAAATACTAGTAGACGTTTGGGTACTTTAAACTGAACCGCGAAAACGTCTTATATTAAGGAACAGAGGGTGTAGACTTCACTCAAATTATCCCGGTAAAGCTAGTCACACCTTTGTTAAAATTGATGTTCATTATGTTATCGGAGGAGGTCTGTAAGTTTGTCTCTAATGCCTGTCGACTACATACCTGACATCATGATGTAATGTTAAGTCATTTCCTTTTGTACAGTGTCACTGAATTGTCAAGGCGGTGATGGCATTTTATTTTAGTTGAACTGCACAAAATATGCTTAAAAGAAGAGGAAAGGTCATGAATTGATCATTCTTTCAGAAAGAACTATATATGCCTTTCTGACATCAGCCTCTGTTGCCTTATTTATTCCTTCAAACAGGTGGTTAGAAACAATCTTGCTACCTTTTCCCATTAAGAAATTGGAATGCTTATATTTGTGAGTCTATGCTTCAACTAGTGCCACTTTTATAGTAATCACACTTTCAATATCTATGCAAACAGGGATGCTCGATTTTAATGGAACTGCATAAAAAGTCCAACTGGTTCAACATTAGGAGCATGTTTTCTTCCAAACCTTTATATACAATTGGTGGCACTATGAGCTGTTCATTAAGAAGGTACATGGTTTGATACTATCTTGCTACTCTTTTTGTACTGTCATTAGATAGTAATACTAGTGGTTTGCATGTGAATTTATTGGCAGGGTGGACCTACATTGGAGGTGCAGGACAGGATTCAATGATTGGATGCTCAATTTCGGTTGTATCAATTTCACCTCTTCCATCACTGCGAACATGGCTATCCTTGGTCTAATGAAGAATAGGCGCTATATTTCTGCTCTGAACAAGCAAATCAATTCAGTATGAAATTGTCCAGGGCAAAACATGACTATATCAAATTCCCCAGTGCAAAACATGACATATGCTAAGCGGAAGAGACATGTTTAAACCAAAAATACAAGGTGGGGTATATGTTTACTAGTTTCTTGATATTTGTGCAGACAGAGATGTCTGCCCATTGCTATTTGGAAAACATACAAAGTGACTGCAATTTTGGTTGAACTGCACAAGAGAATAGTATAGTCACTGCATGCAATGCCATTTGAAAATAGACACAGAAAGATTGGATAGTCACTTCATGGACTGCAGAAAAGTAGTACCGTACTATTTATTGGCTAACACTAGGTGCTTCATTGCTTTTGTCTAATTATACAATGGGCATCATTTTGCCTAAGTTAAAGTTTGTATTCCGAAAATAGTCTCGCTGTGTGATCAAGAGAAGACCAAATCATATTGCATTGGATGTCCCTCCATCATGTGTGGTTCATTCTCATGGTTCCAGCTGTTGGTGAAACCAGTTACGTTTGCAATAGGAATTGTAGACTTCACAAACAAATTTGTCTTTTGTTCTGTACTGAATGTTGGCCAAGAGAAGCATCCATGTTAGTAGGAAAACATATGTTTTTCTAGATCTTTTCTTTTGGAGCTACATATTTGTATATGATCTGTGAATCATTGAGATGCATTAACATGTTGATCTTATGTATGGGAATCGTACTAGTTGGTTTTAGTGTGGCTGATCTTTGCTTTTGGAGCTACATATTTGTATATGATCTGTGAATCATTGAGATGCATTAACAGTTCCTTATATCTGTTTGCTCAGTGTTTACTAGTTACTGATCGATCACTAGCTAGCCTACTAATGCGCTCCTGGCTGTTTTAGTTGCGACACAAGATCCGAAGTGGTAGTTTTTTGAATAAAAATGCCTACCTCTGAAGAAACTGAAAAGCTGCTCTGAAGAAAATGCCATGCGAATCTGAAGAAACTGCCAGCAAAAACATTCGCAAATGCCTTATCTCCCAGCTAAAGTTCATCAACTAATGCCCTCGACTGCGACTCGTTGCATTCTGCTCCACGTACTAGCTGCGAGCGATTTTGAGTTCCTGAATGCAGTTGGCCGTAATTAAGGCAGCTAACTGATGCAAAAAAAGATGCGCTTTAATTGTTTTTAAATCCATGGAATCATTATTGACAAGGAGGGAGATGATTCGAGTGCACTCGTTTTACCGTCATGCTGGCGTGCGACCTAGCACGGATGGGACGGGACGGCACAATCAGAATTTCAGTTTCTCTAGTTTTCCGCGACAAGCTGGCACGATAAGCCATGCCTGCTTAATTATGCATTGAATTCCGATGACCATCGCGCTACCTTCCGCCTATAAGTATTGTTTCCCGGCCTTCTATGGTGGCACCGTGACCCAAATCTCCCTATCCTCATAAGCCCCCATCGGCCCGACGTCGCTCGCCACTTATCCTCGCTCTTGCCACGTCCGCCATGCCCCCGCCCGTCCGCGATAGGCGAGGCCGGTGGCGGTCACCATCGAAACTAGTGTTCGGTTTTTCACCGGAAGCCAGACGGAGGGAGGAGGCATTCTATCGGTCTTTAGATGGCAATGCGGAGATCAAGGACTTGTTGGAGCACGACTGCCTGGCGGAGGAGCAGGAGGTGTTGGAGCGTGACCGCTTGGCGGAGGAGCAGCGTATCGCCGATTTGCGCCGCCAGCGGGACATGGAGCAGCAGCGCACCGATGCTCTGATTCGCGAGCAGAGCGCCCACACCTGGGCCGACTACGTGGAGGTCGGCGCCCGACAAATAACCCTGGAGGCTGTCGGGCACGCACGCGTTCGCGACGCTGATTTTTAGTACCAGCTCGTCAAGTGGGTTTCCCGCTTAGAAGCCGAAGCTTCGGTGGACCACGCCGGCATGGAAAGGGCCAACGCGTGCGAGCAACGCGCCCTATCGCACCTCTGGCAAGTTCGAGGCGAGGCGGAGGACGCCGGTGCCAGTGTTTAGTGTGTACCGCAGATGGCGGCCAGCATCGTCTAGTTAGCTAAGAGTAACTTAGTACTTGTATGCTACTAGAGTATTAGTGGGAGTAGATAGTTAACTTGGCTATGATGGTTGTTAACATGGAAGTTCAGTACTCTATATGTGGACCAGACCTGTTACTTTGCTCTGAATGTTGAAATTTCTGTTTGAACGTATGAAATGGGCTGTTATTTTTTTAAATGGGTTGTATTTGTCCTCCACGGGTTTAGAGGTTGACTTGTGGGCCTACCAAGTTGATGTGTACACAGTCAGGAGATGATTGTACACGAAGAGGATGACAGCAGGGACTCGCCAAGGTCATGGCAGTATGAAAGTAAGTGCCTCCTTATTTCAATCCAATAAAAAAATGGCTCCTCCTAATGGATTTCTGACATCTGGGTCCCATGCCATTGTCAACATAGTCAATAAACGAGAGAGTTGCACAACAAGCGGCTGACACCAGGGACCTAGCAGCTCGCCCATTTATTTTAGTTTTGGGTTAATTTGACAAATGCCACTCCAAATCTGGTGTTTCTAAGAAATGCCACTATAATTTCCAAACTTTGAAAAATGCCATTTCATGCCATTTCCAGAGGCATTTTTCAAAGTTTGGAGTGGCATTTTTCAAAGTTTGCAAATTGCAGTGGCATTTTTCAAAGTTTGCAAAAAATGTAGTGGCATTTTTCAAAGTTTGGAAATTGCAGTGGCATTTTTATGAATCGCCATATTTGTTTTCGCATTTATCTAATTTGTTTTTTATACAGAAGCAGGGTGTCAACTGGGCTGTGCGGGGCACTCTGGCCTGTCTAGACAACCTTCTCTTTTATGTTTACCATAGACCAGCCCAGTATTTTTTTTCTTTCTGAAAATGGCTAGCCCAGTTTTTTTGTGATTTGCTAAGTAAGTCGATTTGTCAGGCCTGTTGGGCTGCAAATCTTTCAAGACGAGGAGAGCTTCATTCGGCTGGACGAGAAAATGGCCTATCAATAATGAGAAATGGGTTGTACATTTTTAAAACACATCAAACCGACAATTAATTTCAAATTTCTTTTTTTCATTTCAAGATTTTAAATTGTATTAATTTTTATGCATGGAAAATTTGTTGGATATTATATTGATGTACATTTATTTTTAAAATCAGTTTGAATGTGACTCGAAATTTCGGGATTAAAAACAATTCGGACCGCACCGAAATATGCAACATTTCGTATAATTTTTTAACCGTGGCCACAATATGGGCTGTAATACTAACAAAAAGAATATGGGATCCAAAAAAAACCTTAAGAATTAGCAAATGGGTTGTAAATTATTAGAAATAATGGCAGATGGGTTGTATGCTCTTTTCCACAGATTTGAGGCTTTCCTAAAAAAAGGTTGACGCACAAGCAGTGACTGTTGGATGTCCATCCAACGGCCGTCGTGCTTCTTCAATCTCTGCTCTTTCTGCTCCAGCCGCTCAAACAAGCGCCGGCGGGACTGCCTGCTCCCTCCTCCCCGCGGCCGGCTGTGCTGTTGTGCAGGCCTCACCGCCCCACCGTACTCTCATCGCTGTCCTAGCCGTCCCTCTACTCACCCACACCTGCTGTTATTCTCCGGCGACGGCAGACGAACCAGTAAACCCTCGTACAGTCGTACTCCCCTCCGTGTGCGAAACAACTGTCGAGTCTTCCCTGTCTCCGTGTCGTTCCCTTCCTAGGCCTCGCTGTCGTCCACCGCCCTGGTGCTCTCGGCGCGGCCTGGTCAACGTGGTCAACGACCGACATGCATCTGAAGTGAATTGTATGTGGAGAGGCTGACAGCTGGGTCCATGGCCGCACGCTAGGAAATGCCTCCTTATTACGCCCAAAATAATGATTCCTCCACATGACATCTGGGACCCACCGAAAGGGCCTCTGTATTTCGCGAAAAAAATGTTACTACCGCTGACAGCTCGGACCCACCAGCTATATCTTCACATGCAAGGAAGTGCCTCCTTATTATGCACAAAAAAATGAATACTCCCCCTGCTAGCTGGGCCCCAGTATAGTGGCAGGATGACTTGTGGGCCTACTAAGTTGACGGGGATGGAGGGCTTTGTCAACTTAGTCAATATGCACGATTCTAGCTCTAGTGACCGTACGATGTCCATCCAACGGCCATAGTGCTTCTTCAACCTCTCGTCTACTTGCTCCAGCCGCCCAAACCAGCGCTGGTCGTGCCTCGCACTCCTGCCTTCCGTGGCCGGCTGCGATGCGTCGGAGGCCTCACCGCCCCCTACTACTCCCGCCGCTGGCCAGGCCATCCCTCTAATCACCCACAGCCCCTGTTATTCTGCTGCGACAGCAGCCTCACACCGCAGCGAACCAGTGAACCCTCATACTCTTCTCCGCGTGGGCATCCACTGCCGCGTCTTCCCCGGCTCCGCGTCGTCCCCTTCCTAGGCCTCGCCGTCGTCCACCGCCCTGGTGCTCTCGGCGCGGCATGGTCAACATGGTCAAGGAACGGCTTCCATCGGATGTGGACTGTACATGGAGAGGCTGACAGCTGCGTCCACGACCGCAGCAAGGAAGTGCCTCCTTATTACGTGCAAAATAATTATTCCTCCACCTGACAGCGGGGACCCATCGGACGGGCCATCTGTAGGACCTTGAAGTGTGTCTAGAGGGGGGGTGATTAGACTACTTGACCAATTAAAAAATTAACCTTTTCCCAATTTTAGAGTTTGGCAAATTTTAGCTATCTTAGGACAAGTCAAGCAATCATCACACAATTCAAGCAAGCATGCAAAGAGTATATGAGCAGCGGAAATTAAAGCATGCAACTTGTAAGAAAGTAAAGGGAAGGGTTTGGAGGATTCAAATGCAATTGGAGACACGGATGTTTTTGGCGTGGTTCCGATAGGTGGTGCTATCGTACATCCACGTTGATGGAGAATTCAACCCACGAAGGGTAACGGTTGTGCGAGTCCACGGAGGGCTCCACCCACGAAGGGTCCACGAAGAAGCAACCTTGTCTATCCCACCATGTCCATCGCCCACGAAGGACTTGCCTCACTAGCGGTAGATCTTCATGAAGTAGGCGATCTCCTTGCCCTTACAAACTCCTTGGTTCAACTCCACAATCTTGTCAGAGGCTCCCAAGTGACACCTAGCCAATCTAGGAGACACCACTCTCCAAGAAGTAACAAATGGTGCGTTGATGATGAACTCCTTGCTCTTGTGCTTCAAATGATAGTCTCCCCAACACTCAACTCTCTCTCATAGGTTTTGGATCTGGTGGAAAGAAGATTTGAGTGGAAAGCAACTTGGGGAAGGCTAGAGATCAAGATTCATATGGTAGGAATGGAATATCTTGGCCTCAACACATGAGTAGGTGGTTCTCACTCAGAAATGGTAAGTTGGAAGTGTAGGTTTGTTCTGATGGCTCTCTCCACGAATGAAGAGGAGGTGGAGGGGTAAATATAGCCTCCACACAAAATCTAACCGTTACACACAATTTACCAAACTCGGTGGGACCGATTCAACAGACTCGGTCAGACCGATTTAGTAAACCTAGTGACCGTTAGTGATTTTTGATGGGACTGACATGCAACTCCGTGAGACCGATTCGGTTAGGGATAGGGCATAACGTAATCTCGGTAAGACCGATTACACAAACTCGCTGAGACCGATTTTGGTAATAAGCTTTCCAGAGAGTTGGTGAGGCAAACTCGGTGGGATCGATTTGCTCTTTTGGGTGAGACCGAAATGTTACAAAAAGGAAACAGTGAGTTTACATTGCAATCTCGGTGTGACCGATCACTCACTTCGGTTAGACTGAAATGTTACGAAGGGAAACAGAGAGATTACAATCCCATCTTGATGAGACCGAGATCCCTATCAGTAAGACCGGTTTGCTTAGGGTTTGTGGCAGTGCCTATGACTTTTGAAATCGGTGGCGCCGGATAGGAAGAATCGGTGTGACCGACTTTGGCTTTGGGTTTAGGTCATTTGTGGATGTGAGAAAGTAGCTGAGGGTTTTGGAGCATATCACTAAGCACATGAAGTAATAGGCTCATTAAGCAACACCTCATCCCTCCTTGATAGTATTGGCTTTTCCTATAGACTCAATGTGATCTTGGATCACTAAAATATAAAATGAAGAGTCTTGAGCTTTTGAGCTTGAGCCAATCCTTTGTCCTTAGTATTTTGAGGGATCCACTTTCATCATCCATGCCATGCCATTCATTGAGCTTTCCTGAAATAATAGTCTTGGAATAGCATTAGCTCAATGAGCTATATGTTGTTATGAATTACCAAAACCACCTAGGGATAGTTGCACTTTCAATCTCCCCCTTTTTGGTAATTCATGACAACATATAGATCAAAGCTTCGACAAATGATAATAAGATAAAAAACATCATTGCTTTGAGAAGTATGTGATAAGCAAGAGCTCCCCCTAAATTTGTGCATAGTTTAAGATTTGCTTTGGACTGCAAATGCACAATGAATTAGGCTCATGGGTTACTCTTCCATGTCACATACATCTTGGTGGAGCGCTCAAAATAATAAAGATTGAATACATGCACTCATCACCAAGCAAAGTGAATGATCACATAGGATAGATAAGATAATATCATCAAACATGCATAAGTGTAGCTTATGATCAAACACATGATCATCAATGTCTCACAGCATAGTATAGTATCTCAAGCAATCAAAAGAAAACAAGTTTTAACCACCAAATCAAGAGAGAATAAAAGCAACACACTCTCTCAAAGCCTATGATCTATACATTTTTCTCCCCCTTTGGCAACAAGTTACCAAAAAGTTCATAGAAAATGCATAGTGCTAGATCGACTCTTAGGCTTGATCTTCAGGTGGTGGTGTCCGGATAACTCCAAGAATGAAGGCTTCAGTTGAAGTAGAGGGTGCTGGAGTTGATGCTGGAGCTGGTTGTACTGGAGCAGTAGGGGCTATAGCTGGTGCAGAAGATGTTGCTCTGGTGTCTGTCACAGGCACTGCAACTGACCTCTGGGCTCTAGGCACTCTAGCAAACACATTAGTGGTAGTCTTGCCCTGCCTCTCCTGCATGTCATCCTGTAGCTGCTCTACAACTGAATGAATCTCAGTTACTTTGACATCAAGATCATGAAATTTGAGTTCCATGTTTCTTTCCAAGCTCTCCTGATTCTGAGTGAGGGTGGCCAATCCCTTCTCAATCCTCAGTGTTGATGCTATTAAGCAACCAAGCTGCTCCTGCTTGTTCTTCAAGAAATACTCAAATGCCTCCTCTTGAGTTGGCATCTTGGCAGCCTTCTCCTTCCTTGCCTTCTCCTTCTTCTCTTGAGCATGTACAGATGATGGATCATTCTCATTCATGACAACCTCATTGTCCTCAAAGTCTGGATAAAGTGGAAAATGTTCCTTATCCAATTGATATTTCCCTGTGCCCATCTTTGAGTTAATCAACTCCTGAATCTGAGGGGCATATCCACAGCTCCTCTTCTGATCTGCTGCAGTCCTCTTAATGGTTTCAATCATAAGGCTCATGACCTTAAACTTCTGTGGCACATCAAACAAATGCAACATGTTGATGGCATGCCCTCTGATCATGTTGTGGTCACCAGACTTAGGAAACAGAGTGTGCCTTAGGATCCAATTGACAGTTGGCAGCCCTGATAGAAGTCCTGCTGTTCCTTTGTATGGAACCTGTAATCAACAGTAGTTCTTCTCCTTGAGGCATATGGATCTTCCATCCTCCATATCCTCAACCTTGAGTCCTTCCTGATCCTCATGTCCTCAGCCACAGGATGGGCATCATTGTGGTCTGGTATCTTGGGCTTGAGCTTCCTTAGGACCTGTCCTTCTTCATCTTCCTCATCAGCAACATTAGGCACTGGGGCCTTGTTCTTCTCAGCAGCTGGAATACTCCTGGTATTCCTCTTTGGTGCAAGCTTGGCCTTGGGGGCAGCTTTGGGTGCTTCTTTGGGCTTAGATGTTGCAGCCCCTGATCTAATAGCATTACCCATAAGCTTTGGTGCCTTGGGTGCTGGTGCAGCAACCTCTTCTTCCTCTTCAGAGTCTCTTCTCATTGAGGGCTTTACAAGAACCTCGGCAGTTGTGGTTCTTGCTCTCTTCTTCTTCTTATCCTAAGCAGTTTCATCCTCCGACTCAATGGTAAACTTCATTGTTTCTCCAGTAGGAACTTTCTTGGATTTGGTAGTTGTGACTTTCTTTGCAGGTGCCTCTTTTGATTCAGTATGTTCTGGCACTTGAGTGGACCTTCTGACCTTGGGCATAGGTGTCCTCTTGGCAGGAACTTTCTTATTCAATCCAGGCTTTGTGCTATGTGCTGAGCCATACTCCTTTTTGAGCACTACTTTCTTGGAAGTAGCCTCATCCTCTTCAGCTCTATAGTCCTCATCTTCAGAGTCTGAAGTTCTTTTCCTCCTTTGCCTGGTAGCGTCCTTAAGCAGATTACTTGGGGTGCTTCTGCTACCTTCATCTGAAGTGCTAGAGGGACTAGTGCCCTTACTCATGTCAATCTGCTCTTCTGACATGTTCTGGCTGTCACTCTGGTCTGACATGCTTCAAACACTGACTGCTGACCCTGTGAAGAGTTATAGATGAGGTAGAATGGATGAGAATCACAACATGCAGAGATTTTTGCAAAAGAATGATTCAAAAGTTCAGTTTTAGTTTTCCACAGAAAGCATTAGGATCAACTGATTTTCAAACTCGGTGATACCGAAGCAGTTTTGGAACCTAAACTAATGAACTCGGTTGGACCGAGTCACAGTTCGGTGGCACCGAGACTGCTAGGGTTTCACAAAGTCCTAAAATCAGTCTCACCGATTAGCAATTCTCGGTCAGACCGAGAGTTACTAGTGCAATGGCATAAGACAAAACCGTGGGACCGAGTTTTTCAACTCGGTGGGACCGAGATGGTTTCGGCGGAAACCTAACGCTAAAATTCCGAATCTCATCTATTCTAGGGATTGCATTGACTGGATAGGAGTGTTTCAATCGTGGCAAGAGTCAATAAGAACACAATGTGCTAGGAATTGGACGAGGATAGCACACTGATCGAGTCCATACCCTAGCTTGGCGATGAACTCGCTACGGCGGCAATGGCGGGGTTGAAATTCGTTGACGGCGGCGGAGACCAGCGACAGGGGGCGGCTGGCAATGAGGAGACGATCCGGAGACCTTGGATGGCAGAGCGAGCTATTGCGCGGGCGAAGGGGTTCGGAGGAATTTCCAAATTTTTGCCCGTGACTATATATAGCCCGACCCTGTCGGTGTGACCGAGTGGAACAACTCGGTGGCACCGAGATGCATAACTGTGTACAGTTACAGCAACTCGGTGTGACTGAAAAGTTCAAATCGGTTGCACCGAGATGGAAAACTTAGATCAACTTAATGATCTCGGTAGGACCGAAATGGAGGAATCGGTCAGACCGAGAATCACAAAGAAGGTTTGGAAGTTTAAGTCTATGACGAATCGGGGACTCCGAGTGCTCCTCACACAGAGTGGTTCGAATCTGACTTGATCAAATTTTGTGATGTAGGATGAATAGAGTTTGAGACGAGAAAAGCATAGATAGCTAGAGAATGTTCTTAGGCATTCTTGTCCATCCACTTGGCAAAAAGAAAAGAAGCCAAACAATCAAAACAACAAGTGGATGTCCTTGAATGAGTAAAATATGCACCAACATGCTCACACAATAAGAAGGCAAATGAAATATGTGGCAAAACATGCACAAGCAATTCTAGCATCTATCAATCAATTGGCGATGACTAGGTCATCTATATATGAGTATATTGACTTAGGAGTCAAATGAAAACATTTGATATAGGTCATACGCATCGTTTAACCTCAAGTGGGGTTACCACATTTACATAATGCATTGATGTGTTCACACCATTAGAGTTGCTTTGACTCAATTCTTAGAGTTAAGCTCCCCCTAGATGTGAGATCCCCTTTTAGAGGGATGAACTAACATTGGGTTTTGTCGATGATGACTTCATGTAGGTGTTGAAGATGTGGATGCTCAATGTTGATGTAGATCATTTGGAGAAATCCTTTGGAGTGAGTTGCACTTTCAATACCTACACGGGTTAGTCCCACAAGGAACAAACAAAAATATCCATAGACATAGAGTGATGCACACACAAGATGATGTCCATGAAATCATTAGGTTACCTTGTCCCTTGCCTTACCAACATGAGGGTTTGTGACTCCTTGAACTAGTGCAAGATGTGGAAGTTGATTGCACTTGTTCTTGCCATAATGATATGAGTGAAGAATGTTGGCGGAGTCACCCTCAAGAACTCTCTAGTTCTTCTTCTTCGGGATCCACATCATCTTGATCGGAATCCTTGGAGTTGTAGTTGTACTTGATGAAGTAGAACTTGACGTAGTCTTGGCAACCCACTTGAACGAGGCCTTAGGTGCTTCTTCAAATGCATCAATCTCTTCTTGAAGCTTGTCCTTGCCTTTGTTCTTGTGGTCTTGTGGTGGAAGATCATCGTGTGCTTGTGTTCCCTTGAAGGAAGTAGGATCATACTTCTCTTGTTGAGGAACAAACTTTATCTTGGGGTATTGATCTTCTTCCCACTCAACTCCATTGGCATTGAACTTTCATTCAAAACCAACACCTTGATTCTTCTGGTGCCTTCCTTGCTTGCGTACAATTTCCTCGAATTGCTTACTCCCGGCAAGGCTCTTGTAAACACCTTTCTCTATAATTCCCTTCAATAAGCTATATTCTTGCTCAAGTGTAACTTGGGTAAGAGAATCATTAGTGGAATCAAGAGAACTACTAGAAGCAACAATATTGATTTGACATTATTATTGTTACTACTAGAGGAAGTATCTTTCTTGTACTTGTTACTAGACTTGACTTGAGGCATGTAAGTAGATAAGAGTAAATGCTTGGCAATGTAAGAAGAACTTTTCTTACGGAGATCATCATTGATTGCTTTTAAGAACTCATGCTCTTGCTCAAGATTGAGCTTTTCAAAGCGTAACTTCTCATGAGCCCTTAAAAGTTCTCGATGATCTTCGAAGATAGTTTCTTGAGCCAACTTAAGAGTGTTTAGTTCTTTAGTTAGAAGCTCAATCTTCTCCTTATCATTGTCATTCGTTTTATCTTGATTAGCATGATTAATTGATGTTTCATCATAGTATTCATCACTAGAGTTGTCAACAAGTAAATCATCATCCACAAGCAAGTCATCTTCATCACTATTGAAATCAACATACTCAGGATGTGTTACCTTTGGACCTTTGGCCATGAAGCATCTTCCAATTCCTTCATTTGGTGAATCAAATATGTCATAGGAGTTGGTTGACACAAGTGCTAGACCGGCAACACCTTCATCTTGAGTATATTCGGAGTCGGAGTGATAGCTTCTCTCGGAGTGATTGTCGGAGTCGGAGCCGGATACCCATTCACCAACATGAGCTTGATGTCTTCATTTTGTGTAGCTCCTTGATGACTTGTCCTTCCTTTCCAAATCCTTGCTTCTCCGTGAGGGTCTTCGTTCATAATGATCATCTCTACTCCTCCTCTCTCTTGGTGGTGATTCTTCTCTTTTGCTTCTTCTTCTTGGAGAATCTTCTCTTCTTTTGTAGGGTGCCATACACTCATTGGAATAGTGTCCGGGTCTCCCACAATTGTAGCAATTGCGCTCTCGACTTGAAGATCTTTTGTCATGGTAAGACCTTGACTTGGAGCTTCTTTCTTTGCTTCTACTCTTGTAGAATTTGTTGAAGTTCTTCACCATTAAGCTCAATTCTTCATTGAAGGTTTGTTTCTCACTTGATGATGTGGGGCTTCACTTGAGGCTTTGTAAGCACAACTTGACTTGTTGTGAAGTTCCTCCTTATCCTTGAGTGACATCTCATGAGCAACAATTCTTCCAATGACTTCCGTTGGCTTGAGATCTTTGTAGTTTGGCATCATTTGGATCAATGTGCACACGGTATCATACTTTCCATCCAATGCTCTTAGGATCTTCTTGATGATGAATTTGTCGGTCATCTTTTCAGTCCCTAAGCCGGCAATCTCATTTGTGATAAGAGCAAGCCTAGAGTACATTTCAGCGACACCTTCACTATCCTTCATTTTGAACTTGTCAAGCTGACTTTGGAGCACATCCAACTTGGATTCCTTGACGGATTCGGTACCTTCATGCATATCAATCAAAGTATCCCAAATTTCCTTTGCATTCTCAAGACGGCTGATTTTGTTGAATTCTTCGGGGCACAATCCGTTGAAGATGATATCACAAGCTTGAGCGTTGTCTTGCAGCATCTTCAATTCTTCCGCATTAGCTTCACGGTTCGGCTCTCTCCCATCAAAGAATTCACCTTGAAAGCCAATACAAATAATTTCTCAAACGGTGGGGTTATGTCCGAGAATATGCATTTTCATCTTATGCTTCCAACTAGCAAAATTAGCACCATCAAACTAAGGACCTCTACGGTGATAATTTCCCTCGCTAGACGCCATACTGTCCTAGGTTGTGAAACCAAGGCTATGACCACCAAAAGCTATGGAAATCAAAGCAAATGGAGACCAAAGCTCTGATACCACTTGTAGGACCTTGAAGTATGTCTAGAGGGGGGGTGATTAGACTACTTGACCAATTAAAAACTTAAACTTTTCCCAATTTTAGAGTTTGGCAGATTTTAGCTATCTTAGGACAAGTCAAGCAATCATCACACAATTCAAGCAAGCATGCAAAGAGTATATGAGCAGCGAAAATTAAAGCATGCAACTTGCAAGAAAGTAAAGGGAAGGGTTTGGAGGATTCAAACGCAATTGGAGACACGGATGTTTTTGGCGTGGTTCTGATAGGTGGTGCTATCGTACATCCACGTTGATGGAGACTTCAACCCACGAAGGGTAACGGTTGCGCGAGTCCACGGAGGGCTCCACCCGCGAAGGGTCCATGAAGAAGCAACCTTGTCTATCCCACCATGGTCGTCGCCCACGAAGGACTTGCCTCACTAGCGGAGATCTTCACGGAGTAGGCGATCTCCTTGCCCTTACAAACTCCTTGGTTCAACTCCACAATCTTGTCGGAGGATCCCAAGTGACACCTAGCCAATCTAGGAGACACCACTCTCCAAGAAGTAACAAATGGTGCGTTGATGATGAACTCCTTGCTCTTGTGCTTCAAATGATAGTCTCCCCAACACTCAACTCTCTCTCATAGGTTTTGGATCTGGTGGAAAGAAGATTTGAGTGGAAAGCAACTTGGGGAAGGCTAGAGATCAAGATTCATATGGTAGGAATGGAATATCTTGGCCTCAACACATGAGTAGGTGGTTCTCTCTCAGAAATGGTAAGTTGGAAGTGTAGGTTTGTTCTGATGGCTCTCTCCACGAATGAAGAGGAGGTGGAGGGGTAAATATAGCCTCCACACAAAATCTAACCGTTACAGACAATTTACCAAACTCGGTGGGACCGATTCAACAGACTCGGTTAGACCGATTTAGTAAACCTAGTGACTGTTAGTGATTTTCGGTGGGACTGACATGCAACTCGGTGAGACCGATTCGGTTAGGGTTAGGGCATAACGTAATCTCGGTAAGACCGATTACACAAACTCGGTGAGACTGATTTTGGTAATAAGCTTTCCAGAGAGTTGGTCAGGTAAACTCGGTGGGACCGATTTGCACTTTTCGGTGAGACCGAAATGTTACAAAAGAGAAACAGTGAGTTTACATTGCAATATCGGTGGGACCGATAACTCACTTCGGTTAGACCGAAACGTTACGAAGGGAAACAGAGAGATTACAATCCCATCTCGGTGAGACCGAGATCCCTATCGGTAAGACTGATTTGCTTAGGGTTTGTGGCAGTGGCTATGACTTTTGAAATCGGTGGCGCCGGATAGGAAGAATCGGTGTGACCGACTTTGGCTTTGGGTTTAGGTCATTTGTGGATGTGAGAAAGTAGCTGAGGGTTTTGGAGCATATCACTAAGCACATGAAGCAAGAGGCTCATTAAGCAACACCTCATCCCTCCTTGATAGTATTGGCTTTTCCTATAGACTCAATGTGATCTTGGATCACTAAAATATAAAATGAAGAGTCTTGAGATTTTGAGCTTGAGCCAATCCTTTGTCCTTAGTATTTTGAGGGATCCACTTTCATCATCCATGCCATGCCATTCATTGAGCTTTCCTGAAATAATAGTCTTGGAATAGCATTAGCTCAATGAGCTATATGTTGTTATGAATTACCAAAACCACCTAGGGATAGTTGCACTTTCACCACCGTATTTTGCAAAAAAAAAACATTTCCCCCTGACTGTGAGGATCCACCAGCTACATCTTCACACGCAAGGAAGTGCGTCCAGGCAAAAAAACGATTCGCCCCCTGACTGCTGGGACCCACCAGCTACATCTTCGCACGCAAGGAAGTGCCTGACAGTCGGGACCCACCTGGTCAAAATGTACGTAGCGTTGTCATTCTGGTCGCGAACATGTACGTACATACTGGTCGATTTAGAGACGCGCACGTGTCATAGTAGAGGCGCACACGTAGCATGTACACGTACATACAATGGCCAATGTGCAATAAAGAAAATACGGCCACGTACGTACATACGGGCAGGGTCTCGAACGCCTACTCGCACATACGTACGGCCAGGGCTCGTTTACATGACTGGGTCGGAACGGAGAAATAGCAACGTCATCGTGTTCATGGGGAGCCAACCGGCTGGGTCCGAATGGAATGCGTCGTCGTGTTCATCGGGAGGGCTTGGATGGAACAGCCGATAGAAACGAGGCCTGGCGTACCGCAGAACGGAGGAAACAACCTTGTGTTCGACTGGCCATGTTTGAAACGGGATCCTATTCATCGAGAGGGGTTTGGCGTACTGCAAAACAGAGGAAACATACCTCCTATTTTCGAAACGGGGGTCCTGTTGATCGGGAGGGGTGTGGCGTACCGCAAAACGAAGGAAATGGACTTGTGTTGGAGCACTACGGTCGAAACGGGGGTCCTGTTCATTGGGAGGGGTGTGGCGTACCGCAAAACAGGACTCCACGGGATACTGTTCATCTCCACCGTCAACCCCCTCCAGCCTCCACGGGCTACTATTCATCCACCGTCGACCTCCTTCAGCCTCCACCCGCGACTGTTCATCCACGGGCTCTTGTTCATCCAGCCTCCACCGCGCGCTACTCCACCGGCTACTGTTCAACCAGCCCTCTCCATGGGCTCCTATTCAACCACCCCTCCACGGGCTACTGTTCATCCAGCCCTCCACCATCTACTGTTCATCCTGTCCTCCACGGGGTGGTCCTGTTCATCCTACCCTCCACGGGGTCCTGTTCACCCAGCCCCAACCGGCTTGAACGATCGGGGTCCTGTTCATCCAGAGGCAACGCCATGGGGTCCTATTCATCCACCCCCACCAGGAACTGCTCATCCAAACCCCCCAGCAACGCTCACTGTTCATCCAGAGGCAGCATCGATCGGCTTCAGTTAGCAGCAGTAGCGAAGGAATCACTCGATCGGGTTCAGTTAATAGCCATCGATCGATCGCTCGGATTCAGTAACGCGTAGCCTGCAGTGCAATCGCTTGGGTTCAGTTAGAACCCAACTCCTCGCTCGGGTTCAGTTAGAGCCCAACGCCTCGCACACACGCGCGTACGTACGAGAGAAACGCGCATCGCTCAGCCCCCGACCACCCACCGTAACCCGGGACTCCCCGATATTTTCCGTGCCCTCACTTCTACCACGGTTTTTTCCGTCATGGACGGCCCAAAGAATGTCATGCAGCTGCATCTCCGGCCCACCCAGGACGAAAAGCCCATTTTCTGTCATGATTTTTTGTCATAGAAGTAGGACCCCACCACATCTATGATGATACCGGGTTTTGTCACAATTATCGTCATAGAAGTGTCATAAGTATGACAGAAAAGATTTTCGTTCGGCCCAAAATGTCACGGATGTGTCTTTTTTTTGTAGTGATGGCTGACGCTCGCCGAGCACGTGCTGAGCGCTGGGCCGCCCTTGCCACTCGCGTCGCTCAGACGGTGCCCGTTGGTGGACCTCCCCGCCGTTCTCCATCGCCCGCTGCCACCGACCCGGCGGGGAACGAGCAACAAGCTTCAGCACTCCACCCCTCCGTCCAGCGGGACGGATGCACCGCCACCCCTGACTCTGGTCGGCTCGTCGTCCCACGCTTGTCGTGCGCCACGGCCGCGCAAGCCACGCTGCTCATGGCGTGCGAGCTCCTGCGCTACCGCCCGGTCGACGACCTCTACGATGATTGGTTGGACTGCATCACCGAGTTCATCAGCGCCGTTGGGGGCTCTCCTGCACCGTCCCTCTCGCTACCTCACCCACCTCCAGCTGCGGGCGACATAGCCCACGGAGCGCCTCCACCACCTCCGCATCAGAATGGCGGCCTTGCACCAAGACACACGGCCCCGTGGAGCAACCCACCGCGCAGGGCGGCCGCGCACGAAGAAGGAAGCTGCCAAGAAGTCCCTCGGCCGCAAGAAAACGCTCCGGCACTCCCAGCACCACCACGACAAGACTGCGTGCCGCCCACGGCGGCAGCACGTGGATACCAGGACCAGGCTCCGCCTCCGCGACGGGCTCCGGTGACCACCGCAGGCTATCGTGCCTTCACTCCCAAGCTGGGCAGCATCGTCTGGCCTGTCAAGTTCAAGCCCGACCTGCCGCCGCGCTACGATGGCACCCCCGACCCTGTTGAGTTCCTGCAGCTCTATGAGCTGAGCAACAAGGCAGCCAACAGTGACAAGAAGGTCATGGAGAACTGGTTCCCCATGGCCCTCAAGGATGGCGCGCGCTCGTGGCTCCTGAACCTGCCCGCGGGGTCGATCTCCTCTTGGGGCGAGATACGCGAGCGTTTCGCCAACTTCCAGGGCACTCGTGACCGCCTGCCGGCTGCAGGCGATCTGCGGCACATCAAGCAACAGCCACGGGAAACTCTGCAGAAGTACATCCAGCGCTTCAACAGCGTCCGCCTCAAGATCCCCAAGGTGACGGACGAGGCCATCATATCCGCGTTCTTCGATGGCGTCCGCGATGTCAAGATGAAGGAGGAGCTCTCCATCCACGAAGAACTATGCACGGCCCTGGAGATGTTCAACATGGCAACCAAGTGCACAAGGGCTGAGGAAGGGCGCCTTTCCCTCCTCGAGATCCCAGCTGCCGACCAGGAGGACAAGAAGGCCAAGATCAAGGATGTGAAGCGCAAGGGGGCTGTCATGCTCACGGCGGAGCCGGAGATGATGCGCGGTCGCGACCACCCCGAGTCATCCAAGGCCAACCACCCGGTCTGCGCCTTCCACAATGTTCACAGCCACAACACCAGCGACTGTCAGGAGCTTAGGGCCATCCGCGATGGGCTCTTCGGTCGACGCCCCAAGTGCAATGACCAGGGCTACGGTCGAGGAGGAGGACAAAGTGGAGGACACTGGGACGACCGTGGCACCCGCCAGGAGTGGCGCGATCGACCTCGCGAAGACCGCTGGCAGGACCAGCCTCGCGAGGGCGCTTGGAGAGAGCAGCCTCGTGAGGACCTTCCTTAGGGCAACGCAGGCCTCCCTCCGCTGCCACCATCGCCAAGGAGGAATGATGACCATCATCAGGACGAGGGGGCTGGGGGCTTCCAGGAGCAGCGCGCCATCGCCTGCATCTTGGGCGGCGCTCAAGCCCCACCTTCTCAACGTATCTTCAAGCAGTTTGCCCGTGAGGTGAACGCGGCCCTTCCCAGGCTTGAGGCCATGTGCCCGCTCAGGTGGTTGAAGTGCGCCATCACCTTCAGCTCATCAGACCAGCTCAAGTGTGCGGCAACTGTCGGCGCCCTCCCGATGCTCTGCTCACCCGTCATCAGCAACATTCAAGTCACCAAGACCCTCATCGACGATGGTGCAGGGCTCAATGTCCTGTCCGTCGAGACATTCGATAGCCTCCAAGTGTCATACGATCAGCCACAGCCTACCAAGCCCTTCTCAGGAGTGACCGATGGCTCCACCACCCCGATAGGGCAGGTCTGCCTTCCTGTCACATTCGGCCAGCCTAACAACTACCACACCGAGCTCATCTACTTCGACGTCGCCCACATCCGCCTGCCGTACAACGCCATCCTTGGGTATCTAGCCTTGGCCAAGTTTATGGCAGTGACCCATCATGGATACAATGTCCTCAACATGCCCGGGAACGGCGCCATCATCACGATCCCCTATGAAGAAAGGGACGCAGTGTGCTCCCTCGAGCGCGCTTACCAAGCTACAGTGGCCGAAGACCCCGACAACGAAGGCACCCTATACCCTCCTGAGGCCATCCCCAAGAAGAAGAAGCAGCTAATCCGCCAAGGGCCTCAGGAGAGCGGCATTTCCAGTGGCACCACTTCAGGACCTGCGCCCATAGACGGGGAACCTTCCTCCCTCGCATAGGAAGGCGCGCTCGGCACCCTCCTCAGGCTGGGCTCGAGTGCTCTCTTCTAGAGGGCCTCAGACTTAGCCAATGTCACGAGGGAGGCACTCGGGCACCATGAGGAGGCGTGCTTCACCGCACGTTTCCCTCAAGAGGGATAAGGCATGGAGCGCCTAGTGCTCAGGAGTTCATCACCAAGGCGACCCAGGAGCTTCAAGAGGCAATGACCATACGCCGCGACCACCGCCCACCACCCTACGCAGCCCCCCATCCTGGCGAGGACGGCGGGCTGCGCGTCTGTGTCGACATTCCAGGGCTCAACAGGGCCACATCTCAGGCGCGTTTCTGGCCTTCGCGCATTGGACGGTGCGAGGGTCCACCTCACAGCTACGTTCGCATGCCGTTCGGCTTGCCGAACGTGGCTGTCACCTTCCAACGCCGCTTGCGGAGCATCCTGGCAGCTCAGGAGGCTAGGCATCACGCTGTCCTGGTGGAGATGGCGACAGTTCTTCAGGAGCCACCCGGGCCTATGGAGCCTCTTGAGGCTCAGGACCCCCGCGGCTCGTGAGGAGCAACTTCCCGAGCGCGCATCTTCAGCTACTCCAACACCACTCTAGCTACGGTATCAGGTGACTCTTTCCAGTTCATTCAGTTGGGGGCGCCCCTCCAGCATCATTATCCCCAAGTCGCACGGGCATGTCCCTGCGATGTGTATCTTTTTTCATCTTTAGCTTACTCTGTTGGGGGCGCCCCTCGGGCTGCATCATCCCCAGGCCGCTCGGGTCCGTCCAAGTGGTATATATCGTTCTTGCATCTATCTGAACTAGCTTGCCTCTTTGCATGATTTACCTTATGATTGTCACCTACCTGTCCGGTACGTCGATACCATGAAAGTCATGTGCCCTTGCAAGCCCACCCACGACCGCCCTCGCCACCACGGGAGCCGTGCACCGGTTGTCTTTATTTAGGATTCTTTGCATGAGAAGGCTAGGCACGACATCTATGCTCAGGTCCGTCCCTGCAGTGTCGATAAATCCAATGACTGAGCTCTGTCTGGCGAGTCGGCCCTGTTCACGTCACCTCCTGGGGTCGTTGGTGTTTGGGCTCCTCATGTAATCACCTCAGGAGATTCATCCGGCGCAGGTTGTCTAACCATCTCGTAGGACCGCCACAGCTATCAAGATTCGAGACCAGGCGCAACCCGCCTTGAGGTAGGGCCTCGTGAGTCCCGCGCTGGCTCACGAGTACCTAGACACACCTCGTCTAGCCCTGTCATGCAAGCCACGTGTCAGGGCGGGGTTGTACACGCCCCGGGGGCTCCACTCAGAGGGATCCCTCACCCACGCACCAGTGGAAGCACCATGCTCCATGCTGGGAGTCGACTCGATCGAGGAGTGGCTATGCCCGTGCAAGTGTGGAAGCGCTATGCTTTGCGCTGGTGATAAACAACTGAGGGTGGCCCCATGGCCGCATAAACTTCAGGGAGCCACCCGGCTCAGTGTCTAGCCTCGCTGCAACGCTTTCCCCTCAGGAGAGTCACGCGAGGGGGCTGGGCACGGGGCTACGCTTAGGTCACGCCGCCCTACCAGGTCCCTCGGACCTGGTCGTCGCGCGCCCCTCTCGAGCGGGACCTCGGCGAGGACAGGTATGCAGGACGTTTGCGCGTCAAGGGGGACTCCTGAGCATCGCGACTCAGGAGCCTAACTGGCCACGTAGCCCCTCACCCCTTGGTCCCGTCCTGGCGATCCGGACGGCCCAACAGCGGCTGAGATACGCGCGAGGTCGAGCCCTGCCGACATAAGGCCTACTCTTGCATCTCCTTCCCACAGGCCGTTTGCGCGTCAAGGGGGACTCCTGAGCATCATGACTCGGGAGCCTAACTGGCCACGTAGCCCCTTACACCTTGGTCCCGTCATGGTGATCCGTATGGCCCAACGACAGCTGAGGCATGCGCGGGGTCGGGCCCTGCCGATGTATAAAATCAAGCAAACGGGAAAGAAATCGCAGAATCCTAGTTATTACAAAACATATTGTTCCTTAAACACCAAACAGAAGTTTTGACGCCTCCACGAGGCACGTCGCATGTCGCAGGAAGTTCGCAGGAAGGAAAAAATGGGAAGGAGCACCATCGTCCGCCAGCAAGCCTCCTCTTCAGCATTGGGCGTCGTTGTCAGGGAGAACCCTCCCGTCGGTAGCGTCACCGTCACCCGCAGCGTCGGCCTTGGTCTTGGGATCGGCGGCACCTTCGGCTGGAGGCGCAGGGTCGATGGCAAGGAACTTCTTCAACAAGGCCTCCACCTGGTCCTTCACGGCTTCGGCAGCAGCTTCGCAGCATTCTTCATCCACCAGCTCGAGCAGGACACCAAGGTCGGCGTTGGGATCGCGAAGATGGAGGTGGCTGGGGACGCGCGTCAAGGCCGATGAGGAGAGCGTGCGTGCTTCCCCCTCCACCATGGAGCCGATCCCATTTACGACACCCTCAAGCGTCATGACAAGCTAAGGGAGTAGCTGGGCAGGGCCCTCGTCATCAGTCACCAGTGGCTCCTCCAAGCCCCTCTCATAAAGCTCACACAGCGCCCCGTGGGACTTGTCCTCAAGAGATTTGAAGGCCACACGATCCTCGGCAAGAACCTTCGCTTTGATTTCCAGCTCGGCCCTCTCCGCTTCCACCTCCTTCCCCAGTTTCTCCAGGCGGCCGCATTTTGCGGCCTGCGCCTGCGCCAGCTGCTCCAACTCAGCATCGTGACCAGTCATCGCTTCTGCTTGAGCCTTCAGCTTCTCCTCCCGTGCCTCGATCTAGTGAGCCGCGGCAGCGTGTTCCTTGCGTAGGTTCTCCAGATCGACCTCCGCTACCTGGCAGCGCTCCTTGGCGGCCTTGGCATCCTTCAACGCCACCTCCCGGGCGGCCGTGGCCTGGTCGACGGCCCGCTTGTCCTCCTCGGAAGCTACCACGGCCTAGCCCAGCGCCACCTTGACAGACGTGTCAGAGCGCAGCCACCCTGAGATCAGCTCCAAGCACCCCGCCACCAGGAAATGGTCGGCGCCTTGAAGGCCACTGTGAAGCCGGCTCAGCGCGAGAAGGGCGTCCTCCAGGGTGTCAGGCGAAGCATAGGAATCGCAGCCCGGCGGTGCGATGGAAGTAGGGAGAGACGACATCGACACTGGATTCTGCAGATCCACGGCAGCAAGGAGAGTCGGGGGCTCCTGGACTTTCGCGACCTCAGCAAGAGAGCTGGGGGCGAAGGCCTCGGGAGCCAGCTTAGCAACAGAGGTCACCCACTCCTGGGGTCGGTCCTCTGGGCCTTGCTAGGATGACCGGGCCGGAGAGACGTGGGGGCTGTTGCCGCCCTTCCATGCCAGAGGAGGTGCGGCCGTGACAGGCTGTGGGGTCACCAAGGATGCGGCCACCCCTCCCTCTTCTTCTTCTCCGCTAGCATCGGCCTGGCGGTGCGAGAGAAGAACGTCAAGAAGTAGCGACAGAAGCAGGAGGAGGAACAAAATCAGGAGAAGATGCTTACTGGTCCATGGCGGCATAGTCCCTTGGCCTCTTCAGAAGCATGGAGCCAGGAGGCTTCGCAGCCTAGGGCGCTGGCATGCGAGCCCCAGGAGCGGACGAGGTCGCGGCAGCTAGCCCAAAGGCGGCACCAGTCAACGTCAATGCGGGGGCACCACCTCGGGAGACCAGCGCGGACCTGCCCTTCGTCGGGACCCTAGCCGGCGGCTTCTTCGGGGGAGTGCCCCTGGACCTCGTGGTAAC
Source organism: Triticum timopheevii (assembly GCA_963921465.1). NCBI lineage: Eukaryota > Viridiplantae > Streptophyta > Magnoliopsida > Poales > Poaceae > Triticum > Triticum timopheevii. The sequence continues at coordinate 445,757,834 of OY997272.1, forward strand.
CCCAGCGGAGGGCAGGAGCTCCCTCACCGGATGGTCGCCGGCCTCTTCATCGTCAGGGAGGGTGCGGAGGAGATCCGCCATGAGAGGGGAAGTCTCCCCCTCCCCCTCCCAGGTCGCCTTCGAGTCAAGCTTCGCCTTCTCGCCGGACTCGCCAGAGGACAACACCACCGGGGCCGTCACCGTCGGGGCCTCAGAAGGCGCTGGTGGCATGAGCCCGCGCCCATTGAAGACGGGCATAGCAGTGGCCACCTTCGCCCCATCTGGGCGGCAGTACAAGGGAAGATGGGAGTCCGGCGGATACCCTTGATCGTCATCGACCAAAAGACGGAGAGCCGCGCCCAGCTCCTCGTCAGACAAGGCATCCGGGCGCAGACGGATGTCGTGGCCCTCATCCCCGAGCTTCCACAAGGGGCCCGAGCGCGTCTGGAGTAGGGCTACGTGCTACTTCATGAACTCCTTCACGAGCATGGCCCCCATCAGCTTCTCCGCCCTCGGGTCGTTAGGCTTCAGGTCGGCAGTCATCTTCTCCAGCACCTGCTCCGCCCGGGGGTCGGTGAGCTTCGCGCGGAGCCACCTGTCGTGAGCTGAGGGCCTCTCCATTGGCAGCACCAACCGAGGGTGGGCACACTTGGCGTCCATAAGGACCCACTTGCTCCTGAAGCCCTCAGCCTTCTTCCCGGCCTTTGAGATTGCATTGGTCCTGTTAGCCGCGACGAAGTTGGCGCACCCCGATCAATGGCCCTCCTTTAGCCGGAGGTAGAAGAAGTGACAAAGTGGCGCCACAGACGGCATCACCCCCACAAATGCCTCACAATAAAAGGCGAAAATTGACAGGAGGAGGACGGAGTTGGGATGGAGATGAAGGGCATGCAGCTTGTAGTGGTTGAGGACGGCGTAGAAGAAGTCGGAGAAAGGGGGTACCAACCCTGCGACGATGTTGTTCATGAAGAAGGGATAGAAGGTACTGCCTGAGGGCTCCGCCTCGGCGGAGCCAGCCTGGAGCGAGGTCTTTCCCCCCTTGTTGTTGTCGTCCGCCATCATCAGGAGCGTGGCGGCGAGATTCTTCTCTGAGACACTAGGCGCGCTCAAGGCCGGGTCGTACCAGGCAGGCGAGGGAGCGGCCTTCCCCTTGTCGGACGCCATTGGCCGCAGGCTCGGAGAGGGGTTTGTGTGGATCTAGAGTCTCTCGGGGCGAGAAGGAGGAAGGGGATCTAGAGCAAGGCGAAGGAAGGCAATGAAGGCTCTGCAATGCGCGCCAGCCTTTTGTCGGGTGAGGATGGTTGCCGCGGCAGCGTGGGGAAGCAGAGGCGCCCACGTCCCGTCAATCGCCACACGTCAATCGAGGCCACAGGCTGTTAGGGCCTGCAACGCTCCGCACTTGCTCTTTGGCTTTGCCTTGAAGCCAAGTCCGAGCGCGCCTTGGGCCCGGGGGCTACTGTCGGCCTCTTGGGAACGGGGGTACCCAGACTTGCCTGCCTGCGGCCCATGGCGTGGCTCTACCAACGGCTTGGTACGGCCCACCTTCAGCAGCAACCGCTCAAGACCCTCGCGAGGGGCCAAGCCTCGCGGGGCGGATGACACAAGACCTCCTTAGGAGCAGCCTCACATGGCTGGCTCCCGAGGAGCGGAGATATCAAGGCAGGGGGCACCTCGCGAGGTTCGCGTGACGTGAGCCATGACGACCGAAGCCAGGCGGGCGCCAGTGAGTGCAGTGTACCAGTTTCCTCTTTGGTGCTAAAGAGGCAAACACAGGAAAGGAGTCCCGAGGCATCAGGCAAAGGTTTCCATATCGTTGCAACGAGACCAAGACCAGCAGGACAGAGATCACTGCGGAGCCCACGGCGGCATCACCACCAGAGCCTTTGGCAGGTGAAGACCACCTTTGGCAGGATAACTTGTACTAGTTATCTCCCTTCAAATTGGCCGTTGTGGGATCTGCTACGTCTCGAGCTTGCGTTGGTTTTCCACGAAGAGGAGAGGATGATGCAGCACAGTAGCGTAAGTATTTCCCTCAGTTTTTGAGAACCAAGGTATCAATCCAGTAGGAGGTCACGCGCAAGTCCCTCGTACCTGCACAACACGATAGCAACTCGCAACCAACGCTTAGGGGTTGTCAATCCCTTCACGGTCACTTACGAGAGTGAGATCTGATAGAGATAATATTTTTGGTATTTTTAATAGATAGATGTAAAGTAAAAAGTAAAGGCAAAGTAAAAATAAAGCAAGTAAATAAAGTGATATAGATTGATATGATGAGAATAGACCCGGGGGCCATAGGTTTCACTAGTGGCTTCTCTCAAGAGCATAAGTATTCTATGGTGGGTGAACAAATTACTGTTGAGCAATTGACAGAATTGAGCATAGTTATGAGTATATCTAGGCAATGATCATGTATATAGGCATCACGTCCGTGACAAGAAGATCGAAATGATTTTGCATCTACTACTATTACTCCACTCATCGACCGCTATCCAGCATGCATCTAGAGTATTAATTTAAAAACAGAGGAACGCTTTAAGCAAGATGACATGATGTAGAGGGATAAATTCATGCAATATGATAAAAAAAACATCTTGTTATCCTCGATGGCAACAATACAATACGTGCCTTGCAACTCTTTCTGTCACTGAGTAAGGACACCGCAAGATTGAAACCAAAGCCATGCACTTCTCCCATTGCAAGAACTACCAATCTAGTTGGCCAAACCAAACGGATAATTAGAAGAGACTTGCAAAGATAACTCAATCATACATAAAAGAATTCAGAGAAGAATCAAATATTTTCCATAGATAATACTGGATCATAAACCCACAATTCATCGATCTCAACAAACACACTGCAAAAAGAAGATTACATCGAATAGATCTCCACAAGAGAGGGGGAGAACATTGTATTGAGAACCAAATAGAGAGAAGAATCCATCTAGCTACTAGCTATGGACCCGAAGGTCTGAAGTAAACTACTCACACTTCATCGGAGGGGCTATGGTGATGATGTAGAAGCCCTCCATGGTGGATGCCCCCTCCGACGGAGCTCCAGAACAGGCCCCAAGATGGGATCTCGTGGATACAGAAGGTTGCGGCGGTGGAATTAGGTTTTTGGCTCCCCCTTTGATCATACGGGGATACGTAGGTATATATAGGAGGAAGGGGTACGCCGGTGGAGCTCCGAGGGGCCCACGAGGTAGGGGGCGCGCCCAGGGGGGCGCCCTCCACCGTCGTGACCTCCTCGGAAGCTTCTTGGAGTAGGGTCCAAGTCTCCTGGATCACGTTCGGTTGGAAAATCACGATCCCGAAGGTTTCATTCTGTTTGGACTCCGTTTGATATTCTGTTTCTTCGAAATACTAAAAAAGGCAAAAAAAACAGCAATTCTGGGCTAGGCCTCCGGTTAATAGGTTAGTCCCAAAAGTAATATAAAAGTGAAAAATAAAGCCCAACATAGTCCAAAACAGTAGATAAAGTAGTATGGAGCAATCAAAAATTATAGATACGTTGGAGACGTATCAAGCATCCCCAAGCTTAATTCCTGCTCGTCCTCGAGTAGGTAAATGATAAAAAAAGAATTTTTGATGCGGAGTGATACTTTGGCATAATTTCAATGTAAATCTTCTTAATTGTGATATGAATATTCAGATCCGAAAGATTCAAGACAAAAGTTCATATTGACACAAAAATAATAATACTTCAAGCATACTAATCAAAGCAATCATGTCTTCTCAAAATAACATGGCAAAAGAAAGTTCATCCCTACAAAATCATATAGTTAGGCTATGCTTCATTTTCATCACACAAAGATGTTCCCAACTTCTATACCCCCGATGACAAGCCAAGCAATTGTTTCATACTTAAATAATCTCAAACTTTTTCAACCTTCATGCAATACATGAGCGTGAGCCATGGATATAGCACTATGGGTGGAATAGAATATGATGATGGGGATTGTGTGGAGAAGACAAAAAAGGAGAAAGTCTCACATCAACGAGGCTAATCAATGAGCTATGGAGATGCCCATCGATTGATGTTAATGCAAGGAGTAGGGATTGCCATGCAACGGATGCACTAGAGCTATGAATGCTCAACAAAAGAAAACTAGTGGGTGTGCATCCAACTTGCTTGCTCATGAAGACCTAGGGCACTTTGAGGAAGCCCATCGTAGGAATATACAAGCCAAGTTCTATAATGAAAAATTCCCACTAGTATGAACAAGACAACTTAAGAGACTCACTATATGAAAAACATGGTGCTACTTTGAAGCACAATATATGAGACTCGCTACATGAAGAACAAGGTGCTACTTTGAAGCACAAGTGTGGAAAAAGAGATAGTAGCATTGCCCCTTTTTTTTGGGCCTTTCTCTTTTTTTGGCCTTTCTCTTTTTGGGGGGCAATGCTCTAATGATGATCATCACACTTTCATTACAACATATGAATTACAACTCGATACTAGAACAAGATATGACTCTATATGAATGCCTCTGGTGGTGTACCGGGATGGTGCAATGAATCAAGAGTGACATGTATGAAAAATAATGCAAGGTGGCTTTGCCACAAATACGATGTCAACTACAAGATCATGCAATGGCAATATGACAAAAGTAATGCATGTCATGATGATGATGGTGGAAGTTGCATGGCAATATATCTCGGAATGGCTATGGAAATGCCATGATAGGTAGGTATGGTGGCTGTTTTGAGGAAGATATAAAGAGGTTTATGTGTGATAGAGCGTATCGTATCACGGGGTTTGGATGCACCGGCGAAGTTTGCACCAACTCTCAAGGTGAGAAAGGGCAATGCACGGTACCGAAGAGGCTAGCAAAGGTGGAAAGATGAGAGTGCGTATAATCCATGGACTCAACATTAGTCAAAAGAACTCATATACTTATTGCAAAAATTTAGAAGTCATCAAAAATTCAAATACTATGCGCATGCTCCTAGGGGGATAGATTGGTAGGAAAAGACCATCGCTCGTCCCCGACCGCCACTCATAAGGATGCACAAGCCAGGTACACTTCATGTTTCAAATTTGTTACACAACTTTAACCATACGTGCATGCTACGGGATTTGCTAACTTCAACACAAGTATTTCTCAAATTCATAATCACCCAACTAGCATGACTTTGATATTATTACCTCCACATCTCAAAACAATTATCAAGCATCAAACTTATCTTAGTATTAAACGCACTCAAAAGAAAGTTTCACATATCTTGAATACCAAGTATATTAACATTAAGCAAATTACCATGATATTAACGACTCTCAAAATAATCTAAGTGAAGCATGAGATATCAAGTTTCTTTAAAACAAATCCACCAACGTTCTCAAAAAGATCTAAGTGAAGCACTAGAGCAAAAATTATCACGCTCAAAAAGATATAAGTGAAGCACTATGAGCAAACTATCAAGCTCAAAAGATATAAGTGAAGAACATAGAGTATTCTAACAAATTTAAGTTCATGTATGGCTCTCTCAAAAGGTGTGTACAGCAAAGATGATTGTGGTAAACTAACAAGCAAAGACACAAATAATACAAGACGCTCCAAGCAAAACACATATCATGTTGGTGAATAAAAATATAGCTCCAAGTAAATTACCGATGGAAGTGGACGAAAGAGAAGATGCCTTCCGGGGCATCCCCAAGCTTTGACTTTTTGGTGTCCTTGGATTATCTTGGGGGTGCCATGGGAATCCCCAATATTAGGCTCTTGCCACTCCTTGTTCCATAATCCATCAAAAGAATTCACCCAAAACTTGAAAACTTCACAACACAAAACTCAACAGAAATCGCGTGAGCTCCGTTAGAGAAAGAAAACAAAAGACTACTTCAAGGTACTGTAATGAACTCATTATTTATTTATATTGGTGTTAAACCTACTGTATTCCAACTTATCTATGGTTTATAAACTAATTTACTAGCCATAGGTTCATCAAAATAGGCAAACAACACACGAAAAACAGAATCTGTCAAAAACAGAACAGTCTGTAGTAATCTGTAACTAACGCAAACTTCTGGAACTCTAAAAATTCTACCAAAATAGGAAGTCCTGTACAATTTGTTTATTGATCAGCAGAAAAAAGAATCAACGCAAAATCTCTCTCCAGTAAAAAATGGCAGCTAATTTCGTGAGCGCTAAAGTTTCTGTTTTTCAGCAGAATCAAATCAACTATCATCGTAGGTTATCCTATAGGTCCTACTTGGCACAAACACTAATTAAAACATAAAACCACATCCAAACAGAAGGTAGATGGATTATTTATTCCTAAACATAAGCAAAAACAAAAAACACAAAATAAAATTGGGTTGCCTCCCAACAAGCGCTATCGTTTAACGCCCCTAGCTAGGCATTGAGATTATGATGATGCTCACATGAAAGATAGGAATTGAAGCACAAAGAGAGCATCATAAAACATGTGACAAACACACTTAAGTCTAGCATACTTCCTATGCATAGGCATATTGTAAGCAAACAAATTATCAAGGCAAGAAAAAACTAGCATATGCAAGGAAGAACAAAGAGATGATAGCAATCTCAACATGAAGAGAGGTAATTTAGTAACATGAAAACTTCTACAACCATATTTTCCTCTCTCATAATAATTACATGTACGATCATAAGCAAATTCAATAATATAGCTATCACAACACATATTCTTAACACGATCCACATGTATGCAAAGTTGACACTCTTCCAAAATAGTGGGATTAACATTTACTAAAGTCATGACCTCTCCAAACCCACTTTTATCAAAAACTTCATAAGATTGAATATTATCCAAATATGTGGGACCTAAAGTTGACACTCTTCCAAACCCACTTTCAATATTATTGCAAACACTATTATCAATCTCATATTCATCATGGGGATTAAATAAATTTTCAAGATCATAAGAAGAATCACCCCAATCATGATCATTGCAACAAGTAGAGGACATAGCAAAACTAGCATCCCCAAGCTTAGGGTTTTGCATATTTTTAGCACAATTGACATCAATAGAATTTATAGTAAAATCATTGCAATCATGCTTTTTATTCAAAGATCTATCGTGAATCGCTTCATAAAGTACTTCATCACAATTTTTAGATTCACGAATTTCAGGCAAAACCTCATAAAGATAATCTAGTGCACTCAATTCACTAGCAATAGGTTCATCATAATTGGATCTCTTAAAGAGATTAGCAAGTGGATGAGGATCCATAAACTTTTAGCAAACGAAGATGCAAGCAAAAAGAAGGCACATGGTAACAAAAGATTGAATGGAGGAAGGGCGAATAAAACGGCAAGGGTGAAGTGGGGGAGAGGAAAATGAGAGGCAAATGGCAAAAAATGTAATGCGAGAGATAGGGATTGTGATGGGTACTTGGTATGTTGACTTTTGCGTAAGCCTCCCCGGCAACGGCGCCAGAAATTCTTCTTGCTACGTCTCGAGCTTGCGTTGGTTTTCCCCGAAGAGGAGAGGATGATGCAGCATAATAGCGTAAGTATTTCCCTCAGTTTTTGAGAACCAAGGTATCAATCCAGTAGGAGGTCACGCGCAAGTCCCTCGTACCTGCACAACACGATAGCAACTCGCAACCAACACTTAGGGGTTGTCAATCCCTTCACGGTCACTTACGAGAGTGAGATCTGATAGAGATAATATTTTTGATATTTTTGATAGATAGATGCAAAGTAAAAAGTAAAGGCAAAGTAAAAACAAAGCAAGTAAATAAAGTGATATAGATTGATATGATGAGAATAGACCCGGGGGCCATAGGTTTCACTAGTGGCTTCTCTCAAGAGCATAAGTATTCTACGGTGGGTGAACAAATTACTGTTGAGCAATCGACAGAATTGAGCATAGTTATGAGTATATCTAGGCAATGATCATGTATATAGGCATCACGTCCATGACAAGTAGATCGAAACGATGCATCTACTACTATTACTCCACTCATCGACCGCTATCCAGCATGCATCTAGAGTATTAAGTTAAAAACAGAGTAACGCTTTAAGCAAGATGACATGATGTAGAGGGATAAATTCATGCAATATGATAAAAACCCCATCTTGTTATCCTCGATGGCAACAATACAATACGTGCCTTGCAACTCTTTCTGTCACTGAGTAAGCACACCGCAAGATTGAACCCAAAGCCATGCACTTCTCCCATTGCAAGAACTACCAATCTAGTTGGCCAAACCAAATGGATAATTCGAAGAGACTTGCAAAGATAACTCAATCATACATAAAAGAATTAAGAGAAGAATCAAATATTTTCCATAGATAATACTGGATCATAAACCCACAATTCATCGGTCTCAACAAACACACCGCAAAAAGAAGATTACATCGAATAGATCTCCACAAGAGAGGGGGAGAACATTGTATTGAGATCCAAAAAGAGAGAAGAAGCCATCTAGCTACTAGCTATGGACCCGAAGGTCTAAAGTAAACTACTCACACTTCATCGGAGGGGCTATGGTGATGATGTAGAAGCCCTCCATGGTGGATGCCCCCTCCGGCGAAGCTCCAGAACAGGCCCCAAGATGGGATCTCGTGGATACAGAAGGTTGCGGCAGTGGAATTAGGTTTTTGTATCCCCCTTTGATCATACGGGGAAACGTAGGTATATATAGAAGGAAGGAGTACATCGGTGGAGCTCCGAGGGCCCACGAGGTAGGGGGCGCGCCCAGGGGGGCGCGCCCTCCACCCTCGTGACCTCCTCGGAAGCTTCTTGGAGTAGGGTCCAAGTCTCCTGGATCACGTTCGGTTGGAAAATCACGATCCCGAAGGTTTCATTCCGTTTGGACTCCGTTTGATATTCTGTTTCTTCGAAATACTGAAAAAGGCAAAAAACAGCAATTCTGGGCTGGGCCTCCGGTTAATAGGTTAGTCCCAAAAGTAATATAAAAGTGAAAAATAAAGCCCAATATAGTCCAAAACAGTAGATAAAGTAGCATGGAGCAATCAAAAATTATAGATACGTTGGAGATGTATCAGGATCCCTTCTCGCCTAACATTTGGGAAGAGGACTGTCGGTGTCAAAACCGGCGGATCTCGGGTAGGGGGTCCCGAACTGTGCGTCTAGGCGGATGGTAACAGGAGACAAGGGACACGATGTTTTTACCCAGGTTCGGGCCCTCTCGATGGAGGTAAAACCCTACTCCTGCTTGATTGATATTGATGATATGGGTAGTACAAGAGTGGATCTACCACGAGATCAAGGAGGCTAAACCCTAGAAGCTAGCCTATGGTATGATTGTTGTTTGTCCTATGGACTAAACCCTCCGGTTTATATAGACACTGGAGAGGGCTAGGGTTACACAGAGTCGGTTACAATGGTAGGAGATCTACATATCTGTATTGCCAAGCTTGCCTTCCACGCCAAGGAAAGTCCCATCCGGACACGGGACGAAGTCTTCAATCTTGTATCTTCATAGTCTTGGAGTCTGGCCGACGGTGATAGTTCGGCTATCCGGACACCCCCTAGTCCAGGACTCCCTCAGTAGCCCCTGAACCAGGCTTCAATGACGACGAGTCCGGCGCACATATTGTCTTCGGCATTGCAAGGCGGGTTCCTCCTTCGAATAATTCATAGAAGATTGTGAACACCAGGATAGTGTTCGGCTCTGCAAAATAAATTCCACATACCACCGTAGAGAGAATAATATTTACACATGTTCAATCTGCTGACGTATTTCGTGGTGTGACGTCACACCACAAGCAAGCCTTTACTCAAATCGTTTTTATTATTCCACCTCAGCGCATTTAGCGAAGCGGTTTCCTTGGCACGTCTTGTCGAAGCAGAGATCGTGTCCCCTTATTCCGGGATTCTCATCAATACGGACGTGGGTAACCCAACCGCGCCATTGATTGTGGCGCTTGGGAGATAAGCGAGTTTTACCAGGCTGGTGGGGACACATAGTTTCATCCGCCCATATATAAGGGGATAAGGGTCCACCTTTTTACCTACGCCTTCTTCCTGCTTTGCTTATCCATCTCCGCGCACTCGAGCTCCAGCGCCCAAGTCCGCACATCTCACCTCAACCTTCTTCAGCCATGTCCGGAGCGGGAGGCAAGTGGATGGCCCCCTCCGTTACGGAGGGGCACATCAAGAAGCTGCGCAGCGCCGGATATTTGTCCAGCGACATCGCGCACCGGCTCCCCGACGAGGGGCAGCTCATCCCCACCCTCGGGCCCCATGAGAGGGTGGTATTCCTTCCCCATTTCCTCCGCGAACTGGGCTTCCCAGTCCACCCCTTTGTCTGGGGGCTCATGTTCTACTACGGCCTGGATTTCCATGATCTGGCCCCGAATTTCATCCTCAACATCTCGGCGTTTATCGTCGTGTGCGAGGCCTTCCTCTGCATCCAGCCTCACTTCGGCTTGTGGCTAAAGACCTTCAATGTCAAGCCGAAGGTTGTGAAGGGCAGCCAAGCAGAGTGCAGAGGCGCCATGGTGGGCAAGATGCCCAACATCACTTGGCTCGAGGGTGCCTTTGTGGAAACCATCAAAGGGTGGCAATCGGGGTGGTTCTACATCACCGAGCCGCGTGACCCTAAATGGGCAGCGGCCCCCGAATTCAGATCTGGCATCCCCATGCGGCTCACTTCCTGGAAAGAGAAGGGCCTGCTGTGGGGTAATTTAGAAGAGCTGACCGGACTTCAATCCTGTCTCCAAACCCTGGTGAACAAGAAGCTCAAGCTTGTCAACGTAATCCAGGTCATGCTCATCCGCCGGATTCTCCCCTGCCAACAGCGGGACTTCAATTTGTGGGAGTTCAATCCGGCACAGCACCAGACCTTGAGCGGGCTCTTCGACACTACGTACGAAGACGTTTGGAGGGTGCTGTTCAAGGGCGCCGAGGCTCTCGCATCCGCTACCGAAGATCGCGGATTCAGCTCGCAGCATCCGGCTAGCGAGGTAAGCCATGTTATCCTTTATGGGACACTTGCTTTCATAGTTTGACTCTATGTGGGATCTAATCTCCCAATACCTTTGACAGGCCTGGCAGGAGACATCCGGACAGGTTAACTGTCCGGCTCCCCTTCTAGAGGACCCAGCGGATGCCCGTTTGACAGGGCTACTGGTCCCGGCACCCTACGTGGTGCCAGAGAAGAAGGCCAAGAAGAAGGCCACGGGAACCCAAAGGAGTTCCCAGCGTCAGGTGTTATCGGATTCATCGTCCGATGACTCCGAGGCGGACTCCTCCCACAAGGACGAGGAGGAGAAGAAAGAGGCCTCTCCCCCAGCGGGGGAGAGAGGAAGAGGAAGGCCTCCCTAACGAGGGAGGCCGAAGGGTCCAAGAAGGGAAGGACCCTTCCCCTAGACTGTTCCGCCAACGTCGGCGACGGCGACGAGGAGTGGCCCTCAAGGGCCAAGCCCCTGGCGAGATCGTAAGTATCCGGACTCCGAATAACTTCATAATTTTCTTTTCGTCACATGGTGTCTTTCTAATACCGCATACAACCCTGTAGTCCGCCCAAGGACGATCTTCCCGCTTCGTCGAGCGGGTCCTTGGGTACGTCGGATGTGGATAGTACTTCACTTCCGACCGCCTCCACTCCCCGTGATGCCGACGACGCCGAGGTGGGATCCCAGAAAGGGACCCACCAGGAGGAGGAGGCCCCGAAGGTGCCGCAGGGCAACCTCCTGGACTTTGGACCGGACTCCGCACCGGAACCTGCAATGGTTCCGGAGTCCGGCGGGCGGCCCCTTCGTAAGAAGGGCAAGACTGTGACGCCAGCGGCCTCCGTCCAACAGGAGGCGCCGGATAATTTGCTGGAGGCGCTCAACGGTGCTTCCATCGAAGAGGAACACCGCACTGTCATGAGTGCGGTGATTCAGAAGGTTCGGCTTGCCAAAAGCAGGCTGACCGAAGCCTGTAGCAGCCTTCTAACAGGCTTTGAGGTAAGAATTTTAATGTATGTAAAATAGTACCGCATAGACAGTAGCCCCTGATGCTCGGTTCGGTGTTCGGAAAAAAAGCCGGACTGAGGATCTAAAAAGATATACGCAGGAGTCTTAACAAAAATATGTCAATATGGGAATGCAGGCTGCGCTGCTGACCTCTGCCGCACTGACTGCGGAGGTCAATGCCTTGAAGCAGAGCCTCGAGCGGTCCGAGAGCAAGCTCGACCGTGCCAAGAAGCAGCTCGAGGACAAGGAAGGTGAGTAACACCTTATTAAAGTTGTACCTTACAGAAAAGGATTTGGTTGCAAGAGGAATGACAAGGATAATCGTGGGTACTCCAGGGGCTGCAAGCGAGGTGGCGACCCTGAAGGAGGCGGTGTTCGCGGCCGAACGCAATGCGGCCGCGGAACGCGTCGGGCGAGAGAAGCAGGAGGCGCGGGTGGCGGAGGTACAGCAAGAGCTCCAGGCTCTCGTGCAAAAACACGAGAGTTTGGAGCGTGACTCGAAGACTCGAGAGTCCGAGCTTGCGTCGGCTCTTGAGAGTGCCAAAGCCGCTAAGGCCGAAGCCCACAAAGCCCTCCAGGAAATCGAGGCATTGAGGAAGATAGCGGCGGGTAAGGCATTCTTCATGCAAAGCAAGCATGTAAAAGTGAATTACCTGTTACTTACCCGAATTCGAAGCTCTCCAGGAGAGTTCGCAGATCTGCCCCATAGCGTTTCCGATGCTGCCGCTTTCTACAGAGCCGAAGAGGGGAGCTCGACGGAGAAGGTGTTCTAGTCTCAGTATGCTGAGGCCGGACATCCGGTGCCCCTTTGCGACCAGCTGAAGCAGCTGGTCGAGCTCCACATGGTGGCCGAACAGGCCATGAAGGGCCTTATAGTTCGGCTATGGCCCAAAGAGGCCATGCCTGGGAGCTACTTCGGCCTGGTGCGGCGGCCGGTGGATGCGTGTTCCTGGGTTGAAGTCATCAAGCACTCCGCCTGCATTGAAGGTGCCCGTCGGGCCCTTGCCCGTGCTAAAGTGCACTGGGGCAGGATGGATGCTGAGAAGCTTGTGACGGACGCGCCACCGCCGGGCAAGGAGTATCGCACACCCGAGATGTATTATAGGGTGTCCTGAAGGGTGCCGCATTATTGCGGGTGAGTGCTCCAAAGATGTAATATTTGAGTAAACTCGCATTTTGTTATCCTGTGCGCTGAAAACTTTGTTCATATGCGCTAAGCAACGCTTGTTAATTTAAAATATTACCTTCTGTGCGGCCGTTTATCAAATTTGAGAGATGGCAAGTCGTCGGCTTCAGCCCCCATGCCACGAGTGCTGGGGTGTTCGGGATAAACTTGAGCACTCTTGTTCCCATTTTTGGGTCCATCTAGGGAGGCGCTCAACACAATGAACGAGGCAACCGGACTTATAATGCTTGAACACTCTCACTTAGCCATAGAATTCTATAATTTTAAATTTCGGTGAAGCCCCTAGTGTTCGGAAGGCCGAATTTGGGGCGCTATCCACGCCTGGACCGGACAAAGCCGGTTCCTCGCTCTAAGCGGCATAAGTCTTTAGGGACTCGAAAAAACCTCTCGAACAGCGACCGGCTCTCGCCTCATCATGACGGTCAGTTTTAGCTTTCTCCACTGAGGTGCTCGCCCAGCTCAACTGTGGCACAATCGCAGTGGTTCTCCCAGCGCTACCTTAGCCGATATAACAGAACGTAAGGTACCAAAACATGGGAGCCGGGCAAACCCAACTATTGACCCAAGACATGATTCGGAGCCGATGCATATAATGCTATAAGTTCGGGGTGCCGCACTTGTGAAAGTGTTCGGACTTATCACACCATAATGTGGGGAACTTAAGCCCCTGGTGTATTTAGCCGTACCAAAGTGTACGGATGCAACATGCCATAAATTAACATATGTATAAGAAAGGAATGCAATTACAGGCAAAGAGCGATGCATTGTTTATTCAAGAAATACTGCCATGAATGCAGAATGATACAAATAGTGCGATGAGCAAGGGGTGGGACTATTAAACATGTCCCCCTCCAGGGGTAGGCTGCGGAATGGTGTATAAAACAGATTTAATGCTCGTAATAGAGACCACCTGGATACTCGTCGTAGCCTTTCTCCTTCCCTGGCTGTTGCCTCGTGAGTTCGGCAGGTCTACTGCCGGACAGGGCCTCTAGTAAATGGAGTCCTGAGGATAAGAAAAAAATAAAAAAAAAGGATGACACACTTGGGAGCCCCTGGTGTGGTTGAGCCGCACTTTTGGGCCTGCCGTGGTTGCGCCCCTCCCCCTATGCCCATGGTATCTCCAGAGCGTAATGATGTACGCGAAGTACCGGTCTTGCAATTTTGCGAGGGCTGGGGTTGGGGCCGCACTGCTACGCGTGCTCGGAACGTGCCAGGTGGTCTTGTTGTAGGTTACTCCAGGCGCGTTAGTAGTGTCCGGTCGCTTAACGGCCGGACTCGAGAATTGCCTTAAGAGGCTGCTCTGCACTTCTGCCGTGAGAGCCGTTGTATGCTCCTCCATTCGGAGGGAGCATTCAGTGTTTCCGTTGACCGTGATGACTCCTCGAGGGCCTGGCATCTTGAGCTTAAGGTATGTGTAGTGCGTCACCGCATTGAACTTTGCAAACACGGTTCGTCCGAGCAGTGCATGATAGCCGCTGCGGAACGGAACTATGTCGAAGATTAACTCCTCGCTTCGGAAGTTATCCGGGGATCCGAAGACCACTTCCAGTGTAACTAAGCCTGTACAATTGGCCTCTACACCTGGTATGACACCTTTGAAGGTCGTCTTTGTGGGTTTAATCCTTGAGGGGTCTATGCCCATCTTGCGCACTGTATCCTGGTAAAGCAGGTTCAGGCTACTGCCGCCGTCCATCAGGACTATAATGAGGTGAAACCCATCGACGATTGGGTCTAGAACCAATGCGGCGAACCCGCCATGGCGGATGCTGGTGGGGTGGTCCCTTCGATCAAAGGTGATCGGGCAGGAGGACCATGGGTTGAACTTTGGGGCGACTGGCTCCATTGCGTATACGTCCCTGAGTGCACGCTTCCGCTCCCTTTTGGGTATGTGGGTTGCGTATATCATGTTCACCGTCTGCACTTGTAGGGGGAACCCCTTCTGTCCTCTATTGTTCGGCAGCCGGGTCTCTTCCTCGTCATCGCTATGCAGCCCCTTGTCATTGTTTTCAGCAATTAACTTGCCTGCATGCTTGAATACCCAACAATCCCTGTTGGTGTGATTGGCCGGCTTTTCGGGGGTGCCGTGTATCTGGCACGAGCGGTCGAGTATTCGGTCCAAATTGGACGGACCCGGAGTAGTTCTTTTGAATGGCTTTTTCCACTGACCGGGTTTGGAGCCTCTGAATCCGGCGTTGACTGCCGTATCTTCAGTGTTGTCGCTGTTAATGCGGCGTTTGTGTTTGTTGCGACGCGACCTGCCATTGGGGTGCTTGGTATCCGGACTGCCAGAATTTTTGTTGAGGTTGTTACTGTGGGCTAGCCAGTTGTCTTCTCCCGCGCAGAAGCGGGTCATGAGTGATGTGAGGGCTGCCATGGATTTCAGCTTTTCCTGTCCCAGGTGCCGGGCAAGCCACTCGTCGCGTATGTTATGTTTGAAGGCTGCGAGGGCCTCTGCATCCGGACAGTCGACGATTTGATTTTTCTTGGTTAAGAATCGTGTCCAGAATTGTCTGGCCGATTCATCTGGCTGCTGAATTATGTGGCTTAGGTCATCAGCGTCTGGTGTTCGCACATATGTGCCCTAGAAGTTATCAAGGAATGCGGCTTCCAGGTCCTCCCAACACCCAATTGATTCTGCTGGCAAGTTGTTAAGCCAATGCCGAGCTGGTCCTTTAAGCTTGAGTGGGAGGTATTTGATGGCATGAAGATCATCGCCGCGGGCCATGTGGATATGAAGGAGATAGTCTTCGATCCAAACCGCGGGGTCTGTTGTGCCATCGTAGGATTCAATGTTCACTGGTTTGAACCACTCCGAAACGGCAAACAATCGACCTGAAGAACTTGACTGCTGACTGTGCTGTCACCTTCCTCATTGCTTCCACTTCCGGCCACTTTGTGAACTTGTCGATTGCAACATACAAGTACTCAAAGCCCCCGACTGCTCGGGGAAAGGGGCCGAGGATGTCGAGCCCCCAGACCGAAAATGGCCAGGATAAAGGGATCGTCTAGAGAGCTTGAGCTGGCTGGTGTATCTGCTTGGAGTGGAAATGGCACGCTTCACACTTGGTTACTTGTGCAGTTGCATCCTGGAGGGCTGTTGGCCAAAAGAAACCTTGCCGGAATGCTTTGCCAGCAAGTGCTCTTGCGCCAATGTGATGACCACATATGCCTAAAGTAGGGGTACCTTAGTATCCCGAACTTGTGCATGGGCAGTCGCAGCGCCCCGCGGCAAGGCTTGCCGGGTGCCCGCCAAGATCCCCCGTAGTTCCTATTGATGCCATTCAAGAACAAAGTGTTTTAACTGAGAAGACAAGACCCCGGCAAGAGGAGCTTGCCGGGAAGGCCAACCAAAGCATTCCAAGAAACTTGCCGCGACGCGCCGCGCGTCCCGGCAAGACCCGGCAAGCGACAAGCTTCCGGGCGCGACAAGACAACGGCTGCGGCAAGGCGCTTGCCGCGGCGAGGCCACCACTCTGTGCCCACGCTCCAACGCATTCGTCGACATGTCGCCGCAGGACCATTCCAGGCGCACGTGGCGAGAAGCTGTGCAGCCAAGCGGTGCGAGGTGGCAAGTGGAGATGACGAGATGGCCATCGTGGCAAACGGTGGCATCCCTAACGGTCGCTTTTATGCACTGTTTGGGCGACGCGGACGGGCATTTAATGCCCTTGTCCCCTCCCGTCAGAGTTAGGTAGGATCCACTGTAGATGGCAGTTGTACCAACCACACCTTTTACACTTTTACCCCCGCATGCGTTGCCACCTGTCGGTGACCCCTTGAGCCTATAAAAGGAGGCCCATGCGCAACGTAGAGGGGGTTCGACTCATTCGAAACCAGAACACTCTCAGGATCTCGAGCAAGAACATAATACAACCACAAAGTAGCAGTAGGAGTATTATCTCTCCGGAGAGCTCCGAAGCTGGGTAAAATCGCTCACGTGCTCCGCCTCGATCCGCTCTTCGTGCGCCCTCCGCTCCCTGCCGGACCGAAAAGGGGCCCTGCCCCATAGGTGTTCGTTTCCCACGACATCTTTGGCGCGCCAGGTAGGGGGCGTCGAGGTTGTGTGAACCCGATCCGGCGTTCACGCGAGCCAGATCTTCATCTGTTTCATCATCTTCATCGACATGCCACCGAAGAAGAAGGCTTCGGAGGTGGCTGCTCCGTCCGCGTCGATCCCACCGCCACCGGAGCAAACGGGTGGTGGGGTAGACGCCGACGGGGGAATGGGCGCCGACGAGGGAGCTCATGTTGTTACCAGATCCAAGGACAAGGCCCCGCAAACTTCGGCGTCCGTACACGCACCGCGCCCATCTCAGGAGGCGCGGGATCGACAGCGTCATGGCGCTCGCAGCACCATACTCACGTTAGAACAAGGCCAAGCTGGTGGATCTCGGGGCGTTCAAGACCAGCATGCACGCCAGCATGCCGGCACGAGTGAGGTGCGGTCGCCTGGACGGGGTACTGCTCCTTCCAACCCAGTTGGAAGTCCGAGCATATCCCGCTGCTCGCACCTTTCACCGCCGCCACCGAAGACTCCAGAAGAAGCGTTGGCCCGAGCTCAACTGCTCCTGGATTACCCTCTAACGGCGGACAAGATCGACGATTGCAGGGCCACCATACAGAGCCTCATCGGCTTCGCCAACGGCGACACTCCACGGCAGCCAGCTACATCGCAGCCGCGGCAAGATTGCCGGACGCGACCGATGGCGACAAGACCGGTGGAGGTGCAACCACCATGCACTCCCCGCCCCGAAGGCCAAGATTGCCGACTCGCCGGGTCAACCTTGACACCGACTCCACGGCGTCGTCAAATTCGCGAGCTCGTTGCGATCAGCGCCAAGTTCTTCAAGAACGACAGCAAGAGGACGCTCGTACTCGCATCGAGCGTCAAAGAGAAGCGCGGCATCAGTCAGACCAGCATGCTGTGCCCGCTGTCGACATGCATGCGCTAGGGGAACGAGGCGACTTGCCGTACGCGGTAGGTTGCCCTGCGTTCAATCGTGAGCTGCGGCAAGTCCAGTCGCCCAGTACCAAGAACTTCAAGCCAGATGTACCAGAGAAGTATGATGGCAGGTTGCATCCGTCGGAGTTCCTCAGCATCTACACCATCGCGGTGCAAGCTGCCGGGGGGCGCGACGAGAAGATCCTTGCCAACTACTTCCCACTGGTGCTCAAACCCAATGTCAGATACTGGCTCATGCACTTGACGGGCAACTCCATCTCCTCATGGGCGGATCTGTGCCATCAGTTTGTCGGCGCCTTCACAGGCGGCCACAAGCCCCATGGCCAGGAGAGCGATCTTCATCTGCTCGCCCAGAAGGAAGGAGAACACCTCCGCAAGTATATTCAGAGATTCAGCCAAGTGCAGCGCAACATCCCAGATGTCCACCCTGCCGCGGTCATCAGCGCGTTCCATTAGAACGTGCGTAACCGCAGGATGTGGGAGGAGATGGCGATGTGTAAGATAAGAGACGTCAGTGAGCTCTACACCCTGGCCGACAAGTGTGCACGTGCTGAGGAAGGGAGGAAACTCCCCGGAGAGAATGCAAGAGGAGGAGGATCTGACAGTGAGGAGGCTACCCCGGCAAAGAAAAACTGGCGGCGGAACAACAGAAGGAGGAAAGGAAAAGATGTGGTAGCTGTTTAGCAGTCCGGCAACGGAGGTGGCTCCAAGGAAGCAGAACCTGTGGCGGCCGTCGACAAGCAGGACGGCTCCGCCAAGCAATATTGCAAGATCCATCGCACCAAGGGTCACGATCTCCAGAGCTGCAAGAAAGTTGAACAGCTTGTTGAACAGCAGAAAGCTGAATACGAGCAACGCGACAAGGAGAAGGCCCAGGAAGGTACTGGTGGATCTGGCAAGAAGCGTCCCGGCCGGGGAGGACGCCGCGGCAAGGCCAAGCAGCGGCAAGGAGACAGGCCTCCCCGCGGCCGCGACAAGGATGAAGATGAAGATGAAGATGAGGACATGGATGATGACGAGGCCGACGAGAAGGAGTTTCAGAAAGCAACAGAGGTTCTATGCGTTGACGGTGGTGCTTCTCGGCATACCTCGCACCGCCAGCTCAAACAGTGGGTGCAGGAAGTTAATGCAGCAGAACCACCAGTTGAGTCACGCAAGCCTCTGAAGTGGTCCAGCACGCCTATCATCTTTGACATTGAGGACCACCCTGATCGCATAACTGCGGTCGGGTGCTTGCCGATGTTGGTTTCACCAACTATCCGCAACCTCAAGGTCACAAAGATGCTAGTTGACGGCGGGGCCGGCTAGAACCTGATGTCCTCAGCGGTACTCAAGAAACTCGATCCCCGACAGCGATCTCGAAGAGACTGGTACATTCCAAGGAATCAATCCGGGAAGGAGCAAGCCGAAGGGGAAGATCACATTGCCAGTGACATTTGGCAATGAGCTGAACTTCAGAACAGAGAAAGTCACTTTTGATCTTGCTGATTTCCCATTGCCCTACAATGGGATACTCGGCCGTCCAACGCTCGCCAAGTTCATGGCAGCCTCTCACTATGCCTACAACATGCTCAAGATGCCAGGTCTGATAAGCGTCATCTCTGTCCCTGGCGACAAGAAAGATGCCCTTATCTGTACCGACAAGATTTACCGGGAAGCAGCAGCCGCAGTAGATCGCAAACCACTTGCCGCTGAAGCTCCCGGGGGGAAGAAGAAGACCAAGTCCGGCAAGAGCTCTGATGCCCACTCCAGCAAGCGCACCTCTTCGGAGTGCTGCGCTACCATCGAGGACGCACCATCGAGCTCCACCGGCAAGTGTAAGAAGGCGAAGGCAGCTCCGCCAGAAACCAAGAAAGTGGCCGCCAAGGAGGACGGCACTGGTGGTACCTTCACCATCAGTGCCACGCTCGATCCTAAATAGGAAAGCGCGCTCGTTGCTTTCCTACGGGCGAATGTCGATGTGTTTGCATGGCAACCATCTGACATCCCCGGTGTTCCCAGGAAAGTAATTGAGCGCCACCTTGCCGTTTGTCCTCACGCGCGGCCCGTCAAGCAAAAAGTTAGAAAACAAGCAGTGGAGCGCCAAGAATTCATCGCAGAAGAGATCAAGAAATTGGAAGCAGCAGGCCTTGTTAGAGGAGTGCTCCATCCTACGTGGCTGGCCAATCCTGTAGTCGTGCGCAAGGCAAACGGGAAATGGAGGCTTTGTATTGACTTCACTGATGTTAATAAAGCTTGTCCCAAAGATCTATTTCCCTTGCCGAGCATTGACCAGATTGTCGACTCCACGGCGGGATGTGATTTGCTTTCATTTCTTGATGCATATTCAGGATATCATCAGATCTTCATGGCAGAAGAGGATGAGGAGAAAACCGCATTCATTACTCCATGTGGCACGTACTGCTTTGTACGGATGCCTTTCGGACTAAAGAATGGTGGTTCAACATTTGCAAGGGTAGTTCACGAAGCTTTTGAGCCGCAGTTGCACAGAAATGTAGAGGCTTACATGGATGACATAGTGGTCAAGAGCAAAGACAGAGCAACTCTGATTCAAGATTTGGATGAGACCTTTGCAAATCTGCGCAAGATCAACCTCAAACTCAATCCCGAGAAGTGCGTGTTTGGAGTCCCCTCCGGCAAGCATCTCGGGTTCTTCGTATCTCAGTGGGGGATTGAAGCTAATCCTGACAAGATCAAGGCCATTGACCAGATTGAAGCACCGAAGCGTGTCAAATATGTGCGAAGGCTTGCCGGCTACGTGGCTGCTCTCAGCAGGTTTATCTCTAAGTCTGCTGAGCGCGCCCTGCCATTTTTCAAAATATTGAAAAAGGCAGGCCCAATGAAATGGACTCCGGAAGTGGAGGCTGCGCTGCAGGACTTGAAGAGATACCTGTCCTCCACTCCAATACTTGTTGCACCTAAGCCACAAGAGAAGTTGTTGCTGTATCTAGCGGCAACCAATCAAGTGGTTAGTGCTGCGTTAGTAGTGGAAAGGGAGGCGGATGATGAGCCAGCGGCCACGACAAGCGCGTCCAGCGGCAAGCAGGGGGCTTCCCCGACAAGCTCTGGTCCCGACAAGGATGGATCTGCGCAGCTACAAGAAGAGAAGCAGAAGAAAATGGTGCAGCGCCCAGTTTACTTTGTCAGTTCCCTTCTGCAGGGGGCTAGATCAAGGTACTCTGGTGTGCAGAAATTGCTTTTCGGCCTTCTCATGGCCTCGAGAAAGCTGCGCCATTACTTTCAAGCACATGAGATCACAGTTGTCACTCGCTTTCCGTTGAAGAGGATATTGCAGAATCCAGAAGCAACAGGCAGGATTGTCGAGTGGGCACTAGAATTGTCAAGCTTTGGCCTCAAGTTTTAGAGTACTTCAACTACCCAGAGCCGAGCATTGGCAGAATTCATAGCAGAGTGGACGCCAACACCTGATGAAGAAACTCCAGAGACGAGCATCCCCGTCAAGGAAGCAAGCAAAGAATGGATCATGTACTTTGATGGTGCCTTCTCGCTGCAAGGCGCCGGTGCGGGCGTGTTACTTGTCGCACCCACCGGAGAGCACCTCAAGTACGTGGTCCAGATGCACTTTCCCAAGGAGCAAGCGACAAACAATACTGCAGAGTATGAAGGTTTGCTTGCCGGACTCAGGATCGCGGCGGACCTTGGGATCAAGAAGCTTATTGTCAAAGGTGACTCGCAGCTTGTCGTCCGCCAAGTAAACAAAGATTATCAGAGTCCGTTGATGGAAGCTTACATCGATGAAGTGAGAAAGTTGGAAGAGCATTTTGACGGCCTGCAGATGGAACATGTTCCAAGAGCCCAGAACGAAGTTGCCGATGGCCTGTCAAAATGCGCTGCATTAAAGTTACCTGTGGAACCAGGGATCTTTGTGCTCAAGCTGACTCAACCGTCTGTAACACCATCATCTGGACAGAACAAAAAGAGGAAGTTGATTTCCGGTGACTACTTTCTAGCAGAGCTCCCCGAAGCCGCCGCCAAGAAGGTCCCAAGATCAACACCAAGAGTGCTGAGGTGCAGTCTGCTCCGACAAGCCCTAAGGTTTGTTCCGTTGAAGCAGACGCTCCCGACAAGTTTTGCTCCGGCAAGCTTGCCGGGGAACATCAAGCTCCGGCTGAACCGCAGGTTCTTGCCGTAGAAGCAGATGTTCCCGCAGCAGCATTTGTGCCCTTAGTCCTTGTTGTTGAGCCGCAAGCTCCAGCATGGGCGCAGCAGATTGTCCGTTTCCTTCAGACAGGAGAACTTCCCGAAGAGCAAGAAGAAGCAGAGAGAGTAGCCCGGCAATCAAGTATGTACCAGTTTGTCGACGACATACTGTACAGAAGAAGATTCAACGGAGTGAAATTGAAATGCATCCCCCGGGAAGATGGACAGAAGCTGTTGGCGGAGATACATGGAGGCATATGTGGTCATCCCATTGGTGCAAGAGCACTTGCCGGCAAAGCATTCCGGCAAGGTTTCTTTTGGCCAACAGCCCTCCAGGATGCAACTGCACAAGTAACTAAGTGTGAAGCGTGCCAGTTCCACTCCAAGCAGATACACCAGCCAGCTCAAGCTCTCCAGACGATCCCTTTATCCTGGCCATTTTCGGTCTGGGGGCTCGACATCCTCGGCCCCTTTCCCCGAGAAGTCGGGGGCTTTGAGTACTTGTACGTTGCAATCGACAAGTTCACAAAGTGGCCGGAAGTGGAAGCAGTGAGGAAGGTGACAGCACAGTCAGCAGTCAAGTTCTTCAAGTCGATTGTTTGCCGTTTCGGAGTCCCTAACAGGATCATCACCGACAATGGCACACAATTCACGAGCCGCACCTTCATGCAGTACGTCCAAGATCTTGGCGCCAAGGTCTGCTTCGCTTCTGTTGCTCACCCGAGAAGCAACGGTCAAGCGGAGAGGGCAAACGCTGAAGTGCTGCGCGGGCTCAAGACCAGGACTTTTGACAGGCTGCACAAGTGCGGAAAGAATTGGATTGAGTAGCTGCCAGTGGTTCTTTGGTCGATCAGGACGACGCCAAATCGAGCCACTAGCCAGACACCTTTCGCTCTAGTCTATGGAGCGGAGGCAGTTCTCCCCACAGAACTCGTATACGGATCGCCTCGAGTGCTCGCCTATGATGAGCTTGAGCAAGAGCAGCTGCGACAAGATGATGCGCTGCTCCTTGAGGAAGATCGTCTTCAGGATGCTGTACGAGCTGCTCGATACCAGCAAGCTTTGCGCCGCTACCATAGCCGCAAAGTCAATGCCAGAAGTCTCGAGGAAGGCGACCTTGTTCTTCGGCGCGTTCAATCCACCAAGAATTCCAAAAAGTTGACGCCGAAGTGGGAAGGCCCTTATCGGGTGAAATGAGTCACTAGGCCCGGCGCTGTCCGCCTTGAGACCGAAGATGGCTTTCCGGTGAGCAACTCCTGGAACATTGAGCATCTTCGTAAGTTTTACCCATAAGGCGCGGTTGCCGGAACCCGTTCCGGCAACCACCTTTTGTACAAGCCTTGCCGCTGTTGCATGTAACCCTTTGTACAAAGCCGGGCGCAGATCCCGTGCATAAATAAAGATCATATGCTCCACACATCTTGTCAAATTTCATGCTTTTTTTCTTTTTTTGCATGTATTATCTCACACTTTGTGCAGCACTTACCCCCGGTAAGCAATAACGAGCCTTAAGGCTCCACATCTTTATTTTCTCTTCTTTCTTTTCCTCAAAAAGACGGTTCCTTCGCCCACAAGTTCACCAGGGGGGGAAGGAGAAGATAATGGTGTGGACCAGGCGTCGTTCAAGAAAGTATCGCCTTGCCGGGACGAAAAACGACAGAAAAGCTAAGTTGCCAAAGTTTGAGCACAGTCAGTTTTAAAAAAAAAATTAAGTTATCTTCCTTGAACGACCATGCTTTGTATGGAAAACCTGTGCGCGGAGGAACCAACTCGTAGCTAGTTGCGCCCTTACCTTGTTTCGAGTCTGCTCAACAACTTAAGTGTGCTGCGACTAGTTGCGACAAGGTTTCTTGCCGGAAGCAGCACCGCCAGCAGGCTGCTGATGTTCCGCACTCAGCGCTTGCGGCATGGGTGCCTGCGCCGGCAAGTTCCCTGGGAGCGTAGGGTAAAAGCATACAAAGGAAGGAATCAAGTAAAGGAAATAACATAGCAAATACTGCCCAAGATAAAGTTATATTACAAAAGTAACTTGCCGCGCTCTAATAGATTGTTCCCGTAACGTGTCTAGCAGCGGCAAGGAAAAGAAGAAATAGGCGGTCTAATCTACGCGTCCGCCATCAACCCTCTTGACTTCATTCACCTTGTCCACAATCGGTGCGACAAGGGACCTAAGCTCTTCAAGATCAGCACCCGCCGGCAGCTTCTTGAGGATGTTGGTGAGGTTGAGGCCTGGGTTGCGGAAGACCACCTTCACCAACACCTTCTCCAGAACTCTAGCGTAGATCGTGCGTGACTCGTCGGCCAGCTGCTTTGGGATCCTTTCCCGGAGTTGCTGGAGAGCCGTCGCCACGCCCTTGAAGAACAGAGTGAGCTTGGCGCTGGGCTGGAGGTTCTCGTCGGAGGAGTACCCGAAGCCCTCCAATTCCAGCTGCGCCAGCTCCTCGTCGATGACTGCAGCGATGTTGACGAGGCCCTCCGTCCAGAGCTCCACAGTGTCCCTGAAGGTGTTCTGGGTCTCGGCGGCCCTTGTCAGCAACGCCTCGTTGGCCTTGATCTCCCCTTTCAAGTCCTCCTCCCGCTTCTTGGCGCCGTCCACCGTCTCAGTCAGCGTGGCCAGCTTCAGCTCCAGATCAGCATTTGAATCTTTACGGTGCTCAGCTCTTTGCCCCTCTCGAGGAGACGACCCTGCAGCTCACCATGGGCAAGGGCGTCCTTCTCACGCTCGCGCTGGAGCATGGCAAGCTCTTCGTTCTTCGCCTTGAGAGTGGCTTCTAGCTCCGTCACCTTCACCTCCAGCTCCTTCTTGGCGGCCTCGGCAGCTGCAGCAGCATCCTTCACTTCCTTGAGGGCCCCGCCAAGTGTCTCCTCGCACGCGGCAAGCTCCTCCTCGTAGCTGTCCAAGTTAACCTTCCGCTGCGTCAGCTCGCCTTCTCGCGCGGACATCTCCTCGGCGGCAAGCCGCTGCTGCTCTTCGGCTTCAGCCTTCTCGAGGAGGAAGGCCTTCCGCGCCTCGGCAAGCTGCGCCCTCTCCTCTGCAATGGACCGGAGGGCCTCTTGGTTGCGGCTCAAGAGCTCCTCCGCATGCTTCTCAATGTCCACTCCCGCCTGCGCGACAAGCGCTTCCCGGGACTCCAGTTTGGCTTGTCGGGCGCGGTAGAGCGACACCAGCTTCCGGAGCAGCTGCTCCTCCTCAGACTCGCCGCTGCTGCTGCTTGGCGCGTCAACCACCGTCAAACCAGCGGAGGCGAGCACTTCTCCGTCAAAAGTTTCTCCCTCGACCGGCGCCCTGGAGCTTGATGAAGACACCATCGCCGGCCTTCAGGTAGGTGCCGGGTTGGGGCTCTTCGGAGCCTGGCGCTGTGTCAGCGGCGGAGGGATCGGCGGTCGGCGTAGCGCCTTGTGCTCCTGCGGCCCCCGGGTCGTCAGTGCGACCGCCGAACCCCTCGCCAGCTCCTGCGCCAGCAGCCTTGGCGGCCTCTTCGTCGGCAGGATCATCAGCGCCGGCCTCTTCTTCGGTGGCAGCGACTTCGTCAGTATTGCCGCGCACGTTCTCCTCGCTGATGGCTTCGGCCTCCATCGGCTCCGTGGAGGGAGGATCTGAAGACAGGAAGAGGGAGAAAAAGTCAAGCAAATATCCAAAAAAGAAGATCAGAAGAAGAAGAACCCAAGGTAAGTTTTCTGACAAGAAGGATTACCTGTGCTGGGCTCTGTAATCATGGGCTCCACCACCAGGAGATCACTGGTCCCGTCCCTTGCCGGAGAACTGCCCCTCGTCGGGGACCTCTCCCTTGCCGGAGAGCGCTCCCTTGCCGGGGAGTCATCCCTTGGCGGCGTAGTGGAAGTAGATAGCACCTCAGGGGCGGCTTCTGGCTGTTCCTGGTGGGCCTGTTCTGGTCCTACACAAGCAAACCAACAATCAAGATATCAGCAAGGAAAGAACACCCATGCACGCCTGACAGCGGAAAGTAAAATTATGTACTTACGCTGGGGGCTGCGCTGGGGGCTGCTTCGGGGAGAGGTTGCCGGGTCCGACAAGGTGGTCTCGGACGCGCCCTCTGTTGTCACAGCAGGATCGTCCTTGATGACAACCACGGGGACCTTGGCCCTCTTCGCCGCTCTCTGGGCCAGAGTCCTGGAAAGGAACAAGGTTCAGAAGAAAGCAGATCAGATACAAGACAAGAAACAGCAAGAATCGAAGAAATATAAGTACAACAAGAAGAAAGTCTTACTCCTCCTCCTCTTCTTCCTCCTTGTCGGAGCTGAGCACGGAGAGGTCGAAGTCCGGTACTCTTTCAGCGCGACGAGGCAGAGGAGTAGGCTCCCTTGGACGCTTGGCGGGAGCTGCGGCAGGATCAGAAGCGGCGGCCCGAGAAGACCCCGCTCTAGTTGCCGGTGCAGCGTGAGATGCTCCCGCGGCAACGGTGCTTGTCGCGGTGGAGCGTGTCCAGCGGCGCGGCGGCTGTTGGCCCGTCTGCCGCCCTGCTATGTCTCCGGTCCTGCGGAGGCGCCTTCTTGGTTGAGCTGGGGGCTGCACTGGGAGCTCCGCTTGCGGCAAGTTGCTTGAAGACGGCTGGCCGCTTGCGCCCTCGGCGGGCTCGCTCGATTCGGCTTCGGGCTCTCCCTCGCCGACGACCTCCCTCACAAGCTCCTCCCGCTTGGCAAGGCTTGCCGCCTCGGCTGCCTCTGCCTCCTCCACAGTAAACCCGAACTCGCCCGCAGCGGCGGCCGCCGCCGCCTCTTCCGCCCTGGTGGCAATGCGCCGCATCTCGTCGTCGGTGGTGTCGCGGGTGAGGCTCCTCTGCTCGTCGGCGCGGACCGCCACCTCCACCAAGTCATCGAAGAATTGCTGCACGACGTCGTCGGCGGGCTCCTGCCAAGTTGGGATAATCCCATGCGAGTCGCACTCCGGCATCATTGCGCGGATGCGATCGAGCGAGGAGTTGTTGCACAATGGGACGACGCCCTGCGGCAGCCTGAACCACTCGGGATGATTGGGGTCGTGCTTGAACAGCTCCTTGAGAGTACCATCCAACTCCAAGACAGTAAAATTGAAGTTGAGGCCCGGACGCAGCCTCATGATATCCGCCGGACCCCCGAACAGCCAGGCGGGTCTCCCCCTCTCCTGCAGAGGGGCGATGCGGCGGCGAAGAAAGTCCGCGCCAATAGCACCTACAGTGATCCCGGAAATCCCGAGTCGCAAGATCTGGGTGGTGGCGATCTTCAGTCTAGCGTCGTCCGCTGCCAGGGCGCTCCAATCGCCGCCGCACACTACTCGGGTTTGGCGCAAGTTGGTGAATGGCTGCGGGTTCTCATCAACAATCCAACACCACTCCGCTCTCCACTCCTCCCATTTGCTACGGAGCTCCCCCTCCAGATAGACCTCCTTCATGCCGGCTCTCGAGATCCAGGCGATCCCGCCAGCTAAGGGCTCCCCCTTCTCGTCCCGGGGCATGAAGTAGTGGCGGAAAAGGGCTACGTTTGGGTGGATTCTGACGAAGTTTTCACAGAGATGTGCGAAAACCGCCATGGTCAGGACAGCATTGGGGGTGAAATCAAGGAGATGAAACCCGTAGGTGTTCATGATGTCACAGAAGAAATCGGAAAAGGGCAGGCAGAGCCCGCAAAAGAAGAATAGTGCGAAGAAGGGGTATCCTTTTGGACACCATTTCGAAGTGGAAGCGGCGGCAGAAAGTACCTGCGTGCGCGGATGCGCCCGCGTCTCCGTCGACCAGAAGAGATAGAACCACTCCCGCAGCTCCTTTGCGGAGAGCTCGGGGGGAAAGTGCCCGCTCCTTCCGCAGCGCCTCAAGCCGCAGCGCCTCAAGCCGCAGCGCCTCGGCCGACTTTGCACCCTTCCCGGTCTTCGGAGCCATGGCGGAGGCGGTGGGGGAGAGCGAGGGCGTTGGCGGCGACGGCAGCGATGGGGGGCGGAACGCTGCTCTCTTTCGGCTTTGGGAAGCGGAGGGGAGCGGCGGAGATTTCTGAGGAAGGAACCGCAAGTGGCGAAGGTGGGGGAACTGCCCCTGTTTCCCCTGCTTATAAAGAGGAGGAGGCGAACGTTACGCTTTTTTTCCAAATAAAGAATCACCCACGATTTCTCCCACGACGCCGCGTTGGACGCGTGCCGTTACGGGAGGGCGCGGTGGATACGGAGTTAGATACGGTGTGGACCCAGGCCGCGTGAGCCCGTGCCCTGTTTTGGGCCTGGCCCAATAGCGCTCGGCACCGTGTGTGACCCAGGCCCGGGGGCTCCTGTCGGTGTACTAAAGTAGGGGTACCTTAGTATCCCGAACTTGTGCACGGGCAGTCGCAGCGCCCCGCGGCATTGCTTGTCGGGTGCCCGCCAAGATCCTCCGTAGTTCCTATTGATGCCATTCAAGAAGTTTTAACTGAGAAGACAAGACCCCGGCAAGAGGAGCTTGCCGGGCAGGACAAGGCCCCGGCAAGAGGAGTTTGTCGGGAAGGCCAACCAAGGCATTCCAAGAAACTTGCCGCGACGCGCCGCGATTCCCGGCAAGACCCGGCAAGCGACAAGCTTCCGGGTGCGACAAGACAACGGCCGCGGCAAGGCGCTTGCCGCGGCGAGGCCACCACTCTGTGCCCACGCTCCAGCGTATTCGTCGATGTGTCGCCGCAGGACCGTTCCAGGCGCACGTGGCGAGAAGCTGTGCAGCCAAGCGGTGCGAGGTGGCAAGTGGAGATGACGAGATGGCCATCGTGGCGAACGGTGGCGTACCTAACGGTCGCTTTTCTGCACTGTTTGGGCGACGCGGATGGGCATTTAATGCCCTTGTCCCCTGCCGTCAGAGTTAGGTAGGATCCACTGTAGATGGCAGTTGTACCAACCACACGTTTTACATTTTTACCCCCGCATGCGTTGCCACCTGTCGGTGACCCCTTGAGCCTATAAAAGGAGGCCCATGCACAACGTAGAGGGGGTTCGACTCATTCGAAACTAGAACACTCTCAGGATCTCGAGCAAGAACATAATACAACCACAAAGCAGCAGTAGGAGTATTATCTCTCCGGAGAGCTCCGAAGCTGGGTAAAATCGCTCGCGTGCTCCGCCTCGATCCGCTCTTCGTGCGCCCTCCGCTCCCTGTCGGACCGAAAAGGGGCCCTGCCCCCACTCCGGCAAGCGCACCTCTTCGGAGTGCTGCGCTACCGTCGAGGATGCACCATCGACCTCCACCGGCAAGTGTAAGAAGGCGAAGGCAGCTCCGCCAGAAACCAAGAAAGTGGCCGCCAAGGAGGACGGCACTGGTGGTACCTTTACCATCAGTGCCACGCTCAATCCTAAATAGGAAAGCGTGCTCGTTGCTTTCCTGCGGGCGAATGTCGATGTGTTTGCATGGCAACTGAGGGAGTCCTGGACTAGGGGGTGTCCGTACAGTCGGACTATCATCGTCCGCTGGACTCCAAGACTACGAAGATACAAGATTGAAGACTCCGTCCCGTGTCCGGATGGGACTTTCCTTGGCGTGGAAGGCAAGCTTGGCGATACGGATATGTAGATCTCCTACCATTGTAACCGACTCTGTGTAACCCTAGCCGTCTCCGGTGTCTATATAAACCGGAGGGCTTTAGTCCGTAGGACACAACATACATTACAACAATCATACCATAGGCTAGCTTTAGGGTTTAGCCTCCTTGATCTCATGGTAGATCCACTCTTGTACTACCCATATCATCAATATTAATCAAGCAGGACGTAGGGTTTTACCTCCATCGAGAGGGCCCGAACCTGGGTAAAACATCTTGTCCCTCGTCTCCTGTTACCATCCGCCTAGACGCACAGTTCGGGACCCCCTACCCGAGATCCGCCGGTTTTGACACCGACATTGGTGCTTTCATTCAGAGTTCCTCTGTGTCGTCACCGATAGGCTCAATGGCATCTTCAACCAACAACTCTGTCCAGGGTGAGACTTTTCTCCCCGGACAGATCTTCGTATTCGGCGGCTTCGCACTGCGGGCTAATTCGCTTGGCCATCTGGAGCAGATCGAAAGTTACGCCCCTGGCCATCAGGTCAGGTTTGGAAGCCTAAACTTCACAGCCGACGCCCGCGGGGACTCGATCTTCGACGGGCTCGAGCCAAAGCCAGGCGCGCCGCACTGTTGCGATGGGCATGATCTAGCTCTGCCGCCGAACAGTGCCTTGGAGGCCGCACATGAATCCGCTTCGGCCCTTAGTCCAGAGCCGATCGCCCAGATCGAGGACTGGTGGATGGATGCCACCTCAGGGGCTTCAACTTCCACGGCGATGGAGCCGAACACTAATCTCGTCCCTCGCAAAACTCGTGATTCCGAGGTGCCGGAACCCTTGCTGGACTCTGGACCTCCCATGCCCCTACCAATCGAATCGGATTGGGCGCCGGTTATGGAATTCACCGCCACGGACATCTTCCAACACTCGCCCTTTGGCGACATCCTAAATTCGCTAAAGCGTCTCTCGCTATCAGGAGAGTCCTGGCCGGACTATGGACAGGATGGTTGGGATACGGACGACGAAGAAATTCGGAGCCCACCCACCACCCACTTTGTAGCCACTGTCGACGATCTAACCGACATGCTAGACTACGACTCCGAAGACATCGATGCTATGGACGACGACGCTGGAGACGAACAGGAACCAGCGCCTACAGGGCACTGGAAGACCACCTCGTCATACAACATATACATGGTGGACACCCCAAAAGACGGGGACGGCGAAGAAGCAGCGGAGGTAGATTCTTTAAAGAAGCATCCCAAGCGCCGGCGTCCACGGCGCCGCTCTAAATCCCGCCACAGCAAGAATGGAGATTCCGGCACAGGAGATAATAATACCCCAGAGAGTGCCGAAGATAATCCCCTCCAGCAAGACTCAGCGCAGGAGGATGCAGAAGCAAGCCCTCACGAGAGGGCGGCAGACGAAGAGGTCGAGGATTATAACTATACACCTCCCTCCGAAGACGAGGCAAGCCTCAATGACGACGAATTCGTCGTGCCCGAGGATCCCGTCGAACAAGAGCGTTTCAAACGCAGGCTTATCGCCACAGCAAATAGCCTAAAGAAAAAGCAGCAGCAGCTTCAAGCTGATCAGGATCTGCTGGCCGATCGATGGACCAAGGTCCTCGCGGCCGAAGAGTATAAACTCGAACGCCCCTCCAAAAGTTACCCAAAACGCAAGCTGCTCCCCCGATTAGAGGAGGAAGCATACATACCTCCATCACCGGCGCACGATACGGCTGACCGACCACCCCATGGTCGTGACAGAGAGGCATCCAGGCCCCCAACCAAGACCGTACCCCGGCATCGCTCCAAAAGTACGAAGCCAAGAGGGAACGCGCCGGACTTGCGAGATATATTGGAGGACAAAGCAAGGCAATCCAGATCCATCTACGAATCACGTGGGTGCCCCACGACCCATGACGAATACCGTCGCGCCGGATACAATAACCCCGGCCGGGCCGAACACAGCAGACAACGCTCTCTCGAGCTACGTCGTGTTATTGCTCAATACAGAGGCGCCGCACACCCGCTATGCTTCACTGACGAAGTAATGGATCATCAAATCCCTGAAGGGTTTAAACCCGTAAACATTGAATCCTACGATGGCACAACGGACCCCGCGGTTTGGATCGAAGATTATCTTCTCCACATCCATATGGCCAGCGGCGATGATCTCCATGCCATCAAGTATCTCCCACTCAAGCTTAAAGGACCAGCTCGGCATTGACTCAACAGCTTGCCCGCAGAGTCAATTGGGTGTTGGGAAGACCTGGAAGCCGCATTCCTCGACAACTTCCAGGGCACGTATGTGCGACCACCAGACGCCGATGACCTAAGCCACATCATTCAGCAGCCAGATGAATCGGCCAGACAATTCTGGACACGGTTCTTGACAAAGAAAAACCAAATCGTCGACTGTCCGGATAGAGAGGCCCTTGCAGCCTTCAAACATAACATCCGCGACGAGTGGCTAGCCCGGCACCTAGGACAGGAAAAGCCAAAATCCATGGCAGCCCTCACATCATTAATGACCCGCTTTTGCGCGGGAGAGGATAGCTGGCTAGCTCGTAGCAACAATCTCCGTAAAAATTCTGGCAGTCCGGATACTAAGACAACAACAGCAGGTCACGTCGAAACAAAAATAAACGCTGCATTAACGGCGACGATAAGGAGGATACGACAGTCAACGCCGGATTCCGAGGCTCTAAACCTGGTCAGCGGAAGAAGCCATTCAAAAGAACCACTCCGGGTCCGTCCAACTTGGACCGAATACTCGACCGCTTATGCCAGATACATGGCACCCCCGAAAAGCCAGCCAATCACACCAACAGAGATTGCTGGGTGTTCAAGCAGGCAGGCAAGTTAATTGCCGAAAACAATGACAAGGGGCTAAACAGCGACGACGAGGAGGAGACCCGACCGCCGAACAATAGAGGACAAAAGGGCTTCCCCCACAAGTGCGGACGGTGAACATGATTTATGCAACCCATATACCCAAGAGGGAGAGGAAGCGTGCACTAAGGGACGTCTATGCGATGGAGCCAGTCGCCCCGAAGTTCAATCCATGGTCCTCTTGTCCGATCACTTTCGATCGAAGAGACCATCCGACCAGCATACGCCATGGCGGATTCGCCGCATTGGTTCTAGACCCAATCGTCGATGGATTTCACCTCACGAGAGTCCTGATGGACGGCGGTAGTAGCCTGAACCTGCTTTATCAAGATACAGTGTGCAAGATGGGCATAGACCCCTCAAGGATTAAACCTACAAAGACAACCTTTAAAGGTGTCATACCAGGTGTGGAAGCCAATTGTACGGGCTCAGTCACATTGGAAGTGGTCTTCGGATCCCCGGATAATTTCCGGAGCGAAGAGTTAATCTTTGACATAGTCCCATTTCGCAGCGGCTATCACGCTCTGCTTGGACGAACCGCGTTTGTAAAGTTCAACGCGGTGCCGCATTATGCATACCTAAAGCTCAAGATGCCAGGCCCTCGTGGAGTCATCACGGTCAATGGAAATACGGAACGCTCCCTCCGAACGGAGGAACATACAGCGGCTCTCGCGGCAGAAGTACAGAGCAGCCTTCTAAGGCAATTTTCGAGTCCGGCTGGTAAACGGCCAGATACAGCAAAACGCGCCCGAAGCAATACCAACGAAGACTACCTGGCACGATCAGAGCACGCGTAGCAATGCGGCCCTAACCCCCGCCCTCGCATAATTGCAAGAACAACCCTCCGCGTACATCATTACGCTTTGGAGATACCATGGGCGCAGGGGAAGGGGCACGATCACAATGGACCCAGAGTGCGGCTCGACCACACCAGGGGCTCGCAAGTGTGCCTCCTTTTTTTTATTATTATTTTCCTTCTTTGTGTACACAGGACTCCGTTAACCAGAGGCCCTGTCCGGCGGCGAACCTGCCGAACTCATGATGCAACAGCCAGGGAAGAAAGAAGGCTGCGACGAACACTCAGGTGGTCTCAATTACGAGCATTAAATTTGATTACATACACCAAGTCCGCAGCTCATCCCTGGAGGGGGACCTGTTTAATTAGTCCAAATCCCTTGCTTACCGCACTATTTGTATCAGTCCGCACTCATAGCAGACCTTCTTTAAATAAATAATGCAGCACTTTTCGACGGCAATTGCATTACCTTTTATATATATATGTTCATTACATGACATCTTGCACCCGTATATTTTGGTACGGTCTAATACACCAGGGGCTTATGTTCCCCACATTATGGTGTGATAAGTCCGAACACTTTCATAAGTGCGGCACCCCGAACTTATAGCATTATATGAATCGGCTCCGAATCATGTCTTGGGTCAATAGTTGGGTTTTCCCGGCTCCCACGTTTTGGTGCCTTACGTTCTGTTCTGTCGGCTAAGGTGGCACTGGGAGAACCACTGCGATTGCGCCCCGGTTGAGCCGGGCGAGCGCCTCAGTGGAGAAAGCTAAAACTGACCGGCATGATAAGGCGAGAGACTGGTCGCTATTCGAGAGGTCCTTTCGAGTCCTTAAAGACTCACGCCGCTTCGAGCGAAGTTCCGGATAAATGTCCGACGAAGGCGTGGATAGCGCCCCGGATTCGGCCTTCCGAATACCAGGGGCTTCGCCGAAATTTAAAATTATAGAATTCTATGGCTAAGTGAGAGTGTTCAAGCATTATAAGTCCGGTTGACTTGTTCGTTGTGTTGAGCGCCTCCCTAGATGGACCCAAAAATGGGAACAAGAGTGCTCAAGTTTATCCCGAACACCCCAGCACTCGTGGCCCGGGGGCTGAAGCCAACGACTTGCCATCTCTCAGATTTTATAAACGGCCGCACAGAAGGTAATATTTTAAATTAAACAAGCGTTGCTTAATGTGCACATGAACAAAGTTTTCAGCGCACAGGATAATACATATCAAGTTTACTCAAAGATTACATTTCTGGGGCATTCATCCGCAATATCGCGGGCTCCCTTCAGGACAGTTTTATAATACATCTCAGGAGTACGATACTCCTTGCCCGGTGGCGGCGGGTCAGTGAGAAGCTTCTCCGCATCCAGCCTGCCCCAGTGCACCTTTGTGCGGGCAAGGGCCCGACGAGCACCTTCAACACAGGCGGAGCGCTTGATGACCTCCACCCAGGGGCACGCATCCACCAGCCGCCGCACGAGGCCGAAGTAGCTCCCCGGCATGGCCTGTCCAGGCCACAGATGGACTATAAGGCCCTTCATGGCCTCCTCAGCTACCTTGTGGAGTTCGACCAGCTGCTTCAGCTGGTCGCTTGGGGGCACCGGATGGCCGGCCTCAGCGTACTAAGACCAGAAGACCTTCTCCGTCGAGCTCCCCTCCTCGCCACGATAGAATGCAGCGGCATCGGACACACTATGCGGCAGATCTGCAAACGCCCCTGGAGAGCTCCGAATGCGGGTAAGTGTAAGGTAGTTTACATTAACACGCTTGCTTTGCATGAAAAATGCCTTACCCGACGCTATCTTCTTTACATCTTCAACCTCCTGAAGGGCCTTATGGGCCTCGGCCTTGGCGGACTTGGCACTTTCGAGAGCCGAGGCAAGCTCGGACTCTCGAGTCTTGGAGTCACGCTCCAACCTCTCATGCTTCTCCATGAGAGCCTGGAGCTCTTGCCGTACTTCCGCCACCTGTGCCTCCTGCTTTTCTCACTCGGCCTGTTCCGCGGCTGCACTGCGTTCGGCCACGGACACAGCCTCCTTCAGGGCTGCCACCTCATTTGTGGCCCCTGCAATACCCATATTATCCTGGTTAACTTTATTGCAACCAAAATCCTTTTCTGTAAGGTAACTATTCAAAGTGGTGTTACTCACCTTCTTTGTCCTCGAGCTGCTTCTTGGCATGGCCGAGCTCTTACTCGGACCGCTCGAGATCCTGCTTCAACGCACCGACCTCCGCAGTCAGTGCGGCAGAGGTCAGCAGCGCAGCCTGCAAACCCATATTGACATATTTTAAGCAGCCCTGCGTATATCTTATTAGATCCTCAGTCCGGCTTTTCTTTCCGAACACCGAACTAAGCATCAGGGGCTACTGTCTATGCGGTATTACATTACATAACTTTAACTTCTTACCTCAAAGCCTGTTAGAAGGCTGCTGCAGGCTTCGGTCAGCCCGCTCTTGGCGAGCTGAACCTTCTGAATCACCGCACTCATGATAGTGCGGTGTTCTTCCTCGATGGAAGTGCCTTTAAGCGCCTCCAACAAGTTGTCCGGCGCCTCCGGTTGGACGGAGGCCGCTGGTGTCACGGTCTTGCCCTTCTTTCGAAGGGGCCGCCCGCCGGACTCTGGAACCACTGCGGGTTTCAACGTAGAGTCCGGCGCAAAGTTCGGGAGGCTGCCTTGCGGCGCCTCCGGAGCCTCCTCCTGATGGGTCCCTCTCTAGGATCCCACCTCGGCGTTCTCGTCTGCACGGGGAGTGGAGGCAGTCGGAAGTGAATCCACATCCGACGGGGACAACGACCCGCTCGATGAAGCGGGGAGATCATCATCGGCCGAACTGCAGACAGTATGCGGCATTAGAAGGACACTACGTGACACGAAAGAAATTGCATATCAGGGATCTGGATACTTACGATCTTGCCGTACGCCTGTCCCTTAAAGGCCACTCCTCCTCGCCAACGATGGTGTTGGCGAAACTGTCCGGGGGGATGGTTCTCCCCCTCTTGGACCCTTCGGCCTCCCCTATTGGGGAAGCCTTCCTCTTCTTCTCTCCCTCCTCCGGGAGAGAGTCTTCTTCCTCCTCCTCGTCTTCGGGGGAGGATTCCGCCTCGTCGTCGGACGCCTGATTGCGGGAACTCTTTCGAGTCCCCGCGGCCACCTTCTTGGCCTTCTTCTCCGGCACCACATGCGGTGCCAGAACCAGCAGTCCTGCTAGACGGGCGTTCACTGGGTCTTCTGGCATGGGAGCCGGGCTGATGAGCTGCTCGGCCTTCTCCATCCATTCCTGTCAAAGGAAAAGAGAGGTTGAAACCCTCTTAGAATCAATTTGATTACCACAAGTGTCCCGTAAAGGGGTTGAATCACTTACCTCGTCAGCCGGATGCTGTGAGCAAAATCCGCGATCTTCCATCGCGGATGCGGGGGCTTCGGCGCCCTTAAACAGCACCCTCCAGGCGCCTTCATATGTCGTATCGAAGAGCCCGCTTAGAGCCTGGTGCTGTTCCGGATTGAACTCCCACAGATTGAATGCCCGTTCTTGGCATGGGAGAATCCGGCGGATGAGCATGACTTGGACCATGTTGACGAGCCTGAGCTTATTGCTCACTAGCATCTGGATGCAGGCTTGGAGTCCCGTCAGCTCCTTCGGATTTCCCCACAGCAAGCCCTTCTCTTTCCAGGAGGTGAGCTGCGTGGCGATGCCAGATCTAAACTCGGGGGCCGCCGCCCATGTGGGCTCGCGCGGCTCGGTGATGTAGAACCACCCCGATTGCCACCCCTTGACGGAGTCCACGAAGGCCCCTTCGAGCCAAAGGACGTTGGGCAACTTACCCAACATGGCGCCTCCGCATTCCGCTTGCGTGCCCTTAACAACCTTCGGCTTGACGTTGAAGGTCTTGAGCCACAGGCCGAAGTGGGGCCAGATGCAGAGAAAGGCCTCGCACACGACGATAAACGCCGAGATGTTGAGGATGAAGTTCGGCGCCATATCGTGGAAATCCAGGTCGTAGTAAAACATGAGCCCCCGGACGAATGGGTGGAGTGGAAAGCCCAGTCCGTGGAGGAAGTGGGGAAGAAAGACGACCCTCTCATGGGGCCCGGGGGTAGGGATGAGCTGCCCCTCGTCGGGCAGCTAATGCGCGATATCGCCGGAGAGGTATCCGGCGCTGCGCAGCTTGGTGATGTGCTCCTCCTTAACGGTGGAGGCCAACCATTTGCCTCCCGCTCCGGAAATATTCGGAGAAGGTCGAGGCGAGATGCGCGAGCTTGGGCGTTGGAGCTTGAGTGCGCGGAGATGGATAAGCAAAGGAGGAAGAAGGCGTAGGTGAGAAGGTAAATCCTTATCCCTTATATATAGGCGGACGAAGACTATGCGTCCCCCACCGGCCTGGTAAAACTCGCTTATCCCCCAAGAGCCACCATCAATGGCGCGGTTGGGTTACCCACGTCCGTATTGATGGGAATCCCGGAATAAGGGGAACACGATCTCTGCTTCGACAAGACGTGCCAAGGAAACCGCTTCGCTAAACGTGCTGAGGTGGTATAATAAAAAACGATTCAAGTAAAAGCCTGGTAGCGGTGTGATGTCATGCCGCATAATACGTCAGCAGATTGGACTTGTGTACATTTTATTCTCTCTACGGTGGAATGTGGAATTTATTTTGCAGAGCCGGACACTATCCTGGTGTTCATGATCTTCTTTGGATTATTCAAGGGAGGAACCCGCCTTGCAATGCCAAACATTATGTGCGCCGGACTTATCGTAATTGAAGCCTGGTTCAGGGGCTACTGAGGGAGTCCTGGACTAGGGGGTGTCCGGACAGCCGGACTATCATCGTCCGCCGGACTCCAAGACTACGAAGATACAAGATTGAAGACTCCGTCCCGTGTCCGGATGGGACTTTCCTTGGCGTGGAAGGCAAGCTTGGCGATACGGATATGTAGATCTCCTACCATTGTAACCGACTCTGTGTAACCCTAGCCGTCTCCGGTGTCTATATAAACCGGAGGGCTTTAGTCCGTAGGACACAACATACATTACAACAATCATACCATAGGCTAGCTTTAGGGTTTAGCCTCCTTGATCTCGTGGTAGATCCACTCTTGTACTACCCATATCATCAATATTAATCAAGTAGGACGTAAGGTTTTACCTCCATCGAGAGGGCCTGAACCTGGGTAAAACATCGTGTCCCTCGTCTCCTGTTACCATCCACCTAGACGCACAGTTCGGGACCCCCTACCCGAGATCCGCCAGTTTTGACACCGACAGCAACCATCTGACATCCCCGGTGTTCCCAGGAAACTAATTAAGCACCACCTTGCCATTTGTCCTCACGCGCGGCCCGTCAAGCAAAAAGTTAGAAAACAAGCAGTGGAGCGCCAAGAATTCATCGCAGAAGAGATCAAGAAATTGGAAGCAGCAGGCCTTGTTAGAGGAGTGCTCCATCCTACGTGGCTGGCCAATCCTGTAGTCGTGCGCAAGGCAAACGGGAAATGGAGGCTTTGTATTGACTTCACAGATGTTAATAAAGCTTGTCCCAAAGATCCATTTCCCTTGCCGCGCATTGACTAGATTGTC
Organism: Triticum timopheevii; assembly: GCA_963921465.1. Classification (NCBI taxonomy): domain Eukaryota; kingdom Viridiplantae; phylum Streptophyta; class Magnoliopsida; order Poales; family Poaceae; genus Triticum; species Triticum timopheevii. The sequence goes on from OY997272.1 coordinate 445,796,794, forward strand.
GACTCCACGGCGGGATGTGATTTGCTTTCATTTCTTGATGCATATTCAGGATATCATCAGATCTTCATGGCAGAAGAGGATGAGGAGAAAACCGCATTGAAGGAGTGGGCACTTCCCCCCCCCCCCCCCGAGCTCTCCGCAAAGGAGCTGCGGGAGTGGTTCTATCTCTTCTGGTCGACGGAGACACGGGCGCATCCGCGCACGAAGGTACTTTCCGCCGCCGCTTCCACTTCGAAACGGTGTCCAAAAGGTACCCCTTCTTCGCACTGTTCTTCTATTGCGGGCTCTGCCCGCCCTTTTCCAATTTCTTCTGTGACATCATGAACACCTACGGGTTTCATCTCCTTGATTTCACCCCCAATGCTATCCTGACCATGGCGGTTTTCGCACATCTCTGCGAAAACTTCGTCGGAATCCACCCAAACGTAGCCCTTTTCCGCCACTACTTCATGCCCCGGATCGAGAAGGGGGAGCCCTTAGCTGGCGGGATCGCCTGGATCTCGAGAGCCAGCGTGAAGGAGGTATATCTGGAGGGGGAGCTCCGTAGCAAATGGGAGGAGTGGAGAGCGGAGTGGTGTTGGATTGTTGATGAGAACCCGCAGCCATTCACCAACTTGCGCCAAACCCGAGTAGTGCGCAGCGGCGATTGGAGCGCCCTGGCGGCGGCCGACGCTAGACTGAAGATCGCCACCACCCGGATCTTGCGACTCAGGCTTGCCGGGCTCACTGTAGGTGCTGTTGGCGCGGACTTTCTTCGCCACCGCATCGCCCCTCTGCAGGAGAGGGGGAGACCCACCTGGCTGTTCGGGGGTCCTGCGGATATCATGAGGCTGCGTCCGGGCCTCAACTTCGATTTTACTGTCTTGGAGTTGGATGGCACTCTCAAGGAGCTGTTCAAGCACGACCCCAATCATCCCGAGTGGTTCAGGCTGCCGCAGGGCGTCGTCCCATTGTGCAACAACTCCTCGCTCGATCACATCCGCGCAATGATGCCGGAGTGCGACTCGCATGGGATTATCCCAACTTGGCAGGAGCCCGTCGACGACGTCGTGCAGCAATTCTTCGACGACTTGGTGGAGGTGGCGGTCCGCGCCGACGAGCAGAGGAGCCTCACCCGCGACACCACCGACGACAAGATGCGGCGCATTGCCACCAGGGCGGAAGAGGCGGCGGCGGCCGCCGCCGCGGGCGAGTTCGGGTTTACTATGGAAGAGGCAGAGGCAGCCGAGGCGGCAAGCCTTGCCGAGCGGGAGGAGCTTGTCGGGGAGGTCGTCGGCGAGGGAGAGCCCGAAGCCGAATCGAGCGAGCCCGCCGAGGGCGCAAGCGTCCAGCCGTCTTCAAGCAACTTGCCGCAAGCGGAGCTCCCAGTGCAGCCCCCAGCTCAACCAAGAAGACGCCTCCGCAGGACCGGAGACATAGCAGGGCGGCAGACGGGCCAACAGCTACTGCGCCGCGGGACACGCTCCACCGCGACGAGCACCGTTGCCGCAGGAGCATCTCACGCCGCACCTGCAACTAGAGCGGGGTCTTATCGGGCCGCCGCTTCTGATCCTGCCGCAGCTCCCGCCAAGCGTCCAAAGGAGCCTACTCCTCCGCCTCGTCGCGCTGAAAGAGTACCGGACTTCGACCTCTCCGTGCTCAGCTCCGACGAGGAGGAAGAAGAGGAGGAGGAGTAAGACTTTCTTCTTGTTGTACTTATATTTCTTCGATTCTTGCTGTTTCTTGTCTTGTATCTGATCTGCTTTCTTCTGAACCTTGTTCCTTTCCAGGACTCTGGCCCAGAGAGCGGCGAAGAGGGCCAAGGTCCCCGTGGTTGTCATCGAGGACGATCCTGCTGTGACAATAGAGGGCACGTCTGAGACCACCTTGTCGGACCCGGCAACCTCTCCCCGAAGCAGCCCCCAGCGCAGCCCCCAGCGTAAGTACATAATTTTACTTTCCGCTGTCAGGCGCGCATGGGTGTTCTTTCCTTGCTGATATCTTGATTGTTGGTTTGCTTGTGTAGGAGCATAACAGGCCCACCAGGAACAGCCAGAAGCCGCCCCTGAGGTGCTATCTGCTTCCACTACGCCGCCAAGGGATGACTCCCCGGCAAGGGAGCGCTCTCCGGCAAGGGAGAGGTCCCCGGCGAGGGGCAGTTCTCCGGCAAGGGACGGGACCAGTGATCCCCCGGTGGTGGAGCCCATGATTACAGAGCCCAGCACAGGTAATCCTTCTTGTCAGAAAACTTCCCTTGGGTTCTTCTTTTTCTGATCTTCTTTTTTGGATATTTGCTTGACTTTTTCTCCCTCTTCCTGTCTTCAGATCCTCCCTCCACGGAGCCGATGGAGGCCAAAGCCACCGGCAAGGAGAACGTGCGCGGCAATACTGACGAGGCCGCTGCCACCAAAGAAGAGGCCGGCGCTGATGATCCTGCCGACGAAGAGGCCGCCAAGGTTGCTGGCGCAGGAGCTGGCGAGGGGTTCGGCGATTGCACTGACGACCCGGGGGCCGCAGGAGCGCAAGGCGCTACGCCGACCGCCGATCCCTCCGTCGCTGACACAGCGCCAGGCTCCGAAGAGCCCGAGCCCGGCGCCTACCTGAAGGCCGGCGATGATGTCTTCATCAAGCTCCCCTGGGCGTCAAGCTCCAGGGCGCCGGTCGAGGGAGAAACTTTTGACGGAGAAGTGCTCGCCTCCGCTGGGTTGACGGTGGTTGACATGCCAAGCAGCAGCAGCGGTGAGTCTAAGGAGGAGGAGCTGCTCCGGAAGCTGGTGTCGCTCTACCACGCCCGACAAGCCAAACTGGAGTCCCGGGAAGCGCTTGCCGCGCAGGCGGGAGTGGACATTGAGAAGCATGCGGAGGAGCTCCAGAGCCGCAACCAAGAGGCCCTCCGGTCCATTGCAGAGGAGAGGGCGCAGCTTGCCGAGGCGCGGAAGGCCTTCCTCCTCGAGAAGGCTGAAGCCGAAGAGCAGCAGCGGCTTGCCGCCGAGGAGATGTCCGCGCGAGAAGGCGAGCTGACGCAGCGGAAGGTTAACTTGGACAGCTACGAGGAGGAGCTTGCCGCGCGCGAGGAGACACTTGGCGGGGCCCCCAAGGAAGTGAAGGATGCTGCTGCAGCTGCCGAGGCCGCCAAGAAGGAGCTGGAGGTGAAGGTGACGGAGCTAGAAGCCACTCTCAAGGCGAAGAACGAAGAGCTTGCCACGCTCCAGCGCGAGTGTGAGAAGGACGCCCTTGCCCATGGTGAGCTGCAGGGTCGTCTCCTCGAGAGGGGCAAAGAGCTGAGCGCCGCCAAAGATTCAAATGCTGATCTGGAGCTGAAGCTGGCCACGCTGACTGAGACGCTGGACGGCGCCAAGAAGCGGGAGGAGGACTTGAAAGGGGAGATCAAGGCCAACGAGGCATTGCTGACGAGGGCCGCCGAGACCCAGAACACCTTCAGGGACACTGTGGAGCTCTGGACGGAGGGCCTCGTCAACATCGCTGCAGTCATCGACGAGGAGCTGGCGCGGCTGGAATTGGAGGGCTTCGGGTACTCCTCCGACGAGAACCTCCAGCCCAGCGCCAAGCTCACTCTGTTCTTCAAGGGCGTGGCGACGGCTCTCCAGCAACTCCGGGAAAGGATCCCAAAGCAGCTGGCCGACGAGTCGCGCACGATCTGCGCCAGAGTTCTGGAGAAGGTGTTGGTGAAGGTGGTCTTCCGCACCCCAGGCCTCAACCTCACCAACGTCCTCAAGAAGCTGCCGGCGGGTGCTGATCTTGAAGAGCTCAGGGCCCTTGTCGCACCGATTGTGGACAAGGTGAATGAAGTCAAGAGGGTTGATGGCAGCCGCGTAGATTAGACTGCCTGTTTCTTCTTTTCCTTGCCGCTGCTAGACACGTTACGGGAACAATCTATTAGAGCGCGGCAAGTTACTTTTGTAATATAACTATATCTTGGGCAGTATTTGCTATGTTATTTCCTTTACTTGATTCCTTCCTTTGTATGCTTTTACCCTATGCTCCCAGGGAACTTGCCGGCGCAGGCACCCTTGCCGCGAGCGCTGAGTGCGGAACATCAGCAGCCTGCTGGCGGTGCTGCTTTCGGCAAGAAACCTTGTCGCAACTAGTCGCAGCACACTTAAGTTGTTGAGCGGACTCGAAACAAGGTAAGGGCGCAACTAGCTACGAATTGGTTCCTCCGCGCACAGGTTTTCCATACAAAGCATGGTCGTTCAAGGAAGATAACTTAAACAAAAAATTAAAACTGATTGTGCTCAAACTTTGGCAACTTAGCTTTTCTGTCGTTTTTCGTCCCGGCAAGGCGATACTTTCTTGAACGACGCCTGGTCCACACCATTATCTTCTCCTTCCCCCCTGGTGAACTTGTGGGCGAAGGAACCTTCTTTTTGAGGAAAAGAAAGAAGAGAAAATAAAGATGTGGAGCCTTAAGGCTCGTTATTGCTTACCGGGGGCAAGTGCTGCACAAAGTGTCAGATAATACATGCAAAAAAAAGAAAAAAAAAGCATGAAATTTGACAAGATGTGTGGAGCATATGATCTTTATTTATGCACGGGATCTGCACCTGGCTTTGTACAAAGGGTTACATGCAACAGCGGCAAGGCTTGTACAAAAGGTGGTTGCCGGAACGGGTTCCGGCAACCGCGCCTTATGGGTAAAACTTACGAAGATGGTCAATGTTCCAGGAGTTGCTCACCGGAAAGCCATCTTCGGTCTCAAGGCGGACAGCGCCGGGCCTAGTGACTCGTTTCACCCGATAAGGGCCTTCCCACTTCAGCGTCAACTTGTTGGAATTCTTGGCGGATTGAACGCGCCGAAGAACAAGGTCGCCTTCCTCGAGACTTCTAGCATTGACTTTGCGGCTATGGTAGCGGCGCAAAGCTTGCTGGTATCGAGCAGCTCGTACAGCAGCCTGAAGACGATCTTCCTCAAGGAGCAGCGCGTCATCTTGTCGCAGCTGCTCTTGCTCAAGCTCATCATAGGCGAGCAATCGAGGCGATCCATATATGAGTTCTGTGGGGAGAACTACCTCCGCTCCATAGACTAGAGCGAAAGGTGTCTGGCCAGTGGCTCGATTTGGCGTCGTCCTGATCGACCAAAGAACCACCGGAAGCTCCTCAATCCAATTCTTTCCGCACTTGTGCAGCCTGTCAAAAGTCCTGGTCTTGAGCCCGCGCAGCACTTCAGCGTTTGCCATCTCCGCTTGACCGTTGCTTCTCGGGTGAGCAACAGAAGCGAAGCAGACCTTGGCGCCAAGATCTTGGACGTACTGCATGAAGGTGCGGCTCGTGAATTGTGTGCCATTGTCGGTGATGATCCTGTTAGGGACTCCGAAACGGCAAACAATCGACCTGAAGAACTTGACTGCTGACTGTGCTGTCACCTTCCTCACTGCTTCCACTTCCGACCACTTTGTGAACTTGTCGATTGCGACATACAAGTACTCAAAGCCCCCGAATTCTCGGGGAAAGGGGCCGAGGATGTCGAGCCCCCAGACCGAAAATGGCCAGGATAAAGGGATCGTCTGGAGAGCTTGAGCTGGCTGGTGTATCTGCTTGGAGTGGAACTGGCACGCTTCACACTTGGTTACTTGTGCAGTTGCATCCTGGAGAGCTGTTGGCCAAAAGAAACCTTGCCGGAATGCTTTGCCGGCAAGTGCTCTTGCGCCAATGTGATGACCACATATGCCTCCATGTATCTCCGCCAACAGCTTCTGTCCATCTTCCCGAGGGATGCATTTCAATTTCACTCCGTTGAATCTTCTTCTGTACAGTATGTCGTCGACAAACTGGTACATACTTGATTGTCGGGCTACTCTCTCTGCTTCTTCTTGCTCTTCGGGAAGTTCTCCTGTCTGAAGGAAACGGACAATCAGCTGCGCCCATGCTGGAGCTTGCGGCTCAACAACAAGGACTAAGGGAACAAATGCTGCTGCGGGAACATCTGCTTCTACGGCAAGAACCTGCGGTTCAGCCGAAGCTTGATGTTCCCCGGCAAGCTTGCCGGAGCAAAACTTGTCGGGAGCATCTGCTTCAACGGAACAAACCTTAGGGCTTGTCAGAGCAGACTGCTCCTCAGCACTCTTGGTGTTGATCTTGGGGACCTTCTTGGCGGCGGCTTCGGGGAGCTCTGCCGGAAAGTAGTCACCGGAAATCAACTTCCTCTTTTTGTTCTGTCCAGATGATGGTGTTACAGACGGTTGAGTCAGCTTGAGCACAAAGATCCCTGGTTCCACAGGTAAGTTTAATGCAGGGCATTTTGACAGGCCATCGGCAACATCGTTCTGGGCTCTTGGAACATGTTCCATCTGCAGGCCGTCAAAATGCTCTTCCAACTTTCTCACTTCATCGATGTAAGCTTCCATCAACGGACTCTGATAATCTTTGTTTACTTGGCGGACGACAAGCTGCGAGTCACCCTTGACAATAAGCTTCTTGATCCCAAGGTCCGCCGCGATCCTGAGTCCGGCAAGCAAACCTTCATACTCTGCAGTATTGTTGGTCGCTTGCTCCTTGGGAAAGTGCATCTGGATCACGTACTTGAGGTGCTCTCCGGTGGGTGCGACAAGTAACACGCCCGCACCGGTGCCTTGCAGCGAGAAGGCACCATCAAAGTACATGATCCATTCTTTGCTTGCTTCCTTGACGGGGATGCTCGTCTCTGGAGTTTCTTCATCAGGTGTTGGCGTCCACTCTGTTATGAATTCTGCCAATGCTCGGCTCTGGATAGTTGAAGTACTCTCAAACTTGAGGCCAAAGCTTGACAATTCCAGTGCCCACTCGACAATCCTGCCTGTTGCTTCTGGATTCTGCAATATCCTCTTCAACGGAAAGCGAGTGACAACTGTGATCTCATGTGCTTGAAAGTAATGGCGCAGCTTTCTCGAGGCCATGAGAAGACCGAAAAGCAATTTCTGCACACCAGAGTACCTTGATCTAGCCCCCTGAAGAAGGGAACTGACAAAGTAAACTGGGCGCTGCACCATTTTCTTCTGCTTCTCTTCTTGTAGCTGCGCAGATCCATCCTTGTCGGGACCAGAGCTTGTCGGGGAAGCCCCCTGCTTGTCGCTGGACGCGCTTGTCGTGGCCGCTGGCTCATCATCCGCCTCCCTTTCCGCTACTAACGCAGCACTAACCACTTGATTGGTTGCCGCTAGATACAGCAACAACTTCTCTTGTGGCTTAGGTGCGACAAGTATTGGAGTGGAGGACAGGTATCTCTTCAAGTCCTGTAGCGCAGCCTCCGCTTCCGGAGTTCATTTCATTGGACCTGCCTTTTTCAATATTTTGAAAACTGGCTGGACGCGCTCAGCAGACTTAGAGATAAACCTGCTGAGAGCATCCACGCAGCCGGCAAGCCTTCGCACATCTTTGACGTGCTTCGGTGCTTCAATCTGGTCAATGGCCTTGATCTTGTCAGGATTAGCTTCAATCCCCCGCTGAGATACGAAGAACCCGAGAAGCTTGCCGGAGGGGACTCCAAACACGCACTTCTCAGGATTGAGTTTGAGGTTGATCTTGCGCAGATTTGCAAAGGTCTCATCCAAATCTTGAATCGGAGTTGCTCTGTCTTTGCTCTTGACCACTATGTCATCCATGTAAGCCTCTACATTTCTGTGCAACTGTGGATCAAAAGCTTCGTGAACTACCCTTGCAAATGTTGAACCAGCATTCTTTAGTCCGAAAGGCATCGTACAAAGCAGTACGTGCCACATGGAGTAATGAATGTGGTTTTCTCCTCATCCTCTTCTGCCATGAAGATCTGATGATATCTTGAATATGCATCAAGAAATGAAAGCAAATCACATCCCGCCGTGGAGTCGACAATCTGGTCAATGCGCGGCAAGGGAAATGGATCTTTGGGACAAGCTTTATTAACATCAGTGAAGTCAATACAAAGCCTCCATTTCCCGTTTGCCTTGCGCACGACTACAGGATTGGCCAGCCACGTAGGATGGAGCACTCCTCTAACAAGGCCTGCTGCTTCCAATTTCTTGATCTCTTCTGCGATGAATTATTGGTGCTCCACTGCTTGTTTTCTGACTTTTTGCTTGACGGGCCGCGCGTGAGGACAAACGGCAAGGTGGTGCTCAATTACTTTCCTGGGAACACCGGGGATGTCAGATGGTTGCCATGCAAACACATCGACATTCGCCCACAGGAAAGCAACGAGCGCGCTTTCCTATTTAGGATCGAGCGTGGCACTGATGGTGAAGGTACCACCAGTGCCGTCCTCCTTGGCGGCCACTTTCTTGGTTTCTGGTGGAGCTGCCTTCGCCTTCTTACACTTGCCGGTGGAGCTCGATGGTGTGTCCTCGATGGTAGCGCAGCACTCCGAAGAGGTGCGCTTGCCGGAGTGGGCACCAGAGCTCTTGCCGGACTTGGTCTTCTTCTTCCCCTCGGGAGCTTCAGCGGCAACTGGTTTGCGATCTACTGCGGCTGCTGCTTCCCGGTAAATCTTGTCGGTACAGATAAGGGCATCTTTCTTGTCGCCAGGGACAGAGATGACGCTTATCGGACCTGGCATCTTGAGCACGTTGTAGGCATAGTGAGAGGCTGCCATGAACTTGGCGAGCGCTGGACGGCCGAGTATCCCATTGTAGGGCAATGGGAAATCAGCAACGTCAAAAGTGACTTTCTCTGTTCTGAAGTTCAGCTCGCTGCCAAATGTCACTGGCAATGTGATCTTCCCCTTCGGCTTGCTCCTTCCTGGATTGATTCTTTGGAATGTACCAGTCTCTTCGAGCTCGCTGTCGGGGATTTGGAGTTTCCTGAGTACCGCTGAGGAGATCAGGTTCAAGCCGGCCCCGCCGTCAACTAGCATCTTTGTGACCTTGAGGTTGCGGATAGTTGGTGAAACCAACATCGGCAAGCACCCGACCGCAGTTATGCGATCAGGGTGGTCCTCAATGTCAAAGATGATAGGCGTGCTGGACCACTTCAGAGGCTTGCGTGACTCAACTGGTGGTTCTGCTGCATTAACTTCCCGCACCCACTGTTTGAGCTGGCGATGCGAGGTATGCACACAAGCACCACCGTCAATGCACAGAACCTCTGTTGCTTTCTGAAACTCCTACTCGTCGGCCTCGTCATCATCCATGTCCTCATCTTCATCTTCATCTTCATCCTTGTCGCGGCCACGGGGAGGCCTGTCTCCTTGCCGCTGCTTGGCCTTGCCGCGGCGTCCTTCCCGGCCGGGACGCTTCTTGCCGGATCCACCAGTACCTTCCTGGACCTTCTCCTTGTCGCGTCGCTCGTATTCAGCTTTCTGCTGTTCAACAAGCTGTTCAACTTTCTTGCAGCTCTGGAGATCGTGACCCTTGGTGCGATGGATCTTGCAATATTGCTTGGCGGAGCCGTCCTGCTTATCGGCGGCCGCCACAAGTTCTGCTTCCTTGGCGCCACCTCCGTTGCCGGACTGCTCAACAGCTACCACATCTTTTCCTTTCCTCCTTCTGTTGTTCCGCCGCCGGTTTTTCTTTGCCGGGGCAGCCTCCTCACTGTCAGATCCTCCTGCTCCTGCATTCTCTCCGGGGAGTTTCCTCCCTTCCTCAGCACGTGCGCACTTGTCGGCCAGGGCGTAGAGCTCACTGACATCTCTTATCTTACACATCGCCATCTCCTCCTGCATCCTGCGGTTACGCACGTTCTGATGGAACGCGCTGATGACCGCGGCAGGGTGGACATCTGGGATGTTGCGCTGCACTTGGTTGAATCTCTGAATATACTTGCGCAGGGGTTCTACTTCCTTCTGGGCGAGCAGATGAAGATCGCTCTCCTGGCCATGGGGCTTGTGGCCGCCTGTGAAGGCGCCGATAAACTGATGGCACAGATCCGCCCATGAGGAGATGGAGTTGTCCGGCAAGTGCATGAGCCAGGATCTGACATTGGGTTGAGCACCAGTGGGAAGTAGTTGGCAAGGATCTTCTCGTCACGCCCCCTGGCAGCTTGCACCGCGATGGTGTAGATGCTGAGGAACTCCGACGGATGCAACCTGCCATCATACTTCTCTGGTACATCTGGCTTGTAGTTCTTGGTACTGGGCCACTGGACTTGCCGCAGCTCACGAGTGAACGCAGGGCAACCTACCACGTACGGCAAGTCGCCTGGTTCCCCTGGCGCATGCATGTCGACAGCGGGCCCAGCGCGCTGGTCTAACTGACGCCGCGCTTCTCTTCGATGCTCGATGCGAGTACGAGCGTCCTCTTGCTGTCGTTCTTGAAGAACTTGGCGCTGATCGCGACGAGCTCGCGGATCTGACGACGCCGTGGAGTCGGTGTCAAGGTTGACCCGGCGAGTCGGCGATCTTGGCCTTCGGGGCGGGGAGTGCACGGTGGTTGCACCTCCACCGGTCTTGTCGCCATCGGCTCGCGTCCGGCAATCTTGCCGCGGCTGCGATGTAGCTGGCTGCCGTGGAGTGTCGCCGTTGGCGAAGCCGATGAGGCTCTGTATGGTGTCCCTCCAATCGTCGATCTTGTCCGCCGTTGGAGGGTAATCCAGGAGCAGTTGAGCTCGGGCCAACGCTTCTTCTGGAGTCTTCGGTGCCGGCGGTGAACGATGCGAGGAGCGGGATATGCTCGGACTTCCAACTGGGTTGGAAGGAGCAGTACCCCGTCCAGGCGACCGCACCTCACTCGTGCCAGCATGCTGGCGTGCATGCTGGTCTTGAACGCCCCGAGATCCACTAGCTTGTCCTTGTTCTAACGCGAGTATGGTGCTGCGAGCGCCATGACACTGTCGATCCCGCGCCTCGTGAGATGGGCGGTGGTGCGTGTACGGACGCCGAAGTTTGCGGGGCCTTGTCCTTGGATCTGGTAACAACGTGAGCTCCCTCGTCGGCACCCGTTCCTCCGCCGGCGTCTACCCCACCACCCATTTGCTCCAGTGGCGGTGGGATCGATGCGGACAGAGCAGCCACCTCCAAAGCCTTCTTCTTCGGTGGCATGTCAATGAAGATGATGAAACAGATGAAGATCTGGCTCGCGTGAACGCCGGATCGGGTTCACACAACCTCGACGCCCCCTACCTGGCGCGCCAAAGATGTCATGGGAAACGAACACCTATGGGGCAGGGCCCCTTTTCGGTCTGGCAGGGAGCGGAGGGCGCACGAAGAGCGGATCGAGGCGGAGCACGCGAGCGATTTTACCCAGCTTCGGGGCTCTCCGGAGAGATAATACTCCTACTGCTGCTTTGTGGTTGTATTATGTTCTTGCTCGAGATCGTGAGAGTGTTCTGGTTTCGAATGAGTCGAACCCCCTCTACGTTGCGCATGGGCCTCCTTTTATAGGCTCAAGGGGTCACCGACAGGTGGCAACGCATGCGGGGGTAAAAGTGTAAAAGGTGTGGTTGGTACAACTGCCATCTACAGTGGATCCTACCTAACTCTAACGGCAGGGGACAAGGGCATTAAATGCCCGTCCGCGTCGCCCAAACAGTGCAGAAAAGCGACCATTAGGGATGCCACCGTTCGCCATGATGGCCATCTCGTCATCTCCACTTGCCACCTCGCACCGCTTGGCTGCACAGCTTCTCGCCACGTGCGCCTGGAACGGTCCTGCGGCGACACGTTGACGAATGCATTGGAGCGTGGGCACAGAGTGGTGGCCTCGCCGCGGCAAGCGCCTTGCCGCGGCCGTTGTCTTGTCGCGCCCGGAAGCTTGTCGCTTGCCGGGTCTTGCCGGGAAGCGCGGCGCGTCGCGGCAAGTTTCTTGGAATGCCTTGGTTGGCCTTCCCGGCAAGCTCCTCTTGCCGGGGCCTTGTCCTGCCCGGCAAGCTCCTCTTGCCGGGGTCTTGTCTTCTCAGTTAAAACACTTTGTTCTTGAATGGCATCAATAGGAACTATGGATGATCTTGGCGGGCACCCGGCAAGCCTTGCCGCGGGGCGCTGCGACTGCCCATGCACAAGTTCGGGATACTAAGGTACCCCTACTTTAGTACACCAACAGAACCCTTCTGGGATTTGATGATCCATTACTTCATCTGTGAAGCATAGTGGGTGTGTGGCGCCTCTGTATTGGGCTATATCACGACGTAGCTCAAACGAGCATTGTCTACTGTGTTCAGCCCGGCCGGACTTGTTGTATCCGGTGCGACGGTTGTCGTCGTGTATCGTGGGGCGCCCACACGATCTGTAGATTGATCTTGATTGTCTTGCCTTATCCTCCAATATATCTCGCAAGTCCGGCGCATTCCCCCGTGGCTTTGTACTTTTCGAGCGATGCCGGGGTACGGCTTTAGTGGAGGGCCTAGAGGCCTCTCTGTCGCAGCCACGAGGTGGCCGGTCGGCCGTATTGTGCGCTGGTGACGTAGGTTTATATGCTTCCTCCTCTAATCGGGGCAGCAGCTTGCATTTGGGGTAGCTTTTGGAGGGGCGTTCGAGTTCATACTCTTCGGCCGCGAGGACTTCGGTCCATCTGTCGGCTAGCAGATCTTGGTCAGCTCTAATCTGTTGCTGCTTTTTCTTGAGGCTGCTTGCCGTGGCCATAAGCCTGCATTTTAAATGCTCTTGTTCGACGGGATCCTCAGGCACGACGAATTCATCGTCGTCGAGGCTTGCCTTGTCTCCGGAGGGAGGCATGTAATTATCGTCCTCTACCTCTTCGTCTGCCGCTCTCTCGTGAGGGCTGGCTTCTCCGTCCTCCTGTGCTGAATCTTGCTGGAGGGGGTTGTCTTCGGCACTGTCCGGGGTGTTATTGTCTCCGGTGCCAGAACCTCCATTCTTGCTTTGGCGGGATTTAGAGCGGCGCCGCTGACGCCGGCGCTTGGTCTGTTTCTTGAAGGGATCTTCCTCCGTTGTTCCCTCGCCATTCCCATCCTTTGGGATGTCCACCATGTATATGTTGTATGACGAGGTGGCTTTCCAGTGCCCCGTAGGCGTTGGTTCTTGGTCGTCTCCGGCATCGTCGTCCATACCGTCGATGTCTTCGGAGTCGAAGTCTAGCATGTCGGTTAGGTTGTCGATAGTGGCTACAAAGTGGGTGGTGGGTGGGCTTTGAATTTCTTTGTTGTCCGCATCCCAACCGTCCTGATCGCAGTCCGGCCAGGGCTCTCCTGATAGTGAGAGATACTTTAGCGAATTCAGGATGTCGCCAAAAGGCGAGTGCTGAAAGATGTCCACAGCGGTGAACTCCATGATCGGCGCCCAATCGGACTCGATCGGTAGGGGCGCGGGAGGTTCGGAGTCCGGCGAGGAGTCCGGCACCTCGGAGTCACGGGCTTCACAAGGGACAGGGTCGGTATTTGGCTCCATCGCCGTAGAGGTAGTAGCTGAAAGGATCGATATGGTTGACTAGAGGGGGGGTGAATAGGCAACTAACAATTTTTATGCTTTTCTTTACCAAATTAAACTTTGCAACAAAATAGGTTGTCTAGATGTGCAACTAAGTGAGCAACCTATATGATGCAATAACAACTAGCACACAAGCAAGCAAAGGATGTAAAACAAGTAGGCTTGCAAAAGTAAAGGCACGAAATAACCAAGAGTGGAGCCGGTGGAGACGAGGATGTGTTACCGGAGTTCCTTCCTTTTAAAGGGAAGTACGTCTCCGTTAGAGCGGTGCGGAGGCACAATGCTCCCCAAGAAGCCACTAGGGCCACCATATTCTCCTCACGCCCTCACACAATGCGAGATGACGTGATTCCACTATTGGTGCCCTTGAAGGCGGCGACCGAACCTTTACAAGTAAGGTTGGGGCAATCTTTAACAATCGGAGGCTCCCAACAACAACAACAACAACACGAAGCTTCACCACAATGGAGTATGGCTTCGAGGTGACCTCAACCGTCTAGGGTGCTCAACACCCAAGAGTAACAAGATCCGCAAGGGATAAGTGGGGGAAATCAAATTTCTCTTGGTGGAAGTGTAGATCTGGGCCTTCTCAACCAATCCCGAGCAAATCAACAAGTTTGATTGGCTAGGGAGAGAGATCGGGCAAAAATGGAGCTTTGAGCAACAATGGAGCTTTGGGGGAAAGAGGTAGGTCAACTTGGAGGAAGAAGACACCTTTATATAGTGGGGGAACAAATCCAACCGTTACCCCACTGAGCAGCCCCGCACAGGGCGGTACTACCGCTAGGATAGGGCAGTACTACTGCTGAGAGCGGTACTACCGCTCCCTACCCAGCGGTACTACCACGCTGGTGAGGAAGACATGCCACTATCCCCATAGCGGTACTACCGCGGGAGTAGGAGCGGTACTACCGCTTGGAGCGGTACTACCGCTTCTACTACCGCTTGTAGTGCCGCAAAACCCGACACGAGAAAACACCACTCTCGAATCGAGGCGGTAATAGCGCGGTACAGCTGCGGTACTACGGCCGAAGCCCGTGAGCGGTACTACCGCTCTGTGGAGCAGTACTACCGCTGAGAGCGGTACTACCGCTCCGTGGAGCAGTACTACCGCTGGAGGGCTTCGGCGGTACTACCGCTGGAGACCGCGGTACTACCGCTGGCACAGGGCGAAGCAGGTACGGAGGAGAAGTTGCAGCTCCAAAGATGCAAAAGGAAGACGACGGGTGTGATAGGGATGTGTACGTGTTGATTCCACCCTAGCCTTACCAAAGCGGACCCCCTCTTAATAGTACGGTGACTCCTACGAAACTAGTCCACCAACAACGAACCGAAGGAGCTACACCGTCTTGAATAAAACACCGAGGGGAGGAAATTGTCTCGTGCCAATGGATGATTCTCTGAAAGAACTTAATGCACACGATTAGTCCGCAAAAGCATTGTCATCAATCACCAAAACCACTAGGGGATAAATATGCCCTTACAATCTCCCCCTTTTTGGTGGATTGATGACAATACGGGATTTGCACAAGCATGATATAGAGTAAACATACAAAACCCACCGTCCTAAATGTAGATGGGCTCCCCCTAGATGTGTGCTATCTAGATAAGTGCTTTGGACTGCACAGCACACATACTAGGATCAATGCTCCCCCTACATTTTAGAGACCAACAAACTAAGCAAGGTATATGAGAGCAGCATAGATGATATAGCAAGAAAATCAGGCAACTCATAAGCTAGATAGTGACATAGATAATGATACTGGAAGGATAAGGTAGCATATGTCTCACACCATATGACTCGAACTTAGGTCTCACAGACAAACCAACCACATGCGAGGAAAACATGAACAAGAGACGAAAGACACAACTCGCAAATCCCTAAACTCTCTCCTCCTTTGGAATCGAGACACCAAAAAGGAGAGGGAGTGTTGCTACGGCTCTAGGTGAGAGCAAATGAGGGACACACGCATCAGAGCCCAGCGGAAGCATCGGCACCACCGTCGTCAGTCTGGAAGTGCTCGGCATCAGAATCGGTCCACGGGCAGTGCTGCTGAATCCACTCCTCCTCCTCG
This sequence comes from Triticum timopheevii, assembly GCA_963921465.1. Classification (NCBI taxonomy): domain Eukaryota; kingdom Viridiplantae; phylum Streptophyta; class Magnoliopsida; order Poales; family Poaceae; genus Triticum; species Triticum timopheevii. Next base: position 445,812,136 of record OY997272.1, read on the forward strand.
GTAAGCTGGTCCTCAGATCCACTGTTGACTGTAGCACCCAACTGACGCATGAGCTCCTTGTGACGACCTCGAGCCTTCTTCTCAGCAACGTGAGTCATGTACTGACCGTGAGCCTCCATGCAGAACAACTTCTTCATCTTAGACTTGAGCTTCTTAGCCCAAGAGGGCTCTGCCTTAGAAGGCATGTAGTCATCATCCTCATCATCATCAGCTGCAGGCTCCTCCTCTGTCTCCATGGCAGCAGCAGACGAAGGAACTCCAGTCCTAGGGGCCTGAGTGCCCCAGTTATCCTTCTTCCTCAGACGCTTGACATCGTGAGAGATCAACTCTCCAGACTCCAGAGGCACCTTTGGGTAAACATGATCCCAGGCCTTCTCAATGAGCAGCATGATGAACGGGCCATAGATCGAGCACTTGCGCTCGGAAATAGCAGATAGTAGCTCGGACCACATAACATGAGAGATATCCAAAGACTCTCCGGTGGGCTGTGTCTTCTCACGCTGGCAGAAAAGAAGCATGTCCACGAGATAAGAGTGAACCTGGTCCACATTCCCGATGCGAGGGAACAGAGTCTCTCTAAAGATGTGGTGAAGGATATCCCGATAGGCAGGCAGCTCATAGGTTTCCTTCTTTGTCTCATGGTTGATCCTCAGAGTGTAGTAGGGCCAGAGTGCTTGCTTGTGAGTGGCATTGGGGCGGCCGTGAGGGCGAAAGCCGATAGGAGACTCAAGGCCTAGATCTTGCACCCCAATCAACTGCATGAACGCTTTCCACTTGACTGAAAGCAACTTGCCATTTGTCATACAGGTCAGAGTCCTGTCCTCATCAGTCCCAAGGTGAACCGTGGCATAGAATTGGGCCACCATATCAGCATCAAAGTCCTTGTTGAATTTCATGATCCCAAGAATGTTCAGTTGAGTGCACATCTCAAGAGCTTCACCAAAGTAGTCAGGGTCTTGCTCCATATGGTCGGTGTCGATGGAGTGCACGTTGACATAGAAATTCTTCTTGGCTTTGAGAACATCAAAGAAGATGGCAAACTGGCACCTGTTCCAGAATGGACGATTGACCAAAGTGGGATCTTGGTCAGCTTCATACGGGTTACGGCTGCGCCTAGCCCAAAACTCCTTCGGCGGCATTTCTGGCACGGTTTTCCCTGGCTTTGGCTTGACCCCAGCCTTCTTCTGGAGTTGACGTGGAGGTGGAGGTGGAGGTGGAGCACTTGAAGACCCTTCGGTAGGCTCGGTGGTGCGGTAGCGCTTGGACGTGGCACGTCCGGGGTTGACATGACGAGCCTAATGCTCAGGGACCTCATCACCTGGAACCACACACGAGAACACGCAAACAACCAGAAAGAACGAGCATAAGCCACAAAACACGAGCAAAAAGATCACTGAAAGGTATAAGTAGAGTGAAAGTTGGTAGAGAGCGGTAGTACCGCGACCAGCTAGCGGTAGTACCGCAACCAGCTAGCGGTAGTACCGCCACAAGCGTTAGTATCGCTCCACAGGGAGTGGTAGTACCGCTCCAAGCGGTAGTACCGCCCTGGAGAGGGCGGTAGTACCACTCGGGACGGGGAAACAACAGTTTCCTACTACCATGATCAGATCCGGCACTACCATCCTACCAAATTCAAAATACTCCAACCAAACATCAATCCAAACTGCCTAGAAGCATTCTCCATCCTACTCAAGCCTAGATTTGGCCAAAAATCTAGAGATGCAACTGCTACTGCCCCTAAGATGCTAGATTGGAAATCTAGACAAAAAGAACGAGAGAGCGGGGGCAATACCGGCATCCATGGCAAGAGGACAAGGTGGGGATCGTCTCCACCGAAGGGAATGGAGAGGGACGGCCCGGAGATGGAGATCCACCAGAGCCCTCCCGCGGCGTCGGTTGCTGGAGAGAGAGAGGAACAGACGGGGGGCGTGCGAATGGGTATGGGGAGAAGAAACTCCCCCTGCCCCCGATATAACCCCTGCCCGCGCCTCTCAGCGGTAGTACCGCGCTGGAGGGCGGTAGTACCGCTTGGAGCGGTAGTATCGCTCGCCAGCGGCGGTAGTACCGCCAGCAACCAAAAAAATGCTTCTAAACCAAAAAAAACACACGAAAAGAACGGGAAGGCAAAGACAAGAAAAACAAAGACCAACAAGACACCACAAACACGAACAATGAACCGGAACCCACTCCTTCAAAGCACAAACGAAAGAAGAGCGGGCTCTGGCCTCTCTCAAGAGAGGGCGGTGGCCGGAGCCACCTATGTTTGAGTCAATTGGTATGGCACCGCGAAGAATTATCCTTGGGCCCATGACCAAAACTCGTCTTTGAAGCACAAGTACCATCAAAAATGGCTAATGTGAAAGAGTTGATCGTTTTATGCATAATGGGGGGAGGGAGAGTTCATTGAGAGAACAACACTCCCCCTATGTCCATGCCTACACCTAAACTAGACAACAAGTTGAGTGTGGTGGGGGGTGCACGGGTTCAAGTCACATTGCTCAAATCAATGATATTTAGCTCATGCCTTAACTCGCGAAATCTTGCTTCATCCAAGGGCTTCGTGAAGATATCTGCAAGGTTATCATGAGTGTTGACATACTTGAGCTCGATCTCCCCTCGCCTAATGTGATCCCGGATGAAGTGATACCGAATCTCAATGTGCTTCGTCTTGAAGTGTTGCACCGGGTTGAGAGAAATCTTGATGGCACTTTCATTATCACACCAAAGAGGCACTTTGTCACAAATGACACCGTACTCCTTTAAAGTTTGCCTCATCCATAGGAGTTGAGCACAACAACTACCGGCCGCCACATACTCCACTTCGGTGGACGACAGAGACACACAACTTTGCTTCTTGGAATACCAACTTACCAAAGAGCAACCAAGAAATTGGCACCCTCCGGAGGTGGACTTCGTATCCACTTTGTCTCCCGCCCAATCTGAATCCGTGAAACCTTCAAGCTTGAAGTTTGCTCCTCTTGGGTACCATAAGCCAAAGTTTGGGGTATGAGCCAAATATCGAAAGATTCGCTTGACCGCCACAAAGTGACTTTCCTTTGGTGCGGCTTGAAAACGTGCACACATCCCCACACTCAACATGATATCCGGTCTAGATGCACAAAGGTAAAGCAAGGAGCCAATCATGGAGCGATATACCTTTTGTTCCACCGCTTTACCATTGGGATCGATGTCAAGTTGGCACTTGGTAGGCATTGGTGTAGTAGCCGGCTTGACATCACTTAGCTTGAATCTTTTAAGCATGTCTTGAGTGTATTTGGCTTGGTTGATGAAGGTTCCTTCTCTTCTTTGTTTGATGTCAAAACCAAGGAAGAACTTCAACTCTCCCATCGAAGACATCTTGAACTTGGAGGTCATGAGAGCGGCAAATTCCTCATTGAAAGCTTTGTTAGGAGAACCAAAGATAATATCATCAACATATAGTTGGCATACAAACAACTCCCCGTTGACCTTCTTAGTAAAAAGAGTGGGATCGATTTTTCCTACTTCAAATCCACGATCTTGTAGCAACTCGGTAAGGTGGTCATACCACGCACGTGGGGCTTGTTTAAGGCCATAGAGTGCCTTATCGAGTTGATACACATGATCCGGGAAGTAGGGGTCCTCGAACCCGGGGGGTTGCTTGACATAAACCAACTCATTAATAGGACCATTAAGAAAAGCACTTTTCACATCCATTTGTTGCAACTTAAAGTTGTGATGGGAAGCATAGGCAATCAACAAACGTATGGATTCAAGACGAGCAACGGGAGCAAAGGTTTCACCGTAGTCGATACCCTCGACTTGGGAGTAGCCTTGCGCTACCAATCTCGCCTTGTTGTGAACGATGTTCCCATGAGCATCTTGCTTGTTCCTGAAGATCCACTTGGTCCCAATGACATTGTGGTTCCCCAATGGCCTTGGCACCAATCCCCATACTTTGTTGTACTCGAAGTTGTTGAGTTCTTCATGCATGGCATTGAGCCAATCCGAGTCTTCGAGCGCCTCATAGACCTTTTGGGGTTCAACACAAGAGACAAACGCGTGATGTTCACAATAGTTTGCTAATTGTCTACGAGTGCTTACCCCCTTTCTTAGGCTTCCAACCACATTTTCCATGAGATGGCCTTGGGTGGTGAGCTTGGAAGCAATCTTCGCGGCACTACGCTCTAATTCCACCTCGGATGTGGAGGGAGGAGGGTTGACTTGATCATCTTGAGCGCCGTCTTGAGCTTGTTCTTGATCTTGAGCTTGCTCTTGAGCTTGAGTTTGCTCTTGATCTTGAACTTGCTCGAGGGGGAGAACTTGACCTTGGGCATCATTTTGAGGTTCACCACCATCTTGAGGTTGATCTTGCCCTTGGTCTTGTTCACAAGGTTGAGGGCCTTCACTTTGTTCTTCGGAAGCGTGTGGGTCTTGATGAGGTGATGGCTCTACTTGAGTAGAGCATTGTCCTTCTCCTTCGGCCACAAGGGGTTCCTCAATGGGTAGGATTTGACCAATACCCGTTCTTCTTATGGCTTGGGGAGGAATTTCATCACCTACATCACAAGTACCACTTTGCGCCACTTGGGAGCCATTATTTTCGTCAAACTCCACGTTACACGTCTCCTCAATGAGTCCGGTGGACTTGTTGAGGACACGGTAAGCGTGAGAGTTTGTAGCATAACCAACAAATTTAGACAAACGAACACCTTTCTTGAGAATGAAACACTTACAACCGAACACCCGGAAGTACTTGAGGTTGGGCTTGTTGCCGGTGAGTATCTCATAAGGAGTCTTGTTCAAGCCTTTGCGAAGATAGAGCCGATTGGATGCATGACATGCGGTGTTGATGGCTTCGGCCCAAAAGTTGTACGGAGACTTGAACTCCGCCATCATGGTCCTTGCCGCATCCATCAACGTCCGGTTCTTCCTCTCCGCAACACCATTTTGTTGAGGGGTATATGGTGCAGAATATTGATGCTTGATCCCCTCATCATCTAAGAAACTCATCCAAGGTGTAGTTCTTGAACTCGGTGCCGTTGTCACTTCTTATTGTCAAGATCTTTGCATCATGTTGATGTTGAGCTTCATTTGCAAAGTCAATGACGGTTTGTTGAGTCTCACTCTTCCTCTTGAAGAAGTATACCCAAGTGTATCTTGAATAATCATCCACAATCACCAAGCAATACTTTCTCCCTCCAAGACTATCAAAAGATGGAGGCCCGAAAAGATCCATGTGAAGGAGCTCCAAGGGTCTCTTCGAGTAGATGATGGTTGAAGGAGGGTGAGCCTTTTCATGAAGCTTTCCTTCGATACAAGCACTGCAAGCACGATCTTTGGCAAAACTAACATTTTTTAGTCCACGAACATGGTCCCCCTTGAGAAGACTTTGCAAAGATCTCATATTGACGTGGGCTAAACGGCGATGCCAAAGCCATCCCACGTCAACTTTAGCCATTAGGCATGTCGCGGTCTTAGTGGGTCGCTCCGAAAAGTTAATCACATAGAGACCATTCTCGACATGCCCAACAAAGGCTACTTTAAGAGTCTTGCTCCACAAGAGGGCCACGGTATCAATATCAAAGAATGTAGCAAAGCCCATGAGTGCAAGTTGACGAACGGAAAGTAAGTTGAATGCAAGGGACTCAACAAGCATGACTTTCTCGATCGTTAGATCATGAGAAATGACAACCTTGCCGAGACCCAATACCTTAGAATGTGATGCATCACCCCACTCGACATTGGTGGGCATAGACGGAATCTCTTGCACGTCCACCACCAAGTCCTTGCTCCCGGTCATATGATTTGTTGCTCCACTATCGAGCAACCATGATCCCCCATCGGAAGCAAATACCTACATAAGATCAATGCTTGGTTTTAGGTACCCATTTATTAATGGGTCCTTTGATGTTAGTAACAAGGGTCTTGGGAACCCAAATAGACCATTCAATGTACTCATAAGAAGAACCAACAAATTTAGCATAAACATATCCATCACTAGCACGGCACAACACATATGACGGGTTAAAGTCGCCGACTTTGTTTGAGGAAATGCTTTTGCCCTTATGGACATCAACTCCCTTCACTTCCTTCTTCTTCTTAGGAGCACCCTCTCCCTCTTTCACAAACGTTTGTTTGAGAGGAGGAGGACGATTGGTCTTGTTGTTCTTCTTCTTCTTGCTCTTGGACTTGGGTGCAAACCCAATTCCTTCTTTGGCTACAACTTCCTTTTGATTGCTCAAAAGGTCGTTGAGGTTCTTCTCACCTTGAATACAAGACACGAGGCCTTTCTCAAGTTGATCCTTCAACTTGGCATTTTCCTCCACAGGATGCACATGCTCACAACATGGGTTAGTAGCACATGCATTATCAATTAATACCATATGAGGAAAGGTGGCCTTTTCCTTGATTAGCTTAACTTGGAGTTGAGCATGAGACTATTTGAGGTTAGCATGAGTACCCTTCAAGACTTTGTGGGCCTTGTCAAGTATCTCAAACTCCTCTTTGAGTCTAGCATGATCAACTCCAAGTTTAGCCTTCTCGGATGTTAGCACACGAGACACGACAAGAGCATGATCAAGATCTTTCTTTAACTTAGCATGGTCATCATTGTGTGACTCCTCAAGAGTCAAACGATGCACAAGCTCTTCCTCAAGAGCATTAGAGAGATCCGATATCTCATCGGCATAGTCACGACTATGACCTTCCATCTTGGAGATGGTTTCTTCGTGGGCCTCGATCATGTCATTGGCCTCACCAAGTTGTTCCAAGAGAGCAACAAAGTGCTTCTTGGACTTTCCCTTGAGCTTACTCATAAAAGACTCAAATTCATTCACTTCCTCATTAGACTCAACATGTTCATCAATGCAATCCTCCAAGGAGGGATTAGTAATGATGGTGGTTGTGATGTTGGGGGTTACCTTGTTTGAAGCTTTAGCCATGAGGCATATGGCGGTGATGTTTTCGTTGGGTGATTCGAAGAGAGACACCCGGGGAGTAGTAGCAATGGCAACGGACGCCATGGCCATTGCTTCTTCATTTTCATCATCATCGTCATCCTCTTGGTATTCTTCTTGAACCACCAACCCACGAGTGGTAGTCTTCTTGGCGACGTTGTTCTTGTTGGGGAAGGACTTAGCTTTGTCTTTTCAGATGAACTTGCCACCGTTGTCTTCCCGCTTCTCGTAAGGACAATCCGCAACGAAATGGCTCACATTGCCACAGTTGAAGCAAGTTCTAACTCGTTGCTTGCCCTTGACGCCACTTGAGTTGTTCTTGTTGAAGTTGGGTCTTGAACTCTTCTTGCTCCAAAATTGTCTTTAAGCAAGGGCCATGTGCTCATGGTAGTCAAACTTGGTGTCTTCGGGGTTGCTTTACTCATCTTCCACTTCTTCCTCTTCTTCCATAGTAACCTTGGCCTTCAAAGCAAGGTTAGGCTTCTTTGCTCTTTGAGAACGGAGCACCACATTGTCGGCGGTCTTGTCCAAGATGCTCATTGCAACGAACTCATCCAACACTTCACTTGAGGTCATGGAGTGGAAGTCCGGTCGTTGAAGAATGATGGAGGACATGGCCTTGTTGTAGGGCATCATGGCCTTGAGGAACTTCCGCTTGATCCAATTGTCATCCGTGTCCTTGCTTCCATGATCTTGAAGTGCGACCGCGAGTTTGGTCACTCTTCGAAAGAGCTCACGAGGTTCTTCATCTTCTTTCATTGGAAACTCATCGGCTTCATCTTGCACCACTTCATAGTTGGAGCGTTGAATGCTAGCACTTCCACGATAGAGACCCTCGACACATTTCCATGCTTCTTTAGCCATGACATGGGGTCGAAGATGAGGGAGATCTCCGGGAAGGATTGCATCTTGGATGATGAAGAGAGCACTCTCATTGAATTGATTGTCCACGGCTTCTCGAGGGGTGAAGTTGCTTGGGTCATGAGGATAAAAACCTTCTTCAATGATTCTCCAAAGGTTAGTGTTCACATGTTTTAAATGACGCTTAAAGCGATAGACCCAAGAATCAAAATCTTCATGTTTCTCATATTTAGGAGGAGGACCAGCATGATTCAAATGAGTGGAGGGGATTGGCCCTCCATAAACCGGGGGTTCCACATGGGCAAAGATGCCGGTACCATTTCAACCACTAATAGAAGGACTCTTATCAATGTTAGCTTCCCCCTTGTCGGAGGGAGCATCCATCACCTTGTTGGTGGGATCACCCACTTTCATCGGCGAGGTAGATTGTTTAAGTCCTTCTAGGAATTCCTTAAACATGTCCTTGACCTCGGTCATCATGGAGGTTTTCAATGTTTCCAAAGCAACATTGAATTCCTCACGTGAGATCGAGTTACCCCCATCTCCCGTAGATGAGATCGGATTCGCACCGGAGTGCTCTCCTACCTCATCTACGACATCAACCATACTCTTTGGACGGTAAAGTCCTAATAAAGAGACGAGGCTCTGATACCAATTGAAAGGATCGATATGGTTGACTAGAGGGGGGTGAATAGGCAACTAACAATTTTTAAGCTTTTCTTTACCAAATTAAACTTTGCAACAAAATAGGTTGTCTAGATGTGCAACTAAGTGAGCAACCTATATGATGCAATAACAACTAGCACACAAGCAAGCAAAGGATGCAAAACAAGTAGGCTTGCAAAAGTAAAGGCACGAAATAACCAAGAGTGGAGCCGGTGGAGACGAGGATGTGTTACCGGAGTTCCTTCCTTTTAAAGGGAAGTACGTCTCCGTTAGAGCGGTGTGGAGGCACAATGCTCCCCAAGAAGCCACTAGGGCCACCGTATTCTCCTCACGCCCTCACACAATGTGAGATGTCGTGATTCCACTATTGGTGCCCTTGAAGGCGGCGACCGAACCTTTACAAGCAAGGTTGGGGCAATCTCCACAACAATCGGAGGCTCCCAACAACAACAACAACACCACGAAGCTTCACCATAATGGAGTATGGCTTCGAGGTGACCTCAACCATCTAGGGTGCTCAACACCCAAGAGTAACAAGATCCGCAAGGGATAAGTGGGGGAAATCAAATTTCTATTGGTGGAAGTGTAGATCTGGGCCTTCTCAACCAATCCCGAGCAAATCAACAAGTTTGATTGGCTAGGGAGAGAGATCGGGCGAAAATGGAGCTTTGAGCAACAATGGAGCTTTGGGGGAAAGAGGTAGGTCAACTTGGAGGAAGAAGACACCTTTATATAGTGGGGGGACAAATCCAACCGTTACCCCACTGAGCAGCCCCGCATAGGGCGGTACTACCGCTAGGGTAGGGCGGTACTACCGCTGAGAGCGGTACTACAGCTCCCTACCCAGCGGTACTACCGCATTGGTGAGGAAGACAGGCCACTGGCCCCAGAGCGGTACTACCGCGGGAGTAGGAGCGGTCCAACCGCTTGGAGCGGTACTACCGCTTCTGCTACAGCTTGTAGTGCCGCAAAACCCGACACGAGAAAACACCACTCTTGAATCGAGGCGGTAGTAGCGCGGTACAGCTGCGGTACTACGGCCAAAGCCCGCGAGCGGTACTACCGCTCTGTGGAGCGGTACTACTGCTGAGAGCGGTACTACCGCTCCGTGGAGCGGTACTACCGCTGGAGGGCTTCGGCGGTACTACCGCTGGAGACCGCGGTACTACCGCTGGCACAGGGCGAAGCAGGTACGGAGGAGAAGTTGCAGCTCCAAAGATGCGAAAGGAAGACGACGGGTGTGATAGGGATGTGTACGTGTTGATTCCACCCTAGCCTTACCAAAGTGGATCCCCTCTTAATAGTACGGTGACTCCTACGAAACTAGTCCACCAACAATGAACCGAAGGAGCTACACCGTCTTGAATAAAACACCGAGGGGAGGAAATCGTCTCGTGCCAATGGATGATTCTCTGAAAGAACTTAACGCGCACGATTAGTCCGCAAAAGCATTGTCATCAATCACCAAAACCACTAGGGGATAAATATGCCCTTACAGCAGCCCCCGAGGCGGCGTCTACCCACCCATCCTCGATCGGCGCAGCCGGCTCCGAGTTAAGGGTCGGAGCGGACTCTTGTGCGGCCTCCAGGGCACTGTCCGGCAGCAGAGCTAGATCATGCCCATCGTGACAGTGCGGCGCGCACGCTTGTGGCTCGAATCCGTCGAAGATCAAGTCTCCGCGGATGTCGGCCGTGAAGTTCAAACTTCCAAATCTGACCTGATGACTAGGGGCGTAGCTTTCAATCTGCTCCAGATGGCCAAGCGAATTGGCCCGCAGTGCAAAGCCGCCGAATACGAAGATCTGTCCAGGGAGAAAAGTCTCACTCTTGACCGCGTCGTTGTTGATGATCGAAGGAGCCATCGGGCCTATATGCAACGACACAGAGGAACTCTCAGTGAAAGCACCAATGTCGGTGTCAAAACCGGCGGATCTCGGGTAGGGGGTCCCGAACTGTGCGTCTAGGCGGATGGTAACAGGAGACAAGGGACACGATGTTTTTACCCAGGTTCGGGCCCTCTCAATGGAGGTAAAACCCTACTCCTGCTTGATTGATATTGATGATATGGGTAGTACAAGAGTGGATCTACCACGAGATCAAGGAGGCTAAACCCTAGAAGCTAGCCTATGGTATGATTGTTGTTCGTCCTATGGACTAAACCCGCCGGTTTATATAGACACCGGAGAGGGCTAGGGTTACACAGAGTCGGTTACAATGGTAGGAGATCTACATATCCGTATTGCTAAGCTTGCCTTCCACGCCAAGGAAAGTCCCATCCGGACACGGGACGAAGTCTTCAATCTTGTATCTTCATAGTCTTGGAGTCCGGCCGACGGTGATAGTTTGGCTATCCGGACACCCCCTAGTCCAGGACTCCCTCAAGGACCATGCCTCTATAAATAGGACTAGCCACCACCATTGGAGGCAACTGAGCTTGGATCGGATCCATTCCACCAAGGCCGCCTCATCATCTCACCAAGCTTAAGAACACCTCTCCTCGGGAGGAAGTTCGTCCCTTGTACTTGTTCATCCTCAGCCTACAAGGCAATCCACCACACCACGCTGGAGTAGGGTATTACACCACAATGGTGGCCTGAACCAGTATAAACCCTTGTGTCTCTTGTTCTTTGAGTTCGTCGAGCTAGGCCTTGAGAACGTCGTGCGATCGAGCTAGAGAGAGAGATCTTCGTGCGCACCCCTGTGTTCGAACCTCAAGGGTTTGCCGGAATCCCGAATCCGACAAAGGTGGAGTCACATACCAAGCAACAATCCCCCGAAACAGTTTCGAAAATGGGGCTTCGAGCAAAGAGATCGAAATCTGTGGGTTTGAGCTCAAGAACACGGGAGAAAGAGCAATGGAGATTTTTTTGGAGGTAAGTGATGATGTGGGCTAAAGAGATAAGTGAGGGGGGGCACGTGGGGACCACAACCCACCAGGGCGCGCCTGGGGGTCCTGGCGCGCCCAGGTGGGTTGTGCCCACCTGGTGCACCTCCCTCTGGTATTATTTGCAGCGAGAATTCTTAAATATTCAGAAAAAAATCGTGTAAAATTTTCAGAGCATTCTGAGAACTTTTATTTTTGGGTCATTTTTTATTGCAATGGATATTCAGAAAACAGACAAAGCATGGCATTTTATTTTATTTAACTAATAAAAACAGAAAACAGAAAGTAGGCACGGAAGACAGCGCTTACTAAATTCATCAGTTTCATACCGTTCAAAAATGATCCATTAATAAGGTTGATCAAGTCTTATTAACAACCACTTTCGATTAGCATGAAACCAAAGAACTTTCATAAATCACTAAGTTACCTCAATGGGGATATGCATTTCCCGAACAATAAGTTTTTCATATTTCTTTTTGATAGTAGGTAGAGGTATTTGAAAACTTCCAATAGTGATTGTTGGAGATTTTTCAATAACATTAATACCATTCACTTGGAATTGTTTCTTCAGAAAGTGCACCGTATGCTCATTACCATTGATATGAAAAGTGACCTTGCTTTTATTGCAATTAATAACAGCCCCTGCAGTATTCAAGAAGGGTCTACCAAGGATAATCGACATGTTGTCGTCCTCGGGCATCTCAAATATAACAAAGTCAGTCAAAATAGTAACATTAGCAACAACAATGGGCACATCCTCACAAATACCGATAGGTATGGCAGTTGATTTATCAGCCATTTGCAAAGATATTTCAGTAGGTGTGAGTTTATTCAAGTCAAGTCCTTTATATAAAGAGAAAGGCATAACACTAACACTAGCTCCTAAATCACACAAAGTAGTTTTCACATAATTCTTTTTGATAGAGCAAGGTATAGTTGGTATTCCTGGATCTCCAAGTTTTTTAGGTACTCCATCTTTAAAAGTATAGTTAGCAAGCATAGTGGAGATTTCAGCTTCTGGTATTTTTCTCTTATTTGTGATGATATCTTTCATATACTTTGCATAAGGAGGCATTTTAAGGATATCAGTCAAGCGAGTACGCAAAAAGACTGGCCTCAGCATCTCAGCAAAATTCAAATTTTCATCATCTTTCTTTTTAGTTAACTTGGGTGGAAAAGGCATAGGTTTTTGAACCCACGGTTCTCTTTTTTTACCGCGTTTTCTAGCAATGAAGTCTCTTTTATCATATCTCTTATTCTTAGGTTGTGGGTTATCAAGATCAACAGGTGGTTCTATCTCAACATCATTATCTGGTTCTTTTTCATTTGGGTTAGAGTCTTCATGAACCTCATCATTATCTTTTTCATTATCACTAGGTGGATGTTCATTACCAGACTGAGTTTCAGCATCAGAGATAGAAGTTTCATTATCATTATGAGGAGGTTTCTCTATTTTAGGTTCACTAGAAGTATGCAAAGCCTATCATTTTTCTTTTTCTTTTTCTTTTTAGAAGGACTAGATGCACTAGTGTTATTTATTTTTTAATCTTTTTCTATTCTTTTCGGGTGTCCCTCAGGATAAAGTGGTTCCTGAGTCATTTTACCTCCTCTAGTTGCCACTCTAACAGCAAAGTCATGCATATTATGATTCATTTCATCAAGTAATTCTCTTTGAGATTTAGCAACTTGTTCTAATTGAGTTTGAACCATAGAAGCATGTTCTCCAACACCTCTAACATCATTTGAAATTCTAAATAACAAGTCACTCAAGCGAGCAATCATATCAGAATTATATTTTAGCTGTTTCATAACATTTGCATTGAAGTGATCTTGCTTTCTAATGTAGTTTTCAAACTCATAAAGGCATTGACTAGGATGCATATTGTGGGGATTATCATTTTCACTGAACTTCATAAGAGAATTTACCTCTACCACCTTAGGCAGTGGTGATGTATCAAGCCCATGTATTTCTTCAATAGGAGGTAAATTTTTAACATCCTCAGCTTTAATACCTTTTTCCTTCATAGATTTCTTTGCCTCTTGCATATCTTCAGGACTGACATATAATATACCCCTGTTCTTCGGAGTGGGTTTAGGCGGTGGTTCAGGGATAGTCCAATCATCATAATTTTTCAATATGTTATTCAATAATTCTTCAGCCTCTCCAACAGTTCGTTCCCTGAAAACACAACCGGCACAACTATCTAGGAAGTCCCTAGAAGCATCGGTTAGTCCATTATAGAAGATATCAAGTATTTCATTTTTCTTAAGAGGATGATCAGGCAAAGCATTAAGTAACTGGCAAAGCCTGCCCCAAGCTTGTGGGAGACTCTCTTCTTTAGTTTGCACAAAGTTAAATATTTCCTTTAAGGCAACTTGTTTCTTATGAGCAGGAAAATATTTTTCAGAGAAGTAGTAAATCATATCCTGGGGACTACGCACACAACCAAGAGCAAGAGTATTGTACCAAGCTTTACCATCACCCTTTAATGAGAACGGAAATAACTTGAGAATAAAGTAGTATCGAGTTTTCTCATCATGAGTAAAAAGGGTGGCTATATCATTCAACTTAGTAAGAAGTGCCACAACAGTTTCAGTTTCATAACCATGGAAAGGATCAGATTCAACCAAAGTAATTAACTTTGGGTCGACATAGAATTCATAATCCTTATCATCAACAAAGATAGGTGAAGTAGCAAACTTAGGATCACATTTCATTCTAGCATTCAAAGATTTTTCTTTATACTTGTGTAATAATTTCTCTAGATCATCTCTATCCTTACAAGCAAGAATATCTCTAGTTGCTTCTTCACTCACAACGTAACCTTTCGGTACCTTAGGAATTCATATCTAGGAGGGCTAGCTCTAGAAAGTGTTTCAAGAGTTTCCGTTCCAAGCTCATCATCGGATTCAACAACATCATGTTGTATTACTCTAGCAATTTGTTCATCAAGAAATTCACCAAGTGGCACATCATCATTATCAAGCAAGGTACTAGCATCATCATAAGCATCATTCATAGTAGAAGTAGCATCATCAATAACTTGCGACATATCAGAATTAATAGCATGTGGAGATGGTGTTGCAAGTTTACTCATAACAGAAGGTGAATCTAAAGCAGAACTGGATGGTAGTTTCTTACCTCCCCTCATACTTGAGGAAAATATCTTAGTCTTTGGATCCGTTAGATTCTTCATAGTGATAATATGATAAGAATCCCAAGTGACTCAACAAATATAGCTATGCTCCCCGGCAATGGCGCTAGAAAAAGGTCTTGATAACCCACAAGTATAAGGGATTGCAACAGTTTTTGAGGGTAGAGTATTCAACCCAAATTTATAGATTCGACACAAGGGGAGCCAAAGAATATTTGAAGGTATTAGCAGCTGAGTTGTCAATTCAACCACACCTAGAGATTAATTATCTACAGCAAAGTGATCAGTAGCATAGTAATATGATAGTTTTGATAGTAGTGATAGCAGTAATAGTGATAGCAGTATTTTGTAGCAAGTGTGACAGTAGTAGCAGTAGTAGTAACTTAGCAAGATCAATAAAGGACAAATTCGTAGGCATTGGATCGGTGACTTGTTGGATGATATTCATCATGAGACAATTATAACCTAGGGCGATACGGCACTAGCTCCAGTTCATCGATATAATGTAGGCATGTATTCCGTAAATAGTCATACGTGCTTTATTAAAAGAACTTGCATGACATCTTTTGTCCTACCCTCCCGTGGCAGCGGGGTCCATATTGGAAACTAGGGAATATTAAGGCCTCCTTTTAATAGAGAATAGACACAAAGCATTAACACATAATGAGTACATGAACTCCTCAAACTACGATCATCACCGAGAGTGGGCCCGATTGTTGTCACTCCGGGGTTGTCGGATCATAACACATAGTAGGTGACTATAACTTGCAAGATCATATCTAAACAATGGATATAATGATGAATTCATAAATGGTTCAGATCTGAGTTCATGGCACCCTGGCCCAAAGTGA
This sequence comes from Triticum timopheevii, assembly GCA_963921465.1. Lineage (NCBI taxonomy): Eukaryota > Viridiplantae > Streptophyta > Magnoliopsida > Poales > Poaceae > Triticum > Triticum timopheevii. Next base: position 445,827,491 of record OY997272.1, read on the forward strand.
CAAGCATTAAGCATAGCAAAGTCGTAGCAACATCAATCTAAGAACATAGTGGATACTAGGGATCAGGCCCTAACAAAACTAGCTAACTCGATTACATGATGAATCTCATCCAACTCTATCGGCGTTCTGGGAACGGGGGTCCCCAGACTTGCCTGCCTGCGGCGTGGCTCAAGGGGTGGCCAGGTACGGCCCGTCTACATCAAACCAAGGTCAAGACCCTCGCGAGGGGCCAAGCCTCGCGGGGCGGGCGACGCAAGGCTTCCTCAGGGGCGGCATCACCAGGCAAGCTCGCAAGGAGGCGAAGAGATCAAGGCAGGGGTACCTCGCGAGGTGCTCGTGACGCAAGCCATGATGATCAAGACCAGGCGGGCGCCAGCCTGCGCAGTGTCCTTGTTTCCTCTTTGGTGCAAAGGGGGCAAGCGCAGGCGCGGAGTACCGAGGCATCAAGCAAAGGTTACCATATCAGTGCAACGAGACCAAGACCAGCAGAGCGGCAGGACAGAGGTCACCGTGGATCCCAAGACGGCGTCATCGCCAGTGCCTTTGGCAGTCGAAGACCAACTTTAGTCAGGATAACTTGTACTAGTTGTTCCCCTTCAAAATGGCCGTTGTTGGCTCCCTTCCCGCTCAATATTTGGGAAGAGGACCAGGGCCCCTATAAATAGAGATAGCCACCACCGTAGAGGGGGGATCGAATCTAGAGCTCATCTCATCTAGAGGCGATAGCATCCACCCAAGTAGAACATCGCACGAGCTCAAGAACACCTCTCGCGAGGCTGTTCTTCCTCTGTATTGTTCATCATCAGCCCCTGAGGCAACCCACCACACCACAAACTAGAGTAGGGTATTACACCACAACGGTGGAACGAACTAGTATAAACCTTGTGTCCCCCGTGTTGTTCATCGTGTAGCTTAGATTCACAGTGAGGCGTTGGGACGTGGATCGGTAGGGGGAATATCTTCGCGCACACCCCAGAGTTCGAACCTTAAGGGTTTTGCTGGAACCCGATATCTGACATTTGGCGCACCAGGTAGGGGTGTGCCGGAATCTTTCTTCCGCTATTTCGCGCTCCATCGTTCGTCGCATCCATGGCGGACGCTCGCCAAGCTCGCGCCGAGCGTCGGGCTGCTCTCGCCACCCGCGTTGCCCAGACGGCTCCCGTCGGTGGTCCTCCTCGTCGTTCTCCGTCGCTTGCCGCCAACGCCGCCACCTGCCCGACGGGGAACGAGCAGCAAGCATCATCGCTGCATCCCTCGGTGCGGCGGGAAGGCCGCACCGCTACTCCGTCGCTGACTCCAGCTGGTTCGTCGTCTCACGCCCGTCGCGCTCCCACGGACGCGCAGGCCACGTTGCTCCTGGCACGTGAGCTCCTGCACTACCGCCCCGTCGACGACCTCTACAAGGAGTGGCTCGCTTGCATTACCGAGCTCGTCAGCGCCGCAGGGGGCTCTCCTGCGCCGTCCCTCTCGCTGCCTCGACCTCCGTCCTGTGTGGGCGATGCAGCTCAGGAGGTGCCTCCGCCACCTCCTCCCCAAGAAGGTGCCCTGGCTCCGAGGCGCGTGGGCCCTGGATGAGACCCACCACGTCCAGCACCCGCATGACAAGAAGGAGCTGCCAAGAGATCCCTCGTCCCCAAGAAGGCGCTCGCGTGCTCCCTGCTCCGGCACGTCAAGACCGCGTCCCTGCGCCAGTACGCCAAGACCCCGCGCTGCCCCTGACGGCGGCACGCGGGAATCTCCAAGAGCAAGCCCCGCGTCTGCAAAGGGCTCCGGTGGCCACCGCAGGCTGCCGCACCTTCACCACTGAGCTACGAAATGTCGCCTGGCCGGGAAAGTTCAAGCCGGATCTGCCTCCTCGCTATGAGGGCACTGCCGACCCTACAGAGTTCCTGCAGCTCTACGAGCTGGGCATCGAGGCGGCCAACGGAGACGAAAAGGTCATGGCGAATTGGTTTCCCATGGCGCTCAAGGATGGTGCCCGCACCTGGCTCCTGAACCTGCCTCCCGGCTCGATCTCATCGTGGGACGAGATGCGCACCCGCTTCATCGCCAACTTCCAGGGCACTCGCGACCGTCCTCCAGTCGTGGGTGACCTGTGCCGCATCAAGCAGCAACCTGGAGAAACCATGCAGAAGTACATCCAGCGCTTCAACAGCACTCGCCTCAAGATTCCCAAGGTGACCGAGGAGGCCATCATCTCAGTGTTCTCTGACGGCGTCCGCAACGTCAAGATGAAGGAGGAGCTGGCAATCCATGAGGATCTATGCACATCTCTGCAGCTGTTCAACCTGGCGACGAAGTGCACAAGGGCTGAGGAGGGGCGCCTCTCCCTTCTCGAGCTTCCAGCTGCTGATCCTGAAGAGAAGAAAGCCAAGGCCAAGGACGTGAAGCGCAAAGGAGCAGCTGTGCTCGCAGCAGAACCAGACACGAAGCACGGCAGGGACCAGCCGGGTCGTCCAAGGGCAGCCGATACTGCGCCTACCACGAAGTCCACACCCACAACACCAACGAATGCCAAGAGCTCAGGGCCGTTCGAGAAGGACGCATCGGTCGACACCTCGAGCGCAACGATCGGGGCTACGGCCGAGGAGGAGGAAGAGGTGGAGGACGATGGAACGACTGAGGCCCTCGCCAGGAGTGGCGTGACCGCCCTCGCGAGGATCGCTGGCAGGACCAGCCTCGCGAGGGGGCTTGGAGGGATCAGCCTCGCGGGGATCGCCGCAGGGCAACGCAGGCCTTCCTCCTCTGCCACCACCGCTAAGAAGGAATGACGACCACCATCAAGACGAGGGGCTGGGGGCTTCCAGGAGCCACGTGCTATCGCTTGCATCTTGGGTGGCGCCCAGGCCCCAGCCTCTCAGCGCATCTTCAAGCAGTTTGCTCGCGAGGTGAACGCATTCCTCCCCAAGCTCGAGGCCACGCGCCCTCTTAGGTGGTCCACGTGCGCCATCACGTTCAGCTCAGCGGATCAGCTCAAGTGTGCAGCGACTGCTGGTGTCCTCCCAATGCTTTGTTCCCCAGTCATCAGCAATGTGCAAGTTACCAGGACCCTCATCGATGGCAGCGCAGGACTCAAGGTTCTGTCCGTCGAGACGTTCAACAATCTCCAAGTGTCGTATGATCAGCTTCAGCCAACCAAGCCTTTCTCAGCAGTCACTGACGGCTCCACCACTCCGATAGGGCAGGTTCGCCTCCCTGTCACCTTTGGGCAGCGCAAGAACTACCGGACCAAGCTCATCGAATTCTACGTTGCCCACATTCGCCTGCCATACATGCCATCCTCGGGTATCCAGCCCTGGCCAAGTTCATGGCGGTGACTCACCATGGTTACAATGTCCTCAAGATGCCGGGAAGTGGCGGAATCATCACAGTCCCCTGCGAGGAGAAGGATGCGGTGTGCTCCCTCGAGCGCGCCTTCCAAGCTGCATCAGTTGAGGACCCATATGGCAAGAGCGGGAACCCTCCCGAGGCAGTTCCCAAGAAGAAGAAGACATCACCCAGCTCAAGGCATCAGGAGATAGGCATCTCCGGAGGCACCGCGTCAAGATCTGCGCCCGTGCAAGGGGCGCCTCCCTCCATCGCATAGGAAGGCGCGCCCAGCGCCCTCCTCGGGCAAGGCTCGGGGGCTCTCTCCTGGAGGGCCTCAGACTTTGCCAAGATCACGAGGGCGGCGCTCGGGAACCACTTGGAGGCGTGCTTCGCGGCATGTTTCCCTCAGGAAGGCATGGGGAAAGGAGGGCCCAACCCTCAGGAGTTCATCACCAAGGCCGCTCAGGAGCTTCAAGAATCACGAGTCATGCGCGGCGATCGCCGCCTACCGGGCGTAGCTCCCCATCCAGGCGAGGATGGCGGGCCGCACGTCTGCATCGACTACCCAGGGCTCAACCGAGTCGCGTCTCAGGAGCGTTTCTGGCCTTCGCGCGTGGGACGCTACGAGGGTCCGCCACACAGCTATGTTTGCATGCCTTTCGGCCTGCCAAACACGGCTGCTGCTCACCAGCGTCTTACGCAGAGCATTCTAGAAGCTCAGGAGGCCAGGCACCACGTGGTCCTGGCAGAGATGGAGATGGTTCTCGAGGATCCACCCGGACCCCCGGAGCATCCCGAGGCTCAGGGCTCTGGTGGCTCGTGAGGATTGGCCTCTTCATCGCATCATCAGCTACTTCAACACCCGCTCTACAATGATATTAGGTGACATCTTTCGAGTTTTATTTCAGTTGGGAGCGCCCTCAGGGCTGCATTATTCCCAGGTCGTGTGGGTCTGTCCCTGCGGCATGTATCCGTTTTCCTTATGTCTTCAGTTTACTTTGCTGGGGGCGCCCCTCAGGCTGCATCATCCCCAAGCCGCTCGGCCCTGACCCAGTGGCATGTATCCTTCCTGTAGTTACCTAAGTCAATTTTCCTTCATGCTTAACCTGCCTGTGATAATCGCCTGCTTGATTGACACCTACCTTTGGATCCGCTCGTGCTGGCACGGCGCTTGTGCATGGGTCCGTCTCTGCAACGTCGACAAATTTGAGTGGTCGAGCTCTGGCCCGCGATACCCCGCAAGCGTCACCTCACCAGGCCCTCAGTGCCCTCACCACTCTCTCGGAGTAACCAATGGCTGGCCGGCAATCGTAATGGCAACCCTTGCTTCTCTCGTGTTGGTTTACAGGGACCACCTGAGGAACAAGGTGGGGGCGTCAGGGGCTCTCTCTCTCCCTCACCCGTACAATCCGCTCGCGCATTAAAAGGGGGGCTCCTGAGCATCGTGACTCAGGAGCTCTTACCGGCTCTCCAGCCCTCAACCCCTGGCCTTGTCCACAGCATCGCGACCTGGCATACCAGCGGCGGCTGAGCTCGCTCGAGGGCCGGGACCTGAGGACATAGAGCACGAAGGAGAGTGCGGGGAAGGAAGGAGAAGCTCACGAAGGCCTAACCCAGCTACATCTCGGCCGCCGACGCGCAAGTCCGGCACCTCGCGAAGGAACGGCTCCATGCTTTCAAGATAAGTCTCACCCCTGGAATAGCTAATCGATGCGACACCAAACCCCCACCAAATGCGGCTCTGTGACGGCGACATTGCCTTCCTTTCTCACCTTTCGGCGGCTGCTTGAGCGCTAAAGGGGACCTCCTGAGCATCGCTCCTCAGGGGCTCTTACTGGACCTCGGGCCGCGCACCTCCTGGCCTTGACCACGGCATCGCGACCTGGCATACCAGCGACGGCTGAAGCCTGCCTGGGGTCTGGGACCTGTCAGCGTAGAGCACCAGGTCGTCGCGAGGTTAGAAAGGGGGAACCGAGCCGAGATAGGACAGGCATTTCACACTACTTCATAATAAGGATAATATCAACAAAATACATTGCAGACACTTTACACGCCCCCACGGGGTGTTTTCTCGATTCCTCGCAGGGAACAAAAGGTGCTAACCCTAAGGAGCCCTAACTACACGCGCCCTCATGGCCGACGCCATCATCAACAGTGGGCCACAAGAGGTGATGAGGACATCTCTGCCGCAGTTACACCTACCGCCACTCCTACATCAGTTATTCCGTCCGGACCTATGACTAGACCACGAGCGCGTCAAATAAATGGCCAGGTACTATTGCTCCTTTGTACATATGATCTAACTAACGAGAATATAATATTACACTCATGTTTGGATTTACTTGTACTTAGGAATAAAGGAGAGATTAACAATGAAGACAATGTGCGTTTAGATCAAATGGAGCAACGTTCTTGCATGCATGTCATGTCCCATCCATCCATGCATTCACGTGTACAAGGACCAAGTGCACACGGTCAAAGGACTTGGACTAGGCCATCAGATCAGCCACGAGACGCAGGTGGGCCCTAGAATTTTTGGCTACGCCAGAGGCTCATCAACACATTGATTCACACGCCGGCAACGATTCGGCCTCGGCAGTCCAGCCCGTGTATGGACCGACCTCAAGGAGTCCGTACGGGACACAATGATTAGACTCAGTCAAGCGTCGACCATTAATAAATAGCTAGCTTAGATTAGAATTAGACTTGGGTTTTATTGTATTATCTAGCCATCGCTACAATTTGCATCTACGAGACGTGTAGGACTATCGCCTTGTCAGATCCACAGTGGAACCCCAACTTTTTATCTAGTTCGTGTGCTCAGTTTATTATCCGCAATTTTAGTTGCAATTCACCTTTGTTCTTGCCGGTTCTTCGGTTGCTTGCAGGAACTCGAACCTCGTTGTTCAGGTTGATCGTGCCTACGGCAAGGTCAATAACCATCGGAGATTGGTTTAGCGATTGTCGAGGCGTATCGTCGGGTACGGTATAGCCGGATCGTCAAGGTCAAAATCCACCAATCAATATTTATCCCCACTCTCATCGAAAGATCGGGCCGCCGGCACATCAAGAAGCCGGTGCCAACCCCATCAAATTCATAGCATATAAAAACATCACATAATTCAAGTCCCACACCACAAACTAGTTGATATGATGCAAATAAAACTATGCTTCTAGATAAGACGATGCAAATAAACTAGATAAAACTACTACTCCTCATCCTCCTCGGTGGTATAGTCCGAAGACCTAAACTCGTCGGTCCATCGAGGATCTTCCTCGTCCCAGGTCGACGCAGGTCTCGGGTCGCACTGGATTTCCCCAGTGCCTTTCGCTCACGCTTGTCCGCCCGACGCGCGACTCGCTCCGCCCTGCTCTACGCCCAGAACTCATTCTCGGCGACGACATCTTGCGGGAAGCGCCCGCGCCACACCTCCATGGCGTCCTCATCCGCCTCGGCGATGAGGAGGCGGTCCCGCCTCTGCTGAACGCGGCGATCCTCGTCGGTGATTAGTCGCGGGGGAGACGCGAGTTCCTGCGCCTGCTCGCGTGTGCGAGAAGTTCATCTGCGCCAGTAGCCTCCCGAGGGGCCACGCCGCTGCGTCGTACGCGCGGGCAGCCTCGTGGGCGGTCTCGAACGTCCCGAGCCCGAGGCGTGTATCGCCAGAACCGATCTCCGCGTAATACACACCAAAGGGGCAGAGGCGGATGCGCGGAAGCCGAAGCTGCTCTGAGGGCGCGGCGGCATGGCGGCGGCGAGGGGAGAAGGCGTTGGAGGCGGGGGAGAAGGCGCGGCGACGGCGGGGCACCAGAAGAGGCGAGGAAGAAGGCGTGGCGGGAAGAGGCGAGGCGAGGAAGATGGTGGTTCGCGGCCGCCTGCGCGCTGGACGACACGCGCCAAAACTGCCACGTGCGGTGCCGCTTTTTTCCCGCATGTGCCGTTTTTTTAGCACGCCGAACTTTCGCGTGCGTGCTGGTGCGCGCCAAACGGCCGCGCGCGCTAAATTGTCTTTTTTGCAGCGCGAGGCTAATCTACCGCGCCTGTTGGAGATGCTGTAAATAAGGAAAGAACAACTTTGAAACTCAATTTAAAGCCTCCTCTTGGCACCTATCGGACTCGGAGATGTTGCAGTTAGGCTTGTGAACGTGGTTTTGTCTCGAGGCTCGTGGTGATCTCTTCCCTGCAGTGTCATACTTAGTCGTTGTTGTAGTTGTCATGGTAGTTTCTTGGGTCGTGTTGTACTGTTGCAGTTGGTCGTGTTCTTTCTTTTGCATTGGATTGTTCTCACTTTCATTCCTTGTGTGGTGCTCTACTCGTAGTCTAGGCTGGGTTTGGTCATCTACTAGTCGGGGATACCCTTGGCTAGTGATCCTTGGGCCGTTTTAAGCTATTTTTTTAGCTTGGTTCGTGTAGCTTGTATGGTTTGTGCCTTTATTTGGGATTGTATCCCTTGAATCTTAATGAATTTGCAAGAAGCTCTCATGCATGGTTCGGAAAAAAATCGCTTCCTCTCGACACTCCTGGTCCCAAGATAATATCACTTTTTAGGGACCAAGATAAGATCAATTTTTACCTTCCTTTGAATCTAAATACTCCAGGATAAGGTCGGTTTATTCAAAATAAATAAGACAAACCAACTCAATAAATAATAAATAAATAAGACAACAATCTGAGATGCACTTGTTTTTTTTTTCTCGCTGATATTATGCAAAATATGGCATTTTCGGTAAAAAAAATACCATGGCAAATTGAACATGTATTTGCCATCGCAATTTTTTTATCATTTTTTTGTATTATTTCACAATCATGGCAAATTTCTTTTTATAAAGCATGGTAAATTTGATAAAAATACCACAATTTGAACATGCATTTGTCACCGAAATTTTTTATCAATTTTTTGTGCTATTTCACATACATGGCATATTTCTTATATAAAAGCATGACAAATTTTCCTTAAAATGCCATGGCAAAATTTATTATACATATGCCACGGCAACTTTGGTCGTAACTACTCTTATTTGACATAAATGCCAAATTCCTTATATGGAGCATCAAAATTTTAATTAAAAAATCATGGAAAATTTTTATATACATCTGCCACGTCAATTTTGTAATTAAAATGACAAAAGGCAAAAAAATGATATACATTGCCACAATAATCTGTTCAAATGTTTTTCCGATTGGAAATTGGTTTGTATATGTATCATGGTAAGTTTTACACTAATTTTTTCGTCATGGCAAATTTTCATTTATCATCACGTCAAAATCTGGGCTTTATTAGTCACAGCCAAATTTGGGTTTTTTAGTCACGGATTAAATTGGGCCTTATTTTTTCTTTTTCTTAGTTACAAAAAAGGCCTATACGAGGGGCGTTCGGTCCAAAAACTTCTCGTGCCAGGCGAACTCGTTCGGTCTATGCCGTCCCAGACCACACGTCCAGCCAATACAAAGGTGCCAATGAAACGGCTACACACTCGCCAATTACAAAAGGCACACATCAAGAAACAGGGGTTTCCTGGTTACAAGCAAACATCAAAACAAGCAATCGTAGCTCCCATAAAAGGCAATAACAAAACCAAAAGATGTAGAAAGATTGCACCAACGCCAAGTTCATTCAAAGTCGAGTCAGTGCTAGGAAGAGAAAAAACAACATTTGGCAATGCTTTAGCTATACTTGAGTTGACTAAAAAAACAAAAGTTTTGCTAAAACACATCTGGATGTGCTATAAGATTCCACATAGAAGTCCTATGTAATTGATCTTAGGTGAAGATCATGTAGATATTATTTTCTGGTTATGCTTGATTGAGTCATTTATATGTGCCTTAGACAAACAAAAAAAACAATTAGGATTAGTCAATTCTCTTAGCACACATGCGTAGAGTACCGCATGCATGCAACATGCAGCTAGTCTGTGCAGGACGGGTGACGCGACAACCGAGAGCATATTATAAAAAGACGTAATTTCTTGGCAAATTGTATGCAAATTTTGTTTTTATTTGTTTTAGTTTTTCATTTTCTTTGTTCTTAAAGAGTTTTCATTCTTCCTTAGATAACTTCGTATTTTAATTTTATTTGCTTTCTTCTTTAAGGGTAATATCAATGCCAACAATTTATACTTCTTAGTAAACTTCTTTTTACGAAAATACCACTATGTCGGTGTACTAAAGTAGGGGGGTACCTTAGTACCCCGAACTTGTGCACGGGCAGTCGCAGCAACCCGCGGCAGGGCTTGCCGGGCGCCTGCCAAGATCCTCCACGGCTACTTTGATGCCATTTAAGATCTAAGTACTCAACCCAAGGCCCCGGCAAGAGGAGCTTGCCGGGAAGGCCAACCAAGGCCCCGGCAAGAGAAGCCGGCCGGGAAGAAAACAAAGGCCCCGGCAAGAGGAGCTTGCCGGGGAGGCCGACCAAGGCGTCTCCAGAAGACTTGCCGCGGCGCCCCGCGCGCCCCGGTAAGGCCCGACGGCCGGCAAGCTTGCCGGCACGACAAGAGAAGGGCCGCGGCAAGGCAGCCACCCTACACCCAAACTCCAGCGCACCCGACGGCGTGTCACCACAGGATCGCTCCTGGTGCACGTGGCGGGCAGCTGTGCAGCATGGCGGTGCAAGGTGGCAAGCGAAACTGACATGGAGGCCATCGTGGCGATCGGTGGCGCCTCCAACGGTCGTTTCCCTACACTGTTGGGGCGACCAGACGGGCATTGAATGCCCTTGTCCCCTGCTGCCAGAGTTAGGTAGGGGACACTGTTGGTAGTAGTTGTACCAACCTGCGTTTTTACCTTTCTACCCCTCTTTCTACGCTGCCACATGTCGGTGACCCCCTTAGACTATAAAAGGGAGGCCCATGCGGACGTAGAGGGGGTTCGACTCATTCGAAACTACAACACCACCATACGCTCGCTCTCGAGCAAGGCCCAATAAAAACACAAAGCAGCAGTAGGAGTTTTATCTCTCCGGAGAGCTCCGAAGCTGGGTAAAAGATCGCCCGTCACGCCATCCCCGCGCGCGCGCCCGACCTCGATCCGCTCTGCGCGCGGCCTCCGGCCCCCTTGCCGGACCAAAAAGGGGCCCTGCCCCATAGGTGCCCAGGGCCACAGCGCCACGCCCCGACATCTCTGGCGCGCCAGGTAGGGGGCAGCGCGTCGAGGTCGTGAGCATCTGATCCGGTCTCCACGCGCGCTACATCAACGCCTTCATCGACATGCCACCAAAGAAGAAGCCTTCGGAGGTGGCCGCTCCATCTGCATCGATTCCGCCACCACCACCGGAGCAAACGGGCGGTGGAGTGGACGCCGGCGGAGGAGCGGGCGCCGACGGTGGGACTCACGTCACCACCAGATCCAAAAACAAGGCCCCGCAAGCGTCGGCGACCATGCAGACACCGCACCCTTCCCAGGAAGTGCAAGGTCGACAACGCCCTGGTGCTCCTAGCACCGTGCTCGCGTTGGAACAAGGCCAAGCTGGTGGGTCGCGAGACGCTCGAGGTCAGCATGCACGCCCGCATGCTGGCGCGAGCGAGGTACGGTCGCCCGGGCGGGGTGTTGCACCTCCCAATCCAGTTGGGAGTCCGAGCACATCCCGCTCCTCGCGCCGCTCGTCGCCACCACCACCCAAGACAGCAGAGGAAGCGCTGGCCCGAGCCCAGCTGCTTCTAGACTACCCTCCGGCGCCGCACAAGATGGACGACTGGAGGATGACCATATACAGCCTCATCAGCTTCGCCAACGGCGACAAGCCCCGGCGACCGAGCGCATCGAGGCCCCGGCAAGGCGCCCAGGCGCAAGCCGACGCCGACAAGACCGGTGGGGGTGCCACCTCCGTGCACTCCCAGCCCCGAAGGCCAAAATCGCCGGCTCGTCGGGCCAACCCCGACGGCGACTCCACCGCGTCGTCGGACCCGCGAACCCGACGCGATCAACGCCACGTTCTCCAAGAACGGCGGCACGAAGACGCTCGCACTCGCATCGAGCGCCGAAGGGAAGCGCGCCATCAATCCGACCAGCGCTGGGCCCACTGTCGACATGCACGCTCCAGGGGAACCAAGCGACTTGCCGTACGCGGCAGGTTGCCCTGCGTTCACCCGCGAGCTGCGGCAAGTCCAGTGGCCCAAAACCAAGAAGCTTCCTGCCCGGGGAGGGCACCGCGGCAAGGCCAAGCCGCGGCAAGGAGATAGGCCTCCCCGCGGCCGCGACAAGGACGAAGATGAAGATGAGGATGATGAGATGGAGGAAGATGAGACCGATGACCAAGAGTTCCAGAAGGCGACAGAGGTGTTGTGCATCGACGGCGGCGCCTCCCTGCACGCCTCGCGCCGCCAACTCAAGCAGTGGGTGCGAGAAGTGAACGCAGCAGAGCCATCCGTCGAGTCGCGCAAGCCTCTGAAGTGGTCCAGCACGCCCATCGTCTTCGACGTTGAGGATCACCCTGATCGCATCACTGCGGTCGGGTGCTTGCCAATGTTGGTCTCACCAACAATCCGCAACCTCAAGGTCACGAAGATGTTGGTTGACGGCGGGGCCGGCCTGAATCTGATTTCCTCCGCAGTGCTCAAGAAGCTCCAGATCCCCGACAGCGAGCTCGAAGAAACTGGTACCTTTCAAGGGATAAATCCGGGAAGGAGCAAGCCGAAGGGGAAGATCACACTGCCGGTTACGTTTGGCAGCGAGCTGAATTTCAGGACAGAGAGGGTCACGTTTGATGTTGCTGATTTCCCATTGCCCTACAATGGGATACTAGGCCGACCGGCGCTTGCCAAGTTCATGGCAGCCTCTCACTACGCATACAACGTGCTCAAGATGCCTGGTCCGATGAGTGTCATCGCTGTCCAAGGCGACAAGAAGGATGCACTTATCTGCACCGACAAGATCTACCGGGAAGCAGTAGCTGCAGCAGAGTGCAAGCCACTTGCCGCTGAAGCTCCCCGGGGGAAGAAGAAAGTCAAGACCGGCAAGAGCAGCTCTGATGCCCACTCCGGCAAGCGCACCTCCCCAGAGCGCTACGCTACCGTCGAGGACGCACCATCGAGCTCCACCGGCAAGTGCAAGAAGGCAAAGGCAGATCCACCGAAGACTAAGCCCGGCAAGAATAGTTCTGGTGCCTGCTCCGGCAAGCACGCCTCTCCGGAGTGCCGCGCTGCCGTCGAGGATGCGCCATCAGGCTCCACCGGCCGGTAGGGACAGCTCTGGTGCCTGCTCCGGCAAGCACGCCTCTCCGGAGTGCCGCACTGCCGTCGAGGATGCGCCATCGAGCCCCACCGGCCAGTAGGGCGAAGAAAGCGTCCAGTTTTGAGCTTTTGAATTATACTCCCTGAGAATCCGTACCTTGTATGAAGAACCTGCGCGCAGAAGGGTCAAATCATGGCTAAGTTGCGCCCTTGATATGTTTCGAGTCCGCTCAACGATGAAAGCGCGCCGCAACTAGCCCGACAAGCTTTTCCTGCCGGAGGCAACACCGCCAGCGGGCTGCTGATGTTCCGCACTCAGCAAGCGTGCTTGCACCGGCAGGTTCCCCAGAAGCGTGAGGGTGAAAGCATACAAGGAAGGGAATCAAGGGAGGAGTGCAGCCTTACCGGAGCACGGAAGACAGAAAAGCTAAGTTGCCCAAGTTCGAATACAGAACACTTTCAGTTTTAAATTCCTATGTTGCATTCCTTGAACGTTCATGCCTTGTATGAAAAACCCGTGCGCAGAGGAACCAACTCGTGGTTAAGTTGCGCCCTTGCTTTGTTTCGAGTCCGCTCAACAATGAAAGTGCGCTGCAACTGGCCCGACAAGGTTTCTTGCCGGATACAACACCGCCAGCGGGCTGCTGATGTTCCGCACTCAGCAAGTGTGTTAGCGCCGGCAAGTTCCCTAAAAGCGTAGGGTAAAAAAAACATACAAGGGATGTGATGGAATAGAGGATGTAACATAGTAAGCCTTGCCGTGGGACGTCTTTTGTATGAGAAGCTTGTGCGCGGAGGAGCCGACTCGTGGCTAAGTTGCGCCCTTGATTTGTTTCCGAGTCCGCTCAACAATGCAAGCGCGCTGCAACTGGCCCGACAAGGTTTCTTGCCGGATACAACACCGCCAACGGGCTGCTGATGTTCCGCACTCAGCAAGTGTGTTAGCGCCGGCAAGTCCCCTAAAAGCGTAGAGCGTGAACATACAGAGGGCAAAACACGGCGTTGCATTGCCCGACTTGAAGTTACGTTGCGAAAGGTAACTTATTGCGGCGCCGTCTAAATTTTTCTCATGGCTAAAATGACAGCAACAGGGAAAAACCAGAAGGGCGCACTGGCGCAGAGGCCCCGGCAAGCCGATTTCGCTGGGGGCTGCAAGTACCAAAGCTCCTTCGCGGCAGGCCAGGATCCCCGGAGGCCGCAGCGTCAGCGACAAGGGCAAGGAAAGGCGCACTGGCACCTAGATCTCGGCGGAGCCAGGGTTGCCGGGGGCTGCAAACGCCAAGATTCACCCCCGACAAGCCAGAGTTGCCGGGGGCTGCAATATCAGATAAGCTTTTCATCCCTCATCATGCATCCTCTTATGGGCTGGGGAATGCGAGGCCACGTCCTTGAACGAGCGTGCCTTGTATGGAAAAACCTGTGCGCAGAGGAGCCGAATCGTGGCTAAGTTGCGCCCTTGCTTTGTTTTCGAGTCCGCTCAACAATGCAAGTGCGCCGCAACTGGCCCGACAAGGTTTCTTGCCGGGAACAGCACCGCCAGCGGGCTGCTGACGTTCTGCACTCAGCAAGTGTGCTTACGCCGGCAAGTTCCCTCATAGCGTAGGGTGGAAACATACAAGGCACGGAGTCAAGTAGAGGATATAATCCGGCAGGCATTCCCCTCTTTTCATTAAAAAACATCCCAATTTAGTACAAGTCCATAGAGGATGAAAAACATGATAGAGAGGATTACAAATTTTAAATACAGCTAAGGCCCGAGGGCTTACAAATTAAAAGATAAGATGCCCGTAATCCCTCTCCTGTTCCTCTTTTCAGGAGGTAGGTCAAGGAGGCCCCGGCAAGAGAAGCTTGCCGGGGAGGGCAAAAGGAGCGCCTAGGCGAACTACGGGTGCCAGAAGACACCAAGAGAACTTCCCGGGGGCCGGCCAGGAGCTTGGCGGAGACGGAGGCGCCGGAGGCAGAGCTCGAAGACGGGGCGGTAGGACGTCAGCACGCTGTCGAGGGCACCTCGCCCTCGTACTCCGGCTTGACGACCTTGCCGCCACCCCTCTTCCTCTTCCGCAGCCTTCCTACACCAGCCGCCCAAGGAGACGGCCCCGGGGAGTTCAGAAGGCCGGCAACCCGGATGATGGGGTCGCCGGTGGCGCGCGCGAGGCCGCGTCCGGCGCCTAGTCGGACCCGCCGTCCTCGTCGCCGCTGTCGCTCCCCTCCTCATCACTCTCGCTCGAGGAGGGGCTTTCGCTATCGGAGGAGCTGTCCACACAGCACCTTGCACGGATGCCGGAGTCCCCGAAGACCTTGACGGAGAGGAGGTCACCCTCCATTAACTTAAAATGGAGGGTAAACCCCGCCGTCAAGCTGTGGATATGGGCGAACGTCTTCCATCCACGGTCAAGATACATCACGCCAGGGGCTGGGGATACGACATGGACTCGCGTGCCGCTGATCCCGCAGCCCCTCATCTGCAGTCTCAGCATCTCGGGCGGGCCCGGTTCCATCGCGCTTGCGAACGGAGTTGGAAGCCGGAGGCGACGACGAGGCGCCCGACGTAGCCTGACGAAGAACTCGCAAGGGTCGTCCCCCATGTGGACCGCCGTGAGGGGAGGAACCGCCGGCGGAGGCGAAGCTGGCGCGCCGCCCCGTCCGCCTCTTCCCCGAGCGCCTCGGCCTCGGCCTCGACCCCGTCCGCGATCACGCCCCCTCCCTCTTCCCCTTGTGACCGGTTCCCCCGCCAAGGGTGCGAGAGAGGGAGAGGTGCGCTATCTGGCGGCGACCCTCGCCGCCACCGATGAAGAGCTAGGATTCCCTTTCTCCATGGCGAATGGGAGAAGGGAGAGCAGAAGCTGAAGAAAGGAGGAGATGAGGGAGTGCGGGCTTCTGTGCCCCCTCCTGCCCTTTATAAAGGAGCAGGGTGGGAGCCCGGCCGCCCCGCTCGGCGAATCAAGGCACGGGAAGAGCAGGGAATCGGGACCGACCCACTGCCTCTGCTCGCGACGGCCCGGATTCCCACTCCCACCGTCCGTGACCCCTAGTGCATGGGAGCCACGTCGCGGGGATGCGGGGCCGAGGTGACGGGTGAGGCGGCTTCGCCCCACCCCGTGATCGTGGGGTTGGGCGCCGAAAACCGCGCACCGGTCCCATCCAGTAAATGCACCACGCCCCCACGCCTACCTCCGTTTAGGTAGGAGGGCGTGAGCCGTCCCCTTCATCATGGCTTGATGCATGCCCGCGAGGCTCAGCCCCGCACGCGCCGCCCGCGTCGCTCACGACGCCGCGTTTGACACGTGCCGCTCTGGGCGTGCGCGGTGGAAGCGGAGTCCGATTCTGTGTGGCCCCAGGCCAAGCGTGCCCGTGCACTGTTTTGGGCCTGGCCCAACAGCGCTTGGCACCGTGTATGGCCCAGGCCCGGGGGCTCCTGTCGGTGTACTAAAGTAGGGGGGTACCTTAGTACCCCGAACTTGTGCACGGGCAGTCGCAGCAACCCGCGGCAGGGCTTGCCGGGCGCCTGCCAAGATCCTCCACGGCTACTTTGATGCCATTTAAGATCTAAGTACTCAACCCAAGGCCCCGGCAAGAGGAGCTTGCCGGGAAGGCCAACCAAGGCCCCGGCAAGAGAAGCCGGCCGGGAAGAAAACAAAGGCCCCGGCAAGAGGAGCTTGCCGGGGAGGCCGACCAAGGCGTCTCCAGAAGACTTGCCGCGGCGCCCCGCGCGCCCCGGCAAGGCCCGACAGCCGGCAAGCTTGCCGGCACGACAAGAGAAGGGCCGCGGCAAGGCACTTGCCGCGGCAAGGCAGCCACCCTACACCCAAACTCCAGCGCACCCGACGGCGTGTCACCACAGGATCGCTCCTGGTGCACGTGGCGGGCAGCTGTGCAGCATGGCGGTGCGAGGTGGCAAGCGAAGCTGACATGGAGGCCATCGTGGCGATCGGTGGCGCCTCCAACGGTCGTTTCCCTACACTGTTGGGGCGACCAGACGAGCATTGAATGCCCTTGTCCCCTGCTGCCAGAGTTAGGTAGGGGAAACTGTTGGTAGTAGTTGTACCAACCTGCGTTTTTACCTTTCTACCCCTCTTTCTACGCTGCCACATGTCGGTGACCCCCTTAGACTATAAAAGGGAGGCCCATGTGGACGTAGAGGGGGTTCGACTCATTCGAAACTACAACACCACCATACGCTCGCTCTCGAGCAAGGCCCAATAAAAACACAAAGCAGCAGTAGGAGTTTTATCTCTCCGGAGAGCTCCGAAGCTGGGTAAAAGATCGCCCGTCACGCCATCCCCGCGCGCGCGCCCGACCTCGATCCGCTCTGCGCGCGGCCTCCGCCCCCCTTGCCGGACCAAAAAGGGGCCCTGCCCCATAGGTGCCCGGGGCCACAGCGCCACGCCTCGACACACTATTATGTGTAAAATCAATGTAAATTTTATGTGCTTATTCTCGCATAGGCCAGGGCCACGACGGCGGGGCAGGCACTCCCTTTGAGGTGTGGAAGCGACGAGCCGGGGAGGGGGTCCGATGCTCTGTGTGTGGTGAGGATGTGGATTTGGGTGCGAGAGAAGAAGACAACACAGGGGGTAGAACCAAATCCGATGGGCACATACGAATAAATGGGATGGATGGGTTGGGCTCAGTGGCCTCTTTTATTTGTGCTCTTTGGCATCTTTCGCAGCTAACAGCCGTGCATTATCCCCGTGTTGGCGATGCAATAGGTAGAGTCCATCTAATAAACTGGTCACGTTCTAATTAAACTTCCGGTACGGTACTAATCTGCGCAGCGATGGATTTTACATCCCGCACCGGCCACCCTGAAAAACTCGGTTGAGGCCCAACTGGGCCCGTTCCCCTCGCCCGTGACTATCCCGTCCTCCTCTGCTCTCTTCCCTGAACGCACCCGCAGCACGCCGCCGTGAACCACCGCGCCCGCCGCCGTCGCCTCGCCTCCCGAAGTTGTCTAAAAGCTCCGCCGAGCCACGCTGCATCTCCTCACCGATGAACACGAGCCCGGGAGCACCACAGCAAGCCTTTGAGCTCGTCACCGCCGCCTCGGTTCGCCGATCGCCGGCGTCGATCCGCCACCGTCAACGCTTCCCCGAGCTCGCCGACGACCCCAGGGGATGCGCCGTGAGCCCCTCCCCGTTTCCCTCCTGTTCCCCTTCTCGCGCTCGAGCCCTAGCTAGCTATTCCGCCATGGCCGAGATCTCGCTGCCGCCGCCGCGTAGCTCGCCATTGCTAGCCATCCCTGCTGATCAAACAGAGCGCGAAGCCGAGCTCTTGAAACTCCTAGGAGGCCTATGAGCCCCTTAGCCAGCCTTCTAGCGCTTCGTAGCACTCTCCATGGTACTCCGCGGCGCGGGATGGTCGCCAGCGGCTAACCCCGGCCGGCTGACGTGTCCCTGTTTAATTAGTCGCTAATGACTCCGTTAACTAGCCACTGAGGTGCTGACTAGTGGGACCCCAGGTAATTACGTTGGTTAAACTCTCTGTTTAGGGTTAGTTTAATTCCCGTCTGCAAATCAATTCCCTCGTTAGCTTTGACTGCTTCAAGCAAGCTACAAACTCAAAAGAAAATTTCCTTTTACTTATAACTGAGCTGCTGATGGCCGCGCAGAATCTGGAAGCTCAGTTGTGATTGTGATGGAAGGGGGGCAAGAAACTTTCAATAAACATAAGAACTGCGTTGGTAAACATGAGGCGTCCAAGCTTTGTTGTTCTTACCTACTTTTGTGATCGTCCTCACGATTAACTTGACGCGAATGGGGGCATAAGTGTGCCTTTTATAAGGGCGTTGAAATTGTTGGATGAATTATAAATTCCATGGACATATTTTTTTTTCAAAACGGAGGCAAAAGTTTTGCCTCATCAATTAATTAAGAAGAAGAGAATTGCCTGGTTAATTAACGGAAAACCGGGCGAAAACCGATACATATAAACCACATGTGGACTACTCGCTAATAAAGAAACTCGATGACCCCCCGATCAACCCGACAAACATACATAACACGCAACAACCATGATCCCTCGCACTTCTACGTCGCAATGAAACTCCCAACGAAACTGTGGGGACCCCGACTCATAAGTCGAGATCACCGAATGCACGTGTAGAGTGATCCCAGAGATCAATGCTCACTGAACACACATAAGCTAAATAACAAGAGTCTTACATCCAAACATACCGTCTTACACAAATTATAACCATTATGGTCATGTCTTACATTGATAAATCCTTAAGGGCTGAACATCAAATGAAACACAAGCAGCGGAAATCTTCATCGATAAGTAGAACCCATGCCATCTGCCTTAACCCTACAGGCATTCTGACTGGGAAACGTCCTAGTTCGCATGTTCGTATCCAAAGAACTCTTCTTCGAACTCCGGTTCTTCCATGCCTGGTCAATTAAATAACCAGTGGCAAGCCAATGAGTACTTTGAATGTACTCGCAAGCAACCCATGTTTTGGTACAAGATGTAACAATACATGATATAGGTAATTTTTTGCAGAAAGCTAGTTTTGAGTGCAATGACATGTTCAACAACTTGTAAGACATGCATCGGGAGAATTCAAGTAACCACGAGGACAAATTACAGATATCAACATAAATAGAGTGGGCACCAACCCAACTCAATCATGTCAAGTCCTTTGACTTGACCCAAATAGTTTTATCAACTCACACACACGGTTGTAAAACTCTGCACATAGTTTAAGCAGCACCGCCCAACTGTCCTTGACCATGGACACGGCTATTCAAATAGTTTTACACTCTGCAGAGGTTGCACACTTTACCCACAAGATCCGGGAAACTTCCGTGTCATCCACGACCCGCGATACCTCAAGTACCCGGGGTAAGCACCCGATCACTATCTTTCCCTAGACGACACTAACATAGAGTCCACTCGATTGGTAGTAACCCCCGTGCCCAACATTTCACGTCTTAAAATTGTGGAGCATCGCTCCCATATTCATCACATATTGGCACGGGGTACCAACGGTGTGTCCGGTGCCCCATAAAAATGTTCTTGGACGCCCTACCTGGCATGACCCCGTCCACGAGAGAGAGCACCAACTCTCCCCCGTCACTAGTAATGCGGGCTCCAAGCTAGTATCGACCTAGGTAATCAATAATGCCCTTTCCCATACAAGGATAGAGTGTTTGCACATGTAAGGTTGGGACAGTCGACAAATCTTAAATCTAATCCGTTTTCGAAAATAACACACACTTGCCTCGGTACGCCACTTCGTCATCAAGTGATTACCCATCTCATCATCTCCCTCGGGCATAAGTGGCACCCGACGGGGTTTTCCAAAAAGTCTTTCGAAAATACTTTGCCTCCTTCATCATGCATATACCCGTCCCTTTTTGCGTAGCATCTACTTTAGCATCCTATCTACTCCCACCGGCATAACCCTCATAAGAAGGTAGGGTCATGCACAATGCAAGTATCAACGAGGAAGTATGGTGGCAAACCATCAAAGTGGTTACCACCTCATCATGATTCCATTGCAACAACAATATGGTGCTATATGACATGCATAAAAAGGGTTTCATAGACATGGTCAAAGGGCTGCTTGCCTGGCTCAACAAAGTCTTATGGGTCTTCAAAGTCTTCTGGCCGTTCCCCAAGTACTCCGTCTACTTCGTCAACTAACGTCGGAAACAAACACAATAAGCAACACAACAATGCAAAAGTGAAAGTGCTCTAAAAATGTGAGTTGGACTTTTCTGAGGAGTGACCAAAGTGGTTTCATTGGGATTTGATGAATGGATACCTCTGAACATTTCAATATGATGGAATCAAGGGATTTGTGGATTTGCAAGAAGTGTACAGAAATATATTTTTGAAAAATGAACAAAGATACCCATTTAACAAAGGATGATTTTAGGAGAATCTAGTATTTGGTTTCACTTGATTTGGAGCTCAAATGATTTCTCTATGAATTTGCAGAGTTGGCTATACATGAAGAAATAGACCATTATTTGAGGTGGTACAGAAAGTATTAGTCAAAATGTTCAAAAACTAAGTTTTGAACTTAGAAGCATCTAGGAATTTGAATCATGGCATTTGGATCAACTTTGAGCTCTCTGTGATTTTCTAAAGTTCATCACAAAAATAGGAAAATAGGGTTTTACGAAATATGTGTGAAGAAAAGTTTCCTGGAAAAATGTGCAAACAGCACCATGTGATAGATCATGAATTTATGAACTACTAAAAATTTGAATCATCAAATTTGGAGCTCTGTTGAATTATTTATGGATTTTTGAAGTTGACTGGAAAAAGAAAAAGGAAATAAGGCTTTAACCTTATCCTGCGCGCGGGGCGATAGATAGACTGTGGGCCGGCCCAGCGGCTCGGCCACGCGGACGACATGCGACGTTGAAGGCGCATCGTCGGGCGTGCTGGGGAGGCCTGAGGTGGCCGGAGGCGGTTGGAAGGGGGCGGCTACAGTGCGGGAGCGCACTGTAGCGCGCTCCAGAGCATGCAAATGGCCGGCATGCCTTTTTTTGGCAAAGTGGGTGCGGCCAAGCATGTCTGGTAGCTCTAGGGAGGATTAAAGAATGAGGGAGGGGCATTGGATGCCCTGGGTGGCCACTGGAGTGAGGAGGGAGGTGAGAAAGGAGAAGAATGTTGCTGTCCAAAAGGGTAAATGGGGATGTTTCACCCTTCAATAATTGGGTTGAGGTTAGGGAAGAGTTACTGGAGGTGCAAGGGGACTCTGAGGGGATGTGGTAAAAAGTTGAGCTCAAGGAGATTAGTGGAAGTGGTCAAAGTGGTGTTTTTAGAAATATGGCAGAAGGTGTTTGTTGTTGATTTGGGCAAGAATATGAACTCCTCCTGTCATGAGGCTTGACAGGGTCAAATGGCATGAGATATTAGTAGGTTCCACCAAGGTTGAGTGCATTTGGGCAAAGTTGCCAGTGCAACTTTTGTAAACCCTAGAAATTAGCAGAAATGAACTTGTGTAGATCTAGTTGAGCAAATCACTTCTCCTTGATGCACCACTTGGAGTAGTGGCCTCATTTGGTCATGTGAATATGCTCACCAAAGTTGGGGTCAAGGAGAGAAAGTTGGTAGTACAAAGTTGTCCAAATTAGATTCTGGTCAGAGAGGGTTTTGGGGCACTTTGATCAACATAACATTTTCTCCAACTTGTGCCATTTGGTCTAGATGAATGATTAGACCATTTGAGCATTTTCACAAGGTTTGAGAACATTTGGAGATGTTTGGCAATGTAAAGTTGCTCAAACTTCAAAATGGGCAGAAATGGTTTTGAGGGGATTTTATGATGTTATATTGTTCTCCAAGACATGAGACTTGGCAAGATCATCTAATATGTCATATGTGACATGATAGAATTTTCTTGGAATTTTTAGAGAATATTTCCTTTGTAAATATTTCAAAAGCTTGAAATATCAAGAAAGGGTTTTTGAGGGGTTTGACCAATATCTTGAACATGACCATGTGTTGAAACTCTTATATATGGACAATATATGTCCACTGAGTTTCCCTAAATTTTCACAACTATTTTTTAAACAATAAAATAATTTTTCCCTATTAAAGACCATTTCAGGCCTTAAGAAAAAGCTTTTAAATAAAATAGGAAAATAACTTTTAAAATTATATTTTTGCGGTTTATGGGAACCCTATATCTAATGGGTTTCAAATATACCTTTTGAAATATTTTTCACAACCCAAATCAAGTACTTGAAGTGCAAACCTCAATTCAGGGGTTTTTGGAAAACTAATTTTAGAAAATACTTTTTGGCCAAATTATTTTTGTAAGAAAATACTATAATGCTCTATACACATGGCATGATCATTGGGCAGAAGCTTGGGCAAGGAAATGAGGTATAGAAGGTGGAGTTGTGTTGACTTTAAAGAGCACTTGAAAAACACAGAGAGAAAACCAACTCAAAATAAAAAGTCAAATAATGCAAAAGTTTTTGTCAAACCACATTTTATCATGATTTATCATCTTAAGTGTTGTGCCATGAAAATCAGGGTGTGACAGACCTACCCCCCTTACAAGAATCTCGTCCCCGAGATTCCCAAACTAGGCGCAGAAAGGGATACAGAAACTTGGATCTGGGGTAGTCTTCAAGTCCTCATGTTGCTTCTGCTTCCGTGTAGTGCTCCATTGAGCTTGAAGTACTTGATGGTGTGGCTTTGTGTATGACGCTCTTCTTGATCCAGGTTGCTAATGGGTAGCTTGCAGTAGGTTAGATTGGCTAGGGGGTCGATGGCTCAGTGGTCAATGCCCTCGTAGAGATCGGGCAAGTTAGGAAGTTGGAAACACTTTCGGGGTTGTGATGCATGGAAAGCGTTGTGCACAATGGGTAACTCAGGTGGTAACTCTAGCTGGTATATGTCTTCTCTTCGTCTCGTAGTGATCTCAGAGGGGGTTGTTAAATCTTGGAGTGATCTCGAAGGGGGCCGATGAATCTTGGTGTGGGTCTCCTTGTCATGGAAATGCTTGGTCCCTTAGAGAGAAGTGGCTTGCAGATACACCTGGTCTTCGACGCGGATGTTTACTTCTTGATGATGGTGGTAGTTCTTCCTCCTTGACATGGCGGTCTTCAAATGTTCCTTGACCAGCTCAACGATTCTTCTTCTGTCTTCGGGTAGACAAGTATGTCATCAAAGAAAGATGACAACTAACTTGTCCAAGCACTCCATGAAGTCTACGGGGTACGTAAAGTGGGCTGAGGCATTGGTGATGGTTACGGTTGAGTATTGGCCAAGGTCTTATCGATCTAGAGCCAAAGCCCAAGGTTAGGATCCGACCGTGTTGTGGCTTGGTAGGGCGTAAGGGTTTCAAGGATTCTAGTGTGCGAGTGAATGTTTATCATCTTATCTTTAAGCACGGTTTCTGAGATGCCAATAGTCTATCTAGTCCTTTAAACAAATCACATCATATCACCGATAGCATCATTTTGCATAGGTCGCTCCAATCATCACTCATGTGATTCATATCCTCATGGCTCCCGAGAGGAGGTCTAACAAAATTATATATGTCTTCAATCCCCAAACTCATATGTATGTCTACCCCTAAAAATCCATGGGTAGAACATATAAGCTGCTAAACTTGAACGTGGCAATCCAAGTGCTCAGCCTGTTCTTCCAAGGTCTAAGATAAAGCACCACTATCCTAAGGAAACACGTCGTATGCCACTCCAAAATCTTGTTTCCTTCCTATGAATCAACTCCAACAACCCATTAACTACACCAGTCATTACATGATCCAGTAGTTCTTCAAATCCAATCTCTATGGTGTTCCAGACGACCTTCTAATCTCTTATAATCCACAAATACTGGGAAGGCTACCTTACTATAGTCAGTCCACCAATTTCGATTATCATGGTCAAGTAAACTCCAAGGTCAAGCTTATATAGAACCCTAAATCAACTCTGACAATTAATCCAATCTCTTAGTTTATTGTCCACCGAGAACATGGTATCGTGTTCGAGATCATCAGTCTAAATCCAATTTACTCCGAACCATGTAGACATACATCATCATCTATATTCCACTAGGATCACCTATTTAAATCCAAATCTCATGTCCAACGAGAATTTCTACACTTTTCCCTCAAGTCATTATCGTAATATCAACTATCACCTATCAATATCCCCTGCCTAAGACAAATCCAAATACTTCCAAGAATTCCAGCTTGCGATCATAGTTGTCCTATAAATCCAATTTACTCAGGGGTAATGAAAGCTATGCTACTCTATAATCATGATCCCACCAAGTTCATCTACCAACATGAAAGCCTCATAATCCACCAAATAGTCTCGAACGATTCCTCAAAGTCATTGATATAAACTCACCAAGTCATTTGTCCTATGTTCCTATATCCTTAAATTGGTCTTCCCTATGGCATCGTCAGTTTTGGTGCTATCTTAGGATGATAATGTGCTCGTTCACTATGTCCACTAGTTCCCTAATGAACCCAGTGATAAGCAAGGTGACGGAGGCTTAACAGGTTCTCTTGCAATTCTGTGGGTTAAGCACATGGTTAAGAATTCGAGATGGGGTATCTTATGAAGTCTCGAAGGGTCTAGGAATGGGTTTCTAATCTTGAGGGGCAACCATAACTCTAAGGGGCTGCACTTGGTCGAGGAGGTTGTAGCAAAAGTCTTCAGTGCTAGTTGGTTGTCGAAGTAGAATCCTTGGTGTACCTTGTCTTGCCGATCTTCAGTTAAGGAGAGAGAGATGAGAGGGAAAAGTAGCATAGAGGAGGGGAATGCCTAAAGGGGGTTCTATAGTGCAAGTGCAAACAAACAGGTGCAAAAAGGGCCAAACAGAAGAAGCAAGGTAAGAAAGGTGATATAGTCGCATACTTGTCACCTAGGGCAAAAGTGCGACCTATATCAAAACACAAACAAATAAAAACAAGCAACACACAATCATGGTTCTATTCGAACTATCATACGGACTCGACTACGCATAGGGGGTACACAACTCATCCTACACTAGGGGTTCTCGGACTCAGTAGTCGTGCCTTGTGCCTCATGCAGTCTTCTGAGTTTTCCTCAGGTGTTGCTACATCTCTTGTAGTTGTTCGATGAAACAATCCCGGGTTGAGCCTGAAGATTCTTCAACAACTTCTTGCATGTTGAAGTGATGGGGTGAAGGTGGCTCCTCATAACTGGCATTGACTTGGTCTTCTATTGTCTTCTTAATCACAACGATCCCTTCTTGTCTTCTAAGCCGTCGACGGTACCAGGTAGGCAATCCTTTATGCAATGACATTATCAAGGCATAATAGTGGTCCATCATGTCGGTTATGTTGATGACAACATCGACACCAAGAGCGGGGGGGGGGGGGGGTGAGGAGAACCGTTTTCCTGCTCACTATGGTGAGGCGGACCAAATGGCGAGGTTCTCATCCACCGGTGGTTGCCGATACAACAACAGTATGGACATGATTGCTCTATTAGCGATGTCTATCATGGTCTTGCATACCTTACACCCTGATCGTCATAGGACAAGGTTGCATCATCCTGGGGCAAATTCAAAGGTGTCACCATCCTCTGGGTCTTCAGGCCCTCATTCCTTGAGGATGTATCTTCTGTTGGTATCGTCTTGTTGTGATGTCGCCAATCTTGTGTTCAGGAGATGTGGGTGAACGTATGGCAAGGCATCTTCCTTCTAGATTATCCACGAGGATTACAAGGAATCCAGTGGTCAGGGGCATAAGGGTTCTAGTGACCAAAGGTTTTGAAGGGGAAGAGATTAATAAGGAAAGTATATCTTAGTTTTCGAAAAACTGAGAAGGGAAGAGAAGTATAGATAGTTTTGAAAACTAGTAGTGGTTTTGGAAATAGTTTTACCCTAACTAACGACCATGCTAACTAAGGCTTCCTACAGTCAGGATGGCTCTGATACCAGCTCTGTGGGGACCCCGACTCATAAGTCGAGATCACCGAATGCACGTGTACAGTGATCCCAGAGATCAATGCTCACTGAACACACAGAAGCTGAATAACAAGAGTCTTACATCCAAACATACCGTCTTACACAAATTATAACCATTATGGTCAAGTCTTACATTGATAAAGCCTTAAGGGCTGAGCATCAAATGAAACACAAGCAGCGGAAATCTTCGTCGATAAGTAGAACCCATGCCATCTGCCTTAACCCTACATGCATTCTGACTGGGAAACGTCCTAGTTCGCATGTTCGTCTCCAAAGAACTCTTCTTTGAACTCCGATTCTTCCATGCCTGGTCAATTAAATAACCAGTGGCAAGCCAATGAGTACTTTGAATGTACTCGCAAGCAACCCATGTTTTGGTCCAAGATGTAACAATACATGATATAGGTAATTTTTTGCAGAAAGCTAGTTTTGAGTGCAATGACATGTTCAACAACTTGTAAGACATGCATCAGGAGAATTCAAGTAACCATGAGGACAGGTTACAGATATCAACATAAATAGAGTGGGCACCAACCCAACTCAATCATGTCAAGTCCTTTGACTTGACCCAAGTAGTTTTATCAACTCACACACACGGTTGTAAAACTCTGGACATAGTTTAAGCAGCACCGCCCAACTATCCTTGACCGTGGACACGGCTATTCGAATAGTTTTACACTCTGCAGAGGTTGCACGCTTTACCCACAAGATCTGGGGAACTTCTGTGTCATCCACGACCCGCGATACCTCAAGTACCCGGGGTAAGCACCCGATCACTATCTTTCCCTAGACGACACTAACATAGAGTCCACTCGATTGGTAGTAACCCCCGTGCCCAACATTTCACGTCTTAAAATTGTGGAGCATCGCTCCCATATTCATCACATACTGGCACGGGGTACCAACGGTGTGTCCGGTGCCCCATAAAAATGTTCTTGGTCGCCCTACCTGGCACAACCCCGTCCCGAGAGAGAGCACCAACTCTCCCCCGTCACTAGTAATGCGGGCTCCAAGCTAGTATCGACCTAGGTAATCAATAATGCCCTTTCCCATACAAGGGTAGAGTGGTTGCACATGTAAGGTTGGGTCAGTCGACAAATCTTAAATCTAATCCGTTTTCGAAAACAACACACACTTGCCTCAGTACACCACTTCGTCATCAAGTGGTTACCCATCTCATCATCTCCCTCGGGCATAAGTGGCACCCGACGGGGTTTTCGAAAAAGTCTTTTGAAAATACTTTGCCTCCTTCATCATGCATATACCCGTCCCTTTTTGCGTAGCATCTACTTTAGCATCCTATCTACTCCCACTGGCATAACCCTCATAAGAAGGTAGGGTCATGCACAATGCAAGTATCAACGAGGAAGTACGGTGGCAAACCATCAAAGTGGTTACCACCTCATCATGATTCCGTAGCAACAACAATATGGTGCTATATGACATGCATAAAAAGGGTTTCATAGACATGGTCAAAGGGTTGCTTGCCTGGCTCAACAAAGTCTTATGGGTCTTCAAAGTCTTCTGGTCGTTCTCCAAGTACTCCGTCTACTTCGTCAACTAACGTCGGAAACAAACACAATAAGCAACACAACAAGGCAAAAGTAAAAGTGCTCTAAAAATGTGAGTTGGACTTTTCTGAGGAGTGACCAAAGTGGTTTCATTGGGATTTGATGAAAGGATATCTCTGAACATTTCAATATGATGGAATCAAGGGATTTGTGGATTTGCAAGAAGTGTACAGAAATATATTTTTTTAAAATGAACAAAGATACCCATTTAACAAAGGATGATTTTAGGAGAATCTAGGATTTGGTTTCACTTGATTTGGAGTTCAAATGATTTCTCTATGAATTTGCAGAGTTGGCTATACATGAAGAAATAGACCATTATTTGAGGTGGTACAGAAAGTATTAGTCAAAATGTTCAAAAACTAAGTTTTGAACTTAGAAGCATCTAGGAATTTGAATCATGGCATTTGGATCAACTTTGAGCTCTTTGTGATTTTCTAAAGTTCATCATAGAAATAGGAAAATAGGGTTTTACGAAATATGTGTGAAGAAAAGTTTCCTGGAAAAATGTGCAAACAGCACCATGTGATAGATCATGAATATATGAACTACTAAAAATTTGAATCATCAAATTTGGAGCTCTGTTGAATTATTTATGGATTTTTGAAGGTGACTGGAAAAAGAAAAAGGAAATAAGGCTTTATCCTTATCCTGCGCGCGGGGCAACAGATAGACCGTGGGCCGGCCCAGCGGCTTGGCCACGCGGATGACAGGCGACGTCGAAGGCGCATCGTCGGGCGTGTTGGGGAGGCCCGAGGTGGCCGGAGGCGGTTGGAAGGGGGTGGCTACAGTGCGGGAGCGCATTGTAGCGCGCTCCAGAGCATGCAAATGGCCGGCATGCCATTTTTTTGGAAAAGTGGGCACGGCCAAGCATGTCTGGTAGCTCTAGGGAGGAGTAAAGAATGAGGGAGGGGCATTGGATGCCCTGGGTGGCCACTGGAGTGAGGAGGGAGGTGAGAAAGGAGAAGAATGCTGCTGTCCAGAAGGGTAAATGGGGATGTTTCACCCTTCAATCATTGGGTTGAGCCCAGGGAAGAGTTACTGGAGGTGCAAGGGGACTCTGAGGGGATGTGGTAAAAAGTTGAGCTCAAGGAGATTAGTGGAAGTGGTCAAAGTGGTGTTTTTAGAAATATGGCAGAAGGTGTTTGTTGTTGATTTGGGCAAGAATATGAACTCCTCCTGTCATGAGGCTTGACAGGGTCAAATGGCATGAGATATTAGTAGGTTCCACCAAGGTTGAGTCCATTTGGGCAAAGTTGCCAGTGCAACTTTTGTAAACCCTAGAAATTAGCAGAAATGAACTTGTGTAGATCTAGTTGAGCAAATCACTTCTCCTTGATGCACCACTTGGAGTAGTGGCCTCATTTGGTCATGTGAATATGCTCACCAAAGTTGGGGTCAAGGAGAGAAAGTTGGTAGTACAAAGTTGTCCAAATTAGATTCTGGTCAGAGAGGGTTTTGGGGCACTTTGATCAACATAACATTTTCTCCAACTTGTGCCATTTGGTCTAGATGAATGATTAGACCATTTGAGCATTTTCACAAGGTTTGAGAACATTTGGAGATGTTTGGCAATGTAAAGTTGCTCAAACTTCAAAATGGGCAGAAATGGTTTTGAGGGGATTTTATGATGTTATATTGTTCTCCAAGACATGATAGAATTTTCTTGGAATTTTTAGAGAATATTTCCTTTGTAAATATTTCAAAAGCTTGAAATATCAAGAAAGGGTTTTTGAGGGGTTTGACCAATATCTTGAACATGACCATGTGTTGAAACTCTTATATATGGACAATATATGTCCACTGAGTTTCCCTAAATTTTCACAAATATTTTTAAAACAATAAAATAATTTCTCCCTATTATAGACCATTTCTGGCCTTAAGAAAAAGCTTTTAAATAAAATAGGGAAATAACTTTTAAAGTTATATTTTTGCGGTTTATGGGAACCCTATATCTAATGGGTTTCAAATATAACTTTTGAAATATTTTTCACACCCCAAATCAAGTACTTGCAGTGCAAACCTCAATTCAGGGATTTTTGGCAAACTAATTTTAGAAAATACTTTTTGGCCAAATTATTTTTATAAGAAAATACTATAATGCTCTATACACATGGCATGATCATTGGGCAGAAGCTTGGGGCAAGGAGATGAGGTATAGAAGGTGGAGTTGTGTTGACTTTAAAGAGCACTTGAAAACACAGAGAGAAAACCAACTCAAAATAAAAAGTCAAATAATGCAGAAGTTTTTGTCAAACCACATTTTATCATAATTTATCATCTTAAGTGTTGTGCCATGAAAATCAGGGTGTGACAGAAACTAAGGTTGAATACAACGGACACCACCCAATCCACGAAGACGCGCCAATCGGAGATGGTGATCGAAGAGACTGAGTATCATCCATTAAGCAGCCGCGGACGCCTTACCAATGGCGCCACTCTTCTTGCCTATGCTCCTGAGAGCCTTCTTCACCTTCTTGATTTTTCCCGTAGAAACCTCCTCTGCTAGGAGGCCGGCAATCGCCTTGCCAGACCCCGGGCTAGCTGCCTCCAAACTAGCGAGCAAGCGGCAAAGCTTTTTCGTGAAGACCACCTCATCAAGACGTGCCATCATACTTTCACGGTCAAAGATGGGCGATCTGATGGTCTTCAACGCCTCAGAATTAGGTGCCAAAGCACCTACCTCATCAACCTCGGCACCCCCAGATGCCACCTGGCCAACAGCCATAGGTGGGACAACAATAGCAGCATCCAAACCCCCACAGTCCACAAAGGTGATCAACTGATTGGGCTCCAACGACGGCGGTGAGGTCGCAGTCGGCATCGCCAAGGCCCCTCCAAGCGACTCCATCTCCTTAGGAAGCACCATCGAAATAGGCGAAGTGGGCTCCTCACAAAGCTTCTGCAGCTCAGGCATAATCTGCAGCACCAGAGCAACAACCTCAACAACGGTTTCACTCTTAGAAGCAATCGACATGACAGGCAGCGATGACAGGCAGGATGTAGCACGAGGGAAGAGATCTCCATACATGCCTGCTTCCCCATCGGCAGAACCATCGTGGATCTCGGGCAACAGGGACACAACGGGCACAACCTGGAGCTTGGCGAGAGCAGCCTCTGCACTTGCCAAAACACTCCCAACTCGCGCAATGTAGTCGCGAAGCTCAGTGCGGAGTAGCTCAGTCTGCTCCACAAGGACGGGCTGCAATGCCACATCGACCGGTGTTGCATCGACATCTGATGCAGGCGCTGGGGTGGATGGTGGAGCAGCATGTCGCAGTGTCGTAGTCCGGTCAGTGCGGTGCTGTGCATGATAGAAACTCACTTTGTGGCCAAATCGGAGGCATCCCATGCACCGGAATGGGTCCCTTCACTCTTGGAGAGGCACCGGAAGCAACGGTCTCTCAGCCATGTCGGGGGAGCTGGCCGAGCTATGGACGCAGAGTCACAGCAGGGCACGCGAGGCGACGAGCGACGCCCCGAAACAAGGTGCCATCCATCCAGAAGATCCCTAGAACGCGTGGGCATGCCGCACACTGGAACACCATGTGTTGCATCCCGATCGAAGCAGCCACGCCAATCACCCCAACTTGAACGTGTGGGAGGCATGCCGTCCCCTTGGACGGAGTCACCTGGCAGCGGCAACAACATCCGAGAAGGAATGGCTGGCGCCAGAGGGGCCCACAGCTTGCTGAGAGAAGAGGTCGCCGGGGCGGTGGCAGCAGGATCCGGCTCCCCTTGGACCAGATGCAGGGGACTAGTGGCTGGCTCGGCCGCCATATCAGGACCTGGCAGGGGTGGACGCGGCGCCAGGCGGACACTGGAGGCGTCGACCAGAGGAGCGGAGAGTGGCAGGGTCGTAGATGTCGTTGTGGCGGGCTCGGCGAGGTGAGGTGTCCATCGGCCACCCACAGATGGGTCGGACCTGCGGAGAGCAAGTGCGGCGGCGGAAGCTTCAGACTTGGTGCGCGCGTCGCTGCGTGAAGATGCAGCCACGACGTTGGGAGAGAGTGTCACCAGGGGCGTCACCAAGAGCACACCAGCCCCAACGGCGGTAGCAGTGCCGCGGCCAGCCGCTGGCGGCGGCAGGAGTGTGGAGACCCGATACAGATCCTCCCGATCCAGACTGAAAGGGCAAGGGACGCAGGCTCCAGATCCTCCTGATCTGGACTAAGGCAACCGATCCGAGGGCGGCAACGCGGCCGACGGCGGAGGCAGCGCGCCCGAGGCGGTTCCAGCCAGCAGGGAAGCAGCGGCAGCGGTGGGTGGCAGGGCCAGAGTGGCGGCCGCCGCGGTCGGTCGCGAGAGCGCTCCCATGCCCCGTTCGATACCGACCATCCCTCGCTACGAATTGGACTGTTGGCATTACTTCCATGGACATCTTCAGAAATGACGCGTAAGCGCTAGTACGTAATCCCAACTATGCAACCATGCGCGCTAGCCTGAAACCGCAGTGCTTCTTTAGTTTAGTATAGACTGGAGCATGAGGCGCGCTTTGCCGCGCCTATTCTTCGATCGTGGGTTAAGTCCCTTATGTTTATTTTATACGCGGTCTATTTTAATTGGTTGGCTCGCTGTGTGTAATTGCCATTTAATTGTGCTGTATAGCAATGGCAATCATGTTTAAACATTATTATAAAAGTGTATGTCTAGCGAAATTAATGAACAACTTTTGCATGAGCTTCGTTCAATACGCCCGAGCTTAATTTCTTGCTCAATGGTTATTACACGGAATATTACAAAATTGGAAGAATAGAATGGTAAATCTATGCAAGAGAGTAAATTACTAACTTTCTGCATGTTTCCCATTGACTCCTCGCTTTCAATGTAAGCACGCGCAACATCGTCGGTGGTGGAGTATGTGCCGAGCCAGAAGCGGCGTCCCTCGTCGGAGAACTCCACGTCGAAGTTGCCGGACGGCTTCGCCCGCGCGCCGAAGAACCCCGTCTTCTCTTCATGATCTTCTTCGGCAGCATGTCGATGACGGGGTGGCATCGGCGTGGCAGTCGAATCTAGGCGGCGACAGTGGGGTGGGGGCTCGGGGCGGGGGCTTGGTGGCGAGCGATGTGGGTTGGGGGCTTGGGGCGGAGGCGGATTGGGGCTCAGGTAGGGGCTTCACCGTGGTGAATCAGGTGGCGGCGATGGAGAATCGGGCGGCGGCGGTGTTGGCGAATCAGGCGGCAGAGGTGGGGTGGGGTCTCGGAGCGGGGGCTTAGAGGCGGACGACGGCGGGTTAGGAGCTCAGGTGAGGGCTTGGCGGTGGCGAATCCGGTGATGGTGGTGGAGAATCAGGTGGCGATGGTGGTGGCGAATCGGGCCCGATTCGAGGCGGATGGCGGCAGTGGAGTCGCGGAACCGGGAGGGGTGGTTGGCGCCTAGATCTAGCGCGGCGCAAAGGCAACGTGGTGCGGTGGCTGGGTGGGTGGCAAGAGGAAGGAGACCCGCGGTGGGAGGAAAACAAATGAACATGGGCTAGCGTGGAGATGCAAATTTGCATCTCCAGATGTTGTATTTGACATCATTGGCCAGGTGATGTAAACTTTTTATATCTACATCATCTGTTGGAGGTGCCTTTTTGAACCTTGAAGATGAAAAAGTTAGTTATTTTTTCCTCTACATCTTTTATTGGAGATGCTCTAAAGGCACAAGGCATGATTTTACTGGTATAGTACGTAGGCAGAGCACTTTTGTCTGGTTAGGCATCCCTCCCGCCGGTTTATAAATTGACTCATATGCATAATATAATATGTTGTTTTTCCTATTTAGTTAAGCATTAATTGCACCATTAGATGTTGCTTGCGGTAAATTAAGCTGTTAATTATTGACTATGCAACATATGGTATAATGGCAAGGGGCATTGCAAGGCTAAATATCGTGTTGTTAGTGTCAAGCAGAAAAAAATTTAATACACACTGACAAACGGACGTACAAATACCCTCCACAACCCCCAAGCCACCAGTGGCCAGGAAATCGTGGGAGCTTAGTAACTAGATAGATACAGAGATGAAGTCAATAGATACAGAGATGAAGTACAACTGTAGATACAAAGATGAAGTCAATCATCAGATTCAGAAGAGGCAACAAAAACAAACTCTGATGAGCAGGCTCACCATCAGATCCAATAGATTCAAAATAAATACTACACGTTATATGAGAGGAACATTGCACTTGGCGCGATGTTGATAAAAGGGGAGAATAAGAAATCTTTCTGACGAAAAGCAGCAGCCTTGGTTTCTTTTCCAATTAATTTAAAGAGTCAGCTTCTTTAGAACTACACTAGACAATCAGGCAAGAACTGTTCGAATTGCCTGACATTGTCTGTTTTCAGTTAACGTCCTGGTTACTAGTATCAATCTGGATAAAGAAAACTCGTGCCTCAGTTATCAGCCTGCTAAGAGCATATGCAGTCGGACCTCTCAAACCCGCCTCATACGCCCGGGCGGGCTGACCGGTCATATTTTTTCGAACCAGATGGACGCCAGAAACGGCCTCAAACGTCTGGGCTGACTGGCACCCCCCATATCCAGCCAAAATATGGGGCGGGTATGGGGGCGCCTGGGCGCGCCCGCCACGTCAGATTGACGAAGGGGTCCCAGCCGGAAACGCCCTCAAATCAGGCGATCCGAAGCTCGTCTTCTCCATCAGACCGGTGGCACCGCGTGGTGCAGCTCCGGCGGGCCACGTAGTGCATTGTCCGGCTATTTGAGCCGACCGGCGGCACTGAAACCCTACCATCCATCCACATTTTCCTCCTCATGTCCGTCGCCGTCGCCACTTTCCTCTCCACCCGTCCGCCTAGTAGCCATGGCCCCACGCCGCCAGAGAGGAGCGAGCCCTTTCTGACGCCGGAGCGCCGACTCGAGCTCCTTGAGCAGATCCGGGCTAGGTGCGAAGCCCAGATCGCCGCGGGGCTACCTCCGGATGCATTGGATCCGGAGGAGTTGGAGGAGGAGGAGGACTTTGAGGAGGAGGAGGAGGAGGAGGATGTGGGGGATGCTGGCGATGGGGATCTGCATCGGAGCAGCAGGCCATCCTCGATTCCCTCCGGTCGGAGTCGGCTGCGGAGGCAAGACGCCGTCGCCGGCAGGAGATGGAGGTGCAAGAGGCCGTGGAAGAGACGGAGATGTTTGACTACTTGGATGAGGTCGAGTAGGAGGAGAATGAGTCGAAGCCCTCTACCCGCCTGTCCAGCCGGCGCCCGGCACCGTAGTCGTGGACATCTCCGATGACGAAGAGTAGCTAGGGTAGTACGTAGATGTAGTACGTAGGATTCCTTTTGCATGCTTTGTATGAATATAGGGGATGAAATATGAGAGAAGCGGGTGCAGAGTGGCTCATTTGAGGCATGCCCGGTCAGTGCCAGTGGATGCGCCCGGATGGGTCTGCGGGCGTTTGAGGGGCCGGATTTGCAAAGTCCGGTTGTAGATGCTCTAAGAGCATCTCCAACAGCCCCGCGGTTGTGTGACATGCTAAAAAACTTTTACAACGCCGAAATAGCGTTTTTGCGAGGGGGAGGGTGTTTGCTTTTTCAGGCGCTGCAAAAGTTAGCGCGCCGATGTAGCACCGATAGGCGCTGCAAAATCTAGCATGCGTGACGAGCCAGTGCTTGAAAAAAAATGAAACAACACATATGAAAAAATACGAAACTACACATAGTTCAAATTCATAGCGTATAAAAACATCACATTATTCAAGTCCCACACCACAAGCTAGTTGATACGATGCAAATAAAACTATGCTTCTAGATAAGACAATGCAAATAAACTAGATAAAACTACTACTCCTCATCCTCCTCGCTGGTGTAGTCCGACGACCTAAACTCGTCGGTCCATCGAGGATCTTCCTCGTCCCAGGTCGACGCAGGTCTCGGGTCGCACTGGCCTTCCCCAGTGCCTTTCGCTCACGCTTGTTCGCCCGACGCGCGACTCACTCCGCCCTGCTATACGCCCAGAACTCATTCTCGGCGACGACATCCCGCGGGAAGCGCTCGTGCCACACCACCATGGCGTGCTCATCCGCCTCAGCGATGAGGAGACGGTCCCGCCTCCGCTGAACGCGGCGATCCTCGTCGGTGATTAGTCGCAGGGGAGGCGCGAGTTCCTCCGCCTGCTCCCACTCACTTTCTAGTAAATACAGGCTTCACCGCAAGTCTGTATAAAACTATATGCTGTGATCAACTTATCAAAGTGTATATTCCAACTCCGAGATGCTTGCACCAGTCCATAGATGGATCGCTGGAGCTTGCGTATTTTGTCAGTACCTTTAGGATTGACAAAACCTTCTGGTTGCATCATATACAACTCTTCTTAAATAAATCCATTAAGGAATGCAGTTTTGTCTATCCATTTGCCAGATTTCATAAAATGCGGCAATTGCTAACATGATTCAGACAGACTTAAGCATAGATACGAGTGAGAAACTCTCATCGTAGTCAACACTTTGACCTTGTCGAAAACCTTTTTCGACAATTCTAGCTTTGTAGATAGTAACACTACTATCAGCGTCCGTCTTCCTCTTGAAGATCCATTTATACTTAATGACTCACCGATCATCGGGTAAGTCAATCAAAGTCTACACTTTGTTCTCATACATGGTTCATATCTCAGATTTCATGGCCTCAAACCATTTTGCGGAATCTGGGCTCATCATCGCTTCCTCATAGTTCATAGGTTTGTCATGGTCAAGTAACATGACCTCCAGAACAAGATTACCGTACCACTCTGGTGCGGATCTCACTCTGTTTTACCTACGAGGTTCGGTAGTAACTTGAAGTTACATGATCATCATCATTAGCTTCCCCACTAATTGGTATAGTAGTCACAAGAACAAATTTCTGTGATGAACTACTTTCCAATAAGGGAACAGGTACAGTTACCTCATCAAGTTCTACTTTCCTCCCACTCACTTCTTTCGAGAGAAACTCCTTCTCTAGAAAGGATCCATTCTTAGCAACGAAAGTCTTGCCTTCGGATCTGTGATAGAAGGTGTACCCAACTGTCTCCTTTGGGTATCCTATGAAGACACATTTCTTCGATTTGGGTTCGAGCTTATCAGGATGAAACTTTTTTTACATAAGCATCGCAGCCCCAAACTTTAAGAAACGACAACTTGGGTTTCTTGCTAAACCACAGTTCATATGGTGTCGTCTCAACGGATTTAGATGGTGCCCTTTTAACGTGAATGCAGTTGTCTCTAATGCATGATCCCAAAACGATATTGGTAAATCGGTAAGAAACATCATAGATTGTACTATATCCAATAAAGTACGGTTACGATGTTTGGACACACCATAACGTTGTGGTGTTCCAGGTGGCGTGAGCTGTGAAACTATTCCACATTGTTTTAATTGAAGACCAAACTCGTAACTCAAATATTCGTCTCCGCGATCAGATCACAGAAACTTTATTTTCTTGTTACAATGATTTTTCCACTTCACTCTGAAATTCTTTGAACCTTTCAACTATTTTAGACTTATGTTTCATCAAGTAGATATACCCATATCTACTCAAATCATCTGTGAAGGTCAGAAAATAACGATACCCGCCACGAGACTTAACACTCATCGGATCGCATACATCAGTATGTATTATTTCCAATAAGTCAGTTGCTCGCTCCACTGTTCCGGAGAACGGATTCTTAGTCATCTTGCCCATGAGGCATGGTTCGCAAGCATCAAGTGATTCATAATCAAGTGATTCCAAAATCCCATTAGCATGGAGTTTCTTCATGCGCTTTACACCAATATGACCTAAACGGCAGTGCCACAAATAAGTTGCACTATCATTATTAACTTTGCATCTTTTGGTTTCAATATTATGAATATGTGTATCACTACGATCGAGATCCAATGAACCATTTTCATTGGGTGTGTAACCATATAAGGTTTTATTCATGTAAACAGAACAACAGTTTATTCTCTTACTTAAATGAATAACCGTATTGCAATAAACACGATCAAATCATATTCATGCTCAACGCAAATACCAAATAACATTTATTTAGGTTCAACACTAATCCCGAAAGTATAGGGAGTGTGCGATGATGATCATATCAATCTTGAAACTACTTTCAACACACATCGTCACTTCACCCTTAACTAGTTTCTGTTTATTCTGCAACTCCCATTTCGAGTTACTACTCTTAGCAACTGAACTAGTACCAAATACCGAGGGGTTGCTATAAACACTAGTAAAGTACACATCAATAACTTGTATATCAAATATACCTTTGTTCACTTTGCCATCCTTCTTATCCGCCAAATACTTGGGGTAGTTCTGCTTCCAGTGACCAGTCCCTTTGCAGTAGAAGCATTTAGTCTCAGGCTTAGGTCCAGACTTGGGCTTCTTCACTTGAGCAGCAACTTGCTTGCCGTTCTTCTTGAAGTTCCCTTCTATCCCTTTGCCCTTTACTTGAAACTAGTGGTCTTGTTAACCATCAACACTTGATGTTCTTTCTTGATTTCTACCTTCATCGATTTCATCATCATGAAAAAAAACTCGGGAATCATTTTCATCATCCCTTGCATACTATAGTTCATCACGAAGTTCTACTAACTTGGTGATGGTGACTAGAGAACTCTGTCAATCACTATCTTATCTGGAAGATTAACTCCCACTTGATTCAAGCGATTGAAGTATCCAGACAATCTGAGCACGTGCTCACTAGTTGAGCGATTCTCCTCCATCTTTTAGCTATAGAACTTGTTGGAGACTTCATATCTCTCAACTCGGGTATTTGCTTGAAATATTAACTTCAATTCCTGGAACATCTCATATGGTCCATGATGTTCAAAACATCTTTGAAGTCCAGATTCTAAGCCATAAAGCATGGTGCACAAAACTATCAAGTAGTCATCATATTGAGCTAGCCAAACATTCATAACGTCTGCATCTGCTCCTGCAATAGGTCTGTCACCTAGCGGTGCATTGAGGACATAATTCTTCTGTGCAGCAATGAGGATAAACCTCAGATCGCGGATCCAATCCGCATCATTGCTACTAACATTTTTCAACACAATTTTCTCTAGGAACATATCAAAATCGACATATGAAAGCAACAACGCAAGCTATTGATCTTACAACATAATTTGCAAAATACTACCAGGACTAAGTTCATGATAAATTTAAGTTCAATTAATCATATTACTTAAGAACTCCCACTTAGACAGACATCTCTCTAATCATCTAAGTGATCACGTGATCCAAATCAACTAAACCATAACCGATCATCACGTGAGATGGAGTAGTTTCCAATAGTGAACATCTCATGTTGATCATATCTACTATATGATTCATGCTCGACCTTTCGGTCTCCGTGCTCCGAGGCCATATCTGCATATGCTAGGCTCGTCAAGTTTAACCTGAGTATTCCGCGTGTGCAAAACTGGCTTGCACTCGTTGTAGATGGACGTAGAGCTTATCACACCCGATCATCACGTGGTGTCTGGGAACGACGAACTTTGGCAACGGTGCATACTCAGGGAGAACACTTCTTGATAATTAGTGAGAGATCATCTTAAAATGCTACCGTCAATCAAAGCAAGAATAAGATGTATAATAGATAAACATCACATGCAATCAAAATATGTGACATGATATGGCCATCATCATCTTGTGCCTTTGATCTCCATCTCCAAAGCATCGTCATGATTTCCATCGTCACCGGCATGACACCATGATCTCCATCATCTTGATCTATATCAATGTGTCGTCACATGGTCGTCTCGCCAACAATTGCTCTTGCGACTATTGCTATCGCATAGCGATAAAGTAAAGCAATTATTTGGCGCTTGCATCTTATGCAATAGAGAGACAACCATAAGGCTTTTGCCAGTTGCCGATAACTTCAACAAAACATGATCATCTTATACAACAACTTATATCTCATCATGTCTTGACCATATCACATCACAACATGCCCTGCAAAAACAAGTTATACGTCCTCTACTTTGTTGTTGCAAGTTTTACGTGGCTGCTACGGGCTGAGCAAGAACCGTTCTTACCTACGCATCAAAACCACAACGATAGTTTGTCAAGTTGGTGCTGTTTTAACCTTCGCAAGTACCGGGCGTAGCCACATTCGGTTCAACTAAAGTTGGAGAAACTGACACCCGCTAGTCACATGTGTGCATAGCACGGCGGTAAAAACCAGTCTCGCGTAAGCGTACGCGTAATGTCGGTCCGGGCCGCTTCATCCAACAATACCGCCGAACCAAAGTATGACATGCTGGTAAGCAGTATGACTTATATCGCCCACAACTCACTTGTGTTCTACTCGTGCATATAACATCAAACCATAAAACCTAGGCTCGGATGCCACTGTTGGGGAACGTAGTAATTTCAAAAAAATTCCTACGCACACGCAAGATCATGGTGATGCATAGCAACGAGAGGGGAGAGTGTTGTCTACGTACCCTCGTAGACCGAAGCGGAAGCGTTGACGCAATGTAGAGGAAGTAGTCGTACGTCTTCCCGGTCCAACCGATCCAAGCACCGTTACTCCGGCACCTCCGAGTTCTTGACACACGTACAACTCGATGACGCACCCCGAACTCCGATCCAGCAGAGGTACGGGGAGGAGTTCCGTCAGCACGACGGCATGGTGACGATCTTGATGTTCAACTGTCGCAGGGCTTCGCCTAAGCACCGCTACAATATGACCGAGGTGTAATATCGTGGAGGGGGGCACCGCACACGGCTAAGGAACGATCACGATGATCAACTTGTGTGTCTATGGGGTGCCCCCCGCCCCCGTATATAAAGGAGGGAGGGAGGAGGAGGCCGGCCTAGAGGGGAGGCGCGCCCTAGGGGGGGCAAACCTACTCCAAGTAGGTTTGGCCCCCCTTTCCTATTAGGAGTAGGAGAGGGAAGGAAGAGGGGGGAGGAGAGAAGGAAAGGGGGGGCCGGCCCCCCTCCCAATTCGGATTGGGCTTGGGGGGGGGCGCGCCCCCTCCTTTGCTCCTTCTCCCTCCCTTCCACTAAGGCCCAATAAGGCCCATATACTTACCGGGGGGTTCCGGTAACCTCCCGGAACTCCGGTATAATCCCAATCTCATCCGGAACCTTTCCGGTGTCCAAATATATCCGTCCAATATATCAATCTTTATATCTCGACCATTTCGAGACTCCTCGTCATGTCCGTGATCACATCCGGGACTCCGAACAACCTTCGGTTCATCAAAATACATAAACTCATAATATAATTGTCATCGAAACCTTAAGCGAACAATGTAGACATGACCGAGACACGTCTCCGGTCAATAACCAATAGCGGGACCTGGATGCCCATTGTCGGTGTCAAAACCGGCGGATCTCGGGTAGGGGGTCCCGAACTATGCGTCTAGGCGGATGGTAACAAGAGACGAGGGACACGATGTTTTTACCCATGTTCGGGCCCTCTCGATGGAGGTAAAACCCTACGTCCTGCTTGATTAATATTGATGATATGGGTAGTACAAGAGTAGATCTACCACGAGATCAAGGAGGCTAAACCCTAGAAGCTAGCCTATGGTATGATTGTTGAGATATAATGTTGTGTCCTACGGACTAAAGCTCTCCGGTTTATATAGACACCGGAGAGGCTAGGGTTACACAGAGTCGGTTACAATGGTAGGAGATCTACATATCCGTATTGCCAAGCTTGCCTTCCACGCCAAGTAAAGTACCTTCCGGACACGAGCCGGAGTCTTCAATCTTCTATCTTCGTAGTATGGGAGTCCGGCGGATATTGATAGTCCGGCTGTCCGGACACCCCCTAGTCCAGGACTCCCTCAGTAGCCCCTGAACCAGTCTTCAATGGCGATAATTCCGGCGTGCATAATGTTCGGCATTGCAAGGCGGGTTCCCCTCCTTGAATAATTCGGAGAAGATAATGAACACCAGGATAGTGTCCGGCTCTGCAAAATAAATTCCACATTCCAACGTAGAGAGAATAAAATATACACTTAGCTCAATCTGCTGATGTATTATGCAGCGTGACATCACACCGCAGCCAAGCCCTTGTTTGAATCGTTTTTATCATTCCGCCTCAGCACGTTTAGCGAAGCGGTTTCCTTGGCACATCCTGTCGAAGCAGAGATCGTGTTCCCTTTTATTCCGGGATCCTCATCAATACGTGCGTGGGTAACCCAACCGTTCCCGTCGCCACGCCTCCTCTATCGAAGGGGAATCTCAAACGGTCACGGAGACGGCCCTTGGTATTATTTCCCCTTTATAAGAGGACCAAGGCCTGTCCTTGTCTTTCAACCTTGCATCGAATCTTTCCTCCACTCCCAGTTCCAACACCAAGAGCTCCAGATTCGAGCGCCTCGGATCCACAACAATGTCCGGCTCCGACCTCCAGGGCCGGTGGATGCGTGACGGAGGAGGACATATTGAAGTTGCGCGAGGCCAAGTACCTGGCCTACGAAGTTTCGCACAGGTTGCCTGCCCCAAGGCAGGCCGTGCCAGCCCCCGAGCCCGGCGAATATGTCGTTTTCGCATCTCACCTCCGTCGGGGATTAGGCTTCCCGACGGATCCTTTCGTGAGGGGGCTCCTATTCTACTACGGGCTGGACTTCCACGACTTGGCCCCGGAGTCCATCCTCCATATCTCCGCATTTATCATTGTCTGTGAAGCCTTCCTCTGCGTCATTCCCCACTTCGGCCTGTGGCTGAAAACATTTAAGTTGGAGCCGAAGATGATCGGGGGGCGTCAAGCGGAGTGCGGCGGGGCGACCATAAGCAGGAAGGTCGATGCCCCGTGGCTCGAAGGTTCCTTCCAAGAGGAACAGGGATTGTGGCAGCAGGAGTGGTTTTACATCACTGTTCCCAGGGGCAGCAAGCAAAAGCCGCCGCCCTCTTTCCGCCCGGGACCTCCACGGCAGCTGATGTCGTGGGTCAACCAAGGGCTCAACTGGGGGCCGTCCCAGGACGTGCCCATACTACAGGGCCGGATTTGAGACCTCCAAACAAGGGAGATCGACCTGGTCAAGGTGATGCAGGTCATGCTAACCAGGCACCTCCTACCCTGCAAACGTCGTCCTCTCCGTTTATGGGAGTTCAATCCGGAGGGACCTCGTATTCTCTAGCATTTCATGGGTGCGACACCCTCGGAGATGTACGAGCTGTTCTTCGGACCGCAGGTGGCGTGTCCGGATTCGGCCGAGGATGCTGGCCTAAGCCGCGATCGCCCGGATACTCAGGTAAATAGCTCAAAGCCCGGACATTCTATTTGTATGCCTTTCAAAAGATCGTCTCCTGACCCTTTATTCTTTACAGGAATGGGTGGCGCAATCAAGGCTGAAAAGGTGTCTGGCCCCCCTCCCAGAGACCGCACTGGAGCCCGTGCTAGTCAGAATGTTGGAGGTTGCGCCCATAGAGGGGGGCGACGGGGGAGATAAAGGAGCTAATACTTCGCCCGAAGGGGCGACCGAAGAGGAGGGAACCAAGGATCCCTCCCTTCAGAGGGAGAAGAGGACCGCCTCCGGAGATCCGGAGGTCAAAGCCCCTAAGCGTGGGAAGAAATCCTCACCGGGGGGTCCGGCGTCCGGAGAGAATCCAGACGCGCAATCATCGCCGAAGGGCCAGCCCTCCAACGAGCCATGAGTATGAAAGAGGAAATCAATTAATAAGGGAATACCTTCGTTTATGCTTCTGTAGGTAACCGAAATATTTATATCGCAGTTCGGATCTGCAGCCGTCTCAGCTGAGTTCATCCTTGGGGGACCTTCTTCCGGAGATGATGGAGAGCGATACGCCTCCGTCTGCGGCGCCGCCAGATGAAGCGGGCGAGCCCGAAGTGTCGTCACGGAGGGCGTCCCCGAGTCCGGAGGGGCCAGAGAGTTCGGCACCCAGCAGAAGCCGACCGGGAGAACTGAAGAGTCTGCTTGAGAGGGCGTCCATTTCAGAAGATAACCGTACGTTAATGCGTATGGTGATTGGAAGGATTTCGTCCGCTGAAAGCGGATTGCGTGACGCTGCCATGAGCTTGCTGGCGGGATTTGAGGTATGCGAAAATAGCGCACCCCTTTGTTTTCTCTTTTTTTTGTAACAGTTGTGCATAAAAAATGCGCCCTGTATAGATAGTAGCCCCTGAGACTCAGTAGGTTGTCGAAGACGACAGCGTGCCGAGGATCGAAAATCTAAACATTTCAGGTAATGAATACCGCCATTCTGATACAGGTGGCGGATAGTCCGGGGGCCAGCCGGACTAATCAGTTTGCCGAATTGAGTCGACAACTGGACATGGCAGATGCTGACATCGCACTTGTCAATCAGCGACTTGACGAGTCGCAAGGTAAATAAATTCTCCGCAGCCGCTTTATTGAGTGGGTCAAAGCCCTCTTCTGATAAGTTATATGCTGTTTATTCAGACAGTGCTGCTGCTGTGGAGAGCCTTCGGGCCGAGCTTTCTCAAGCTAAGGAGCAAGCCCGAAGGAGTGATGCGGCTGCCGCGAGGGCGGCCGAAGAGTTGAAGGCCGAAAAGGCTGCGCACTGCCTAAGCAGGGCGGAGGTGGCCGAATTGGCCAAGAAATTAAAGGATGCTGCCGACCGTAGCGAGGCTCTTGAAAAGGAGCGCCTATCGGAGCGGGAAGACCTGAAGAAGGCCACCGCCAAAGCCAAGGATGC
This sequence comes from Triticum timopheevii, assembly GCA_963921465.1. Classification (NCBI taxonomy): domain Eukaryota; kingdom Viridiplantae; phylum Streptophyta; class Magnoliopsida; order Poales; family Poaceae; genus Triticum; species Triticum timopheevii. Next base: position 445,871,556 of record OY997272.1, read on the forward strand.
CCGCTCTGCAATGCGGGCTATGAAGGAGGAGCTGCGCCAAGCCAGAGAAATCGTGGCTGGCAAGCCTTTTCTTATGCGTCGCCGGTTTATGGATGCCAAGTACGCTCAATTTGAGCAGCTGTGGAGTTCGGAGGATCCGTACATGGACTTGGCTGCGAGTGCGGCTGATGCCGTTAAGCACTTCCGGAGCCAAGGGGATCACGAGGCGGAAGAGTTGTATTGGTCTCAATTCCACAGCCCGGATCGCGCTCTTCCTCTGACGGACAGGTTGGCCGAATGGGCCGAACTGAATAGACTGTCCGGACTGGCCATGACTGACATCGTGGCCCATGTCTGGCCAGAAAGGTCCAAGGCGACGAGCTACTTTGGCTTATTGCAGCAATTCCTTGGTGCGGTGCCGCGTATAAGGGAGATGAAGTGGTCGGCCTACATCGAGGGCACGCGGATGGCCCTTGCTCGTGTGAAGGTGCATTATCCGGAGATGGATGCCACCGCCGTTGTTGCCCAGGGTCCGGATGAAAGCCGGCTCCCTGCCGAGCACTACTTCGGAGAAGTCATGCGCGGTGCTCGTAAAGTAGAGGCGCAGTGCTCAAAGAATGTAACGTTCAAATGAACGCAGTACCTTGTAAATCAATGGTTATAGTATGAATGCTTTTTATACTTGTGCTTCCAAGTAGTAAAACTTCTCCTTGCGGCCGTTTTAAGTATACTTGTGTATAACCTGAAAGATGCAGTCTTCGGCTTCAGCCCCCTCGCACAAGGTGCTGGGGTGTTTGCAAAATGGCGCGTTTTCACACTTTAATCCGACGTCTCGGTCCTGTTATAAGGAGGTGGTAGCGTAGCGAACGAGGCAATCCGGACTATAATGCTTTATCTCTTTCACTTAGCCAATGGAGCTCGAGGGTGGGGCTACGATATAACCCCTAATGACACCGCACATCTCCGGATTCGGGGTGCGTATGTGCCTGACCGGGAAGCGGTCCTTCGTCAAAGTGGGGAATTCTAAACATTCCGATAGTCGATCAAGTGGCTGACCAGACTCTCGCTATATCATGACAGTCAGTTTTCGGCTTTCTCTACTGAGGTGCTCGCCCAGCCGAACTGGGGCACAATCGCAGTAGTTCTCCTGGTGTCGCGTTAGCCGGGTGATACGGAACGTAAGGTGGCAAAACACAGGAGCCGGGGAAACCCAACATTTGACCAAAGACATGATTCGGAGCTGATGCATATAATGCCCAACTTGAGACGCCGAACACTCCCGAAGGTGTTCGGACTTTATGATAACAGGCAGAATTATGCCCTAAGCCCCTTGTGTCCAGGTACGGGCATTGTCTTCTGACGTGGCCGATGCCAAAGCGTCAGGCTCCGCTTTGGCTATAGGAGGAAGCCGAGGGAGATTAACAACAAGAGACAGTAATAAAAAGGTCTACGTAGGGTCTTAATCTTAAAAGAATCCTTGCGACGGGTCCCTACTGCACGTCTGCGCCTGTGTCTCCGTTGCACCGTTATCCTGGACGGGCACGCACGTTGTTCATCTGTAGAAAGAGAGGAACATTTTAGTTTTAGAAACAGTTCGTGCTAAAAATATGCAAAAGAATAAGTGTAAATAATTAAAGCTAGGTTTATATGAAACCGTGTTTAGTTGTGCGCTCAGCCCCTTGTGAAAGGGTGTGCGGCTAGGGAGCCCCTAGCCTGCTGAGTCCGGATTCGTTTATCCGAGTCCGGGGTCTTTAAATGACCCGCGCACTGAAATGGTGCCATGGGGGCCGGGCATTTTGAGTGTAAGAGACGCGTAATGTGGTATGGCATTGAAGCGGATGAAAGCTTTACGTCCCAACAGTGCTTGATATTCACTTTTAAATGGGATGATATGGAAAATTAGTTTCTCGCGTCGAGGGTTGCTCGGCGACCCGAACATGACCTCTAGTAATATTGAGCCTGTGCACTTGGCGTAAGGGCCAGGCGTTACTCCTTTGAAGGAAGTGCGGCTATGTCGAATTTTAGTAGGGTCTATCCCCATCCGACGGACTGTGTTCGAATATAGCAGGTTTAAGTCGCTGCCTCCGTCCATTAGGACGTTTGTGAATTGCAATCCGTCTATGATCGAATTCAAAATCAGGGGAGTCCTTCCCGCGTTTCGAACACTTCTGGAATAATCCAGGAGGTCGAAAGTGATTGGTTTTGATATCCAATCTCTATGGTTTGCTGGGCTGGACCGTGCGAAGCTCTTTTTAGAAAGTGCCGCACTGTTTTTCCTTTTCCTCACGCGAAGTGAGTTTACTGCCTTGACCCCTTGTGGGAAAGTCTTTTGTTTTCCGGTGCCCTGCTGGCGGGATTTATCCTCTTTGCTGGACGCGTCGAGCCCCTTGTGTTTGGCGTTTAATCGGCCGGACTGTTTGAAAACCCAACAATTCCTGTGGGTGTGATTTGCGGGCCTTCCGGGGGTACTGTGGATTTGGCATATCCGACCCAGAATTTTATGTAGGTTGGACAGTTCGTCACTGTCATCCTTGAGCGGCTGATTTTTATGACTGGGCCGCGAGCTTTTGAATCCGGCGTTAACTGCCGTGCTCTTTTGGCTTTTTTCTTTATTCCGGCGCTGTTCTTTTCTGCGCCGTGATTTTCCGTTTCCATCTCTTATCTCGGATGTACTTGGGTCGCTGGTGCTACTTCGTGCTAGCCAGCTATCCTCTCCCGCACAAAAGCGGGTCATGAGGCTTGTTAGTGCGGATATTGTCCTCGGTTTCTCTTGGCCGAGGTGCCTGGCGAGCCATTCGTCCCGGACATTGTGCTTGAAAGCTGCTAAGGCTTCGGCGTCCGGACAGTCGACTATTTGGTTCTTTTTGGTAAGAAACCTGTTCCAGAATTTCCGCGCTGACTCTCCGGGTTGTTGAGTTATATGACTTAAATCGTCTGCATCCGGAGGACGGACATAAGTCCCTTGAAAATTTGTTCTGAATGCTTCCTCGAGCTCTTCCCAACTTCCAACAGTGTTTTCTGGGAGGCTTTTGAGCCAATGACGGGCTGGCCCTTGAGCTTGAGGGGTAAATACTTTATGGCGTGGAGATCGTCTCCTCTGGCCATGTGTATATGTAGTATATGATCTTCTATCCAGACTCCAGGGTCTGTTGTTCCATCGTAGGCCTCTATGTTTATGGGTTTAAACCCTGCTGGAAATTCATGGTCCAGTACCTCATCGGTGAAACATAGTGGGTGTGCGGCGCCTTTGTATTTGTGTGCTCCGCTGTCATCGGACACTTGGCGTGTTGTCTTGCTTCCTGGGGCCTTCTCCTTTGGCCCATAAATGGACCTGGCTGGGCCGTCTATCCTTCCGAGTTCGTTGGTGGAGTTGTGTGTGGCGCCGCTTTTAGAATTTAGCCTGTCGTCTGGCCGTCTATCCGGCCAGGCAGCTTTTTTATTTTTGGACGGTGGGGGTTTTATGGCCTCCTCGTCAAATTCCGGTAACAGCTTGCGCTTGGGGTAGCTCTTTGATTGATGGTGATTGCCGTACTTATCTGCGGTGTTGAGTACTTTGCCCCATCTCATTTTGAGTGTTTCTTCTGCTGTTGTGAGCTTCCGTTTCTCCTTCTTCAGGCTTCTTGCAATGTTGCCAAGGTTTTTCCGGAGGTTCTTATTCTCCGGCGATGTGTCCGACATGTGGTCGTCCGGACTGCTGTCTTCGCCGGGCTTTGATTGACTGTCGTGTTGGGACGGTTGTTTATTTGCATGTTCTTCGTCCGATTGTGAGCCCTGCCGTGTAGCGGGCTCGTTGGGAGCATTGTTGTCGTCGAGGCGGGACTTAGCGCGGCGTTTGCGCCGTCGCTTTGGTCGTTTGTCGGCAGTGTGATCTGCCGCGGCCCGTTGGTCCTCGTTATCGCTTCCCTTTGGGGTATCCACCATATATATGTCATGCGACGGGGTGGTCGTATTGTGCTGTATAAGCTCTGTTATTTGTTCGTCTTCAGCATCGTCGTCTATTCCGTCGATGTCTTCGGAGTCGCAATCTAGCATGTCGGTTAGATCCTCGACAGTGGCTATAAAGTGGGTGGTGGGTGGGCTCTGAATTTCTTCGTCGTCCGAACTCCAACCGTCCTGGCCATAGTCCGACCAGGATTCTCCTGATAGCGAGAGATGCTTCAGAGAATTCAGGATATCGCCAAAAGGCGAGTGCTGGAAGATGTCCGCGGCGGTGAATTCCATAACCAGCGCCCAATCCGGTTTAATTGGCGGGGGCGCGGGAGGCTCGGAGTCCGGCAAGGAGTCCGGCGCCTCGGGATCACGAGTTCCGCAGGGGACAAGATTGGTATTCGGCTCCATCGCCGTTGGTGTTGAAGCCCCCGGGGCGGCGTCTATCCACCGACCCTCGACATGGGCAATCGGCTCCGGGCTAGTGGCCGGAGCGGATCCGAGTGCGGCCTCCAAAGCACTGTCCAGCGGCAGAGCTAGATCATGCCCATCGTCACAGTGCGGCGCGCTTGGCTGTGGCTCGAGTCCGTCGGAGATCAAGTCTCCGCGGTCATCGGCCGTGAAGTTCAAGCTTCCGAATCTGACCTGACGGCCAGGGGCGTAGCTTTCGATCTGCTCCAGATGGCCAAGAGAATTGGCCCGCAGTGCTGAGCCGCCGAATACGAAGATCTGTCCGGGGAGAAAAGTCTCACCCTGGACAGCGTTGATGGTTGAAGATGCCATCGAGCCTATCGGTGACGACACAGAGGAACTCTCAATGAAAGCACCAATGTCGGTGTCAAAACCGGCGGATCTCGGGTAGGGGGTCCCGAACTGTGCGTCTAGGCGGATGGTAACAAGAGACGAGGGACACGATGTTTTTACCCAGGTTCGGGCCCTCTCGATGGAGGTAAAACCCTACGTCCTGCTTGATTAATATTGATGATATGGGTAGTACAAGAGTAGATCTACCACCAGATCAAGGAGGCTAAACCCTAGAAGCTAGCCTATGGTATGATTGTTGAGATGTAATGTTGTGTCCTACGGACTAAAGCTCTCCGGTTTATATAGACACCGGAGAGGCTAGGGTTACACAAAGTCGGTTACAATGGTAGGAGATCTACATATCCGTATTGCCAAGCTTGCCTTCCACGCCAAGTAAAGTACCTTCCGGACACGAGCCGGAGTCTTCAATCTTCTATCTTCGTAGTATGGGAGTCCGGCGGATATTGATAGTCCGGCTGTCCGGACACCCCCTAGTCCAGGACTCCCTCACCCATAATGGTTCCTACATATTCTACGAAGATCTTTATCGATCAGACCGCATAACAACATACGTTGTTCCCTTTGTCATCGGTATGTTACTTGCCCGAGATTCGATCGTCGATATCCAATACCTAGTTCAATCTCGTTACCGGCAAGTCTCTTTACTCGTTTCGTAATACATCATCTCGCAACTAACTCATTAGTTGCAATGCTTGCAAGGCTTAAATGATGTGCATTACCGAGAGGGCCCAGAGATACCTCTCCGACATTCGGAGTGACAAATCCTAATCTCGAAATACGCCAACCCAACAAGTACCTTCGGAGACACCTGTAGAGCACCTTTATAATCACCCAGTTACGTTGTGACGTTTGGTAGCACACAAAGTGTTCCTCCGGTAAACGGGAGTTGCATAATCTCATAGTCATAGGAACATGTATAAGTCATGAAGAAAGCAATAGCAACATACTAAACGATCGGGTGCTAAGCTAACTGAATGGGTCATGTCAATCACATCATTCTCCTAATGATGTGATCCCGTTAATCAAATGACAACTCATGTCTATGGCTAGGAAACATAACCATCTTTGATTAACGAGCTAGTCAAGTAGAGGCATACTAGTGACACTCTGTTTGTCTATGTATTCACACATGTATCATGTTTCCGATTAATACAATTCTAGCATGAATAATAAACAATTATCATGAAATAAGGAAATAAATAATAACTTTATTATTGCCTCTAGGGCATATTTCCTTCAGTCTCCCACTTGCACTAGAGTCAATAATCTAGATCACATCACAATGTGATTAACATCGATAGTTCACATCATCATGTGATTAACACCCATAGTTCACATCGCCATGTGACCAACACCCAAAGGGTTTACTAGATTCAGTAATCTAGTTCACATCGCTATGTGATTAACACCCAAAGATTACTAAGGTGTGATCATGTTTTGCTTGTGAGAGAATCTTAGTCAACGGGTCTTTCACATTCAGATCCGTTATGTATTTTGCAATTTTCTATGTCTACAATGCTCTGCACGGAGCTACTCTAGCTAATTGCTCCCACTTTCAATATGTATCTAGATCGAGACTTAGAGTTATCCAGATCGGTGTCAAAACTTGTATCGACATAACCCTTTACGACGAACCTTTTGTCACCTCCATAGTCGAGAAATATATCCTTATACCACTAAGGATAATTTTGACCAATGTCCAGTGATCTACTCCTAGATCACTATTGTACTCCCTTGCCAAACCAGGGCAGAGTATACAATAGGTCTGGTCCATAGCATGGCATACTTTTATGGAACCTATGACTGAAGCATAGGGAATGACTTTTCATTCTCTTTCTATTTTCTGCCATGGTCGGGTCTTGAGTCTTACTCAACTTCACACCTTGCAACACAGGCAAGAACTCCTTCTTTGACTGTTCCATTTTGAACTACTTCAAAATCTTGTCAAGGTATGTACTCATTGAAAATCTTATCAAGCGTCTTGATCTATCTCAATAGATCTTGATGCTCAATATGTAAGCAGCTTCACCGAGGTCTTTCTTTGAAAAAACTCCTTTCAAACACTCACGCTCGGTCTCGTTAGCAGCTGGTGTGTACTGTAGCACTCAGCGCTCCTGAGCAAGAACGCAATACAATCAGACATGCAGCAGTAGGAGTATTATCTCTCCGGAGAGCTCCGAAGCTGGGTAAACCGCTCGTGTGCTTCGCCTCGATCTGCTCTTCGTGCGACCTCCGCCCCCCGCCGAACCGAAAGGGGCCCGGTCCGCCGGCCCCATAGGTGTTCGTTCCCACGACATCTTTGGCGCGCCAGGTAGGGGCGTCGAGGTTGTGTGAACCTGATCCGGCGTTCACACGAGCTAGATCTTCATATTCTTCATCTTCTTCATCGACATGCCACCGAAGAAGAAGGCTTTGGAGGTGGCTGCTCCGTCCACGTCGATCCCACCGCCGCCGGAGCAAACGGGTGGTGGGGTAGACGCCGGCGGAAGAACGGGCATCGACGAGGGAGCTCACGCTGCTGCCAGGTCCAAGGACAAGGCTGCGCAGACCTCGGCGTCCGTACATGCACCACGCCCATCTCAGGAGGTGCGGGACCAACAGTGTCATGGTACGTGCGGTACCATACGTTCGTTGGACCGAGATCGAGCTGGTGGATCTCGGGATGCTCAAGACCAGCATGCGCGCCAACATGCTGGCACGAGCAAGACACGGTCGCCTGGACGGGATGCTGCTCCTTCTAACATAGTTAGAACTCCGAGCGTATCCCGCTCCTCGCACCGTTCGCCACTGCCACCCTCCACTCCAGCAGAAGCTCTGGCACGAGCTCAACTGCTCCTGGATTACCCTCCAACGACGGACAAGATCGACGAATGGAGGGCCACCATTCAAAGTCTCATCGGCTTCGCCAACAGCGACACTCTGCGGCAGCCGAATGCATCGCAGCCGCGGCAAGACTGCCAGGCACAGGCCGGTGGCGACAAAACCGGTGGGGGTGCAACCACCGTGCACTCTCCACCCCGAAGGCCAAGATCGCCGACTCGCCGGGTCAACCTCGACAACGACTCCACCGCGTCATCAGATCCACAAGCTCGTCGCGATCAGCGCCAAGTTCTTCACGAACGACAGCAAGAAGACGCTCGTACTCGCATCGAGTGTCGAAGAGAAGCGCGGCGTCAATCAGACCAGCGCGCTGGGCCCGCTGTCGACATGCATGCGCCAGGGGAACCAGGCGACTTGCCGTACGCAGTAGGTTGCCCTGCGTTCACTCGCGAGCTGCGGCAAGTCCAGTGGCCCAGCACAAAGAATTTCAAGCCAGATGTACCAGAGAAGTACGACGGCAAGTTGCATCCGTCGGAGTTCCTCAGCATCTACACCATCGCGGTGCAAGTTGCCGGGGGACGGGACGACAAGATCCTTGCCAACTACTTCCCGCTGGTGCTCAAGCCCAATGTCATGCACTTGCCGGACAACTCCATATCCTCCTGGACAGATCTGTGCCATCAGTTTGTCGGCGCCTTTACAGGCGGCCACAAGCCTCATGGCCAAGAGAGCGATCTGCATCTGCTCGCCCAGAAGGAAGGAGAGCCCCTGCGCAAGTACATTCAGAGATTCAGCCATGTACAGCGCAACATCACAGACGTCCACCCTGCCGCGGTCATCAGCGCGTTCCATCAGAACGTGCGCAACCGCAGGATGCGGGAAGAGATGGCGATGTGCAAGATCAGAGACGTCAGTGAGCTATACGCCCTGGCCGACAAGTGTGCACGTGCTGAGGAAGGGAGGAGACTCCCCGGAGAGAATATAGGAGCAGGAGGACTGACAGCGAGGATGCCGCCCCGGCAAGGAAAAACCAGCGGCGGAACAACAAGAAGAAGAAAGGCAAAGATGTGCTAGTCGTTGAGCAGTCCGGCAACGGAGGTGGCGCCAAGGAAGCCGAAGCTGTGGCGGCCGCCGACAAGCAGGACGGCTCCGACAAGCAGTACTGCAAGATCCACCGCACCAAGGGTCATGATCTCCAGAGCTGCAAGAAGGTCGAGCAGCTTGTCGAGCAGCAAAAGGCTGAGTACGAGCGGCGCGACAAGGAGAAGGCCCAAGAAGGTACTGGAGGATCCGGCAAGAAACGTCCCGGTCGGGGAGGACGCCGCGGCAAGGCCAAGCAGCGGCAAGGAGACAGGCCTCCCCGCGGCCGCGACAAGGATGAAGATGACGATGAAGACGAAGATATGGATGATGATGAGACCGATGAGCAGGAGTTCCAGAAAGCCACAGAGGTCCTATGCGTTGACGGCGGTGCTTCTCTGCATACTTCACACCGCTAGCTCAAGCAGTGGGTGCGGGAAGTCAATGCGGCAGAACCACCCGTCGAGTCACGCAAGCCTCTGAAATGGTCCAGCACGCCTATCATCTTTGATATTGAGGACCACCCTGATCGCATAACTGTGGTCGGGTGCTTGCCGATGTTGGTTTCACCAACTATCCGCAACCTCAAGGTCACTAAGATGCTAGTTGACGGCGGGGCCGGCTTGAACCTGATCTCATCCGCGGTACTCCAGAAACTCCAGATCCCTGACAACGAGCTCGAAGAGACCGGCACATTCCAAGGAATCAACCCGGGAAGAAGCAAGCCGAAGGGAAAGATCACGTTGCCGGTAACATTTGGCAGCGAGTTGAACTTCAGGACTGAGAGGGTCACTTTTGACGTTGCTGATTTTCCATTGCCATACAATGGGATACTCGGCCGTCCAGCGCTCGCCAAATTCATGGCAGCCTCTCACTATGCATACAACGTTCTGAAGATGCCAGACCCGATAAGTGTCATCTCTGTCCCTGGCGACAAGAAGGATGCTCTTATCTGCGCCGACAAGATCTACCGGGAAGCAGCAGCCACAGCAGATCGCAAGACACTTGCCGCTGAAGCTCCCGGGGGGGGAGAAGAAGACCAAGTCCGGCAAGAATTCTGATGCCCACTCCGGCAAGCGCACCTCTTCGGAGTGCTGCACTACCATCGAGGACGCACCATCGAGCTCCACCGGCAAGTGTAAGAAGATGATGGCAGCTCCGCCAGAGACCAAGAAGGTGCCCGCCAAGGAGGACGGCACTGGTGGTACCTTCACCATCAGTGCCACTCTCGACCCTAAATAGGAAAGCGCGCTCGTTGCTTTCCTGCGGGCGAACGTCGACGTGTTTGCGTGGCAACCGTCTGACATCCCCGGTGTTCCCAGGAAAGTAATCGAGCACCACCTTGCCGTCTGTCCTCATGCGCGGCCCGTCAAGCAGAAAGTCAGGAAACAAGCAGTGGAGCGCCAAGAATTCATCGCAGAAGAAATCAACAAGTTGGAAGCAGCAGGCCTTGTCAGAGGAGTGCTCCATCCTACGTGGTTGGCCAATCCTGTAGTCGTGCGCAAGGCAAACGGGAAATGGAGGCTTTGTATCGACTTTACCGATGTTAATAAAGCTTGTCCCAAAGACCCATTTCCCTTGCCACGCATTGACCAGATTGTTGACTCCACGGCCGGATGTGATTTGCTTTCGTTTCTTGATGCATACTCAGGATACCATCAAATCTTCATGGCAGAAGAGGATGAGGAGAAGACCGCATTCATCACTCCATGTGGCACATACTGTTTCATACGGATGCCTTTCGGTTTGAAGAATGCTGGTTCAACATTTCCAAGGGTAGTCCATCACGCTTTTGAACCACAAATGCACAGAAATGTGGAAGCCTACATGGATGACATAGTGGTCAAGAGCAAGGACAAGGCAACTCTGATTCAAGATTTAGACGAAACCTTTGCAAATCTGCGCAAGATCAACCTCAAGCTTAATCCCGAGAAGTGTGTGTTTGGAGTCCCCTCCGGCAAGCTTCTCGGGTTCTTCGTGTCTCAGCGGGGAATTGAAGCCAATCCCGACAAGATCAAGGCCATTGAGCAGATTGAAGCACCAAAGCGCGTCAAGGATGTACGAAGGCTTGCCGGTTGCATGGCCGCTCTCAGCAGGTTTATCTCTAAGTCTGTTGAGCGCGCCCTGCCGTTTTTCAAAATACTGAAAAAGGCAGGTCCAATGAAATGGACTCCGGAAGCGGAGGCTGCACTGCAGGACTTGAAGAGATACCTGTCCTCCACTCCAATACTTGTCGCACCTAAGCCACAAGAGAAGTTGCTGTTGTATATAGCGGCAACCAATCAAGTGGTTAGTGCTGCATTAGTAGCGGAGAGGGAGGCGGATGATGAGCCAGTGACCACGGCAGGTGCATCCACCGACAAGCAGGGGGCTTCACCGGCAAGCTCTGGTCCCGACAAGGAGAGATCTGCGCAAGCACATGGGGAGGTGCAAAAGAAAATGGTGCAGCGCCCAGTTTACTTTGTCAGTTCCCTTCTGCAGGGGGCTAGGTCAAGGTACTCTGGTGTGCAGAAATTGCTTTTCGGCCTTCTCATGGCCTCGAGAAAGCTGCGCCATTACTTCCAAGCACATGAGATCACAGTTGTCACTCGTTTTCCGCTGAAGAGGATACTGCAGAATCCAGAAGCAACAGGCAGGATTGTCGAGTGGGCACTGGAACTGTCAAGCTTTGGCCTCAAGTTTGAGAGTACTTCAACTATCCAAAGCAGAGCATTGGCAGAATTCATAGCGGAGTGGACGCCAACACCAGATGAAGAAATTCCAGAAACGAGCATCCCCGTCAAGGAAGCAAGCAAAGAGTGGCTGATGTACTTTGATGGTGCCTTCTCGCTGCAAGGCGCCGGTGCGGTCGTGCTACTTGTCGCACCCACCGGAGAGCACCTCAAGTACGTAGTCCAGATGCACTTTCCCAAGGAGCAAGCAACGAACAATACTGCAGAGTATGAAGGTTTGCTTGCCGGTCTCAGGATCGCAGCAGACCTTGGGATCAAGAAGCTCATTGTCAGGGGTGACTCGCAGCTTGTCGTCCGCCAAGTGAACAAGAATTATCAGAGTCCATTGATGGAAGCTTACGTTGACGAAGTGAGAAAGTTAGAAGAGCACTTTGACGGCCTACAGATGGAACATGTTCCGAGAGCTCAGAACGACATTGCAGATGGCCTGTCGAAGTGCGCCGCACTTAAGTTACCTGTGGAACCAGGGATCTTTGTGCTCAAACTGACTCAACCGTCTGTATTGCCATCGACCGGACAGAGCAAGAAAAGGAAGTTGATTTCTGGTGACTATTTTCCGGCAGAGCTCCCCGAAGCCGCCGCCAAGAAGGTCCCCAAGATCAACACCAAGGGTGCTGACGAGCGGTCTACTCCGGCAAGCCCTAGTGTTTGTCCCGTTGAAGCAGACGCTCCCGACAAGTTTTGCTCCGGCAAGCTTGTCGGGGAACATCAAGCTCCGGCTGAGCCGCAGGTTCTCGCCGTAGAAGCGGATGTTCCCACAGCAGCATATGTGCCTTTAGTCCTTGTTGTCGAGCCGCAAGCTCCAGCATGGGCACAGCAGATTGTCCGTTTCCTTCAGACAGGAGAACTTCCCGAAGAGCAAGAAGAAGCGGAAAAAGTAGCCCGGCAGTCAAGTATGTACCAGTTTGTCGACGACACACTGTACAGAAGAAGATTCAATGGTGTGAAATTGAAGTGTATTCCCCGGGAAGACGGACAAAAGCTGTTGGCGGAGATACATGGAGGCATATGTGGTCACCACATTGGCGCAAGAGCACTTGCTGGCAAAGCATTCCGGCAAGGTTTCTTTTGGCCGACAGCCCTCCAGGATGCAACTGCACAAGTAACCAAGTGTGAAGCGTGCCAGTTCCATTCCAAGTAGATACACCAGCCAGCTCAAGCTCTCCAGACGATCCCTTTATCCTGGCCATTTTCGGTCTGGGGGCTCGACATCCTCGGCCCCTTTCCCCGAGCTGTCGGGGGCTTTGAGTACTTGTACGTTGCAATCGACAAGTTCACAAAGTGGCCGGAAGTGGAAGCAGTGAGGAAGGTGACAGCACAGTCAGCAGTCAAGTTCTTCAGGTCGATTGTTTGCCGTTTCGGGGTCCCTAACAGGATCATCACCGACAACGGCACACAATTCACGAGCCGCACCTTCATGCAGTACGTCCAAGATCTTGGCGCCAAGGTCTGCTTCGCTTCTGTTGCTCACCCAAGAAGCAACGGTCAAGCGGAGAGGGCAAATGCTGAAGTGCTGCGCGGGCTCAAGACCAGGACTTTCGACAGGCTGCACAAGTGCGGAAAGAACTGGATTGAGGAGCTGCCGGTGGTTCTTTGGTCGATCAGGACGATGCCAAATCGAGCCACTGGCCAGACACCTTTCGCTCTAGTCTATGGAGCAGAGGCAGTTCTCCCCACAGAACTCGTATACGGGTCGCCTCGAGTGCTTGCTTATGATGAGCTTGAGCAAGAGCAGCTGCGACAAGATGACGCACTGCTCCTTGAGGAAGACCGTCTTCAGGCTGCTGTACGAGCTGCTCGATACCAGCAAGCTTTGCGCCGCTACCATAGCCGCAAAGTTAATGCCAGAAGTCTTGAGGAAGGCGACCTTGTTCTTCGGCGCGTTCAGTCCGCCAAGAATTCCAGCAAGTTGACGCCAAAGTGGGAAGGCCCTTACTGGGTGAAACGAGTCACTAGGCCTGGCACTGTCCGCCTTGAGACCGAAGATGGCTTTCCGGTGAGCAATTCCTGGAACATTGAGCATCTTCGTAAGTTTTACCCGTAAGGCGCGGTTGCCGGAACCTGTTCCGGCAACCACCTTTTGTACAAGTCTTGCCGCTGTTGCATGTAATCCTTTGTACAAAGCCGGGCGCAGACCCCGTGCATAAATAAAGCTCATGTGCTCCGCACATCTTGTCAATTTCATGCTTTCCATTTTTTGCATGTGTTATCTGACACTTTGTGCAGCACCTACCCCCGATAAACAATAACGAGCCATAGGGCTCCATATCTTTATTTTCTCTTCTTTCTCTTTCTCAAAGAAAGGAAGGTTCCCACGCCCACAAGTTTGCCGGGGGGGGGGGAGGAGAAGATAATGGTGTGGACCAGGCGTCGTTCAAGAAAGTTTCGCCTTGCCGGGACGCGAACGACAGAAAAGCTAAGTAGCCAAAGTTTGAGCAATCAATTTTAAATTTTTTTAAGTTATCTTCCTCGAACGACCATGCTTTGTATGGAAAACCTATGCGCAGAGGAACCAACTCGTAGCTAGTTGCGCCCTTACTTTGTTTCGAGTCCGCTCAACAACTTAAGTGAGCTGCGACTAGCTGCGACAAGGTTTCTTGTCGGTAGCGGCACCGCCAGCAGGCTGCTGACGTCCCGCACTCAGCGCTCACGGCTGAGGTGCCTGCGCCGGCAAGTTCCCTAAAAGCGTAGGGCAAAAACATACAAAGGAAGGGGGTCAAGTAAAGGGAATAACATAGCAATCGATACCCAAAATAAAAGTTATATTACAAGATAGCTTGTCGCAGCTCTAATAGATTGTTCTCGTAACATGATCAGCAGCGACAAGAAAAGGAGAAAACGGGCGGCCTAATCTACGCGATCGCCATCAACCCTCTTGACCTCGTTCACCTTGTCCACAATGGGTGCGACAAGGGCCTTGAGCGCTTCCAGATCAGCATCCGCCGGCAGCTTCTTGAGAACATTGGTGAGGTTGAGGCCCGGGTTGCGGAAGGCCACCTTCACCAACACCTTTTGAAGAACTCTCGCGCAGATCGCGCGCGACTCGTCGGTCAGCTGCTTTGGGATCCTTTCCTGGAGTTTCTGGAGGGCCGTCACCACGCCTTTGAAGAACAAGGTGAGCTTGGCGCTGGGCTGGAGGTTCTCATCGGAGGAATACCCGAAATCCTCCATCCCCAGTTGCGCCAGCTCCCTGTCGATGGCTGCGGCAACATCCACGAGACCCTCCGACCTGTGCTCCACATTCTCCCTGAAGGTGTTCTGGGTGGCGGCAGCACTCGCCAGCAGCTCCTCGTTGGCCTTGATCTCCTTCTTCAAGGCCACCTCCTGCTCCCTGGCGCCGTCCAGCGTCTTGGTCAAAGTAGCCAGCTTCAACTCAAGATCAGCGTTGGAGTCCTTGGCGGCGCTCAGCTCCTTGCCCTTCTCGACGAGACGACCCTGCAGCTCGCCATGGGCGTGGGCGTCCTTCTCGCGCTCACGCTTGAGCGCGGCAAGCTCTTCATCCCTCGCCTTGAGATCGGCCTCCAGCTGCGCCACTTTCGTCTCCAGCTCCTTCTTGGCGGCCTCGGCAACTGCGGCAGCATCCTCTGCTTCCTTAAGAGCCCCGCCGAATGTTTGCTCACGCGCGGCAAGCTCCTCCTCGTGGCTGTCAAGGTTAACCTTCCATTGCGCCAACTCGCCTTCCCGCGCAAACAGCTCCTCGGCGGCAAACCGCTGTTGCTCTTCAGCTTCAGCCTTCTCGAGGAGGAAGGCTTTCCGCGCCTCGACGAGTTGCGCCCGCTCTTCTGCCAAGGACCAGAGAGCTTCCTGGTTGCGGGCCCGGAGCTCCTCCGCGTGCTTCTCGATGTCCACTCCCGCCTTCGCGACAAGCGCTTCTCGGGATTCCAGCTTGGCCTGTCGAGCGCGGTAGAGTGACACCAGCTTCCGCAACAGCTGCTCCTCCTCAGACTCGCCGTTGCTGCTGCTCGGCGCGTCAACCAGCGTCAGCCCAGCGGAGGCAAGCACTTCTCCATCAAAAGTTTCTCCTTCGACCGGCGCCCTGGAGCTTGACGCCCAGGGGAGCTTGATGAAGACGCCATCGCCGGCCTTGAGATAGGCACCGGGCTGGGGCTCTTCGGAGCCTGATGTTGCGGCAGCGGCGGAGGGATCGGCGGTCGGTGTAGCGCCTTGCGCTCCTGCGGCCTCGGGGCCGTCAGTACGATCGCCAGACCCCTCGCCAGCTCCTGCGGCGGCAGCTTTGGCGGCCTCTTCGCCGGCAGGATCATCAGCGCCAGCTTCCTCCTCGGTGGCGGCAGCATCGCTGGTGTTGCCGCGCGCGTTCTCCTCGCCGGTGGCCTCGGTCTCCATCGGCTCCGTGGAAGATGGATCTGACGGCCGGGAAAAGAGAGAAAAAGTCAAGCAAATATCCAAAAAGAAAATCAAAAAAAAGAAGAACCCAAGGGAAGTTTTCAAGCAAGAGGATTACCTGTGCTGGGCTCTTCGGTCGTGGTCTCCACCACCGGGGGATCGCTGGTGCTGTCCCTTGCCGGAGAACTCTCCCTTGCCGGAGACTTCTCCCTTGCCGGAGAACGCTCCCTTGCCGGGGAATCCTCCCTTGGCGGTGTAGTCGAAGCAGATAGCATCTCGGGGGCGGCTTCCGGTTGCTCCTGGTGAGGCTGCTCTGCTCCTACACAAACCAGTAATCAGATGTCAGCAAAAGAAAGAACACCCATGCGCACCTAACAGCGAGAAGCAAACCATATACTTACGCTGGGGGCTGCGCTGGGGGCTCTGCTTGTGGCAAGCTGCTTGGAGATGGCGGGCCGCTCGCACCCTCGGCAGGCTCGCTTGACTCGGCTTCAGGCTCGGCAAGCTCTCCCTCGCCGGCAAGCTCTCCGGCAAGCTCATCTCGATCGGCAAGGCTTGCCGCCTCGGCTGCCTCTTCCTCCTCCATGGTGAATCCAAACTCGCCCGCGGTAGCGGCTGCCGCCGCCTCTTCCGCCCTAGTGGCGATGCGCCGCATCTCCGCAACGGTGGTGTCGCGGGTGAGGCTCTTCTGTTCATCGGAGCGGACCGCCACTTCTACCAGGCCGTCGAAGAACTCCTGCACAACATCGTCCGCAGGCTCTTGCCAAGTTGGGACAATTCCATGCGAATCGCACAGAGGCATCATTGCACGGATGCGATCGAGCGAGGAATTGTTGCACAGCGAGACGCCGCCCTTCGGCAGCCTGAACCATTCGGGATGTTGAGGATCGTGCTTGAACAGCTCCTTGAGCATCGCGTCCAGTTCCAGGACGACGAAGTTGAAGTTGAGGCCCGGGCGCAGCCTCATGATGTCCGCCGGGCCCCCGAACTCCCAGGCGGGTCTCCTCCTCTCCTGCAGGGGGGCGATACGGCGGCGAAGAAAATCGCGCCAACAGCGCCTGCAGTAAGCCCGGCAAGCCTGAGGCGCAGGATCCAGGTGACGGCAATCTTCAACCTATCGTCTTCCGGGGCCAGGTTGCTCCAATCGTTGCCGCGCACTACTGGGGCTTGGCGCTGGGCAGTAAACGGCTGCGGATTCTCCTCGATAATCCAGCACCAGTCTGCTCTCCACTCCTCCCATTTGCTGCGGAGCTCCCCCTCCAGATAAGCTTCCTTCTTGCCGGCTCTCGAGATCCAGGCGATTCCGCCGGATAGAGGTTCTCCTCTCTCGACCCGGGGCATAAAGAAGTGGCAGAAAAGAGCTACGTTTGGGTGGACTCCGACAAAGTTTTCGCAGAGATGCGCGAAAACTGCCATGGTCAGAACAACATTGGGGGTGAAATCAAGGAGGTGGAACCCGTAGGTGTTCATGATATCGCAGAAGAATTCAGAGAAAGGCGGGCAGAGCCCGCAGTAGAAGAACAGCGCGAAGAAGGGATATCCGTTCGGAGCCCGTTCGGAGGCGGCGGCGGAGAGTACTTCGTGCGCGGATGCGCTCGCGTCTCCATCGACCAGAAGAGGTAGTAGTACTCCCTCAGCTCCTTCGCGGCGAGCTCGGGGAGGAAGATTGCCCGCTCCTTTCGCAGCGCCTCGAGCCGCAGCGCCTCGGCCGACTTCACGGCGTTCCCGGCTTTCGGAGCCATGGCGGAGGTGATGGGGGAGATCGACGGCGTTGGTGGCGCCGGTGGCGATGGGGGGCGGAGCGCTGCTCTCTTTCGGCTTTGGAAGAAGGGGGGAGCAGCGGAGATTTTTGAGATTGGGACAGCAACTGGCGAGATGGGGGAACTGCCCCTGTTTCCCCTGCTTATAAAGAGGGAGTGGGCGGACGTTTCGCTTTTCTGAATAAAGAAGCCACCCACGATCTCTCCCACGACGCCGCATTCAACGCGTGCCGTTCGGGGAGGGTGCCGTGGATACGGAGTAAGATACGGCGTAACCCAGGGCGCGCGTGCCCGTGCCCTGTTTTGGGCCTGGCCCAACAGCGCTCGGCACCGTGTGTGGCCCAGGCCCGGGGGCTCCTGTCGGTGTACTAGAGTAGGGGTACCCTAGTATCCCGAACTTGTGCACGGGCAGTCGCAGCACCCCGCGGCAAGGCTTGCCGGGTGACCGCCAAGGTCCTCCGTGGTTCCTTTGGAGCCATTCAAGAACAAAGTGTTTAAGCCAAGGAGACAAGGCCCCGACAAGAGGAGCTTGCTGGGAAGGCCAATCAAGGCATCTCAAGGAACTTGCCGCGACGCGCCTCGCGTCCCGGCAAGGCCCGGCAAGCGACAAGCTTCCGGACGCGACAAGACAACGACCGTGGCAAGGCGCTTGCCGCGGCAAGCTACCACTCTGTACCCGCGCTCCAGCACATCGCCCTGAGGCCTTTCCAGGTGCGCGTGGCAAGAGGCTGTGCAGCCAGCGGTGCGAGGTGGCAAGCGGCGCTGACAAGATTGCCATCGTGGCGAGCGGTGGCGCCCCTGACGGTCCCTTTTCTGCACTATTTGGGCGACACAGACGGGCATTTAATGCCCTTGTCCCCTGCCGTCAGGGTTAGGTAGGATACACTGTTCAGGTAGTTGTACCAACCGCAACCTCTTTTCCATTTTTGCCCTTGACTGCGTTGCCACCTGTCGGTGACCCCTTGAGCATATAAAAGGAGGCCCGTGCGCAACGTAGGAGGGGTTCGAAACCAGAAAACACTCACGCTCGGTCTCGTTAGCAGCTGGTGTGTACTGTAGCACTCAGCACTCCTGAGCAAGAACACAATACAATCAGACATGCAGCAGTAGGAGTATTATCTCTCCGGAGAGCTCCGAAGCTGGGTAAACCGCTCGTGTGCTTCGCCTCGATCTGTTCTTCGTGCGACCTCCGCCCCCCGCCGAACCGAAAGGGGCCCGGTCCGCCGGCCCCATAGGTGTTCGTTCCCACGACATCTGGGTCGTGTAGCTTGTATGGTTTGTGCCTTTATTTGGCATTGTATTCCTTGAATCTTAATGAATTCGCATGAAGCTCTCATGAATGGTTTGGAAAAAAATCGCTTCCTCTCTACACTCCTGGTCCCAAGATAAGATCACTTTTTAGGGACCAAGATAAGATCAATTTTTACCTTCCTTTGAATCGAAATACTCCAGGATAAGGTCGGTTTATTCAAAATAAATAAGACAAACCAACTCAATAAATAATAAATAAATAAGACAACAATCTGAGATGCACTTGTTTTTTTTTCTCGCCGATATTATGCAAAATATGGCATTTTCGGTAAAAAAAATACCATGGCAAATTGAACATGTATTTGCCATCGCAAATTTTTTATCATTTTTTTGTATTATTTCACAATCATGGCAAATTTCTTTTTATAAAGCATGGTAAATTTGATAAAAATACCATGGCAAATTTGAACATGCATTTGTCATGGAATTTTTTTATCAATTTTTTTGTGCTATTTCACATACATGGCATATTTCTTATATAAAAGCATGACAAATTTTCCTTAAAATACCATGGCAAAATTTATTATACATCTGCCACGGCAACTTTGGTCGTAACTACTCTTATTTGACATAAATGCCAAATTCCTTATATGGAGCATCGAAATTTTAATTAAAATATCATGGCGAATTTTTACATACATCTGCCACGTCAATTTTGTAATTAAAATGACAAAAGGCAAAAAAATGATATAAATTGCCACAATAATCTGTTCAAATGTTTTTCCGATTGGAAATTGGTTTGTATATGTATCATGGTAAGTTTTACACTAATTTTTTCGTCATGGCAAATTTTCATTTATCATCACGTCAAAATTTGGGCTTTATTAGTCACAGCCAAATTTGGGTTTTTTAGTCACGGGTTAAATTGGGCCTTACTTTTTCTTTTGTCGAAAAGTGCAACTACTAATAGATTCAGTAAAGGAAGGCCCGGAACGGGCTGAGCTACTGCCCAAAATAGAAGAGGACGACTAGAGTAGAGGAGCCTAATTTCAATCCAAACAATTGACGAGGGAGTCTAATTATTTTTCCGTTCTTGATTGTTTCAATTGCACTTTCTTCATTGGAGGGTTGCTTGGAAAGTGCGATAGTTATGGCGCTTGGAGTATACGGATTGAATTCTTCCTTTTTCTATAGGTCTTTCTGGGCGGCGAGGCGGAAAAAAGGTGTAGAGAGGGAGAAGGTACATAAAAAAACGATTTATAAGGTAGAAAAGAGGCATCCACCAGTCATTGAGAACAGCTAATCCCGGAATTAGCAGGCCAGGGCCACGACGGCGGGGGCAGGTACTCCCTTTGAGGTGTGGAAGCGACGAGCTGGGAAGGGTGTCCGATGCTTTGCGTGTGATGAGGATGTGGATTTCGGTGCGAGAGAAGAAGACAAAACAGGGGGAGGACCAAATCCGATGGGCAAATGCGAATAAATGGGATGGATGGGCGGCGGCCATCCAAATTTGGGTTGGCCGACTGGCACCTAGGAGTCGCCATTTAAGAAAGGAATTTGAATAAAAAGCCCAGTGCTGATGTATAGCACGTGCCAACCCGGGGGTGCAATTGCGCTATTTTTTTTACGACTGTGCCCTCATAGGGAATCTTTCTACTGCATTTGTTTTGGTCCGTGCGCACTTATCGGTGCTGGTCATGGATGGGCTCGGAGGCCATCTTTTCGTCCGTGTGCACCTTTTGGTGCTGGGTCACGGGTTGGGCTCAGTGGCCTCTTTTATTTGTGCTCTTTGGCATCTTTCGCAGCTAACAGCCGTGCATTATCCCCGTGTTGGCGATGCAATAGGTAGAGTCCATCTAATAAACTGGTCACGTTCTAATTAAACTTCCGGTACGGTACTAATCTGCGCAGCGATGGATTTTACATCCCGCACCGGCCACCCTGAAAAACTCGGTTGAGGCCCAACTGGGCCCGTTCCCCTCGCCCGTGACTATCCCGTCCTCCTCTGCTCTCTTCCCTGAACGCACCCGCAGCACGCCGCCGTGAACCACCGCGCCCGCCGCCGTCGCCTCGCCTCCCGAAGTTGTCTAAAAGCTCCGCCGAGCCACGCTGCATCTCCTCACCGATGAACACGAGCCCGGGAGCACCACAGCAAGCCTCTGAGCTCGTCACCGCCGCCTCGGTTCGCCGATCGCCGGCGTCGATCCGCCACCGTCAACGCTTCCCCGAGCTCGCCGACGACCCCAGCGGATGCGCCGTGAGCCCCTCTCCGTTTTCCTCCTGTTCCCCTCTCGCGCTCGAGCCCTAGCTAGCTATTCCGCCATCCCTGCCGCCGCCGCCGCCACGTAGCTCGCCATCGCTAGCCATCCCTGCTGATCAAACCGAGCGCACGGGATGGTCGCCGTCGGCTGACGTGTTCCTGTTTAATTAGTCGCTAACGACTCACTTAACTACGCTGAGGCGCTGACTAGGGGGACCCTAGCTAATTAGGTTAGTTAAACTCTCTGTTTAGGGTTAGTTTAATTCGCGTCTGCAAATCAATTCTCTCATCAGCTTTGACTGCTTCAAGTAGGCTACAAACTCAAAAAGGAAATTTCCTTACAACTGAGGTGCTGATGGCTGCACAGAATCTGGAAGCTCAGTTGTGAATTGTGATGGAAACGAAGGGAGGCAAGAAACTGTCAATAAACACAAGAACTGTGCTGGTAAACACGAAGGGTCGAAGCTTTGCAAATTTTCCATGTCACCTCCGAGTTTGTGGGCCAATTGATGCAGGAAACCAGTAGAACATAGACACGAAGTTACATGAACTATAGGTGTGCCTTTTCTAAGGGCGTTGAAACTGTTGGATGAATTACAAATTCCATGGACATCTTCAGAAATAACGCTTAAACGTCTACTACGTAATCCGAACTATGCAGCCATGCGTGCTAGCCTGAAATGGCAGTGCTTCTTTAGTTTAGTAAATAGTACGTACAATGGTAGATACAAAGATGAAGTCAATCATCAGATTCGGAAGACGTAATAAGAACAAACTCTGATGAGCAGGCTCACCATCAGATCCAATAGATTCAGAATGAGTACTACACGTTATATGAGAGGAACATTGCACTTGGCGCGATATTAATAAAAGGGGAGAATAAGAAAAAAAATTCTGACAAAAAGCAGCAGCCTTGATTTCTTTTCCAATTAATTAAGAGAAGTGTGAGAACTACACTGGAGACTAGACGAGTCAGCTTCTTTTGAACCCCCCTCGTGGTTTTGTGGAGAATACCCGAATGAAGAAGATCTAACTCACTGGGCAGATATGACTTGAGAGCTGGGATCGCCGTTCAGCAACGACTGTGCACGGACAATGAGGCAAGAACTGTTCAAATTGACTGACATTGTTTGTTTACTTACTACTGCAGTATCAATCTGGATAAGGAAAAGTCGTGTATAATACTCCCTCCGTTCGGAATTACTTGTCATCAAAATGGATGTATCTAGAACTAAAATACATCTAGATACATCCATTTCAATGACAAGTATTTCCGAACGGAGGGAGTACTATCCAATTGCAGCCTGCTAGATAAGTAAAGAACAACTTTGAAACTGAAGCCTCTGCTCGTCTTGGCACCTACCGCACCACAGGACGATGACATGGACTCTTTTCCAACGCCAAGTTGGCTGGGCAGTTCAATCTCCTTTCCGGCGCCAAGCAAAGCAAACTAGTACCACGTGTGTAGATAAATACAGTAATCTAATCTAGTAGACGCAATGATCCGACATGGCACGCACTCTGGAGACTGTGAGTGGCTGCATGCACCTAGCTAGCCACCTCCTGCTGCGTCGAAATTTCCGGCTTACAGAGTAGTGGACTTAGATTCAAAGGAGGATGAATTGACATTATCCTGGTATCCAGAAGTATGACACAGTGTTCACAAATAGCTTGAACTGACAGAAATCATGCACCACAAAAGTCCAATCAGTCACCTACTTATGCTTGAATATACTCCCTCCGTCCGGAAATACTTGTCATCAAAATGGAGAAAAGGGGATGTATCTAGATGTATTTTAGTTTTAGATACATTTCTTTTTATCCATTTTGATGACAAGTATTTTCGGACGGAGGGAGTATTTCTGTGGAGTGTTGCACATACATATTTATAATCTGAGCTTTGAAGGAATATGACAGCCGGATATCGAATACCAGAATAAGGTCAATTTATCCAAAAATAATAATCAGACAACAAATGTGAGATGCATTCGTTTTTTTTTGTCATGATATTCTTCTATGCATGTTTATGGCTAGTACTCCCATACACCAACTTTTCCAATGATGGTATCTTGGGTCAAAATCAAACAGGTCAGATAATATGGGTGTGGTTGGGTTTTAGTAAGATAAGCATACATGAATTAGTTGTATCTACCCGTTCGCGGAAATAAGACTTAGTAGTTGGATAAAGTATACCGAAAAAGACTCGGTAAAATTCATATCTGTCTGCAAATTGATTGTATGATTGGCTCCGATTGCGTCAACCAAGATACAAACTCAAAAGAAAATTGCTTACAACTGAGATGCTGATGACTGCGCAGAACAGAAGCAGAGTTGTGAGGGAAGGGAGAGACAAGAAACTGTCAATAAACCTGGTTTAGTTCACATCAGAATTGCGTAGCTGTATTCCTCTTGTAGATTAAATATAGCTCAGTTTTGGGATCTCTCGACAACCACAAAATGGGAACTATCCTGTGGTCAGAATTCCAAGTTCCTCGTAAACATGCAAGCGTTCAGTCTAGTCATTAGATTTAGAAGAGGAGACCAGGAATTAATCATGCGTTGACAGGAAGCAATTTTCACCATTCAACACATTCATTCATTACATGTCTGATGTCTCTGGTGGCACGTGTTCTTTGTTTTCATACAGAGGATTATGAAGAATGGACACAAGAACTGTAGTGGTAAGCATGAGGCGTCCAAGCTTTGCAGCTTTTCCATCTCACGTCCGAGTTTGTCGAGCGGTTCATCGCTGATTCGCTGTAGGAAACCAGTAGAGCATTCCTAGGTAGATGAACTATTGACTTTCTTGTTCTTACCTACTTTTGTGATCGTCCTCACGATGAACTTGAGGACATATATGTGCCTTTTTATAGGGCGTTGAAACAGCTGGATGCATTACATATTCCGCAGACATCTTCAGAAATAACGCGCTACGTTTAGTACGTAATCCTAGCCACGGATGCTAATAAGAAATGGCAGTGCTTCTTTAGTTTAAAAGAATGGGAGATAAGGGGGTCAATATCACAAAGAAGAGGTGAGAAGACCAGACAGTTTCAGGGTAGTAGAACCGTACGGTGTAGTGAAAGTGCAAGCAGATTAGCACCTGTCCTGTCTCCAACTCCGACGAGCAGGGACACCATCAGATTCAGTATATTTAGAATGAATATATTTTTACTACTGTACATTCTTTGCAGTGTACTCCCTCCGTTCCTAAATACTCCCTCCGTCCGGAAATACTTGTCCTCGAAATGGAAGTATTTCCGGACGGAGGGAGTATAAGTTTTTGGAGAGATTTCACTATGGACCACATACGGAGTAAATGAGCGAATCTACACAGACTTATATTTAGGAACGGAGGGAGTAGTAGATAAAAGGCACTGCCCTTGGCAAGAAACGAATAAAGAGGAGGATAAGAACTTCAGTGCGCGGCGGCACAGAGTCCTGACGCTAGGCTGAGGTTCTTCAGAGTTCAGAGTTCAGAGGTTTCTGAAGCCTGGAAGTCGTCGTCGATTTGAATGCGGTGGAGAGTCTTCTGGGTAAAGTGGAAGCAAAGAGGCAAAACGAGAGAGTCTGGATGGAGGAACAAGAGCTAACTTCTTCCGTCTCCCTGCCTGTAAATTGCACACTTTTTTCAAACTTCCCTGCCTACAAATTGCACACTTCGTTGAGCTGCTGCAGGTGCTGAGCCTGCCGGCAAGTGCGTATGACTTCAGAGCAGAGGGCTGTGCACGGAAGTGTTCAGCACACACATTGTTGACTGGCATTTGGTCGTTAGCACAGAAAAACCTATCGATTTGCATCCTCATAATCAAGGAAGGAACAGTTCTGAAGCTCACCTGGAAAGGGGGAATAAACGATAAGAGGATCACTCAGCCGTGGCGGTATTCGGCGACAAGTTTGACCTGTCATCGTTCTCCGTTTGACACTTTGACAGAATCTACACACCTCCTATCCGATCTCAGTTCTCAGCCTCTGCTCCTCTTGGGACTTGGCACCTACCGTTTAACTTCTTTTCCAATGCCGACTTGGCCCATACACAGTGCCCCGTTCGAACTCCTCGTTTTGGAAAGCCGCAGCGAGCACCAAGGCGAGGCATACTTTCGTTTCGTTTAGTACCACATCGCCTGTCGAGGGAGGTAGCAGAGGCAGCGCATCCTATATTAAGAGGGCATAGGGCAACCTTGAAACTTACTTACCTGGACGGGGTCTATGGCTGATCAATAAGAGTCATGGCCTAGGCTAATGACCCACATTGCACTTTGTGGGCGCGCTGGCCTACCATCTCCTCTTTGAAGGAGAGTAGACGTCATAATTTGTGGTAGAGGGGGTACGCGTTCGCGCGGCCCCTGCCAAATATCAATTTTAAATTTTTGATCTTTTTCATTTGCAATTTGTTCCTTATTATTATTGTTATTCTAAATTCTGAAGTCTTTGAAATTGTGTGTTTTCTCTCCGGGAAATATTTCCACCCGGCGCGCCGGCGGAACCCTCGGCCGGACGCGCCTAGACCGCTCGATCACGCGTCATCCCACACCCCAGGTAACAAGCACGACTCTTTTTTTATTCTTTGGGTGTTTCTCTGCCAACGCCACGTGCACAAAGACGTGGCTTCACGGGCCACACGCTACTCGCGTCTGCCTTATCTCTTCATCCCTAATCTTCTCTCCTCCGGCCTGTTGAGCGCCTCCATTTCGCCGCAAAGCTCACCGTCAAGCACCACTCCCATCTCACACGCAGCCATGGCCATACATCGCGCGCTCTCGATTCTATGAGCAGCGCTCATCCACTCTTCCCGTCGTGGACGGCGACCCCTCTCCCGAACTCTCCCTCCGATCTGGTGTGCGGCAACAACACGGCGGCGGGGAAAAACTGTAGCCATAAGAATCGCGTGCTACAACGGTGGTGGCCACGAGCTGGAACCGCGTGCGCGAGATGCTGCAACGGCGCGTCCAACAAGCGGAAATCTACGACCATCAACGTCGTGGACCGGCGTGGTGTGCTACAACCGGTCGCAGAGGAGCTGCGACGCCGGTGTGGCGTGCTGCAACCTGCATCGACAAGGGGCTACCACGAGCGCGCGGTGTGCGAGCACGAATCCCATGATGCTGGAACCAGCAATCCATTTTGCTGGAACTAGCAATTTTTTTTGCTGGAAACGGCCTTTCTTCCTCAGCTGCAACGAGGGCTCGGCGAGTGCTAAAACCATGGCGGCAAGTGCTACGACCATGGATTTTTGCAGTTTGCTACTACCGTTGTTTTGGTTTGCTGGAACCAGCTTCGATTTTTGCTACAACTGCCGGTTTTGCTTTGCTGGAAAGAACGCCCAATTTTGCATTTTTGCTACAAATGTCGTTTTGGTTTGTTGGAAGCAGCTTCAATTTTTGCTACCACTGTTGTTTTGATTTTTGTTAGAACATCGCCCAGTTTGCATTTTTGCTACCGCTGTATTTGTTTTTGCTGGAACCAACACAAGAATTTGCTGCTACCGTTGTTGGCGAGGGGAGGGGAGGTAGCACTGGCGAGGGGTGAGCGTTGGCGAGCCATGGTTTTTTGCTGCTGAATTTTTTTGCTAAAAGTCTGGAACCATCGTTTAATTGTGGTGGAACTGAGAATTTTTGTTGCTTCAACCGAGCACCACATGTTCTGTTGCTTTAGATTATTTAGTGGACATG
Source organism: Triticum timopheevii (assembly GCA_963921465.1). Taxonomy (NCBI): domain Eukaryota; kingdom Viridiplantae; phylum Streptophyta; class Magnoliopsida; order Poales; family Poaceae; genus Triticum; species Triticum timopheevii. Next base: position 445,898,206 of record OY997272.1, read on the forward strand.
GCGGGCAAGTCGACAACGGCGACGAGCCGGAGCTGAGGGAACATCGAGGATGCTACAAAACCAGGGTGACCACGTGCTGGAACCCGTCCGTGTTCAAGCTACAGACTGCAGCCATGGCGAGCGGATGAGCGGCCGGCGAGCACGGCTGGTGATCGACGCCGGTGAGGGCGGCGGGCGGTGGCGACGAGCAGGACGCCGGTGAGGGCGCGCGGCAGGCGGCGCAGTGCGGCGACCGGAGGCGGCGGCGTGCATTCGAGGAGCTGCGCGAGATGCGGGACCAGAGGAAGGAGAAGCTCGTGGCAAACCGTTTTTCTGCCCAATCCAATGGCCCACCTGAATCACATCTGACGGACCACGCTCGACCGGCCGAAATAGTTGGGCCGGTGCGCCGGCGCATATTAGTCGCCTTTCTCTCCTGTCTGCTGCACTAAGAGCAACTACAGTTCACAACACATCGCTTACTAGAAAGAAAATCAAGGCAAGGTATGTTGACAGCAAAGATTTATTCTGTTCAACATACTGCTTCTTTTAGTAGCACGTGTTCCTTTTCATGCAGAATGCACTTTTTTGCCCTTTTTGAAAGAGACAGGTTTAGATTGAGACGATTCGTCATACAATGCGGAGAAATTTAGAACTAGCTTTGACTGCAAATGTGCTTTGTGCTCTTTTCCTGGTTTCTTATCCGAAGAAGATTATGTTGTGCAAGCTCCAAGAACTGAATATTAAGGATTCCTTATATCCAGGTGTCATGTTCCATCTCTTCCTTCAAACCTCGATTGACAAATATGCATGTGCAGTATTCCAGGGAAAGAAATTCAAGTATAAGTTGGTGACTGATTGTACGCGTGTCGTCCATGGTTTATGTCGGCTCAAGTTATTGGTGAACACTATGTCATACTCATGGGATACCAAGATAAGGTTAATTTATCCTCCTTTGAATCTACATACCAGGACAAGGTCAATTTATCCAAAATAAATCGACAACGATATGAGACGCACCCATTTTTTTATGGTCCCTGATATTCTTCCATGCATCTTTATGGCTAGCACTCCTGTCCACCAAACTTTCCAAATCTTGGGTCAAATCAATGATGGGTCAGATAATATGGGTGTGGTTGGATTTTGGTAAGATAAACGTACAAGAATTAGTTGTACCAACCCGTTTGCGGAAACACGACCAGTATACCAAATAGGACTAGGTAAAATTCACATCTGTCTGCAAATTGATTTTATGATTGGCTCTGGTTGCTTCAATCAGGCTACAAACTCAAAAGAAAATTTACTTACAACTAAGATGTTACTGATGACTGCACAGAACAGAAGCTGAATTGTGAGGGAAGGGAGAGAGACAAGAAACAATCAACAAACCTGGTTTTTAAGTTCACATCTGATTGGGTCGCTCTATTCCTCTTAGAAATTTAATATAGTCGAGCTTTGGGATCTCTCAACAACTATGAAATGGGAACGACCCTGTGATCGGAATTCCAAGTTTCTCCTAAACATGCAAGCGTTCAACCTATTCATTAAAAGAGACCAGTAATTAAATCATGCATTTCACCGTTCAACACGTTCATTCATTACATATCTCTCGTGACACGTGTTCTTTGTTCTCACACAAAGAGTATTATGAAGTATGAACACGAGAACTGCAATGGTAAATATGAGGTGTCAAAACTTTGCAACTTCTCCGAGTTTGTCGGTCCATCGGTACAAGAAACCAGTTGAACATACATAGCTATAGCTATGAACTATTGACTTTGTTGTTTTTACCTACTTTTAATGGTCCTCATTACAATCAACCTGATGCAAACTGGTAAATATATGTGCCTTTATAAGGGCGTTGAAGCAGTTGGATGCATTACAAATTCCGTGGACATCTCAAGGGATAACGTGTTACACTTAGTACATAATCCGAACCATTCATCCTAACCTGAAATGACAGTGTTTCTTTAGTTGAATTAATAGAATGGGAGATACATAGATGGAGTCAATATCACCAAGAAGAGGAAAGAAGAACAAGCAGTTTGTTAATGGAATGGACAAGATAGGTGGTTCATCTTCCTATGGAATGGACAAGAAAGGTGGTTCATCTTCCTATTGGTAACCTGCTCAGTTTGTTACGTAGAAAAACATTGCACTCGGCGCGGTATGATAAAAGGTGGGCATTGCATGCTCGTGTGTGCTCTGGAGGGAGAGAGAGACGACATAAAGAAGAGAGACTTTTTCCAGGGTAGGGTCCACCTGAGAGAGAGAGAGAGAGAGAGAGAGAGAGAGAGAGTTTTCTTTTCTTTTCTTTTTCCAAGGTTAGGTCCCACGTGTAAGTGAAACATGCACAGAGGGGTAACTATGTACAAGAGATGTCTCAATGACGGTCAAACCCCTTTGACCCAATGAAAAGACAGCAACGTTTATTTCAATAAGGGCTTTTGACGGAAGAGGGGCAAAGTTTAGGACATGAAATTTTTAGGGGTAAAGATGATAGTGGGCGCAAATTAAGAGGGGGGGGGGGGGGGGAATGGAATTGTCCCTTGATACAAATGTTCAAACTCGTCCATGGTTCTTAGAAACTGCGAAGAAACTTAGTACACAAAACAAACCAAAACTCAAAACAAAGACCAAAGGCACATCGCTCCCCGACAACAACGTTGGAAAAAGCTTGATGTATTAAGTGTACAAGATACAGTTGTAGCCATTTCAAAGCAAGATTATTGATCCCACAAATAGCTTAGGAAATGGCCTTTGCCTCTTATAAGTGCTCGCAAGTTATTTGTGATCCAAAGCAAAAACTGTGTGAAGAAACATCGCAAGAGTGTTTAAAAGAGAATTAAAGTGTGTTGCTAGAAAAGTAGTAAAGAACAAAAGAGTAATGAAAAGTAATGAAAACTGCAATAGGGCTAAGAGTTTCTTAAGGAGTTCGGATTCACCAGTCGTATGCTTGTTATTTACACACAAGCATAATTCTCGGCTGACCAATTCATGTTATATGTTTAATGTGTTGGCGGAGCCAAATAAATATACATGCATTGCCGCAACTCCGTATCACGCATGCCACCACCATCCCCTCCCCCCCTCCCCGCCGGTGCAAGCAATGATGATTAAGGGACTTCCAATGGACGCAGATTAAGGCTTTGGGGTCTTCGTTATTTCCCTTGTCATAGCTCTGCAAAAGAGGGAGATAACTTCTGTCACAACACAACCTCCACATCCCCGCTTCCCAATAATAGTAACATCCTTCATGTCCACTAAGCCAAATGTTGTGCGATCGACTTCACACAACATAATGAAGAATAATTAACAAAAACATATTAGAGAAATATTGCCTCTTATCGGTGTTTGGTTCATACACATATTAGGGTTCCTCCGTATCCCTGGGAACTAGGGTTCTACTCAGAAATAGAGATAATAAACATCATCATGGTGTTCGTGGCAACTACAGATGGATTAATGCACCACGCGTATGTATCCACACTAGGGTTCGGTATTACAAAGAAATGAATGGAGGGGGTCGATGACAAGGATGTGGATGATGATGATGACGATGATAGTTGATGTCATAGTCTCCTTTGTCGAGGTGATGGCGTGGCGGTGCCCTTTCGCCGATTTCCCCTCTATATCCCTCTTGGAGGTGATTTTCTGCTCCTGATTCATGGTTGTGGTCTCTCTGTTCACCGAATGCGAGATTCGAGCACATGTGGATGAAATCATTGACCATGGGGAGCTGGCCGTACTGCACAATGTCTTCTCTCCTGGTAAGGCTTGCCCTGCTGGTTTTCTTCCCACTTCAATCTTCTCTCTGTATGTTAGGTTATTATTACATCAATTAGCATGGTGTCCACCCAGAAATAGGTGATTTCCCATCAATGTCCACTAAGGTAGCGCAAATGCAATAAAATTATGAAAATCCTACGCAAAAATAAGGGTAAAAAGTGAAGTAAAGTGTACTTATCCGTCGCCGCAAAAATGCCAAGGCATTGTGGTTCGAGGAGTCCAAGCGCCTCGCCAAGGAGAAGGTGGCCGCTGCGGCTAAAGTTAGCTGCCTTGACAAGGAGCAGGCCCACCCCACCCTTCTTGTCCGAGTCCTCTAGCACCTCTAGCGACGACGATGGCCCTCCGGATGCTGACGTGTATGACGAGGACTTGAATGCCTACTAACGCCATTTTGGAGACGCCAAGGGGAAGGGCCTGGCAAGGAAGTGGTGAAGAATCTATCTAGTGTAGATCTAACAATGCTATGGTAGTCGGAAGTGTCCATATTTTGTGAACTTGCTATGTCAAGTTGTAATGATGAACTTGCTATGTCTGATCATATGCTATATGTTAAATTTATCTACGTCGTCGTGTTGATCTACGTTGCATGAGATTGTATGGATTTGGGAGATTGGATATGAGGGACGACTACGACACGAACAAATGAGCTATGTCCGGCTATTGACCGATAAAGATCTTCATAGAATATGTAGAAGCCAATATGGGCATCCAGGTTCCGCTATTGGTTATTGAATGGAGAGGTGTCTCGGTCACGTCCACATAGTTCTCGAACCCATAGGGTTTGCACGCTTAACGTTCGATGACGATATAATATTATATGAGTTATGTGATTTGGTGACCCAATATTGTTTGGAGTCCCGGATGAGATCACAGACATGACGATGAGTCTTGAAATTGTCGAGAGGTAAAATTTTATATATAGGATAATGCTATTTGGATACCAGAAGTGTTTCGAAGGGTACCGGGTACTTATCAGGTCACCGGAAAGGAGTTTCGGGCACCCCCCATAAAGATATGGGCCTAATGGCCCAAAAGGGGAATAGACCAGCCCCTGGTGCGCCCCTTCTTTGGATAGCAGGCCCTAAGGGAAGGAAAAGGGGAAGGGCTAGCCCCTCCCGCCTTTCCCTCTCATGGGAGAAAGGAAGGGGGGGGGGGGGGCGCCACCCTCCCCTGCCTTTTCCCCGCACCTATATATGGCAGGGGGAGCGCGGCTTGGGAGGGGATCCTAGTAGGATTCCTCCTACTTGGGCGCCTCCTTTGGCTGCTCCTCCCTCCTCCCTCCTCCCACATATATATATATATGTGGAAGGGGAGCGCCTAGCACACAACAGATAATTGCCTAGCCGTGTGCGGTGCCCCCCTCCACTGTTTACACCTCCGATCATATTTTCATAGTGCTTAGGCGAAGCCTTGCGGAGATCACATCACCATCACCGTCACCACGTAGTCATGCTGTCGGAACCCATCTACTACCTCGCCGTCTTGCTGGATCAAGAAGGTGGAGGACGTTACCGAGCTGAACGTGTGCAGAACGCGGAGGTGCCGTACATTCGGTACTAGATCGGTTGGAGCGCGAAGGAAGTTCGACTACATCAACCACGTTGTGAAACGCTTCCGCTTACGGTCTACGAGGGTACGTAGACATACTCTCCCCCTCGTTGCTATGCATCTCCATGGATAGATCATTGCGTGTGCGTAGACATTTTTTCGTTTTCATGCAACGTTCCCCAACAAGCCCGTCGTCATGAAGCTGGTAGATTGACTCACTCCCCGGTTGAGGACTCACCATCAGAATAGACGAGAGTCTCTCCTCCAGATACAGAATTTTCTGCAAGTTCCACACGCTGAAGGTGACCTGACACCCATACTCGATTGAGTCGGCCTCGGGGAACCAGCAGGCGTCGTCGATCTAGAGCTTGCTGTGATGACTCTTCGTCATCCTGCCGACGGCGTATCCCTCAATCCTTGGGAAAGAGCCCTTCAAGAACTCGAAACCACCATGTGCTGGCCCCACGGTGCGCGCCAACTGTCATGGTTTTGTCACCGCAGATGTCCTAGTGTGAGGACTTAGTCGTGAGGCCATCACAACCGGGTGGTTAGCTTGTTGGGATTGATCGGAATCGAGAGACGCGGGTTACCCAGGTTCGGCCCCTCACGATCGAGGTAATAGCCTACTTCCTGCTTGTTTGCTTATTGCTTGAGGATCAATTACAAGGGAGCGGATTCGCTTGACCTAGCTATTGATCGATTGTAACTTAACTTTTCTTGCCTCCGGGTCTCACCTTTATAAACAGGTCGAGGCACAAGGCTTACAAGAGTCCAGGTTGTATCACGCCCCGTGACTTAACCTGGCTCTACTTGTCTTGTTTCCTAAGTAAGGAGACTCCTGGCGACTTGTACTTCGAGGCTATCGAGCCGCCGTCTTCGGATGCTGAGCCCTAAGTCGGCCCACTCTGTCAGCCGCCCTATTGGTTTGGCTCTTGGGCGCGTCAGCTCGTCTGGAGTCTTGTTCTACAGCCGCCACTGGATGACCCGGCCCAATAAGGCGGGTCATATTGTGGGGTTATATCCCCAACAGAAGTGGTGAAGTATCTATCTAGTGTAGATCTAGCAATGCTATGGTAGTCGAAGTGTCCATATTTTGTCAACTTGCTATGTCAAGTTGTAATGATGAACTTGCTATGTCTGATCGTATGCTATGTGTTGAATTTATCTACGCTGTGTTAATTTACGTTGCATGAGATTGTATGGATTTGAAGATGCTCTAAGAGAAGAGTAAGAACTTCATTGCAGGACTGAGCTTCTTTGGACCTCCTTATGGTTTTGGCAGCGTCTGAGTGCTCTCTTGTGGAAGATATCCTCTCACCCAAAGTGGAGGGAAAAGGCAAGAAGAAAAGTCTGAAGGAAGGAAGAAAGAGCAGCCCGACTGTACTTCGACATTTGTTAGTGCTCAACAAGTGCTAGCCGCTTAGGTGAAGTCGAACGCATATGACCTTAGAACTGGGGTCATCGTTCAGCAAGGTGCATACAGACCGTTCGTGGTCCTCGAGGGGGTCAAATACACTGCTGCACTCTTCAGCACACATTGATTGACTGACATTTGTTTTTTCTTTTTCAAATCCAAATCAAGGAAGGAACAGTTAGAAGCTCACCTATAAACTGAATGGATACGAAAATACTAGTACGCGATAGTGTATCACGCAGGCTTGGCGGTAGTCGACGACAAGTTTGACCTACCATGCATCGTTCTCTCCGTTTGACAGAATCAGCTCATCATCCAGCTCATCCTCTGCACCTACCGCGCCACTGGACGAGACATCATCGACCCGGCTGTCCCTGTGATCCCAACTTGGCGCCACGCCCAGTTCAGTCCCCCTTCCGGCGCCAAGCAAATCACCACGTTTCATTACTACTAGATAAACAATCCGACATGGCACACACTTTGGAGACCGGAGACCGGCGATGAGTGGCTGCATGCAACCTGAGCCTGTAGTCCGCAAGCACCTAGCTAGCCGCCACCCACTACGTCGAAACTTCGCGGCATGGCGAGCGGAGTCGTGCGGTGCGACTGAGAACAAACTCGTATGCGCGCGCACGCATGAGCAGTTGTTGGTGAGACAGATTATAATAGTAGTGCTAGCTTTGTTGCTTCGTGATTTATCATTAGCCACTGATCCTGTCCAAGTCAATCCTGCTTGCTATATAAACTCCGCTCACGCAGCAGAACACAGCAGCAGCAGCAGCCAAAGCCTGAGGCGAGCCAAGAATTCACGGAGGACACAGCTCAAACTACTAGCCGGGATTAGCTCAAGCTTCATTCGCATATTACTTCCGCGCGCTTCCGCTTCCGCTAGACACACAGCTCGTCGGCGACATGGACGCCATGGAGAGAGGCGAGCGCACGCCGCTCCTGCCCGAGGTAACGATTAGCTCCCTGCCACCATCCTCCTCCTGTGCTGCCCCCTGTTCGTTCTGGAAGCAGGATCAGTCAACACAAGAAGAGCATTTGTGCACCTCCATTAGACCGAGTCTAACTTACAAGAACAGAGAGAAGAAAAAGGACCAAATTGGTTTTAACACGTGGTTAATACCGCATGCATATCCTAATCACACAACCACATCCACATCACAGCCTTCCTGCAGCATCATATCCAGAACTCGTCATACAGATGCATTTTGTTAAGAAAAATACAGATTCTGTTCTGGTTGCTAACAATTCCTGCGATCTATCTCTGTTACAGAGTCATGGCCCAAAGGTTCAAGAGGACGACAGCCTGCAGCTGCAGGTGCCACTTCTCAAGCATAAGAAGCGGGGCGGCAGCAAGGCACCAGCAGTAATTCTATGTAAGCAAAGCTCCATCTTCTTCTAACTGTTTTTCCAGTTACCAAAAATGTAGATGAATTGGAGAGGAGCTAGTGGTTTAACTGAACTTTTTGCAATTGAATGGTGCAGTGTTCGAATGCCTGGAGAGCACGGCGTTCAATGGCATCTCCACCAACCTGGTGGTGTACCTGGAGACCGTCCTCCACGGCACCAACCTCGCCAGCGCCTCCAACGTTGCCACCTGGTTCGGCACCAGCTACCTCACCCCCGTCTTCGGTGCCATCATCGCCGACTCCTTCTGGGGCAACTACAACACCATCCTCGTCTCCCTCGTCGTCTACCTTCTCGGCATGATGCTCGTCACCTTCTCCGCGTTCGTGCCCACCACCACGGCGGCGCTGTGCGCGGCGGGTGCCTCGTGCGCCGGCACCGCCGGCACGTGGGGGCTGAGCTCGCAGACCGTGGCTTTCGTGGGGCTGTATCTCGTGGCGATCGGGTGCGGTGGGGTGCGCTCGTCGCTGCTGCCGTTCGGAGCGGAGCAGTTCGACGATGACAACGCGGCGGACCGGGAGGGCAAGGCGTCCTTCTTCAGCTGGTTCTACCTCTGCGTGAGCTTCGGCCCCATCATCTCCGGCGTGTTCCTCGTCTGGATCCAGCAGAACATCAGCTGGGGCCTCGGCTTCGGCATCGCCACCGCCTGCATCGCGATCGCCTTCGCTGCTTTCGTGCTCGCCACGCCCATGTACAAGCGCCGCATGCCCGCCGGCACGCCGCTCAAGAGCCTCTGCCAGGTCGTCGCCGCCGCGTGCAGGAAAATCAGCGTCAAGGTGCCCGCCGAAGCCGGACACCTTTACGAGGTCAGCGACAAGATCGAGTCGCCCCAGCCCAAGATCGCGCACACCAGCGACTTCAAGTTCCTCGACAAGGCGGCCATCGTCACGGAGTCGGACATGGAGGAGAGGCCGGAGGCAGCGACCTCGTGGAAGCTGTGCACCGTGACTCAGGTGGAGGAGCTCAAGATCCTCCTCCGCCTGCTGCCCGTGTGGATCACCAGCGTTATCGTGTCATCGGCCTTCTCGCAGATGAACACCACGTTCGTGCAGCAGGGCAGCGCCATGGAAATGACCATCCTGTCCGTGCCGGTGCCCGCGGCGTCGCTAGCCTCCTTCGAGGTGATCTGCGTCATGACATGGGTGCTCCTCTACAACAAGGTGATCGTGCCGGCGTTGAGGAGCTTCTCCTCGAGCGGTGACGGCGAGCCGTCGCAGCTGCAGCGGATGGGTGCCGGGCGGCTCCTCATGGCGCTCACCATGGCGGTGGCAGCGCTCGTGGAAATGAAGCGGCTCGGCAGCGCGGCGCGTGGGGAAGAGATCAGCATCTCGTGGCAACTGCCCCAGTACTTCTTCCTTGCCGGCGGGGAGGTGTTCTGCTACATCGCGCAGCTGGAGTTCTTCTTTGACGAGGCGCCGGACACCATGAAGAGCATGTGCACGTCGCTGGCTCTGCTCACCATCGCGCTGGGGAGCTACATGAGCTCCTTCATCTACGCCATCGTGGAGGCCTTCACGGCGACGGGAGACAGCCCCGGGTGGATCTCCGACGACCTCAACAAGGGCCACCTCGACTACTTCTTCTGGGTCATGGCTGCAATGTGCACGCTCAACTTCGTCGTGTACAGCGGCATCGTCAAGAACTACAGGCTCAAGACGGTCATCTCGTGATGGCTTGCTCTAAATCTTCAAGATTCCATTCCATTACATTACATAGATTACATTGCAAATCGCCAATTGGTGATGGATGAACAGTAACTACTAGCTAGTAGCCAGGTACATATATACACAAGAAACACTAGGAAGAGAAAATGTAAGATATAGAATTCTGTTCTTTCCAAAGCCGCAGTACAATCAATGGATTGCCGGAAACAATTTTTTGGAAAAATAATTATGCCCATTCACTTCCTTCGCCCGTTTTTAAATTAAATGAAACTCTTAATAGTCAACATTATAACATACAGAAGGAAAAGGAACAACTTTATACAGACCTAAATGATAAGGGCCGAACGTTAGAACAACTCTAGCAGACCCAGCAAAAGGCCATGAGCCGCAAAATAACCGTCAAAATGCGGGTCGGTGCAGAAAATCCTGCACGAGCAGACCCCGCAAACGCGGGCAACCCACAAATTTTTTTTGAGGGGCGCGACAAAAACTCGGCCCCAACCCGCGTATTCGCGGGTTTCCGCCTCGCCCATGCGGTGCCCTGTATCGCAGTGAAGTATTTGGCGGGAGGGACATTTCAGCCCGCGCCCCTTTCCCCACCTCCTTCCGCCGCCGCCCGCCACAACTTCCGCCCGTCTGCCGCCACCAATTCCGGCCAAATCAGCCGGCGGGGCCTTTTGCACCCTTCACCACCGCTAGGCCGCACCGCCCGCGCGGATCCGGCGAGAAGAGCCGACCCTCGTCGATGTCGCTGTCGGGGATCGACCACCCTCGAGACGCTCCTCGTCGCCGCCGGCTAGTGTTATTTTGCTTCGTGTCGATAGAATTTGAGCCCGGTTGGTTGACGCGGCGTGTGCTCCTCGTTCATGTAGATGGAATTGACCCCGTGCGAGAAGTTTCTCCTCTCCGATTCGTCCGATTCGGACGACTAGGATGTTGAGATGATGCTCTCAAACTTCCGGCAGCAAACATTAGTGATGGCTCTTGCCGTCAAGGGGCACGAAGACGAGAACCGAAATAGGCGGCGAGGATCGACCATCGGGCGTCTTTGCATCCCTCGGAATCGCCATCTCAGGAACGAGATGTTGATGCAAGACTACTTCGCGGAGAATCCAATGTATCCACCTCACCTCTTCCGAAGAAGGTACCGAATGCGCCGATCCCTTTTTGTTAGACTTATTCAAGCTTGCGAGGCCAATTGTCGGTATTTTACGCAACGACGAAATGCTGCGGGCTTGAAGGGATTTAGTGCATATCAAAAAATCTCGGTAGCTATGCGGGTGATTGCGTATGGGGTTCCAGCTGATTATGCCGATGAGTATCTTTGCATTGGTGAAGATACAACAATTGAGTCGGTGCGTAGATTTGCCAAAGTGACCGTCCGTGTCTTTGGTCCCGAATATCTTCGGGCACCGAATGAGGATGACACAAAGAAATTGATGACATCTAATGAAAGGAGAGGGTGGCCTGGCATGCGGTAGCATCGATTGTATGCATTGGACATGGAAAATTTGCCCGAAGACATGGCAAGGAATGTACTGTGGCAAGTCTCGTGATGCCACAATTGTGCTAGAGGCCGTAGCGTCCGAGGATTTATGGATTTGGCATTGCTTCTTTGGTATGCCGGGCACTCTCAATGATATCAACGTGTTGCAACGGTCTCATTTATTTGCTAGACTTGCTGGTGGTGATGCTTCTGCTTGCAACTACACAATCAATGGGCATGAATACACAAAAGGGTACTATCTTGCTGATGGTATATACCCTCCTTGGTGCACATTTGTCAAGAGCATCAAAGAACCAAAAACAAAAAAAAAACAATGTGAGTTTGCAAAAGTGCAAGAGGCGGCCCGAAAAGACATTGAAAGAGCATTCGGGGTTTTGCAATCTAGGTTTGCCATTGTTTGTGGTCTTGCTCGTTTTTGGGACAAGCGGACCTTGAAGAACATCATGACATGCTGTGTTATTCTTCACAACATGATTCTCGAAGATGAGAGAGGCATGAACCTGGAATTCTTCTACGACAATGTAGGCAGCCGTGTCAAACCAGCTAGAGACCCTAACCGTATTAGAGATTTTATTCAGAGATACAAAGAGATTGAAAATGCAAACACCCACTTTCAGCTTCAGGAGGATCTCATTGAGCACCATTGGCAATGGGCTGGACAGAAGCAAACTCATTTTTCCATTCATTTGTATTTGTATTTGTATTTGGGACAAGTTTTGTATTGAATTATTTGAATTTGTATTCGGTGATTTGAATAATTATTTGTAATGTGGATGATTGTTGTATTGTGTTGGTATTGATAATTGGTGTGGTATTCATATATTTGCGGGCCAGTGGGATGTGGGATGCAGCGGGCGCAAGAGCAGATCCCGCAAAGCCGACCCGTAAAAAGGTATATTCCGCGAATATCTTTTTTTACGGATCCGTTTGGGGGATCTGCCTCTGCGGCCGTCCACACTGGCCCGCAAAGACGTTTTTCCGTGAACTGCAAACGCGTTTTGCGGGTTTGCTAGAGTTGCTCTTAGGAATTTTGTTGTTCGGCCCGAATGTGCTAGCAGTCATTGGATGATGAGCACAAATCTTAACTCACCCATCAGTAGACACATCAGCGATAGAAAGCGTTCGCCCGATCTCACGCCTCGCCCCGACGAAAAAAAGAAGCCCTCTACCGCCCTCACTCCTTCTATCTTATCCATTTTCACTCATCCTCTTTTTTTAACATAGTACAGATGCAAGCGCTTATATACACACACCCTACCCCTATGAGTACATACGCACACCCTATCTCTATGAGCACCTTCAAAAGACTGAATCGGCATATCATCTTGAAATTACAAAGTCACCGTAGGCACCTCATCATCGCCGGGAACGTCTCCTCCCACTGAATGCCCACTGAATGCGCATCACCGTAAATTCTAAAATAAATCCAAGAATAAATGCAAGCACTAGGACTTGAACCTTGGTGGGTTAGGGATACCACAGTGCCTCTAACCATCCTCTCTTCTATCTCATCCCACGTCGCGGCAGTCAAAACCCTGCGAGCTGCGCTACAGCAGCGGATCCAGAGAAGTCATGCGAGCTCCTAGCCAAACGCCAAGAATCAGGCCTCCGCCGCGCTCTGGATCTGTCCCTCTCCATCGACCAGCTCGAGGTGCCGTCGCAGGCCGAGGCGAGCACCGCCTGCTCACCTGCACCTGATGCGACATATATTTCTTCTATGATGTCAACCTTTTTGTTGTGTCTTTGCCATGTATATTCGAAAAAATTGCCATGGCTACTTTGAGATCCTTTTTTGCCATGTCATATTGAAATTGTTTTACCCATGCCAACTACAATTCACAATGACATTTTCAATTCACCATGCCCGATACAACAATTCATGCTTCATTCTTTGTTCCTAGCCAGTTCTGTTTTCGACATCTTTTTGTAGTTTACCATGGTAAATTTAATTCATAGAACATGGCAAATTCTATCATTTTTTACGTACCATGGCAATACTATTCCATGTGCCACGACAATTTTTACTATCATTTTTTCATGACAATTTTTTGATCATTTTTTGTGTTATTTCACATACATGACAATTTTATTATGCAAAAGATGGCAATTTTCGTAAAACTACCATGGAAAAATTGTTGTAAATTTCTTTCATGGCAAATTTGATTAAAAAACACGGCAATTTTGTATATGCATTTTGCCATGGAATTTTTTTGATCAATTGTTTGTGTTATTTCACATACACGACAATTTCATTATGCAAAAGATGGTGATTTTGCTAATAACATCTTGGCAAAATTGAGCATGCATTTTCCATGGCAATTTGTGATCATTTTTATAATAATTTCACATTCTTGGCTAATTTTATTCATAAATCATGACAAATTTGATAAAATACCGCGGCAAATTTTTAATATGCATTCTTAGCATGGCAATTTTGGATCATTAATTTTGTTATTTTCAAATGCACGGCAATTTTATTATGCAAAAGATGGAAATGTTGGTAAAAAATAGCAAGGAAAAAATGCACTTGCATTTGCCATGGCAATTTTTTCTATTATTTCACATTAATTGCAATATTCTTTTATAAAGCATGGAAAATTAGGTAAAAAAACACGGAAAATATGCATTTGCCATGGCAATTTTTTGATCATTTCTTTGTGTTATTTGACATACACGATAATTTTTATTCTGGAAAAGATGGCATTTTGGGTAAAAATACCATGGCAAATTGAACATGCATTTGCTATCACAATTTTTTGATCATTTTTTTGGTATTATTTGACATTCATGGCAAATTTCTTCTTATAAAGCATGGTAAATTTGATTAAAAAAAACCATGGCAAATTTGAAATGCATTTGTCATGGCAATTTTTTATCATTTTTTGTGTTATTTCAACACGACAGTTTCTTATATAAAAGCATGACAATTTTTCCTTAAAATACCATGGCAAATTTTATTATACAACTGCCACGGCAATTTCAGTCGTAATTACTCTTATTTGACATAAATGCCAAATTTGCTATATGGAACAGAGTTCATTAAGGGAGGAGAGCTGAATTCCATGGCTCTCCCTTCACCACCTCCACCCCCTCCACCTCCCACGCCGGCGACCATGGATCCCTCTGATCCACCATGGAAGGGCTTCTCCATTGGGACTTCAACCCCGGCCTCAAGGTCGAGGACCAGGTTCATATGCGCTTTAAATCAACGGTCCATTTCTCCCCGGCTTCTTCCTCCAAGGAATTCTTCTTGGTGGTCACGTTTTCTTCTGCCTCTTTCCCTCTGTCTTGTGCGTCGGTCGGTTTGGCTTTACAATGTTGCATTGGTGGTCTTGTTTTTGGTTTCAAAGTTGTATCTATTGGAGCTAGGAACTATTGGTTCTCTGTGGCCTCAAACAAAGTGGGTCATTTCATCTATGCCCTACGGGATAGAGTTTGGCCGGATTTTACTTGTCATTTTGGCCTCTTCAGACACCTGTGGAATGTACCAAGAGTGGATCCACTTGAGTGCAGCAACCATGCTGTTGCTGGCAGTGTACCTAAAGCCATTTGCACTAATCTGCAATTTCTTGAGAAAAGTGCTGCCAAGGATACTTTCGCATCGAAGGAGTTGGCCAAATTTGGTATTAATATTGAGCGTTCTAATAATCTTTTGAGCTCGTTCGAAGCAGTTTCCTCACATCATGGATTACCTTAGGATGATCTTGGTTTGGATGATCGGATGAACAACAATGTTACTCAAGAGAACAGGCAAGAACGTTTGATTTTTGGTAGTTTGACTATCCCGGTTTCGACGGGTCGACTTGCCCACAGTACCAAAAAATTCATAGGTAAGAATCATTGTGAGCAGATTTGGCGTACTATTCCAAACTCGGTTTTGGAAAATATCCTAGATCTAAGGCAAGCCAATTATGAGGAGGCAAATATCCGGCAAGCTTATGATTTAGAAGATTTGCCTCCTTCGGACTTTATTCACCGCCTTTTGGGCAGATGCGCCAGGTGCTTCGAAGGAGATTTTTGCCCTGGGCTTCTTTGGTGCAAACACTGTAAATTTTTGGGCCATGAGGGATACTGGTGCGGCTCCAAATCTGCTCCTCGTCTTTTCTGGTGTCAGAGGAAGGTGGAACGGCAAGCTCGAATTAAGTTGGATTCGCTGCCACGGCTTCGACCACCCCCCCAACCACAGAATCTTAATTTTCCTAATAGAAAAATGATTTGGCATCCCAAAAGGAAATTACCAGAAGCTGGCCCCCCCGATAACCATTGGGCGGACGATTCCGCTTCACCCTGCACTCCATTTGCCTAGCCTGCCGCCCCTGACAGCCAAAGAGCAGAGAGACAAGCCATCCTCCTCCTCCTCCTGCTCCGCCATTGACTGTTGCGACCGCCACCGCAACAACCAACGCAATGGCCAACTTTCCGGCGAGACCGTTCCAGTTCGTGCCGATGGGAGCTCGGATTGAGCACGGGGCGGACCACAGGTTGGCTCGCAACATGATGGTGGTTGACGACCCGCCGCTGAGACATGAGAGGTACGCCATCGTCACCGCGGTTCCCCCTGTCCCAGACCATCAGAAGGAGATGGTGTTGGATGAGGTGGTTCGTATCATGGTTGAGGATTTTCATCTTGAGGTACCTGATGCTTTTGTTTATCCTATCGGGGTGGGGATGGTGGCGTTTGCTGATGTTGCTTTGAGGGATTAGTACATTCAGGAAAGTCCACATCAGTTAGATCCTATTGATGATGATATGACATTCTCTTTCGTGCCGCATGATGAGGGAGATAATATGCGTCGTTGCCCGTTTCAGTATGTTGCTTGGGTTTTATTTCTTGCCTTCCCCATGGATTACCAGAATGACCACTACATCAACAAGGCGGTGTCCTGCTTTGGGAAGTTAGATCTCTGGCACAGGCCGAGACATAACAAGGAGTGTGTGCTTGTACGGGTTATCCTTAGCGATATCACGCAGGTTCCTCACAGCCTCGTGATCAAGTGCATTGGCACGCTGCCTGGTATGGGGCGGTCATGGTCTGTACCTGTTTATGTGCTCAATGGTAGGCACACAATTCCTGACCTGGTAGGAAATGAGGATGAAGCTCCGCCGATGAACGCTTCCCCGCATCCATATGATCTACCGTACCTGACTGCGGCACAACAGTGGGCTCTTGACCATCAGCGTTGGATGCAACAGCAAATTGATGCGGCTTGGGAATAGCAATTGCCACAACAGCAGCCAGACATGATGGATGGGGGGTCTGGCCAGTTGCTCCACCTCCTTATAGAGGATTCAGTTTCAGAATGTTTTTTCAGTTACAGGGCCATCTCTCATGGATGGAGTGGAACAGGATAGCAACATCTCTGATGATCCTCAGGATGAATGGTCTGTGTATTCGGATGTTACTGAGGCTGCGGATGCGCTGATTAACGGCACACCTACTTCTGGGTTGCGTATTGTGCGCGCTAATGGTGACTCTCTTGCTGTTGAGGTGCAGATTGATTTGGGGCATGAATTTCTGCAGTTTCTTTGGATGATTTCTTATGGGAGGTACACCCGCTGTATTACTGCGCCTGAGGAAGGTCTGTCGAGTGCTTTCTTCCCTCTGAATCCTCTTACTGTCTTTCTCAACGTATCTGCTGCTATTCTGGAGGGTGTGTGCTATCTGAATATGCAGACTCGCCCATGGACTGCAATGTTACCTCCTCTCCCGGAGGTTATCATTGTTCCTTATGAATTCAAGACTTACTTTACCAACCCTACCACCTGGGTTGCCTCCGCCGGACTGATTGGTGGTGAGGGATCCTCCATGCAACACATTAAGAGCACCGATTTGGGGAGGGTGGACCCTGACAATACTTTTGGGGCAGGTGGTGCTGCTGCTACATCTGAAGATCTGACAGTTATCAATGCCAAGCCATTGAACAAGCACATCCAGAGGATGATCCTTGCAGAGAAGATGCCAATTGATACAACTTCCTTGAGGCGCAGCTCCAGGGCAACGAGGTAAGATGGCTTCAAGGTCAATCTTGTTGTTGACGCCAAAAAGCCACAGTCTAAGGTCAAGTCCAGGGGTGCTCTAGTGGTTGCCTGTTCCTCCAAGGCCATAGATCCTTGCCCAGTTCTGCTGCAGCCTGTCGCGGGTCAGTCTGATGAACTGCCACCCCCAACTCCGATCCAACAGTTGCAGCGTGTGGGTACTGAGCAATGTGGGATACCAGCAGAAGATCTCAGCACACAGAAGCTCCTGGCTGGAGACCGTGGTGCCGATCCAGAGCTAATCTAGGCTGAGATGACGACAAATAAACACTGGAATGTTCTCTGCTGGAACATTCATGGCATCAACTCTGAAAAAAAGCAGTTGGCGATCCGTAATGCGATAGAGATTAGTGGTAGTTCGGTAGTTTGCTTTCAAGAAATCAAACGTGAATCTTTTGATGCGTTGTTTGTTAAGTTATTTTGCCCTAAGAAGTTTGATATGTTTGAATTTGTGCCGTCGGTTGGTAATTCTGGTGTCTTGTTAACGGCGTGGATGAGTTTAGTGTTCACGGGGGTGTCTGTCTTTTCTGAATCGTTTGCGCTCGGCGTGAGGCTTACCTCAACCCAATCAAATGACGTGTGGACGCTCGTTAATGTTTACGGTCCTTGTACTGATCCTAATAGAACTCTATTCACTGCGTGGCCTTTTGACCTCCAAATACCTATTGGGGAAGATTGGCTTGTCTTGGGCGATTTTAACTACATCAGAGCGCCTGATAACCGTAACCGTGGGGGAGGTGATGCTAATGATATGCTAATCTTCAACGAATTCATACGTAAACAATCTCAGGTGGAGCTACCAATCAAAGGACGCTCTTTCACCTGGAGCAACATGCAAACTAACCCACTCCTCGAATAGTTGGATTGGCATTTTACCTCTGTAAACTGGGCGGTCAAATTTCCGAACACAGTCATCATGCCCCTGGGGAAACCAACATCAGATCATGTCCCGTGCTACGTCAGCATACAGTCCAAAATCCCCAAAACTAAATTGTTTCGTTTCAAGGACTACTGGATCAAGTAGTCAGGCTTTTTTGATGTGGTTTAGCGGTCGTGGAACAAAAGTTGTTACGCCCCAAACACAGCTATGCTTCTATGCAAAAAAACTCAAAACCCTTCGATATGATCTGAAGCAGTGGAGCAAGAAGATCTCGAGGCTATCTGTGCTGATTGAGAACTGCAACAATACCCTACTAGAGCTTGATGGCCTGGAGGATCGTCGGTGTTTGACTGTGCCAGAATCGAACTTTAGAAAAATCCTAAAAGCTCATATCTTACATCTTTTGGAGTGCAAAAAAGCGTATTGGAAGAAGCGGTGTACCGTCAGAAAATTCAAGTTCGGTGATGGCAATACCAAATTCTTCCATAGGGTTGCGACTGAGCGCTTTCATAGAAATAACATTGCCTCGCTGCACCTGCCGGACGACACTGTAGTTTACGATCATGTAGGCAAAGAGGTGGTTCTTCTCCAAACCTACAAAGATAGGCTAGGGTGCTCCAATCCTACCAACTTGAAGTTTGACCTTGATCGCATCATCAAGAGGGTGGATGGACTGCAGGAGCTATCTCGACCATTCACTCGGGAGGAGATTGATCAGGTGGTCAAGGAGATGCCGCCGGACCGTGCCCCCGGACCGGATGGATTCAGTGGCAGCTTCATCAAAGCCTGCTGGCACATCATTAAGGAGGAGTTATACAGGCTTTGCTTTGACTTTCATGCAGGTACTTTGGACTTGGAAAGCTTGAACACTGGTTTCATTACGCTAATCCCGAAGACGCAGTCGCCTGAGACAGCGGATGATTATCGCCCTATAACACTCCTAAACTGTTGTCTCAATCTTCTGACGAAGCTCTTGGCCAATCGGCTGCAGAAAGTGGTGCTTAGGGTTATCCACCAAAACCAGTATGGCTTCTTAAGAGGTAGGTCGATCCAAGATTGTGTGGCGTGGGCGTATGAATTCATACACCAGTGCCAGAATTCGGGGCGCGAAATCTCCATCCTCAAGCTTGACTTTGCGAAGGCCTTCGATACAATTGAACATGCTCCGATGGTGCGGATTATGGAATGCATGGGCTTTGATGACCGCTGGCTGGGGTGGATCCGCTGCTTGTTCTCAACTACCAAATCCTCCGTGCTACTTAATGGGACCCCCGGTCGATAGTTCTTCTGCAAAAGAGGTGTGCGTCAGGGCGACCCGCTGTCTCCGCTCATATTCGTTTTGGTGGCTGATCTTCTCCAAGCAGCCATCAATGCCGCATATCGTAGCGGGCAAATTTAGCTGCCGCTGCCGACAGTGGAGAATGACTATCCTGTGATCCAGTACGCGGATGACACTATCCTGGTGATGCCGGATGAGCAGGCGCAAGCGGCGATGATCAATTCCATTCTGCAAGACTATGCCTCCTCCATTGGGCTGCGAATCAACTTTCAAAAATCCACGCTGATGACTGTAAACACGGCAGATGAGGCGACGGATCGCTTGGCCACGGTTTTTTGATGCAGGGTTGGCAAGATGCCGTTCACGTACTTGGGCATGCCCATGGGCATGGCTAGGCCGACGGTGGCTGACCTAATGCCGCTTGTTGCATCGGTAGAGCGCGGGCTCTCTACTGCTGTGTCGCTTCTGGATCTCGGATCAAAGTTAACGCTGGCTCGGTGATCACATCCCTGGCGATTTATGCTATGTGCTCCATCAAACTACCTCCGAAAATCTTGGAACATCTTGACAAGCTTAGGCAATACTGTCTCTGGGTGAAGAACACAGAAGATGGACACAAAGTGGTATCCTTGGCAGCGTGGAACCTCGTCTGTCGTCCCAAAGAGAAAGGAGGGTTGGGGATTGTTAATCTCCAGACTCAGAATCAGGCCCTGTTGATTAAGCAGCTGCACAAATTCTACAACCACCGTGACGTCCCGTGGGTTGACCTGATTTGGTCTACGTACTATGAGGGGTTGGTGTCGCATGCAACTGAGAACTGCGGATTGTTCTGGTGGCGTGACATCCTTCAGCTCACACTAGCGTACAGGGGGGTCATGACGGTGGAGGTGGGGAGCGGGGACACGGTTCTTTTTTGGAAAGATTTGTGGCATGACCGAATAATCAGTGATAGCCACCCCCGACTGTTCTCTTTTGCTGCGCACGAGGATGTCTTGGTGAAAACGCTGCTGACTGCGCCGACTCTCGGACAGAACTTCCACCTACCACTCTCCCCGCAAGCCAGAGAGGAGTTGTACGACCTTCAAGAAAGCCTGGCCACAGCCGAACTGTGTAATACTGCTGATGTTTGGAGGTGTGTTTGGGGGTCAGGAGAGTTTGCAGCCAGCAAATACTATGAGCACTGCTTCCGTGAGGTGGTGGCCGATGATGCGTTCAAATGGATATGGCGGTCAAAATGCACCAACAAGTGGAGGGTTTTTGCATGGCTGCTCCTTGCGGACATGTTAAACACTAGAAACATGCTCAAAAGGAGAGGCATGAAGCTGCGAGACGACGTATACACCTGCCTCCTCTGTGATGATCCACCTGAAGAGACGGTGGAGCACCTCTTCTTCCACTGTGTTTTCAGTAAAACCTGCTGGAGCAAGCTGGGGGTGGTGTGGGCTGATGGCGGGAACAGGCTCCAGCTTGTGCATGAGGCGAAGGGAAGGTGGTCGGGCCCATGTTTATGGAAGTCTTTACGGTCGCGGCCTGGAGCCTGTGGAAGGAACGCAATAACAAGCACTTTAGAGGCATCATGCCTTCGGTTGATGGATGGCTCCTACGATTCAAAAATGATTTTGGGATGCTGAGGCATAGAATCAAGGAGGCCTTGGTCCCGTCTGTGGACAGTTTGGTTGCTTCCATCTATGTTGTAAACAACTTTTTTCTTTCTATTTTTTCTGTCATTCTCCTTACCTCTCCCTATGGTGATGGGGTTCTACCGTAGTCAGCATCATGTAGACCCAGGGTGAGTGTGTGTTGTAAACTATGTTGATTGAAGTAATATAAAGTCAGTGGGGGGTTGCCCTCACTGTCCCGAGCTTTCAAAAAAATATATCATAATTTTAATTAAAATATCGTGGGAAATTTTCATATACATCTGCTACAACAATCTGTTCAAATGTTTTTCCCATGGGAAATTGGTTTGTATATGTATCATGGTAATTTTTACACTAATTTTTTGTCATGGCAAGATTTCATTTATCACCACATCTAGGCTTTATTAGTCACAACCAAATTTGGGTTTTGTAGTCACGGATTAAACTGGGCCTTATTTTTTTCTTTTCCTTAGTAACAGCAAAAGGCCTATATGAGGGGTGTTCGGTCCAGGGAACTTTTTGTGCCAGGCGAACTTTCTCAGTCGATGCCCTCCCAGACCACACGTCCGGCCAATACAAAGGTGTCGATGAAAGGGATACACACTTGCCAATTACAAAAGGCACACATCAAGAAACAAGGGTTTCCTGGTTACAAGCAAACTTCAAACCAAGCAATCATAGCTCCTAATAGGCAGTAACCAAACCAAAAAAACGTAGAAAGATTGCACCAACGCCAAGTTCATTCAAAGTCGAGTCAGTGCTAGGGGGAGAAAAACAACATTTGTCAACGCTTTAGCTATTCTTCAGTTGACTGAAAAAACAACAGTTTTGCTAAAGCACATATGTTGTGCTATAAAATTGCACGTATAAGTCCTAAGTAATTGATCTTACACGGAGATTGTGCAAATATTATTTTTCTTGTTATGCTTGATTGAGTCATTTGGATGTTCCCTAGAAAAACTCAAAAAACAATTAGGGTTAGTTGATTATCTTAGCACACACGCGTAGAGTACCGCATGCATGCAACATGCAGCTAGGGCGTAATTTCTTGGCAAAACGTATGCTAATGTTGTCATTATTTGTTTTAGTTTTTTTCATTTTCTTTCTTCTTAAAGAGTTTCTGTTCTTCCTCGGATAACTTAGTTTTAATTTTATTTTATTATTTATTTTATTTTCTTTCCTTTTTAATGGTAATACCAATGCCAACAATTCATTACTTCTTAGTAAACTTTTTTGCGAAAATTCCACTATTATGTATAAAACCTATGTAAATTTTACGTGCTTATTCTCACATATTATAAAGAGATGCCAATTGTGTGTAAATCTTATAAATTTTTTGTTATTATTTATTTTAGATTTTTATTTTCTTTCTTCTTAAAGGGTTATAGCAATGTCACTAATTCTTCCTTCCCCATAAAATATTCTTATTTTGATTTTCTTATTCTTTCTCAAAACTTTATTGATTTTATTTTGTTTAAGTTTTTATTTCATGTTATTTCTTCTGTAAGGTTAATATCAGTGCCAGCAATTCCTCATTTCTTACATTTTTTTTGCAAAAGTTTCACTACAACATGCTTACTCTTGCATATTATAAAAAGAAGCAAATTCTCTCTAAATTGTATGCAATTTTTGTCATTATTTGGTTTAATTTTTATTTTATTTCTTCCTCAAGGGGAATACCAAGGGCACTAATTCATTCTCTCAAATAACTTAATTATTTTGATTTATTATTCTTCCTTGGAAAAATCAGTTATTTTTATTTTGTTTTAGTTTTTAGTTAATTTCCTTTCTTATTAAATGGTAGTACCAATGCCGCCAATTCATTACTTCTTAGAAAATCTTGTTTTGCTAAATTCCACTATTATGGGTGTATTCTTGCATATGATCAAAATATGCAATTTTTGTGTAAATTGTATACAAAAAAAATTATTATTTATTTTAGACTTGTTTTACTTTCTTTCTCCTTAGATGGTAATACCTATGCCACTAATTCATTCCCTAAAGAAACTTCATCATTTGATTTTTTTTAGTTTCTATTTCATTTTATTTATTCTTTAAGGGTGGTACCAATACCAACAATTTATTTCTCCTTGGAATTGTTTTTGCTAAGATTCCACTATTACATGCTTAATCTTGCATATTATAAAAAATTCCCAACTTATTTGCAAATTGCATGCAAAAAATCATTATTTGTATTAGATTTTTTTTCTTTCTTCTTAAAGAGGAATACCAATGTCACTAATTCATCCCCTCAGAAAAAATAATTATTTTGATTTTTTTAGTTTTACTTCATTTTGTTTCTTCTTAAAGGGTAATACAAATGGCACTAATTCATTCATCCTTTGGAAAACTTCATTATTCTGAATTTGCTTTGGTTTTTATTTCATTTATTTTAAGGGAATTACCAATGCCACCAATTCACTACTTCTTACGAAACTTTTTTTGTGAAAATTCCACTATTTACATGCTTATTTTTTGCATATTACGAAAACATGCAAATTCTATGTACATTGTATGCAAAAAAATCATGTTTATATTTTTGTAGTTTTCTTTCTTCTTAAAGAGTATACCAATGCCATTAATTCATTCTTGCTAAGAAAAAAATATCATTATTTTAGTTTTATTTCATTTTCTTTCTTCTTTAAGGGTATTACCAATGCTACCAATTCATTACATCTTATGGTTTGTTTTGTCAAAAATTCCACTATTATGTGCTTATTATTGCATATTATAAAAATATGCAAAATCTATGTGAATTGTATGCAGTGTTTGTTCCTGAACGAGGGAAGTGGAAAGACAAAGAGGGATAGGGAGCTCGCCTCCTTATTTTTTGTAATCGCCGAAATTGTACGACGACCCTTCTTGTTCCAGGCATACGACCCTGAGACGTGATTACCTCAGGGAAAATCCAAATTTCTATCAACGATTCCCACCCAACTCTGGAATGACTCTCCATCGGAACAATAGGGCCGTTATGCTTATTACTAAACTTGTTGAAGAGATGAAATAGAACCAAGGTCTATCTTTTTGATCAGAGGTTGAATCGATCATCAGAAGAAGAATTAGGCCAAAAATTAGGATACATTCTGGGAAAATGAAACTTCCATTGAAGAGAAGCAAATGAAACGCTTTCATAAAAATTCTCGTAGAATCGAGAATGAAGTTTTCATTCTGTACATGCCAGATCATGAATTAGTACCGTCGGTGTTAAAGGGAGAACTGCGAGTAGCCAGCCCTAGTACGAGAGGACTGGGCTGGGTCAACCTATGGTGTACCTATTCTTGAGAAGAGTGCCAATCTGAGTTTGCAAAGCCAACACCAGGGCAAGACGGCCTTCCTCTTCCACTGTAAGCGGCCGTCCTTTGGGAATATTTACTGGAGCCTGACCTCCCTGCGGGAGATATGGGGCTACGGCGCAGGACAGGTCGTCATCGCCCATCATATTCATACCACCTAACATAGTAACACTAGTAATTATTTGTGTTAGTTTTTTTATTTATCTTTCTTCCTAAAGGTTAATACTAATGCCACTATTCATTCTTCCTCAGAAAACTTCATTACTTTGATTTTATTTTTCATATTCTATCTTCTTGACGGGTAATATGAGTGCCACTAATTCATTAATTCTTCCTTAGAGAATTTCATTATTTTGTTTCTTTAGTTTTTTATTTCATTCCATATCTTCTTTAAGGTTAATACCAATACCGCTAGTTCTTTTCTTCTTAGAAAATTTCTTTTTTGCAAAATTTCACTATTATATGCTCATTCTTGGATATATGAAAAATGAAGTTTCGTTGTAATTTATGTGAAAATTTTGCCATTATTTTGTATTAATATATATTATTTTTTATACTTAAAGGGAATACCAATACCATTAACTCATTCTTTATTATAAAACTACATTATTTTGATTTGTTTTAGTTTTCATTTAATTTTTAAGGGTAATACCAATACCACTAATTCATTCATTCTTAGGATTTTTCTGTGAAAATACCACAATTATATGCTTATTGATGCATATATAAAAAAATGTAGTTTGCTTGTAATTTATGTGCAAATTTTGTCACTATGCGTACTAATTATTTTTATTTTTTATACTTAGAGTAATACCAATGTCATCAACTCATTCCTTCTTAGAAAACTTTATTATTTTGATTTGTTTTAGTTTTTATTTAATTTTTTAGGGTAATGCCTATGACAATAAGGCCTTGTACATTGCAAGGTACTTAGAGGCACAGGCGGAGCTCTCGGTAGGGCGAAGACGGGCGCCCGCCCTACCTTGATTTGCCGGGGAAGAAAATTACGTATAGGTATACCTATGTGTACTCGCTCTGATTCATCGATAAGTCGCTGTCTTGTTGGGTCGTGAGTTAGTGAGCAGCAATTCTGTCCTCCAAGGTTCCAGCCGTCCAACGCAGCACGAAGCCAGCCGGAGCTTACCTAGCAGCACGGAGTGGCGCGCAGAACCGGGGGATGGCTGCGGTCGGCGCATGGGCCAGTGGACAGCGAGAGCAGCGAGGCCAGCTGCCGGCTGGAGCAGCAAGGGCGGCTGTCAGCGTCCACACCCCGCCTGCAGCCCTCATTGACTCTGTGTTCTTTTTTCGTCCATGTTCTGTTTTCTTTTTTCATAGTCGTGTGTACACTAGTGGCTAGGGATTCATAAAATATTGACGAAATTTTCTAATTAAAAACAGTGAGAATGTGTTATATGTGATAGTAATTACTCAGTGCTTTACAATCATTTTTGTATGTGCTTTATGCTCTATGATAGAAATTTGTCTGAATATTGATGACAAATTAACAATTGCTGATTAAAAACAGTGAGTGTGTGTGGGTGGCACAGCGGCGTTGCCAACTTTGCTGGCGAAGGAAAAACATGGATATGAAGGGGAATGGCTAGCAAAGGCAAAGGGAAGGTGTGTATTTTTTTGAATTTTAGTGGCATTTTCAGCTAAAAGTATTTGTGTGCACTAGCATTGTCTTTCGAAAAAAATTGTGTGCTTTTGAGTTCGCCCCACCTCAGAAAAGATTCGTCCTCCGCCACTTCTCAGAGGAGATGCTTAGAGAAATAAGTCAATATTTATTTAAGCACAGGTGCTATTTGTAGAGGGTAGACGCTTAATTAGGCATCCTCCTGTAGAAATAGTCATTGTTGCTTAAAAATGGTTTATTTTTCTAAGCACCTACAATTGTGCAAGGCCTAATTCATTCATTCTTGGATTTTTTGTTAAAATACCACTATTATATACTTATTGTTGCATATTATAAAAATTATGTGCAGTTTATTTTAAACTTGGACAGTGGGACAACTGGATATATGTGCCAAGACCTTTCCTCATCACATGGTGCTTGCAAAAAGAGAAAATAAAAAGGAATAGGAAAGAATACTTTGACTCTTACATAAAAGTAAATGCATAAAAGTAAAAGATAGACCATTCGCAGAGTGAAGCAGAGGTTGTCATGCGCTTATTTGTTTGTATGCCAAATCCCTTAATGCAAAAGAACGTCACATTATATTACATCTTATGATAACAACCTTTATTATGCAGTATGTCGCTTTTATTCTTTGCCATCGCAAGTTCGTACAATGCTCAATTTTCTCTTACACTAAATGATCCAACACATTCAGAAGCAAATTTTATTACCTTATTGCACCGATGACAACTTACTTGAAGGATCTTACTCAATCCATAGGTAGGTATGGTGGACTCTCAAAATGAGATTTGGGTTAAGGGTTTTTGGATGCACAAGTAGTATCTCTACTTAGTGCGGAATTTTTGGCTAGAAAAGATATTGAACAAGCACCACATGTTAAAGGATCTATGACAGTATAACTTCTATGTGAATATGAACAAACATAAATCATTACGTTGTCTTCCTTGTCCAACGTCAACAATTTTGACACAAAATATTTAATGGGGGCTCACAATCATAAAAGATATCCAAGATAGTGTATTTGCATGTGAATCTTCTCTTCCCTTATTAATTCTTTCATGAACTGCATTATTGATCAATGCTATGTTTGTCAATCTCCAATAAATTTTACCACTTATACTTTTTCTTATGTGATGCCATTACTTACCATAAGATTAGCATATGATCTTTTCATTTATTTTCCTTTCTTTTTGTTGAAACATTAAAGTAAAGAAACAAAACTCAAACTGCTCTTTACTATATATCGCACCCGATTATATCGATAGATAAATGACTAAGCAAGCACTCGAAAAGAAATGATCGAACTAAACTTTTATTCAACTAAATCATAGGAAAACTAAAGATCAAACTAAAATAGATGAAAGCAAAGATAGTGGTGGTGATACGATACCGGGACACCTCTCCCAAGCTTGGCACAAGCCAAGGGGAGTGTCCATACTATGAACTTAAGTCTCCTTTGGTGATGAAGAAGGTGGTGGTGGTGATGTAGTATGAGTACTGTTCTTCCTCAGCTTACGCTTGAGGACAGAATTTCCCTCCTTCAAATCATCGATCTCTTGCTCAGACTTTAATATCTTTTTGCATAACTCCTGCTTGTTTTCCTGCAAGAGACGAAAGGGGATTAACTAAATCTTAGGTTTCTTTGCTTTATTAGGGAAACTTGACTTCTTGAATTCCACGTGCATGTCCCCAGGTTGGGGCAATGGAACTTCATCCTCATCTGAGCTTGTTTCTTCTTTCCCCTTCAGATCATAGTCTTCTTCTTCCTTCGTGGTCCAATCATAATGTTCCACCTCACCATAAACCTTG
The DNA here is from genome assembly GCA_963921465.1 of Triticum timopheevii. NCBI lineage: Eukaryota > Viridiplantae > Streptophyta > Magnoliopsida > Poales > Poaceae > Triticum > Triticum timopheevii. The sequence continues at coordinate 445,926,099 of OY997272.1, forward strand.
GGGTTTTCAATATAGTCAGCAACATAGCTCTCACCCTCCCAGTCTTGAGATGACATATTTTTAGACCTGCTAGAAAATCAGCAAGAAAGAAGAACAGGAGATTTCTCTGTGATACAGTGGTCAATACGTTTGAGGGGTATATAAAGATTTTTTTATCTTGGGAAACAAGCAAACGGGAGGAAAGAGGAGTCTGGAAGGTTCTCGAGGTGGGCACAACCCACCTGGGCGCGCCAGGCGGGCCCTGGCATGCCCTGGTGTCTTGTGCCCCCCTCGGGTGCCTTCCTGGCTGTTTCTTATTTTCCTAATTTTATAATATTCCAAAACTGACAGAAAATATTTTTGCGGATTTTTTGGAGTCCGTTTACTTACGGTATCAGGTACCTCCTCTTTTTTAGTTATTCTGGAGTGTTCCAGAAGGTTTCTTTTATGTGTTTCTCCGGTGTCATGGTTTGGATAATATTGCTTTCAACATTAATAGGTGTACCTGAAATATAGTGTTTAATTCTTTGAACATTGACCACCTTCGGGTTTGTACCTTCGACATTATTGATCTTGATAGCTCCAGAGGGATAAACCTCTTCAATAACATAGTCCTTTCCATTTGGAGAGAAGTTTTCCTGCAAAGAATCTGAAACGAAAGTTGTACAAAAGAACATATTCTCCAACTTTGAATTCCCGCTTTTGGATTCTTTTATCATGCCATCTTTGAACTTTTTCTTCAAACAATTTGGCATTTTCATAAGCTTGGATTCTCCATTCATCTAGTGAGCTAATATCAAATAACCTCTTTTCTCCGGCAAGTTTGAAATCATAGTTAAGTTCTTTTATTGCCCAGTATGCTTTATGTTCAGACTCTAGAGGCAAATGACAAGCTTTTCCATAAACCATTTTATAGGGAGACATACCCATAGGATTTTTATAAGCTATTCTGTAGGCCCAAAGTGCATCATCTAATTTCTTAGACCTATTCTTTCGGGACCTATTAACAATTTTCTATAATATTAGTTTTATTTCTCTATTGCTAAGTTCAACTTGACCACTAGATTGAGGATGATAGGGTGATGCAATTCTATGGTTAATGATACGTCTCCAATGTATCTATAATTTTTTTATTGTTCCATGCTATTATATTATCTATTTTGAATGTTTAATAGGCATTTATATGCTATTTTATATTATTTTTGGGACTAACCTATTAACCGAGGGCCCAATGCTAGTTTCTGTTTTTTTTGCCTATTTTAGAGTTTCACAGAAAAGGAATACCAAACGGAGTGCAAACGGAATGAAACCTTCGTGATGATCTTTCTTGGACCGAAAGCAAACCAGGAGACTTGGAGATGAAGTCGAAGACGCAACGAGGCGGCTCCGAGGCAGGAGGGCGCGCCCAGGGGGGTAGGGCGCCCCCTACCTCGTGGGCCCCTCGTAGCTCCCCTGACCTAGTTCCTTCGCCTATATATATACTCTTATACCCTGAAAACAACCAGGAGAGCCACGAAACCACTTTTCCACCGCTGCAACTTTCTGTACCCGTGAGATCCCATCTAGGGACCTTTTCCGGCGTCCTGCCGGAGGGGGATTCGATCATGGAGGGCTTCTACATCAACACCATTACCTCTCCGATGAAGCGTGAGTAGTTTACCACAGACCTTCGGGTCCATAGTGATTAGCTAGATGGCTTCTTCTCTCTCTTTGATTTTCAATACCATGTTCTCCTCGATGTTCTTAGAGATCTATTCGATCTAATATTCTTTTGCAGTGTGTTTGCCGAGATCCGATGAATTGTGGATTTATGATTAAATTATCTATGAATATTATTTGTTTCTTCTCTGAATTCTTATATGAATGATTTGATATATTTGCAAGTCTCTTCAAATTATCAGTTTAGTTTGGCTTACTGGATTGATCTTTCTTGCAATGGGAGAAGTTCTTAGCTTTGGGTTCAATCTTGCGGTGTCCTTTCTCAGTGACAGTATGGGCAGCAAGGCACGTATTGTATTGTTGCCATCGAGGATAAAAAGATGGGATTTTTATCAAATTGCTTGAGTTAATTCCTCTACATCATGTCATCTTACTTAATGTGTTACTCCGTTCTTTATGAACTTAATACTCCAGATGCATGCTGGATAGCGGTCGATGTGTGGAGTAATAGTAGTAGATGCAGAATTGTTTCAGTCTACTTGACACAGGCGTGATGCCTATGTTCATGATCATTGCCTTAGATATCATCATAACTATGCTCTCTTCTATCAATTGCTCGGCAGTAATTTGTTCACCACCATAATATTTGCTATCTTGAGAGAAGCCACTAGTGAAACCTATGGCCCCTGGGTCTCTTTTCCATTATATTGAATTCTTTCCATATTATTTAATCTCGTTTACATATTACTAGTTTCCGATCTACTATTTTGCAATCTTTTACTTTCCGACCTATAAACCGAAAATACCAAAAATATTTACTTTACCATTTATCTATCTCTATCAGATCTCACTTTTGCAAGTGACCGTGAAGGGATTGACAACCCCTTTATCGCGTTGGGTGCAAGTTGTTGATTGTTTGTGTAGGTATTCAGTGACTTGTGCATTGTCTCCTACTGGATTAATACCTTGGTTCTCCAAACTGAGGGAAATACGTACGCTACTTTGCTGCATCACCCTTTCCTCTTCAAGGGAAAACCAACACAAGCTCAAGAGGTAGCAAGAAGGATTGCTGGCGCCGTTGCCGGGGAGATCTACGTCAAGTCAAGAAATACCAAGTACCCATCACAAACTCTTATCCCTTGCATTACATTATTTGCCATTCGCCTCTCGTTTTCCTCTCCCCCACTTATAAAACGATTTTCAAAAACCTTTGCCTTTTCTTCGCCCCTCTTCCGTTCATCTCTTTTCGCTTGCTTCTTGTGTGCTTGTGTGTTGGATTGATTGATTTGTCATGACAGCTCAAGATAATACTAAATTGTGTGACTTTTCCAATACCAACAATAATGATTTTATTAGCACTCTGATTGCTCCCACTACTAATGCTGAATCTTGTGAAATTAATGCCGCTTTGTTGAATCTTGTTATGAAAGATCAATTTTTTGGCCTTCCTAGTGAAGATGCCGCATCCCATCTAAACAATTTCGTTGATTTGTGCGATATGCAAAAGAAGAAAGATGTGGATAATGATATTGTTAAATTGAAGCTATTTCTGTTTTCGCTTAGAGATCGTGCTAAAACTTGGTTTTCGTCTTTGCCCAAATATAGTATTGATTCGTGGAATAAGTGTAAAGATGCTTTCATCTCTAAGTATTTTCCTCCCGCTAAGATCATCTCCCTTAGGAACGATATTATGAATTTTAAGCAACTTGATCATGAGCATGTTGCACAATCTTGGGAGAGGATGAAATTGATGATACGTAATTGCGCTACACATGGTTTGAATTTGTGGATGATTATACAAGAAATTTATGCTGGATTGAATTTTGCTTCTAGAAATCTTTTAGATTCGGCCGCAGGAGGCACTTTTATGGAAATCACTTTAGGAGAGGCTACTAAGCTCCTAGATAATATTATGGTTAATTATTCTCAATGACACACCGAAAGATCCACTAGTAAAAAGGTTCATGTGATTGAAGAAATTAATGTTTTGAGTGGAAAGATGGATGAACTTATGAAATTATTTGCTAATAAAAGTGTTTCTTCTGATCCTAGTGATATGCCTTTGTCCACTTTGATTGAGAATAATAATGAATCTATGGATGTGAATTTTGTTGGTAGGAACAATTTTGGTAACAACGCGTATAGAAGCAGTTTTAATCCTAGGCCGTTTCCTAGTAATTCCTCTAATAATTATGGTAATTCCTACAACAACTCTTATGGAAATTTTAATAAGATGCCCTCTGATTTTGAGAATAGTGTTAACGAATTTCTGAGTTCGCAAAAGAATTTCATTGCTTTGATTGAAGAAAAATTTCTCAAGATTGCTGATTTAGCTAGGAATTTGGATAGACTTTCTCTTGATGTTGATTCTTTGAAACTTAGATCTATCCCACCTAAGCATGATATCAATGAGTCTCTCAAATCCATGAGAATTTCCATTGATGAGTGCAAAGAAAGAACCACTAAGATGCATGCAAAAAAGATTGGTTTGTAAAAGCGTGTTCTTCTAGTTTTCATGATAATAATGATGAAGATCTAAAAGTGATTGATGCAACTCCTATTAAATCTTTGTTTTCCAATATGAATCTTGATAAAGATGGGACTCGAGATGAGTCAACTTTAGTTAAAAGGCGTCCCAATGATTCGGAGTTTTTAGATCTAGATGCAGAAACTGATAAAAGTGGGATTGAAGAGGTCAAGACTTTAAATAGCAATGAACCCACTCTTTTGGATTTCAATGAATTTAATTATGATAATTGTTTTTTAATAGATTGTGTTTCCTTGTTGCAATTCGTGTTAAATTCTCCTCATGCTTATAATCAAAACAAAGCTTTTACTAAACATATCGTTGATGCTATGATGCAATCTTTTGAAGAAAAAATTTGAACTAGAAGTTTCTATCCCTAGAAAACTTTATGATGAGTGGGAACCTACTATTAAGAGTAAGATTAAATATTATGAATGCTATGTTTTGTGTGATTTGGGTGCTAGTGTTTCCACGATTCCAAAAACTTTGTGTGATGTGTTAGGTTTCCGTGAATTTGATGATTGTTCTTTAAATTTGCATATTGCGGATTCCACTATTAAGAAACCTATGGGAAGGATTAATGATGTTCTTATTGTTGCAAATAGGAATTATGTGCCCATAGATTTCATTGTTCTTGATATAGATTGCAATCCTACATGTCCTATTATTCTTGGTAGACCTTTCCTTAGAACCATTGGTGCAATTATTGATATGAAAGAAGGAAACATTAGATTCCAATTTTCTTTAAGGAAAGGCATGCAACAATTTCCTAGGAAGAAAATTAAATTGCCATATGAATCTATTATGAGAGACACTTATGGATTGCATACCAAAGATGGCAATACCTAGATCTATTCACTTTTCTATGCCTAGCTAAGGGCGTTAAACAATAGCGCTTGTTGGGAGGCAACCCAATTTTATTTTTGTTCTTTGATTTTTGCTACTGTTTAGTAATAAGTAATTCATCTAGCCTCTGGTTAGATGTGGTTTTATGTTTTAATTAGTGTTTGTGCCAAGTAGAACCTTTGTGAAGACTTGGGTGAAAGTTGATTTGATCTTGCTGAAAAACAGAAACTTTTGAGCTCACGAGATTATTTGTCATTTTTAACAGAAGAGAGATTATGAGTTGATTCTTTTTGCAGAAGATTAATAGACAAATTTCTCACGTCCACCAATTTATTTCAATTTTTGGAGTTACAGAAGTATTCTAGAGTTACAGATTACTATAGACTGTTATGTTTTTGACAGATTCTGTTTTTCGCGTGTTGTTTGCTTATTTTGATGAATCTATGGGTAGGATCAGGGGGTATGAACCATGGAGAAGTTGTAATACAATAGATATTACACCAATACAAATAAAGAATGAGTTTGCAACAGTACCTTAAAGTGGTGATTCATTTTCTTATACTAACGGAGCTCATGAGATTTTCTATCGAGTTTTGTGCTGTGAAGCTTTCAAGTTTTGGATAAGGATTTGATGGACTATGGAATAAGGAGTGGCAAGATCCTAAGCTTGGGGATTCCCAAGGCACCCCCAAGGTAATATTCAAAGACAACCAAAATCCTAAGCTTGGGGATGCCCTGGAAGGCATCCCCTCTTTCGTCTTCGTCTATCGGTAACTTTACTTGAGGCTGTATTTTTATTCACCACATGATATGTGTTTTGCTTGGAGAGTCTTGTATGATTTGAGTCTTTTCTTTATAGTTTACCACAATCATCCTTGCTGTACACACCTTTTTGGAGAGACACACATGAATCGTGATTTATTAGAATACTCTATGTGCTTCACTTATATTTTTTGAGCTAGGCAGTATTGCTCTAGTGCTTCACTTATATCTTTTTAGAGCACGGCGGTGGATTTATTATAGAAATTGTTGAACTCTCATGCTTCACTTATATTATTTCGAGAGTGTTTTAGAATAGCATGGTAATTTTCTTGGGTTATAAAACTAGTCCTAATATGATGGGCATCCAAGATGGATATAATAAAAACTTTCATATAAAGTGCATTGAATACTATGAGAAGTTTGATTCTTTATGATTGTTTTGAGATATGAAGATGGTGATATTAGAGTCATGCTAGTGGAGTAATTTTGAATTTTAGAGATACTTGTGTTAAAGTTTGTGATTCCCATAGCATGCACGTATGGTGAACCGTTATGTGATGAAGTTGGAGTATGATTTATTTATTGATTGTCTTTCTTATGAGTGGAGGTCGGGATCGCGCGATGGTTAACTCCTACCAACCCTTCCCCTAGGAGCATGCACGTAGTAGTTTGTTTTGATGACTTGTAGATTTTTGCAATAAGTATGTGATTTCTTTATGACTAATGTTGAGTCCATGGATTATGTGCACTCTCACCCTTCCACCATTGCTAGCCTCTCTTGTGCAGCATAACACCAACCATTACCTTCCTCAAAACAGCCACCATACCTACCTATTATGGCATTTCCATAGCCATTCCGAGATATATTGCCATGCAACTTTCCACCGTTCCATTTATTATGACATGTTCCATCATTGTCATATTGCTTTGCATGATCATGTAGTTGACATCATATTTGTGGAAAAGCCACCATTCATAATTTTTTCATACATGTCACTCTTGAATCATTGCACATCCAGGTACACCGCCGAAGGCATTCGCATAGAGTCATATTTCGTTCTAAGCATTGAGTTGTAATTCTTGAGTTGTAAGTAAATAAAAGTGTGATGATCTTCATTATTAGAGCATTGTCCCATGTAAGGAAAGGATAATGGAGCCTATGATTCCCCCACAAGTCAGGATGAGACTCCGGAAGAAAAATTAAAAAAAGGGAGAAAAAAAGAGGCGGTAAAAAAAGAGAAGGCCCAAAAAATGAGAGAAAAAAGACAAGGGACATTGTTACTTTCCTTTTTCCACACGTGTGCTTAAAAGTAGCACCATGATCTTCATAATAGAGAGTCTCCTATGTTGTCACTTTCATATACTAGTGGGAATTTTCATTATAAGAACTTGGCTTGTATATTCCAATGATGGGCTTCCTCAAAGTGCCCTAGGTCTTCGTGAGCAAGCGAGTTGGATGCACACCCACTTAGTTTCTTTTTGAGCTTTCATACAGTTATAGCTCTAGTGCATCTGTTGCATGGCAATCCCTACTCACTCACATTGATATCTATTGATGGGCATCTCCATAGCCTGTTGATACGCCTAGTTGATGTGAGACTATCTTCTCCTTTTTGTCTTCTCCACAACCACCATTCTATTCCACCTATAGTGCTATGTCCATGGCTCACGCTCATGTATTGCGTGAAAGTTGAAAAAGTTTGAAAATACTAAAGTATGAAACAATTGCTTGGCTGAAACCGGGGTTGTGCATGATTTAAACATTTTGTTTGATGAAGATAAAGCATAGCCAGACTATATGATTTTGTAGGGATAACTTTCTTTGGCCATGTTATTTTGAGAAGACATGATTGCTTTGTCAGTATGCTTGAAGTATTATTGTTTGTATGTCAATATTAAACTTTGGTTTTGAATCTTTCGGATCTGAACATTCATGCCACAATAAAGAAAATTACATGGATAAATATGTTAGGTAGCATTCTACATCAAAAATTCTGTTTTTATCATTTACCTACTCGAGGACGAGCAGGAATTAAGCTTGGGGATGCTTGATACATATCCAATGTATCTATAATTTTTTTATTGTTCCATGCTATTATATTATCTATTTTGGATGTTTAATAGGCATTTATATGTTTTTATATTATTTTTGGGACTAACCTATTAACCAAGGGCCCAGTGCCAGTTTCTATTTTTTTTTCCTATTTTAGAGTTTCACAAAAAAGGAATACCAAACGGAGTCCAAACGGAATGAAACCTTCGCGGTGATCTTTCTTGAACCGAAAGCAAACCAGGAGACTTGGAGATGAAGTCAGAGATGCAACAAGGCGGCCATGAGGCAGGAGGGTGCGCCTAGGGGGTAGGGCGTGCCCCCTAACTCGTGGGCCCCTCGTAGCTCCCCTAACCTAGTTCCTTCGCCTATATATACTCTTATACCCTGAAAACATCCAGGAGAGCCACGAAACCACTTTTCCACTGCCGCAACCTTCTGTACCCGTGCGATCCCATCTAGGGACCTTTTTCGGTGTCCTGCCGGAGGGGGATTCGATCACGGAGGGCTTCTACATCAACACCATTACCTCTCCGATGAAGCGTGAGTAGTTTACCATGGACCTTCGGGTCCATAGTTATTAGCTAGATGGCTTCTTCTCTCTCTTTGATTCTCAATACCATGTCCTCCTCGATGTTCTTGGATATTCTATGTAATATTCTTTTGCGGTGTGTTTGCCGAGATCCGATGAATTGTGGATTTATGATCAGATTATCTATGAATATTATTTGGTTCTTCTCTGAATTCTTATATGCATGATTTGATATCTTAGCAAGTCTCTTTGAATTATCAGTTTAGTTTGGCCTACTAGATTGATCTTTATTGCAATGGGTGAAGTGCTTAGCTTTGGGTTCAATCTTGCGGTGTCCTTTCCCAGTGACAGTAGGGGCAGCAAGGCACATATTGTATTATTGCCATCGAGGATAAAAAGATGGGGGGTTTTATCATATTGCTTGAGTTAATTCCTCTACATCATGTCATCTTACTTAATGCGTTGCTCCATTCTTTATGAACTTAATGCTCTACATGCATGCTGGATAGCGGACGATGTATGGAGTAATAGTAGTAGATGCAGAATCATTTCGGTATACTTGACACGGACATGATGCCTATGTTCATGATCATTGCCTCAGATATCATCATAACTATGCGCTCTTCTATCAATTGCTCGGCAGTAATTTGTTCACCCACCATAATATTTGCTATCTTGAGAGAAGCCACTAGTGAAACCTATGGCCCCCGGGTCTCTTTTCCATTATATTGAATATCTTTTCCATATTATTTAATGTCGTTTATATCTTACTAGTTTCTGATCTAGTATTTTGCAATCTTTTACTTTCCGATCTATAAACCAAAAATACCAAAAATATTTACTTTACCGTTTATCTATCTCTATCAAATCTCACTTTTGCAAGTGACCGTGAAGGGATTGACAACCCCTTTATCGCGTTGGGTGCAAGTTGTTGATTGTTTGTGTAGGTATTCGGTGACTTGTGCGTTGTATCCTACTGGATTGATACCTTGGTTCTCAAAACTGAGGGAAATACTTACACTACTTTGTTGCATCACCCTTTCCTCTTTAAGGGAAAACCAACGCAAGCTCAAGAGGTAGCAGTTAACACCATATTTAGCAAGCATTTTATGGAAAGCACCATGAATAAAATGTGAACCACCATCAGTCATTAAATATCTAGGGACTCCAAACCTCAGGAAGATAACTTCTTTAAGCATTTTAATGGAGGTGTTATGATCAACACTACTAGTTGCAATAGCTTCTACCCACTTAGTAATGTAATCAACAGCAACCAAAATATGTGTATACCCATTAGAGGAAGGAAAATGTCCCATATAATCAAAACCCCAAATATCAAATGGTTCAGCAGTAAGTGAATATCATAGGTATTTCTTGATGCTTACCAATATTACCAATTCTTTGACATTCATCATAAGATAAAACAAACTTATGTGCATCTTTGAAGAGAGTAGGCCAATAAAAACCAGATTGCAATACCTTGTGAGCAGTTCTATCTCTCGCATGATGTCCTCCATAGGCTTCGGAGTGACCTTTCCATAGGATTTGTTCCTATTCATGCTCAGGTACACAACGTATAATAATACCATCTACTCCTTTATAAAGATGTGGATCATCCCAAAAGTAATGTCTTAAATCATAGAAGAATTTTTTCTTTTGTTGGTATGTGAAACTAGGTGGTATATATTTCGCAACAATATAATTAGCATAGTAAGCATACCAAGGAGTGTTATGAGAAACATTTATTGTAGCGAGTTGTTCATCAAGAAAGCTATCATCAATAGTTAGTGGGTCATCAAGGATATTCTCTAACCTAGACAAGTTATCAGCTATGGGGTTGTCAGCTCCTTTTCTATCGGTGATATGTAAATCAAATTCTTGTAGCAAGAGAACCCACCTAATGAGTCTAGGTCTAGCATCTTTCTTTTCCATAAGATATTTATAACAACATGATTAGTGTGAACAATAACTTTTGAATCAACAATGTAAGATCTGAATTTGTCACAAGCAAATACAACAACTAAAAATTCTTTTTCAGTAGTAGCATAATTTCTTTGGGCACTGTCTAGAGTTTTGCCAGCATAATGAATAACATTTAGTTTCTTATCAACACTTTTCCTAGAAAAACACCAACAACATAAACACTAGCATCACACATAATTTCAAAAGGCAAGTTCTAGTCAGGTGGTTGAACGATAGGTGCAGAAGTTAAGGCTTTCTTAAGTGTTTCAAAGGCTTCTACACAATCATCGTCAAAAACAAATGGAACATCCTTTTGTAAAAGATTTGTAAGAGGCCTAGAAATTTTATAGAAGTCTTTAATAAACCTCCTATAGAAACCAGCGTGACCAACGAAACTACGAATACCTTTGGTATCTCCGGGACCTGGCATTTTCTCAATTGCATCAACTTTAGCTTTATCCACCTCAATACCTCGTTTAGAAATTTTATGCCCCAGAACAATACCTTCATTAACCATAAAGCACTTCTCCCAATTCAAGACAAGATTAGTCTGCTCAGATCTCTACATAACTCGATCAAGGTTGCTTAAGCAATCATCAAAAGAAGTTCCATAAACAGAAAAATCATCCATGAAAACCTCAACAATATTTTCACAAAAATCAGAGAATATATCAGTCATGCATCTTTGAAAAGTAGCAGGTGCATTGCATAAACCAAAAGGCATTCGTCTATAAGCCTAAGTTCCAAAAGGGCTAGTAAAAATGGCTTTCTCTTGACCAGGTTGTGAGACAGGTATTTGAGAAAAACCAGAATATCCATCGAGAAAGCAAAAGTGTGTGTGCTTACATAATGTTTCTAGCATTTGATCAATAAAAGGCAAAGGGTGATGATCTTTTCTAGTAGCTTTATTTAATTTTCTAAAATCAATTACCATTCTATAGTCAGTTACAATTCTTTGTGGAATAAGTTCATTTTTATCATTGGGAACAACAGTAGTGCCTCCTTTCTTAGGGACATAATGAACAGGACTTACTCATCTACTATCAGCTATGGGATAGATTATACCTGCTTCCAGAAGTTTTAGTATCTCAGTTCTTACTACTTTCATTTTGGGATTCAAACATCGTTGATGATCAACAAAGGGTTTAGCATCAGGTTCCATATTAACAGAGAGTGGGACTAATGCCCTTAAAATCATCAAGAGTATACCCAATAGCAGCTCGGTGCTTCTTCAGAATTTTCAATAACCTCTCTTCTTCATGTTCTGAAAGGTTAGCTCTAATAATAACAGGATATATCTTTTTCTCATCAAGATAAGCATATTTCGAAGTGTCAGGCAATTGTTTCAATTCAAATGTAAGATCACCCTTAGGTGGAGGAGGACCACCTAAAGTTTCAATAGGCAAATTATGTTTGAGCAGAGGTCGTTGTTCAAAGAAATTATTATCTATTTCATTTCTTTCATGTGCATGCATATCATTTTCATGGTCTAGCAAATATTATTCTAGTGGGTCAGTAGGAGGCACAACAATAGTAGCAACACCAATTATTTCATCCTTACTAGGTAATTCTTTCTTGTGAGGTTGTCTATTAAACTTGGAAAAGTTAAATTCAGGAGACTCATCACCAAAGCAAACACTGACCGTTTGTTTATGACAATCTGTAGTAGCATTGACAGTGTTCACGAAAGGTCCACCAAAATAATGGGACAAAAGTCATCTTGTGGGGAACCAAGAACTAAAAATTAGTAGGGTATTTTGTTTTCCCAAACAAGACTTCAACATCTCTAACAATCCCAAGTGGTGTGATGGTGTCTCTATTAGCAAGTTTAATAGTAACATCTATGTCTTCTATTTCAGCAGGTGCTATGTCATTCATAATTTCTTGGTATAAGGTAAAAGGAATAGCACTCGCGCTAGCACCTAAATCACAAAGCCATGATAATAATGATCTCCTGTTTTATATGAGACAACAGGCATGCCAACAATAGGTCTATGTTTATCTTTTTCATCAGGTTTGGCAATTCTAGCAGCTTCATCACAGAAGTAAATAACATGCCCATCAATATTTTCTACCAGGAGATCTTTAACTATAGCAACACTAGGTTCTACTTTAATTTGTTCAGCAGGTTTAGGTGCTCTAATATGACTTTGCGAACCATAGTTGAAACCTTAGCATGTTCCTTTATCCTAACAGGGAAATGTGGTTTTTCCATATAGGCAGTAGGAAAAACTGGGTCAACATTGTAAATCATAGTTTCATCTTTAGCTATGACCGATTCTTTAATTTCTTATTTAATAGGTGGGTGATATTTAAACCACTTCTCCTTAGGGAGATCAACATGAGTAGCAAATGATTCGTAGAAAGAGGCTACTATCTCAGAGTCAAGTCCATATTTAGTGCTAAACTTCCAAAAAGCTTCGGTATTCATAAAAGATTTAACACAATCAAACTTAAGCTTAATACCTGACTCTTTAGCTTCGTTGAGTTCCCAATCTTCAGAGTTGCATTTAATTTGTTCTAAGAGATCCCACCTGTATTCAATAGTCTTCTTCATAAAAGAACCAGTACAAGAAGTATCGAGCATTGATTGATCATCACGAGAAAGCCGAGCATAAAAATTTCGAATAATAATTTCTCTTGAAAGCTCATGACTGGGGCATGAATGTAACATTGACTTAAGCCTCCCCCAATATAGAGGGTAAATTCTTCTTCACGAGGCCAAAAATTATATATATAATTCCGATCACGATGAACTAGATGCATAGGATAATTTTTTTAGTGAAATTCCAATTTCAATCGATTCCAGTTCCAAGATCTAATATCATCACATAGCCTATATCACACCAATGCTTTTTTTCTTCAAAGATAAAGGGAAAACCTTCTTTTTAGCTTCATCTCCGGGAAAACCTGCAAGCTTAAATAATCCACATATATCAAGTGCATATCAGGATGTTCAGTTCCATCTCCTGCATAAGGATTAGCTAGCAATTGTTCTATCATACCCGAAGGAATTTCATAGACAATATTTTTAGTAGGTGCAGTAGGTTGAGGGGCAACTAACTATGGTTCCAGTCGAGGTGAAGATACCCCGAACAAACCCCTCAAAGGATGGTTCTCCATAGTAGCAAGTGACAATAAATTTCAGCATGTAGTAATAATTTTCTTACCTATTTCCACTTACCACGAGCGCTTCACTCCCCGGAAACGGCGCCAGAAGAGAGCCTTGATGACCCACAAGTATAGGGGATCAATCGTAGTCCTTTCAATAAGTAAGAGTGTCAAACCCAACGAGGAGCAAAAGGAAATGACAAGTGGTTTTTAGCAAGGTAATGTCTGCAAGCACTGAAATTGTAGGTAACACGTTGTTTGATAGCAAGATAATTTGTAACAAGCAAGTAACGTTAATGGTAAAAAATGCAGAAAGGTGGCCCAATCCTTTTGAGGCCAAAACGGTCTCTTATGATAAGCAAAGCGTTCTTGAGGGTACACGGGAATTTCATCATATCACTTTCATCATGTTGGTTTGATTCGTGTTCGCTTCTTTGATAATTTGATATGTGGGTGGATTGGTGCTTAGATTTTGTTCTTACTTGAACAAAACTCCTACTTATGATTAACCCCCTCGCAAGCATCCGCAACTATGAGAAAAGTACTAAGATAAAATCTAACCATAGCATTAAACTTTTGGATCCAAATCACCCCCTTACGAAGTAGCGCATAAACTAGGGTTTAAGCTTCTGTCACTCTAGCAACCCATCATCTAATAACTACTCCACAATGCATTCCCTTAGGCCCAAATATGGTGAAATGTCATGTAGTCGACATTCACATGACATCACTAAGGGAATCACAACATACATATCATCAAAATATCGAACACATATCAAGTTCACATGATTACTTGCAATATGACTTCTCCCGTGACATTAAGAAAAAAAATAACTACTCACATATAATAATCATGCTCAAGATCAGAGGGGTATTAAATAGCATAATGGATCTGAACATATAATCTTCTGCCAAATAAACCATATAGTAATCAACTACAAGATGTAATCAACACTACTAGTCACCCACAAGCACCAATCCAAGGTTCCGTTACAAAGATTGAACACAAGAGATGAACTAGGGTTTGCGAGGAGATGGTGTTGTTGAAGATTTTGATGGAGATGGCCCTCCCAAAGATGGGAGAGTTGTTGGTGATGACGATGACGATGATTTCCCCCTCCGGGAGGGACGTTCCCCTGGCAAAACCGCTCCACCGGAGGGCAAAAGTGATCCTGCCCAAATTCCGCCTCGAGACGGCGACACTTCATCTCGAAAGTCCCCCCCCCCCCTCAATTTTTCTAGGTCAAAATGACTTATATACCAAAAGAGGGGCACCGGAGGTGGGCCGAGGAGGGCACAACCCACCAGGGCGCGCCTGGCACTCCCAGGTGGGTTGTGCCCACCTGGTGGGTGCTACGTCTTGAGCTTGCGTTGGTTTTCCTTGAAGAGGAAAGGGTGATGCAGCAATAGTAGCGTAAGTATTTCCCTCAGTTTTTGAGAACCAAGGTATCAATCCAGTAGGAGGCTCCTCAAAAGTCCCACGCACCTACACAAACAAACAAGAACTCGGAACCAACGCAATAAAGGGGTTGTCAATCCCTTCACGGCCACTTGCGAAAGTGAGATCTGATAAAGATAATATGATAAGATAAATATATTTTTGGTATTTTATAATATAGATTGGAAAAGTAAAGATGCAAATAAAAGTAGATTGAAAGCTTATATGATAAAAGATAGACCCGGGGGCCATAGGTTTCACTAGTGGCTTCTCTCAAGATAGCATAAGTATTACGGTGGGTGAACAAATTACTGTCGAGCAATTGATAGAAAAGCGAATAATTATGAGATTATCTAGGCATGATCATGTATATAGGCATCACGTCCATGACAATTAGACCGACTCCTGCCTGCATCTACTACTATTACTACACACATCGACCGCTATCCAGCATGCATCTAGAGTATTAAGTTCATAAAGAACAGAGTAACGCATTAAGAAAGATGACATGATGTAGAGGGATAAACTCATGCAATATGATATAAACCCCATCTTTTTATCCTCGATGGCAACAATACAATACATGCCTTGCTGCCCCTGTTGTCACTGGGAAAGGACACCGCAAGATTGAACCCAAAGCTAAGCACTTCTCCCATTGTAAGAAAGATCAATCTAGTAGGCCAAACCAAACTGATAATTCGAAGAGACTTGCAAAGATAACTTAATCACACATAAAAGAATTCAGAGGAGATTCAAATATTTCTCATAGATAAACTTGATCATAAACCCACAATTCATCAGATCTCGACAAACACACCGCGAAAAGAGTTACATCGAATAGATCTCCAAGAAGATCAAGGAGAACATTGTATTGAGATTCAAAAAGAGAGAAGAAGCCATCTAGCTAATAACTATGGACCCAAAGGTCTATGGTAAACTACTCACAACTCATCGGAGAGGCTATGGTGTTGATGTAGAAGCCCTCCGTGGTTGATTCCCCCTCCGATGGAGTGCTGGCGAAGGCTCCAAGATGGGATCTCGCGGATACAGAAGGTTACGGTGGTGGAAATAGTTTTTCGTGGTCGCCTCTGATGTTCTCGGGGTACGTGGGTATATATAGAAGGAAGAAGTAGGTCGGTGGATGCCCGAGGGGCCCATGAAATAGGGGGGCGCGCCCAGTAGGGGGTGGGGGCGCCCTCCACCCTTGTGTCCGCCTCGATCGTTTCTTGACTTGCACTCCAAGTCCTCTAGATCACGTTTGTTCCAAAAAGATTGCTCCCGAAGGTTTCATTCCGTTTGGACTCCGTTTGATATTCCTTTTCTACGAAACACTGAAATAGACAAAAAACAGCAATACGGGTTGGGCCTCCGGTTAGTAGGTTAGTCCCAAAAATGATATAAAAGTGTAAAGTAAAGCCCATAAACATCCAAAACAGGTAATATAATAGCATGGAACAATCAAAATTATAGATAAGTTGGAGACGTATCAAGCATCCCCAAGCTTAATTCCTGCTCGTCCTCGAGTAGGTAAATGATAAAAACAGAATTTTTGATGTGGAATGCTACCTAACATATTTATCCATGTAATTTTCTTTATTGTGGCATGATTGTTAAAATCCAAATGATTCAAAATAAAAGCTTATAACACATAAAAATAGTAATACTCGAAGCATACTAACAAATAATCATGTCCTATCAAAATAGCATAGCCAAAGAAAGTTATCCCTACAAAATCATATAGTTAGGCCATGCTTCATTTTCATTACACAAAATACTCCCATCATGCACAACCCCGATGACGGGCCAAGCAATTGGTTCATACATTTTAACGCGCTTCAGCTTTTTCAACTCTTACGCAATACATGAGAGCAAGCCATGGACATAGCACTATGGTGGTATATGGTGGTGGTTGTGAGGACAAAAAGGGAGAAGATGGTCTCACATCAACTAGGCGTATCAACGGGCTATGGAGATGCCCATCAATGGATATCAATGTTAGTGAGTAGGGATTGCCATGCAACGAATGCACTAGAGTTATAAATGTATCAAAGCTCAACAAAAGAAACTAAGTGGGTGTGCATCCAACTCGCTTACTCACGAAGACCTAGGGCATTTTGAAGAAGCCCATCATTGGAATATACAAGTCAAGTTCTATAATGAAAAATTCCCACTAGTATATGAAAGTGACAACACAACAGACTCTATCATGAAGATCATGGTGCTATTTTAAAGCACAAGTGTGGAAAAGAGATAATATCATTGTCCCTTCTCTCTTTTTCTCTCATTCTTTTTTTTATTTGGCCTTTCTCCTCTTTTTGTTATTTGGCCTTTCTCTTTTTTTTGGGTGGGCTCTTTGGCCTCTATTTTTTAAAAGTCCGAATTCTCATCCCGACTTGTGGGGGAATCATAGTCTTCATCATCCTTTCTGATGCGGAGCATCCTTCGGTCATCCCCGTGGACTTTCCGTCGCCTCACCAAGCACCAAGAGGACCCATGACTAGAGCACGAGCTCAAACTATCGAGACCGAGGTGACTTCTCTCCTTAGTGATATCACATATGATCCACTCGAGACATGGCTACTACCTAAGTCCGATATACTATGCATGATTAGGTGTCAAGAGGAACCTCCCGAGGATGCACGTGAAGAAGGACAAGCCGCCAACTCCAAGGATTAAGAGAACCAACTGAAATGGGCAAGTTCACCTTCCAGGCCCCGGACATCCGGCCAAGGCCTCGGACATCCGGCCCCTGGAGCGTCCCCATCAGCAACAGCCAAGCTGGCCAAGTCTACAAGGCCCGGACATCCAGCGTCCGGCCCGGACATCCGGCGTCCGGCCCGGACATCCGGCCACAGCCCGGAAATCCGGCCAAAGTCCTGGAAATCCGGCGCCATGCTCCAGGAACCACAGAAGCTATCGCCACCAGCCCGGACATCCGGCGACTTGGCCCGGACATCCGGCCCCTCCGGAAGGCCCGGACATCCGGCCCGACGCCCGGACATCCGGTCCCGCCTGTCTGCGCACAATAAAGGGCCGAAGCCCATGTACCTATTCGCCCCCTAGACTATATATACTCCTTCCCCTTCCTATTTCTAGGGTTAGCATTGGTTTAGCTCATATTTTGTGTGAGAGCCTTGCTCATCCACTTGGTTACTTCTCCTCGGAGCTCACGACCTCTTCGGAGAAGATCCCCCAAGCGGATTCAAGACCCCTTTCTATGGAAGATCATCAAGACCTCCGTACGGAGAAGAACGGTTCCTTTGTATCCTCTACCTTTGTTGACTTTGGATCTCGTGTATCTCTTTGTGTTCGGTGATCTAGCACTCGTGTGATTGATTCTATGTCGGTTTCGTGATCTCTCTCGTTCTCCCCGTGTTTTTCCCCTCGAGTTCTTCCGTGTGTTCTTCGTGTATCCCCGTAGGATCCACTCCAAACGTGAAAGATCGGCCCCTATGGTTCCGCCCTACATCATCTTGGTATCATGAGCCACGTTGATCACATTTTTGGAGCCCCTACCCCGTGTTTTCTAGCTTGATTTTGTTGTTTTCGTCCTAAATCCGAAAATCCCCACAAAAAATAGCCCCAAATTTTTTTTGTGATTTGTTGGTGTGATGAAATTTTGTTGGATTTGGTCCATGGATTTGTGTTGCTGCGTGTGGATCTAGCTTTCCCCACCCTCCCCACCCTTTTCCATCCACCAATTCGTCCGAATTTTGCCCCGGAGTTGCAATTTCACCCGTGGAGTTCATCGTGTTCGTCCCCGATCCAGAGCCCGGACATCCGCCCCGTGTCCACCGGACATCCGGCGCCCCGGACATCCGGCACCTGGCCCGGACATCCGGCCCCTGGAAGCAGCAACTCCATCCTCCTCGCCCACTTTCACATACTTTCGCCCAATTTTGCCCCGGTGCCCACGCTTACTTCCGCAAACTCCCAACGTTTCCACAAACACCACCACCGCTCACCGCTACCTCCTATGTCGATTTTAACACGTTTTGGTCTTTGAGATTTTGAGTTGTGGTTCCCGTGTCCTATTGTGTTTCGGCTATATAGGTACAGTTCGACATCTCCATCACCACTGCTCACCTCCATCGACTACTCAACATCGCCAAGGACGGTAACTTCGACGACATCTTTGTCATAACTTGCAATTGCATTGATACCCCACATGGCCTTACTTTTGCGTCGCTTACCCATCAAGACTAGCCATTGAGTATTTCCGGCAACGTGACTTGTGCACATTAGTGATCATACTCCATAGCATACATACCATACCAAAGTGGTGCATATCTTGGAATCAACTTGTGTGTCACAAAGTTGTCATAGCATACGCAATTGCTATCTTGGTTTGTGAAGTTTTGCATGAGAAAAGAGCTCAAAAGAGAAAGGCCACCCAAGCTTTTAAGCAAAAGAGGAAAGATAAGCAAAGAGCTTATAAGCAAGAACCATAGCATCATACTACATTAAGATTGTCATATAAGATCATCTTGGATCATAGCACCGAAATACCATACATATAGCATACTTGGGATAGAGATCGTTGCATTTTTGCCTAGTAGTTTGTGCACAAGCTCCATATCCGCCTATTGTGCAATCGTGCTAGCGTCTCTCTAGTATTGTGCAACAAGAGCATTTTCATGGATTCCACATTTTGGCTCACTTTTGGTTTGCACAATCCCATTTATCTATTTGCGTGTGTGTTTCCGTGTACCCCTACTTGCTTGGTCTACTTGTTGCATTTGCAAATTTGTGAATCTTTTCCAACATTATTGAATCTCGCTTTCAATTGCATCAAATTTTGTGCCACCATCCTAACCAAGCTCCATTATAAGCTTTTACTTGTGTAGGTGTGAGAACCGACAAGAATTGGTACCAATAGTGCTATTTCAATGTCCGCATTTGAGTGAACTTGATTCATCATCAACATCGGTCAAACGTACATTGGTATAAGTTATTCTCCTTCTACCACTCACATTTTGCTTGAAATGATGGATAGGCCAAGTACTTCTACCAACCCACTCTTCATCGAGCAAGACGACGACATGTCATCATACGTCACCAAGAGCCACCTCTTTGGTGCACAACGAGCGTTGCATCAAGAGCAACAAGCAATGAACGACCGCATCGACAACCTTGCCACCGACTGCAAATCTCCGAGCAACATACAAGAGACTACTTTGACAACAAGCTCGACGCGCACAAGCAAGAGAACGACGCAAGAATGGACGAGATACGTGGCTTGTTGGTGAACCGGCCTCCTTCTACATCGTCATACTCAAGATGGAGCCACTCAAGTCGACACTCCGACGATTCCTTCTCCGGCTCAAGTACTCCGTCATCGAACACTCTTCGACGAGCCGCACGTCAAGACCGTCATGCATCTTGCAACCCGCTACACGTCAAGCATTCACAAGAGCAAGTCGATGAGCAAGTCCCTTGTCCTCAATCAAACCAAGTCGCGTTTGCTCAAGCTCAAGAACGACAACGTCTTCGTCGCCAAGAAGAAGAAGAAGAACAAGCGCGTCTACACCAAGAGCAACAAGACGCCGAGGCTCAACGTCTTCAACAACAACAACGAGAAGCACAAGCTCTTGAGGCAGAACGTGCCCTTCAAGAATCAAGTCGAGCCATCGCCAACCGCAATCGCGTAAGGCGCAATCAAGAGGAAGCCCTTAGAGAAGAAATAAAAGAGAGGAACTACCATCCGCGTGTCCAACGTCAAGCTCCACAAGCTCGTCAAGCTCCACCTCAACCTCAAGTTCAAGAAGAGCAAGTTGATCATGGACTTCCTCCACACCAAGAGCACACATGAGGATGAGTACCCTCCACATCAAGGGCGTCATCATCACCATCGCCAACAACACAATGAAGAGCAACGCTATGGCAAGCTCAAATTCACAATGCCCAAGTTCAATGGAAGCAATGATCCCGAAGAATACCTCTCATGGGCATTGAAGGTCGACAAAATCTTTCGTTTGCACAACTATGAGGAAGAGAAGAAGATAGCTATGGCATCACTAGAGTTCCAAGACTATGTGCTCATATGGTGGGAACAAGTCCTTGAGTGTCGACAAGCAAGAGGTGAACCTCCAATCACCACTTGGGCTCAAATGAAGGATGTCATGCGAGCACGTTTTGTGCCAACCTACTACAACCGCGATCTCTTCAAGAAGCTACAACTCCTCAAGAAAGGAAAAAAGAGTGTTGAAGAATACTACATGGAAATGGAGATTGCCATGATTCGAGCCAATGTCACGGAAGATGATGAGAAAACAATGGCACGATTCTTGAATGGACTCAATCATCCCATCAAGAAGATCGCTGACTTCCAACCCTACTCCAACCTCATTGAGCTCGTGCATCAAGCTACAAAGGCGGAACGTCAAGTGCAAGATGACTTCAAGTACGCCAAGTACTCATCCAAGACCTACGGCTTCTCCAATAACCAAGCTTCAACAACTACTCCAACTTCGACATCAACCAAACCTTCTCCAAGCAACGACGACAAGTCAAGTTACAAGAAAACTTCAGCAAGTTCAAGTCGTCTTCCTCCTACTACAAGCAACTTCAAGCCGCGTGCTTCGTATTCTACTCCGACCGATGAGACCATCAAGACAAGCTCCTTCAAGTGTTTCACTTGCGGCGGCCAAGGCCACAAGTCCTATGAATGCACAAACAAGCGCACCATGATCCTCAACGATGATGGCACCTACGACTCAATGAGTGAAGATGAAATGGAAGCTATTGAGCAAGTGGCCATGCATAGGCGAGTGAATGAAGATGAAGATGACCAAGTCTTTTGTGATGAAGATACGAGCCCCGCTCTTGTTGTCTCCAAGGTCTTGACTCTTCAACATCAACAAGAAGAAGACCAACGATGCCACATCTTCCACACAAAGGCCGGCATCAATGGAAGGTCCGTCAAGGTCATCATCAACGGAGGTAGTTGCCACAACTTGGCAAGTGAAGAACTATGCTCCAAGCTTCAATTGGTCAAGAGGAAGCACCCGCACCCCTACAAGGTTCAATGGCTAAGTGACTCCGGCACTATACGAGTTGAGCATACGGTCCAAGTATCCTTCAAAATTGGTGCATATGAGGACACTTTGGAGTGTGATGTGGTCCCAATGACCGTTTGCCACCTCCTTCTTGGTCGACCATGGAAATTCGACCGTGGTGTCTTCCACAACGGGCGTACCAACCACTATAGCTTCAAGATGAAAGGGAAGGAATATGTGCTACGACCCATGTCTCCTAGTCAAGTGATAGCCGACAAGCAAGCCAACCACCATAGAGAGAAAAATCAAAAAGAGATCCACCAAAAAGTGAGTGAGAGCCACAAGCCAAACTTGAGCGCCTCTTCGCCTAGAGAGAAAAACCTCATACTATTTGCCACAAAAAGTGAGATGAGAGAAGTGTGTGAGAACCCATCGAGTGTGATACACTTTGTCCTTGTGTGCAAGGATGGAGAACAAAAAACTAACACCTCTCACGAGCTACCTTTAGTGTTTCAATCTCTTTTGCAGGAATTCCAAGATGTTTTCCCCGATGAGCTACCTCCGGGTCTACCTCCTCTACGAGGCATTGAGCATCGAATCGACCTCATCCCCGGAGCGCCACTTCCAAACAAAGCTCCATACCATATCAATCCCGAAGAAACCAAGGAGATTCAACGGCAAGTACAACAACTAATCGACAATGCTCATGTACGTGAAAGCTTGAGCCTTTGTGCCGTTCCGTTTATACTTGTGCCTAAGCCCGATGGAAGTTTCCGCTTGTGTTCCGATTGTAGACCTATAAATGCTATCACCGTTCGCTATAGGCATCCCATTCCTCGCTTAGATGATATGCTTGATGAACTTAGTGGAGCCAACTTTTTCTCAAAAATTGATCTTAAAAGTGGCTATTACCAAATACGCATTCAAGAGGGTGATGAATGGAAAACTGCTTTCAAAACCAAATTTGGCTTATATGAGTGGTTAGTCATGCCTGTGGGTTTATCGGAGGCTCCCGGTACTTTCGTGCATCTCATGCATTATGTGCTTCGACCTTATATTGGAGTCTTTATTGTGGTTTACGTCGATGATATTCTTGTGTTTAGCAAAACCATGAAAGAACATCTTAATCATGTTAGGGCTGTTTTACAAACACTTCGCAAGGAAATTCTTTACGCAAACATGAAAAAGTGCACATTTGGTGTTGACAAAGTGGTTTTCTTGGGTTTCGTTGTATCTTCCAAGGGTGTCCATGTTGATGAAACTAAAATTGAAGCAATTAAAACTTGGCCCCAACCCGCCAATTTGCAACAAGTGCGTAGTTTTCTTGGTCTTGTGGGTTTTTATCGTCGCTTTGTGAAAGATTTTAGCACAATTGCCGCTCCTTTGCATGCCTTGAGTAAGAAGAATGCTCCTTTTGTTTGGGGATCTTTGCAATCCACCGCTTTTGATGAGCTCAAGTCTTTGCTTACTCATGCTCCGATTCTTGCTTTGCCCAATTTTGACAAAACTTTTGAGGTTCATTGTGATGCAAGTGGTACCGGAATTGGCGGAGTTTTGATGCAAGAAAAACGAGCCATTGCATATTTTAGTGAAAAACTCTCCGGTGCTCAACTTAACTATCCCGTCTATGACAAAGAATTGTATGCCTTAGTGCGTGTGCTACATGTTTGGGAACATTATCTTAGACCTCATGAGTTTGTCATCCATACCGATCATGAAACGCTTAAGTACTTAAAAGGTCAAACTAAGTTGAACAAGCGTCATGTCAAATGGAGTGAATTTATTGAATATTTCCCCTATGTGATCAAGTACATTAAGGGTAAAGAAAATGTAGTTGCCGATGCACTTTCCCGCATATGCACGCTAGTCACTACACTTGAGTTGAATGTTATTGGCTTTGAGCACATAAAAGACTTGTGTGCTAATGATCCATCTTTTGCCATTCCTTATGCTAAGTGTTTGACGCATACTTCTTGGGAACAATATTACATCGAGGATGGTTATCTTATGAGAGCTAACAAAATATGCATTCCCAGGTCTTCTCTTCGTTAGCTCCTTTTGCAAGAGGCTCATGGAGGCGGACTCATGGGACACTTTGGACAAGATAAGACATTCACCACGCTCTCCAAGAACTAATTTTGGCCCAAGATGTTCCGTGACGTCTCACGCTTCACCATCCGATGCTCTACATGTCGCAAAGCTAAGTCTAAAGCTCAATCCCATGGTCTTTACATGCCTCTTCCTATTCCTTATCAACCTTGGGAAGACATTAGCATGGATTTTGTACTTGGTTTGCCTAGAACTCAAAACGGCAAGGATTCTGTGTTTGTTGTTGTGGACCGATTTTCTAAGATGGCACATTTCATCCCTTGCAACAAGATAGACGATGCTTCACATGTTGCAAATCTCTTTTGTAGGGAAATCTTGCGTCTCCATGGGGTACCAAAGACAATCGTCTCCGACCGTGACGTCAAGTTCTTGAGTTACTTTTGGAAGACCCTATGCGCCAAGCTTGGAATCAAGCTCTTGTTCTCATCCGCATACCATCCTCAAACCGACGGCCAAACGGAGGTGACGAACCGTACACTCTCCACTCTACTTCGCGTGTTGATCAAGAAGAACATCAAGGAGTGGGAGGAGTGTCTACCCATTGTCGAGTACGCCTACAACCGTGCAAGACATTCAACGACCGGCAAGTCTCCGTTCGAGGTCTTCTACGGCTTCAACCCGTTGTCCCCATTGGACATTCTACCTCTTCCTCTACAAGAGCGCACCAACCTCGACGCAAGTGCCCGTGCAAGCTACATCAAGAAGATGCATGAAGATACAAGACACACCATCGAGCACCAAGTACAACGACTCACCACCAAGCTCAACGTCAACAAGCATCCCATGATATTCAGTATTGGAGACCTCGTGTGGCTACACCTTCGCAAGGACCGCTTCCCCAACGAACGCAAGTCCAAGCTTCTTCCTCGAGCCGACGGACCCTTCAAGGTGCTAGCATGCTATAACAACAATGCTTACAAGATCGATCTCCCACGCGACAAGTACAACGTGAGCGACATCTTCAACGTCTCCGATCTCTCCCCGTACCATGGTGATGAGGATTTCAATCCGAGGTCGGATCTCTCACAAGGGGGGGGGAGATGATGCGGAGCATCCTTCGGTCATCCCCATGGACTTTCCGTCGCCTCACCAAGCACCAAGAGGACCCATGACTAGAGCACGAGATCGAACTCTCGAGACCGAGGTGACTTCTCTCCTTAGTGATATCACATATGATCCACTCGAGACATGGCTACTACCTAAGTCCGATATACTATGCATGATTAGGTGTCAAGAGGAACCTCCCGAGGATGCACGTGAAGACGGACAAGCTGCCAACTCCATGGATGAAGAGAACCAACTGAAATGGGCAAGTTCACCTTCCAGGCCCCGGACATCAGGCCCCTGGAGCGTCCCCATCAGCAACAGCCAAGCTGGCCAAGTCTACAGGGCCTGGACATCCGGCGTCCGGCCCGGACATCCGGCCACAGCCTGGAAATCCGGCCAAAGTCCCGGAAATCCGGCACCACGCTCCAGGAACCAAAGAAGCTATCGCCACCAGCCCGGACATCCGGCGACTTGGCCCGGACATCCGGCCCCTCCGGAAGGCCCGGACATCCGGCCCGACGCCCGGACATCCGGTCCCGCCTGTCTGCGCACAGTAAAGGGCCGAAGCCCATGTACCTATTTGCCCCCTAGACTATATATACTCCTTCCCCTTCCTCTTTCTAGGGTTAACATTGGTTTAGCTCATATTTTGTGTGAGAGCCTTGCTCATCCACTTGGTTACTTCTCCTCGGAGCTCACGACCTCTTCGGAGAAGATCCCCCAAGCGGATTCAAGACCCCTTTCTAGGGAAGATCATCAAGACCTCCGTATGGAGAAGAACGTTTCCTTTTTATCCTCTACCTTTGTTGACTTTGGATCTCGTGTATCTCTTTGTGTTCGGTGATCTAGCACTCGTGTGATTGATTCTATGTCGGTTTCGTGATCTCTCTCGTTCTCCCCGTGTTTTTCCCCTCGAGTTCTTCCACGTGTTCTTCGTGTCTCCCCGTAGGATCCACTCCAAACATGAAAGATCAGCCCCTAGGGTTCCGCCCTACATCACTTTCCTCACTTGGGACAATGCTCTAATAATGAAGATCATCACACTTTTATTAATTTTCAACTTGAGAATTACAACTCAACACTTAGAACAAAATATGACTCTATATGAATGCCTCCGGCGGTATACCGGGATATGCAATGAATCAAGAGTGACATGTATGAAAATTATGAGGGTGGCCTTGCCACAAATACAATGTCAACTACATGATCATGCAAAGAGCAATATGACAATGATGGAGCGTATCATAATAACGGAACAGTGGAAAGTTGCATGGAAATATATCTCGGAATGGCTATGGAAATGCCATAATAGGTAGGCATGGTGGCTGTTTTGAGGAAGGTAAATAATGGGTGCATGATACCGGCGAAATTTGCATGGCACGATAGAGGCTAGCAAAGTGGAAGGGTGAGTGTGCGTATATCCATGGACTCACATTAATCATAAAGAACTCATATACTTACTGCAAAAGTCTACTTGCCCTCGAAGCAAAGTACTATTACGCATGCCCCTAGAGGGATAGATTGGTAGGAAAAGACCTTCGCTCGTCCCCGACTGCCACTCATAAGGAAGAAAATCAAAAGAGCACCTCATGCAACAAATTTGTCACACAACTTTTACCATACGTGCATGCTATGGGACTTGCCAACTTCAACACAAGTATTTCTCAATTTCATAATTACCCACTAGCATGACTCTAACATTACCACCTTTATATCTCAAAACAATTATCAAGCATCAAATTGATCCTAGTGTTTAATGCACTTTCTATGCTAGTTTTTATTATACCCAACTTGGATGCTCATCATTCTAGGACCAAATTCATAACCATAGAAAATACCATGTTGTTCTAAAAGACTCTCAAAATAATATAAGTGAAGCATGAGAGACTAGCAATTTCTATAAAATTAAGCCACCGCCGTGCTCTAAAAGATATAAGTGAAGCACTAGAGCGAAAACTATCTAGCTCAAAAGATATAAGTGAAGCACATAGAGTATTCTAATAAATTCTAATCAAGTGGGCTTCTCCCAAAAGGTGTGTATAGCAAGGATTATTGTGGAAAACTAAAAAGCAAAGACTAATATCATACAAGACGCTCCAAGCAAAACACATATCATGTGGCGAATAAAAATATAGCTCCAAGTAAAATTACCGATAAACGAAGACGAAAGAGGGGATGCCTTCCGGGGGCACCCCCAAGCTTAGGATTTTGGCTATTCTTGAATATTTTGTGGTGCCATGGGCATCCCCAAACTTAGTATGTTGCCACTCTTTATTCCATAGTCCATCAAATCTTTACCCAAAACTTGAAAACTTCACAACACAAAACTCAACAGGAAATCTCATAAGCTCCGTTAGTGAAAGAAAGAAAAATCACCACATAAGGTACTGTAATGAACTCATTCTTTCTTTATATTGATGTTAAACCTACTTTATTTCAAATTTTCTATGGTTCATACCACTTAATACTAGACATAGATGCATCAAAATAAGCAAACAACACACGAAAAACAAAATCTGTCAAAAACAGAACAGTCTGTAGCAATCTGTAACTCTCGAATACTTCTGGTACTCTAAAAATCCTACCAAAATAGGAAGTCCTGGGAAATTTGTATATTGATCTACAGCAAAAAATAATCAACGCAAAATCACGTTTCTGTGAATTACTAAAATTATTTTTGTGCGCACAAAGTTTCTGTTTTTCAGCAGAATCAAATTAACTATCACCGTAGGTTATCCTATAGGTTCTACTTGGCACTAACACTAAATAAAACATGAAAACACATCTAAACAGAAGGTAGATGCAAAAATTTTTACTAAACATAAACAAAAACAAAAAACACAAATAAAGTTGGGTTGCCTCCCAACTAGCGCTATCGTTTAACGCCCCTAGCTAGGCATAAAAGCGAGGATAGATCTAAGTAGTGCCATCTTTGGCATTTATCTTTTTAATGGAGTCATGCTCAGGTCCGGGAGGCTCCTTGCATTTCCCTTCATGCTCGGAGATCTTTTGATCTAAGGCATCCAACCGCTTGTTGCAAAGTGTAATCAAATTATTCATGTGGTTGATATTCCCACCAATATTCTTAAGCGGTTCAACAAATTTTTGCAATTCACATAATTTCTCTAGAATTTGGGTTCCTTCATGAGAAAAGGGTGATCCTTTTTGTAGGGGAAGTACTCCTACTATCCCCTCTATAATTTCATAAGCGGAACTAGGATCAACTTCAATAAAACCCCCTTTTGCGGCAAAATCAAGGAGTTGTCTATGGGGTAAGGTTAATCCAACATAAAAATTGCAAAGTAAAATCTTGAAGTCTCCTTCTATAGTGCAACTACGATAAGATTCTAACATCCTAAATCAAGCATCTTTTAAATTTTCTCCTTGTCTTTGATTGAAGTGAAGAACTTCAAAATCGGGAGACGAAGGGATAAACACCGAGCTAGCCATAGTGATGAGAACACAAAAAGGCAAGCAAAAGAGAGAGGAGATTGGGAAAGAGAGGGCGTATAAAATGGCAAAGATGAAGTGGGGGAGAGGAAAACGAGAGGCAAATGGCAAATAATGTAAATGCGAGGGAGATGAGTTTGTGATGGGTACTTGGTATGTCTTGACTTGAGCGAAGACCTCCTCGGCAACGGCGCTAGAAATCCTTCTTGCTACGTCTTGAGCTTGCGTTGGTTTTCCTTGAAGAGGAAAGGGTGATGTAGCAATAGTAGCGTAAGTATTTCCCTCGGTTTTTTAGAACCAAGGTATCAATCCAGTAGGAGGCTCCTCAAAAGTCCCACGCACCTACACAAACAAACATGAACTCGCAACCAACGCAATAAAGGGGTTGTCAATCCCTTCACGGCCACTTGCGAAAGCGAGATCTGATAGAGATAATATGATAAGATAAATATATTTTTGGTATTTTATAATATAGATTGGAAAAGTAAAGATGCAAATAAAAGTAGATTGAAAGCTTATATGATAAAAGATAGACCCGGGGGCCATAGGTTTCACTAGTGGCTTCTCTCAAGATAGCATAAGTGTTACGGTGGGTGAACAAATTACTGTCGAGCAATTGATAGAAAAGCGAATAATTATGATATTATCTAGGCATGATCATGTATATAGGCATCACGTCCGTGATAAGTAGACCGACTCCTGCCTGCATCTACTACTATTACTCCACACATCGACCGCTATCCAGCATGCATCTAGAGTATTAAGTTCATAAAGAACAGAGTAACGCATTAAGAAAGATGACATGATGTAGAGGGATAAACTCATGCAATATGATATAAACCCCATCTTTTTATCCTCGATGGCAACAACACAATACGTGCCTTGCTGCCCCTGCTGTCACTGGGAAAGGACACTACAAGATTGAACCCAAAGCTAAGCACTTCTCCCACTGCAAGAAAGATCAATCTAGTAGGCCAAACCAAACTGATAATTTGAAGAGACTTGCAAAGATAACTTAATCACACATAAAAGAATTCAGAGGAGATTCAAATATTTCTCATAGATAAACTTGATCATAAACCCACAATTCATCAGATCTTGACAAACACACCGCGAAAAGAGTTACATCAGATAGATCTCCAAGAAGATCAAGGAGAACATGGTATTGAGATTCAAAAAGAGAGAAGAAGCCATCTAGCTAATAACTATGGACCCGAAGGTCTGTGGTAAATTACTCACAACTCATCGGAGAGGCTATGGTGTTTATGTAGAAGCCCTCCGTGGTTGATTCCCCCTCCGGCGGAGCGCCGACGAAGGCTCCAAGATGGGATCTCGCGCATACAGAAGGTTACGGTGGTGGAAATAGTTTTTCGTGGTCGCCTCTGATGTTCTGGGGGTACGTGGGTATATATAGGAGGAAGAAGTAGGTCGGTGGACGCCCGAGGGGCCCACGAGATAGGGTGACGCGCCCAGTAGGGGGGCCTCCATCCTCGTGGCCGCCTCGATCGTTTCTTGACTTGCACTCCAAGTCCTCTGGATCACGTTTGGTCCAAAAAGATCGCTCCCGAAGGTTTCATTCCATTTGGATTCCGTTTGATATTCCTTTTCTTCGAAACACCAAAATAGGCAGAAAAAAACAATACAGGCTGGGCCTCCGGTTAGTAGGTTAGTCCCAAAAATGACATAAAAGTGTAAAGTAAAGCCCATAAACATCCAAAACAGGTAATATAATAGCATGGAACAATCAAAAATTATAGATATGTTGGAGACATATCAGTGGGCCCCCTCTGGTAGTTATTTGCTCCAATATTTCTGAAATAATCCATAAACAATCTCCGTGAAGTTTCAGCTTATTTGGAGATGTGCAGAATAGGTAACTCTGACGTAGCTTTTTCGGGTCCAGAATTCCGGCTGCCGGTATTCTCCCTCTTTGTGTAAAGCTTGCATACTATGAGAGAAAAGGCATTAGAATTATTCTCAAAAGCATTATTATGCATAAAAACATTATAAGCAACAATAGAAAAACATGATGCAAAATGGCCGTATCAGTGCTATCGCTCTTTTTTCAGAGAAGAGACATGTGCCCAACTTTATAGATAAAGTCACCAGGCAAAGTTTTAAAACCAACAGAGCAAAATTAAGTATCGTACAGACCAGCCACAATGGGGAAATAAGAGCAGATAATAGTTTAACAAGGGCGCACAGGCCAACTACCTACGACCAAAAGCCTACAACACTAGGAAGGAGATAAAACATAAATCCACGTCCATCAGGAGGAAGCAGCATGATCTTGCTGAAGAACAGTAGACGCCATTGATCGAACATGGGAGATCAGCACTTCCGTATCCTCGATCAGCTTCCTTAGTCAATAATTTCCATTCATGGAGAAACAATAACAATTTAAACAAATAGTCAACAAGTATATTAGGGAAGACATGACCAATAGTAAACTTGTTTCTAGTGGTCCACAAGACCCAACACATAGCAACAAACCAAACCCAAAACAATCGACGCTTCCAGCATGAAAGTTGAGAAGAGAGAGCATCGAGATCCCCAAAAGAGGACGGGGACCAGATAATATCTATCGGCAACCGGATGTGTCTCCACATAAGTTTGGCCCCATGTCTATTAGAAAGAATGTGATTGATATCTTCCCTAGCATCACAAAGAGCACAAAATTCAGAACCATGTCGTTACTTTTACAAATCTGATCAGCCACGGGCAGCTTTCCACCGGATTGCTTGCCACATAAAAAAATTATCTTGAGAGGGATCTTGGCACACCAAATATCTTTGAATTTACTAATGGGGGAGCCCATAGTCAACTTGGAATACAAAGATATAACTGAAAACCTCCTGGAAGAGGAATGGGACCAACGACCGTGTCCTTAGTCTTCGAGAGCAAAGGGAAGAGCTCAACAAGATGCTGCCAGTCCACTAACTCTTCAGGAGAAAGCACACGACAAAGACCAATATCCCAGTTATTACGAGAGAGGTCCAAGATGGAAATCTCAGAAGACGAACAGTAAGAGAACAATACCAGAAAAGGAGAACATAAAGGAGAGTCATCACACCACCATTCAAGCCAAAAACGCATGTTCTCCCCATTGCCCACCACAAACCTGACATGAGCTCAATAATCATCTCTAACTTTAAGAAGATCACGCCAAACCTGAGAGCCACCAGTGGCCAGAGAAAACATAGGGCTACAATTCGGGAAGTATTTTGCTTTAAGAATGTCCAGCCATAAGGTCCCAGAAGGAGCATGAAAGATTATCCACCACCATTTGATGATTAAACATTTATTCATAACCGAAGTTGTGATTGGGAGAGATCGAGAGAATAATGCACCCTTGAGTGCTCTCATTGCATTGCTGTGATTATATACATGAGCCGTACATGTACAGGGCGCATAGCGCAAGAAAGAGAGGGAGAGTGGGACACACGACGTGCGAGAGGTGGGGGGCATGCACGACGTGCATGGCCATGCAGCTAGTCTAGGGCAGCAACTGCTTACACCCCGCCGCAGCTGAAGCATCGGGTGGTCGGATGCATAAGCTGGACCGGAACTCCTGGAACGCCGGTGTCGATAGCCCCTTGGTCAGGACGTCAGCGAACTGATGCGTGGTGGGAACGTGCAGGACGCGGAGGTGACCAAGGGCGACCTTCTCTCAGACGAAGTGGATGTCGAGCTCGATGTGTTTCGTGCGTCGATGGTGGACGGGGTTGGCAGCCATGTAGACGGACGAAATGTTGTCGCAGAAGACGACGGTGGCCTTGGGGAGGGAGACACGCAGCTCACCAAGGAGTTGGCGAAGCCAGCAGCACTCCGCGACGGTGTTGGCGACGGCACGGTATTCCGCTTCCGCGCTGGAGCGGGAGACCGTAGCTTGGCGCTTGGATGACCAAGAGACCAAGGAGTCGCCGAGGTAGACAGCGTAGCCGGAGGTGGAGCGCCGCGTGTCCGGGCAGCCTGCCCAGTCTGCATCCGAGTACGCGGTGAGCACGAGCGACGCCGACGGGTGCAGGTGGAGGCCGTACTCGGTGGTGCCGCTGAGATAGCGCAGAATGCGCTTCATCAAGGCAAGGTGAGGAGTGCGCGGGTCGTGCATGACCAGGCAGCACTGCTGTACGGCATAGGCGATGTCGGGCCGTGTCATGGTCATGTACTGCAGGGCGCCTGCCAGGCTGCGATACTCGGAGGCGTCAGGGACGGGCGCGCCATCTGTCGCGGAGAACTTGGAGTGAGTGTCGACGGGCGTGGACACCGGCTTGCACTCGGTCATGTTGGCGCGTCCCAGCAGCTCCGTAGCATATTGCCGCTGAGAGAGGAAGAAGCCTTCGGGCGTCCTGGTCACGGCGATGCCGAGGAAGTAGTGGAGCGGGCCGAGATCCTTCATAGAGAATTCCGCGAACAGGAGCTGCTGGAGTTGTTGGAGAAGCGTGGACGTGGACGCGGTGAGTACGATGTCGTCGACGTAGAGTAGTAGGTACGCCGTGCCCGCGCTGTTGTGGAGGACGAAGAGGGACGGGTCGGACCGTGAGTCGATGAAGCCAAGCCCGCGAACGAAGGTGGCGAACCGCGAGAACCAAGCACGCGGAGCCTGTTTCAAGCCGTAGAGGGACTTGTCCAGCAGGCACACATGATCGGGATGGTTGGTGTCGACGAAGCCAGCCGGCTGCTGGCAGTAGACGCGCTCGGCGAGGCGCCCGTGCAGGAATGCGTTGTTCACGTCCATCTGATGAACGGGCCACTAATGAGCGGCGGCGATGGTGAGCACGACGCGGATGGTGGCCGCCTTGACGACGGGCGAGAACGTCTCGTCGAAGTCGACCCCGGCCGCTGTGAGAAGCCACGCACGACCCATCCCGCCTTGTAGCGATCCAGCGTGCCATCAGCCTTGAGTTTGTGGCGGAACAACCACTTGCCGGTGACGATGTTGGCGCCCGGTGGGCGCGGTACGAGGCTCCACATCCGGTTCTCCATCAATGCCCGGTACTCCACCTGCATTGCAGTTAGCCAATGGGGATCACGCAGCGCAGCACGCACGGTTTTGGGTATAGGGGAGATGGCTGGGACGGTGGTGGAAGTGGTGAGGGCTTGGTTGTATTTAGGGTTCGGGAAGAACTTGCCGGCTTGGGCCCGGGTGACCATCGTATGTGTAGGGGCTGGGTCGGTACACCAGCGGGGAGGTGTGGTGCGTGGTGGCGTGGAGGTGGGCGATGGGTTGTCCGGCGTGGTCGGCAAGGGCGTCGATGGGTTGTCCGGCATGGTCGGTATGAGCGGTGATGGTGGCCTGTCCGCCGATGGGGGAGTAGATGTGCTTGGGGGCGTAGCCGTGGCCGATATGGCGGGGCTGGGCAGGGCGGCAGGAGCGCCGTGGGGAGGGGGCTGGGTGTGAGACAGGCGAGGTACGCGTGGGAGCGCAGAGCGGGGACGCTGGGGTATGTATGGGGTGTGGTTGAGCTCATCGGGGTCAGAGATGGGCTCAGCTGTGGTGTGAGCGAACGGGAACTGATGCTCGTCGAACACGACATGGCGGGATATTACAACTTTGCCGGTGGTGCGGTTGAGGCACCGATAGCCCTTGTGGTTTGGTGAGTAACCAAGGAACACACAGGGAGCCGATCGGGGTGCTAGTTTGTGTGGTGTGGTTGCGCTGAGGTTAGGGTAGCACAAACATCCAAAAACCCTAAGAGCGGTGTAGTTGGGTTCTGTGCCGTAGAGGAGGAAGAAGGGGCTGTGATCATGTCGAGGACGACAGGGACACCGGTTGAGTAAGAAGGTGGCGGTTTGCAAAGCTTCTGCCCAGTATGCGTATGGCATGGAGGCATGGATGAGCATTGAGCGAGTGATGTCGTTTAGTGTGCCGAGTGCACGTTCAGCACGGCCGTTTTGTGGTGATGTGTATGGACACGACATGCGAAGAGCGATCCCTAGGCTGGAGAAGAGGTCGCGTGAGGCGAGGTTGTCAAATTCCTTGCCATTGTCCGTTTGGATGGATAGGATGGGTAGATGGAACTGAGTGGAAACGAAGGCGGCAAACGCACGTAGTGTGGGCAGCACTTCGGATTTGTGACGGAGGGGGTACGTCCATATGAAATGGCTATAATCATCCACAATGACAAGATAATATTGACAACCGGAAATACTCATAATAGGAGAGGTCCAAACATCACAATGCACAAGCTGAAACGGGAAATAGGAAACATGTTCTGAAGAGCTAAAAGGCAAGCGCACACTTTTTCCTAGTCGACAAGCATTACAGGTGGGGCGAGACATATCAGACGGGCGGATGTGACAGCTCCGGAGGGTGTGATCAAGCGCATCATCACCAAGGTGGCCGAGGCGGCGATGCCATGTGTCGCGGGAGACGGCGAGGAGGGCTTGGTGTTGGGTCGGTGGCGCGGTCATGGGGTAGAGCTCATCCGGCGAGTCACACCGGAGGATCACCGTCTTCGTGCTTCGGTCCTTGACAGAAAAACCAACGTCATGAAATTCCACGTTAACAGGGTTATCACGGGCTAGGGCCTTGACAGAGATTAGGTTTTTGATGAGGTTGGGGGAGACAAGAACATTATGCAGGGAAAGGGGTTTTGTGGCTGTAGGGATGGAGTGGTGACCGGAGTGCGTGACTGCGAGCGTCGAGCCATCACCAACTGTAATGCCAGGAGAAGAACAGGGATAGGAGGAGGAGAGGATACCTGGTGAGGAGGCCATATGGGTTGTGGCGCCGGTGTCCAGGTACCACTCTGCACCAGACGCGGCCAGCTGGCCCTGTTGAATTTGCAGGTTGTTGAGGGCGTGGATCAGGGCCGTCTGGTCCCATGCTGCACCAGCGGGGTTGAGGTTGCCGCCGGCAGGGGCACCGCCGACAGGGGGGCCACCAGGAGCGCCGTACAGGGGGTGCGGCGGGACAGCCCCATGCTGCCAGACGACGGGTGGAGCGGGGTTGGGTACCCCGCCGTAGTGGGACGCAGTGCCGGCGAATGGAGCAGTGGTGCCGGGACGCGGTCCGAGGATGCCCGAGCCCGGGGCATGTGGGCGCCAGGGCATTGGCCACGCGTGGACCATGCCGGTCCATGGCGCTGGTGCTGGTGCAGGCGGGCGGGGCACATGCGAGCCCCCACCGGAGTGCGAGGACTGACGACCGCCCGAGCCGGCGCCTCGGCCCCTGTCCCTGTTGCGACCGCCGTTGTTGGGGCGTCCGACGCCGGTGCTGGAGCCGCCCCCACCTTGGCTGGGCTGCCCCGGCGCACGGGCCGCGTGGAGAGCGGTCTCGGTTTGGCGCTCGTCCGCCTGACGACTTTCCTCGAGCATGAAGAAGGCACGGCAGCGGAGGAAAGTGGGGAAGGGCGTCTGCATAGTCAGGATAGGTATGGCATAACGGAACCGTGGATGCAGCCCGCGAAACATGTTCAGCACCTGATCCTTGTCGTCGACGTCTGCGCCGAGATCGGCAAGGCGATCAGCGCAGTCCTTGAGACGCGCGAAGTAGGCGATGATGGACGAGGACCCTTGTTCGATGCGCCGGAACTCGGTGGCGAGGAAGACGATCTGGTGCTCTGCGTTCTCTAGAAAGAGAGTGCAGATGGCGGACCAGACCTCGGCCGCGGAGGCGCCGCGGCGGTGGATGAGGCCGAAGATCTCGGGGCTCACGCGGTTGTAGAGCCAGGAGGCGATGTGCGCGTCGTCTTGATCCCAGAGGGGGTCGCCGGCGCGGCTCGGACCCGTGATATGCTCATGGACGGCGTACTTCTGGAACATAACCTCGAACAGAGTACGCCACTGCGAGAAGTTCGGAGGGTTGAGGGAGAGCACCAGCGGCACGTGCTGGTTGATGAAGACGGGCGTGAGCGGAGACTGTGGAGGTGGGGCTGCAGACGTGGAGGCGCCGGGATCCGGGGTGAAGAGCGGCTTGCCGAGAGCACCGTGCGCGAAGGCGGAAGGAGTGAGCAAGGACTGGCTCACGGGGACTGGGCGAACCTGGGTACCAGGCGTGACCGGCGAGCCGCCAGACGGGCGCGGGGGTGGAGGGGGTGGCGGAGGTGGGGGAGGTGGAGGATTGGGGTTCGCCATGGGGAGGTGCGGTTGGGAGGGAGAGCAGCGGAAGAGGTCTAGCGACGTAGGAGAGGACCGGCCTCTGATACCATGTGATTGGGAGAGATCGAGAGAATAATGCACCCTTGAGTGCTCTCATTGCATTGCTGTGATTATATACATGAGCCGTACATGTACAGGGCGCATAGCGCAGGAAAGAGAGGGAGAGTGGGACACACGACGTGCGAGAGGTGGGGGGGCATGCACGACGTGCATGGCCATGCAGCTAGTCTAGGGCAGTAACTGCTTACAGAAGTATTAATGATGCCCAACACCCCTAGGATTTTAGGCTTGCACATAAGTTTTCATTTGACCACTCAAGCAGTGGCGGAGGACGAAAACCAATTAAGGTGGGGCGGACCCTTCACAGACATCGCCGCGCTCGTCCAGCCGGCTCCGAACAGTAGCAGCGTCGCCGCTGCTCACCCACAACTAAGCCCTATCCAGCCTTCGTTGCTTCCGCCGTCTGCGTGGTTGCAGTCGATGCCTCTTCGTTTTGGTCGCGGACTACTACTGTCGTGGATGGATTTTTTTCAGGCAATACTGTCGTCGATGGATGCGTACTCGGCCCGGTCAATTAGTGGGCTATAAATGCCCAGGTAAATAGCAAGTAGCAGGACGAGGCCCAAGTAACTTCGCCCAAGCCTCACCAGCGACCATGCCCTCACCAGGCCGTAAAGTAGGAATTAGCAAGACGAGGCCCCAGTGACTGGATGCATGCGTATATAAAATCAAATGCAACGTACTGGTATAAAAGGTCACGCGCCAGATCAAGGTAGGGCGGACGCCCGTCCTTGCCCTACCGGGTCCTCCGCCTGTGCACTCAAGCGACCGGTTGCTCCTTTGATGTTGCTTTTTGTCTCCTTTTCTGATGTTCGGGTGCGAAGGGTGACACATCTTCAAGTTGAGCTTGATCTTTCGGTTTTTTTGAGTGCTTGTCTTGTGCGTCGTGTTATAAGCTTAAGCTGATTCCGAGCATCCGTGATCATGTAATTCCTGACCAGTCGATGACTTCATAATCTAAAGCCGGGTTCATATTGAGTCTTCATTCTAAAAAAAATGATCATGGGACTGTTTTTTCTTTTAGGTAAAAAATGTTTTTTAGGCAAAAAAAAATGTGCTGGCACCTCCTCGGGCTTCTCAAAAAAGGTCCGAAGAGCAACGGGCCACGACAGGCTATCTCACCTCCGATCTCTTGCAGCCCCGTACGAAACAAAGATCAGAAAACCGCGTGCGCCGTACGTAGGTATTGTTCGACAGAGGGCCAGCCAGCCAGCCCGGGACAGAGTCGCAGGTGACCCGAAGCCGCGTGCTAGCTACGCGATGCCATCTCCCGATCCAACACGTTGGCGCCCGCACGGACGGCTCGGATGCTGTCTCCGTGCTGCATATTCCCACCCGACCCCCGAGACCCGATTCTTCCAGGCCAGGCCAGGGCGTTGCAACGAACAAACAAACGCTGCTTTCAGAAGAAGGGTTCTTCCTTCTCCACTTCTTCTATCCCGTCACACGAGTCCGACGACGACGACTTGAGGGAGAAGGCGAAGAGGAAGGCGGACTCGAGAGGCTCGACGGGGATTTTGGTGTTCGTCCGGCGGATTCCCAGCGATCGGCCTATCCCCGCCGGCGGATGGGGCAGGCGTTCCGCAAACTGTTCGATGCCTTCTTCGGCAACAGCGAGATGAGGGTACGGCGATCTTCCCTTTTAGTAGATTCTTTTGATGCTCCTCTAAGAACTGCCCGTGCTATATCGTGTTCAGTGTTGATCGTGATGGTTCTTTTTCTTCTTCGGGTCATTTAATTGTTTTCGTGCGGGTGGTGCTCGATTTTCAGGTCGTGATGCTTGGGCTCGATGCAGCGGGCAAGACCACTATCCTGTACAAGCTGCACATCGGGGAGGTCCTCTCGACTGTCCCTACGATTGGTAGGTTGTTGATATTTATTTATTTTTGGTATCAGCTGAGTTGTTGGCTAACTGAAGTTATATCAAGGCCTTACTGAGGCCTTACTGATGTGTTAAGGGGAGGCAAAATAGCTATTGCTGTTTGTAGTAGAGGGATACATCAACCTGCCGTGTATTGTCTTGCGGAAGGGGGGTTGGGAACTTGCTTATATAAATGTGGTTAGCTGAACACTGATCTAATATTTATGCCTGATTTTTTTCTGATTAGCTGAGCACCCTTGCAGTTTAGATAGTACTCCCTCCGTAATAGTGATCTAAACGCTCTTATATTTCTTTACGGAGGGAGTAATAATCATGCAAGAGTCGACCAGTTAACCTGCTAATCAGATTGGCCTTAACAGACAGCGTTCTTAAATCTTTTATGTGGTTTAGTTGAAAAAGGACCAACCAAGTGCTGATGTTGCTTTTCTGCTCTTACTACTAGGATTCAATGTTGAGAAAGTTCAGTACAAGAACGTGCTGTTTACAGTGTGGGATGTTGGTGGCCAGGAGAAGTTGAGGCCCCTGTGGAGACATTACTTTAATAACACAGATGGCTTGGTATGCTCCAATTACTCTAGTTATTATACAAACTTTTTTTTTGAGGGAAGTTATTATACAAACTTGATAGATGTATATCGGTCTTTTATCTTTCTGCTGAGGTGTTTATGGTTGACCTTTTAAATGAAATTTGTTAGTTTGGTTCTTAGCTGGCTATGGAAATCCAATTTATATTCGTCTCATTATTTCCACTCAAATCATCCATTTATCTCAAAAGCTAGCCCAGGCTATCTTGTCAGTAATTTCTATGTTTAAATCTTGATTTTGGGCGTTGTATTTCTTGTGATCCATCTATTTTTTGCTATTTTGCACTTTTTGATCCCACACATCAAGGACCCAGACCCAACCCCAGTGGCGATAATGGAACATAAAATGGCAAAAATTAAGGTGCCTGTGAGCACATTTAGTTCTTCAGCGCATAGTTCAGTTTCCTACATTTTGTTCGAACTGGAGAAAGCTTTCAGTTCTTCATATCCTGCTTCTGAGCTCGTAGGTGAACTTGCTGACTAGTAGAAACATAAAGGGACCACTCGGGAGCAGCTCAATCATATCTTATCTTGATTCGACTTCTTAAGTGACAGCCACCACTACTGTACTTATGCACAAAGATTGCCAGTTATCAGATGTTCTCACTTCTGAAGAAATACATGAAAGTAAATTATTAGTACCAACTTTGCTGATAATCTGGGACCAACCCTTAATGTGTTGCTAATATTATCACATACTGTACAAAGCCCATCTTTTCAAATTTGGAATTGTACTTGGATTATTCTGTGTGTTTTAACCCCGGTGGAACCATGGGAAGTTGATGTTCGTCAGTAAAACCTTACTAGTCATTAGGACAGCTAGATCATGCTCTTCACTCAAAATCTTAGTCTTCATTTATGTTTTCTTCTATTTTTTGAAAGACAACTGTAGGGGAAACCTTATTAGTATGAATAGTAATGTAAATTAGCGTCCGTGACGATTTGAACCGAGGTAGTGGGATTGTACATCCACCCCACTCAGTTGAGATTGACTAGCGTTTGCTGTCTTTCTCTTGAATGATCTGTGTGTAACGTTGGACTCTCCATGTGTTCATGTGTTCATGAACACATTCAAATATGGTATATAAATAAATTATACTAACATCCTCACAATCACTGTTCAAGAAGGCGCTATTAGGCGCTCGCCTAGGCGCGCTTAAGCGCTGGGCGTTGGCATAGCGCCTCGCTTTGGCCCTAGGCGCTCAAAAAAG
This sequence comes from Triticum timopheevii, assembly GCA_963921465.1. Taxonomy (NCBI): domain Eukaryota; kingdom Viridiplantae; phylum Streptophyta; class Magnoliopsida; order Poales; family Poaceae; genus Triticum; species Triticum timopheevii. The sequence continues at coordinate 445,966,409 of OY997272.1, forward strand.
CGGCCGGCGAGGTCCTCCGGCGAGAAATCAGCCTCTCCGGCGAGGAATCAGCTTTCTGAGGTGAGAAATCAGTCTCCCCGGCGAGGATTCGACCTCCCCTGCGAGGATTCATCCTCGCCGACGAGGGATTCAACTGCCCCGACGACAAATCGAGCTTCTCCGGCGAGGGATTGAGCTTCTCCGGCGAGGGATCGAGCTTCTCCGACAAGGGACAGAGGAAGAGGGAGGGAGGCAGCCTCGTGCAACGAGACAGAAAGGACGAGGGGGGGAGGCGGCGTGAGGAGGAAACCTAAATTTCCTATCGACTGCAGCAGACGAGAGCTTTTAGTAGGAGGATATGAAGATGGGCCTATGGTTTAGTGGGCTAGCCCAGCCCATCTAGCTTATTTCTTCACGTTACAGTACTAACGCCTAATTGCGCCTAATTTCGCCTAATCACGCCTAAGCTAGAAAAGCGCAAGTAGGTGCCCAAACGCATAATTAGCGCCTAGCGCTTTTTTGAACTTTGCTCACAATTGCAGATCTACGTGGTTGATTCATTGGATAGGGAGAGAATTGAAAAAGCCAAAGCAGAGTTTCAGGTTTATAAATTGTCAGAACTGCTATTCGCTGTCTTATGTTTTCTTTGTGATGAAACTAATATTTGGCAACTTTGTTGCAGACAATAATCAATGATCCTTTCATGCTTAACAGTGTCATATTGGTATTTGCCAATAAACAAGATATGGTAAGACAACAAAACTTGACCATTATTTTATTTAGTACAACGTACACATGGTTGAATATATTGGTAAGGCAACAAAACTTACAACCATTTATAACGTTGACATGAGAAGTCTCTGCTTGTTGGTGTTATGGACTGTAGGTGAACGAATGGGTGTCAGAAATATAGATTGGCTCTTTCTTTTGTACTTGTTCTCCATTCCTTTTACCTATGGGTTGTGATAGTACAGTAGAGCCATCGTTGCCGCTCCTGCCTAACATGAGCAGTTTTAACATGGTCCCTCTTACCTCCTCTTTTCACACGAGAGGTAAGAGTATAAAATAGACCTGAGCCGTTGATATCATTATTAGTGGCCTGATTAGCTCTTACCTTCTTACCTCACATGTAAAAAGAGGAGGTTAGAGGGACCATGTTAAAATTTGCCGCCTAACATAGCTTTCTTGTTCATTCAGAAAGGGGCGATGACACCAATGGAGGTGTGCGAAGGCCTTGGCCTCTATGATTTGAAGAACCGCGTCTGGCACATCCAAGGTTCCTGTGCCCTCAAAGGTGATGGTCTTTATGAGGGCTTGGACTGGCTGTCAAGTACTCTGAAGGATCTGCAAGTGTCCGGTCGCCTGCCCTCAGGAGGGACCTAACAGTTCTAAGTAGCACTTCTGCTTATAAGATCCTAATGCTCATACTAACAACCTTTGGATGAAAGATGACACTCAGAAAGAAAGAAAAAGATAGTGGTGAGAAACACCTTATATCCACACATCCAGTTTTCACGATAAGCTTCCGTGTTGATTCTGCTGAAGAAAAGACCTTGCTTGGGTCTGACCGCATCAAATTTACCAGTACAATCTTGTCATGGATAGTGTGGATTCTCTAATTCGTGACATATTTCATGTAAATTTTCCTGTGAGTTTAGAGAAGCTAACCATCTTATGCTTTTGTTCACATATGAGGAGTGGAACATAATGTTATTGATGTAAATTTTCTGTAAGATAATTTTGGCATGATACAATTTATGCCTCCTCCCCCCTCCCCCTCCCCTCTCTTTTGTCGTAGTTGACTGTTTGGTTTCTGGAGGTTTTTGTTACAGCTGGTGTCCCTAGCCTCTGCTTTCTATAAAAGCAGCATGTATGGTCTTCTCTATAAAAAATGGCATTCCACTAGGTTATGGCATATTCAGCGCGTCTACATTCATATAGATAACGGACATAGATAACTTGGCATAGCATCGACGCCTATGAGACGTGGAAAATAATACTCCCTCTGATCCATAGTTTGAATTTTTCTTGTTAGAAAATGGAAGAAAAAACCGAGCACACTCGTACCCTTCCACAAAACCTGTAGCTTTCGAGAAAAAACCAGCTCCCCTTCGGGACGTGTTGATTGAGCAGTTTTTCTCACCTAGGCCCTGTTCGGTTATAGGAGATTAGTTCCCCTAGGGATTGGGTGATCAACACCTGAACCCCGTGGGGGATGACTCCTTGTCACGATCTCCCATTCGATTAACCCCACGGCGCCGGAACGAAGCTGTTTTTCCACGGGTGGGTAGGAGCTGATTTTTTTCCTTGTGGTTTTGAGGGGTTTGGGCTGGGGTACATTGCCGAATGCATCAGATCAAATAGTTTGGGATTATTTCCTAGCGGTGGCGATCCGCGTGGATCCCCATAGTTTGGGCCCAAAAGCACGCCAGGGAGGGCGTGTAACCGAACATAGCCTTAGAGCGAGTGATCCCTTCCCCAAGTGACCTTTGGGTGTTGGGGGTTGGGTGCGACATATGCCAAAGGATGGCTTATCATGGTGGGGGCAAGTAGAATATCACCGGCGTCTGGAAACGGGATGAGGCGAAGACATGCACGCCGCCGGATCTTACCCAGCTTCAGGGCTCTCCGAGGAGATAACACCCCTACTGCTGCTCTGCGGGGTCTCCGCATGATCACTAAAGCAAAGTAACTACAGTGGTGCTCCTGGAGCTGTATCGGGAGGCAGGAGAGGGCAAGGCTAGCTCTTTCCTCCCTATGTTATCTGGTCTATCTCTATCAAGGTCCGAACCCTTTGCATGGGTGCCCCGGGGGGTTTATATAGGCCTACCCCCCGGGGGTACAATGGTAATCCGGCTGGGCGCGGGTCCCAGCCGTCTGTCTCTTAGACCGCCGTCCTTTCCGTCGGCTTCTGGGGCCCGCCGACTGGCGGGTCCCGCGGACAGGCTTGATACTGTAGCGGCACTCCTGATGACGCAGGCTTGGTCATTGGGTCGTGGCAACAGTGCCGCCGTCTATCGGGCGATCACTGTCGCCATTCCCCATCCTATCTGGTTAATGGCTCGTGGGCCCCTGGGGAGGAGTCGGCCGGCTCCAGGGAGGCCGACTCCCACAGGTCCGTCTTCGGGGCGCTCGGGCCGCCTTTGGTCCACCCACTGACAGGCGGCCCCGTGGTCTTCGGGTACAGGCTGGCGTCGTGGGCACAGTGCGTTGCGCACTGTGGCTGAGGTCAGGGCAGGCATGGCAACAGTGTCGCGCCTCACCGGAGATCTTCCAGCGATACGGCTCACTGTAGCCATGCCGGTCCTTCATAGGCAGGGGGGACGGCCACGCCGTGACCGTACCCCGCATCGTGCTTCGAGATGAGGGAGGAGTCATGGGCCGACTCTCCATAGTCGGCCTCTCTGGAGGTCGCCAGCCTGGAGTCGGCCTCTCTGGAGGTCGCCAGCCTGGAGTCGGCCTCTCTGGAGGTTGCCAGCCTGGAGTCGGCCTATCTCGGAGTCGCCGTCTGGGACTCGGCTCGTCTTGGAGTCGGCTCCTGGGACTCGGCCTGAGGGGCGCGGCCTGCCCCGATGTCTTGAAAGATCCTGGGTCTCGGGTTAGCCTACCCGTGGCCCAATACTCCGACAGTAGTCCCCGAAGCTGGTGAAGCCCTGTGGGCGCTGCATCGTGGGGCTTCAACAGTTTCAACCTCCCCGGAGCGGACTCTAGAACTCGGCTGCCGCCCTCTCTTGGGCTGACCGTCGAGAGTCTGATTTTTCTCTAGCAAGGAGCCGCAGCTTGAAAGTCGCGGCGGGAAACCAGGCGGCTTACCTGATACGCTTCCCTGCTGCCATCGGGGCAGCCCTATCGCGTGGCGCCATGTGGGGAGGACAGTCTGCCCGCCCACGCGTGCGACGGGACGGGCCGTCAGGCGGGGCCCACCACTACCATGCCTCGACATACGAACGGATCTGTTGCGGCCGTGGACGGTTGGTTTTCCCACGTTGTTACTGCGCGCAGTAACTTCGTGGGGGACATCGTGGGGCGGCGTGGGGCATCGCGCGCAGTTAATCCCACGCCCGCCCCCTTGGCTTCTCAGCCCATAGGGCTATAGTAGGCGGGGGGGGAGCGGGGCGGCACCGCACGCGCGCCCTTCTCCCCCATTCCCCCGCCTTATCTTGCCTTCTCTCCTTCCTGCCTCTGCCGTTGAGCGAGCGCACTCCACACCACGGCGATGAGCTCTTCCTCTGCCGCGGCCCCCGCCGTGCGCTCCGGCGTGTGGGACGGCTCGGAGGTGGAATAGGAACACATCGAGTTCCTCCACCAGACACGTCGTCTCCCCAGCGCGGACCTCGTGCGCGCCCGCCCCGCGCCGGAGGGGGAGACCCGACCGGCGCTGGAGGAGGGCGAGCGGGTCATCTTCCGCTCGCACCTCATGCGCGGCCTGGGGCTGCCGGCGAGCGGCTTCTTCCGCTCGTTCCTGGAGTTCCACAATCTTCAGCCGCACCACCTCACTCCGAATACGGTGGTGCTGCTCTCCGCCTTCGCCACTCTGTGCGAAGGTTTCCTCAGCGTTCTCCCCACCCTCGAGCTATGGGAAGAATTCTTCTCTTCTAAGCTCGGCACGCAAGTCGCCGGCATACCGGCTCAGTGCGGCACCTACATCGCGGTGCGGCGCTCGACATCCGACAACCCTTTTCCTCCCATCGCGCTGATCAAGTCGGTGAAGATGTGGCAGCGCTCATACTTCTACGTGAAGAACCTCTCCTCCGACGGCAACTGGGTCAACCTGCCGCCTTACAGTGCCGCCCCCCTAACTAGGAGGCTCCCCAGCTGGTCTCACCGAGTCAAGACGCTGACTCCCGCCGGAGCCGCCGCCGTAGCGCGACTCCGAGTCTTGACGCAGTCGGAGGGCCTCGTCGGGGCCGACTTGCTGGCCGCCTTCGTGGCGCGCCGAGTTCTCCCACTCCAAGGCCGGCCTCACCTGATCTGTCAGATGAGCGGCCTCCGAGACCCAAGTCGGATGAGCACCAAGGAGATGCCCCGCAAGGAGGTGGCGAACTTGGTGAACCATATCGCGCACTGCGAGTTCGAGGAGGACTGGCAGTTCGGCAAGGAGCCGTACTCGCGCGACAACCCCCCGCCAGTGGTAAGTCGCGTCCCCCTATTGTTTTGTTTTCTTTGTGACCGACTCCGGCTTCTGACTCTTGTCGGTTTCTTCTGAGCTAGAACCCCCTCATGCAGCCTGCAGCCGGCGCCACGAGACAGCCCCGCGAGTACGTCCCCGATCGGGCGGACAGCGACGTCGACGACCCCGACTTGGGGGCGGCGGCGATGGAAGCCGACGCCGAAGGCGGGGGAGAAGGAACAGAAGGCGGCCTCAGGCCCTCGGCCACCTTCGCCGACTGGCCTGACGACGACGCCGAAGGGGAAGTCGCCCCGCGCCACCAGCCGAGGGCCGGCTTGGCTGGCCAGGGCGGCGTGAAGAGGCGTCACGCCGGGCCGAGCGTGCACAGCGGCAAATTGAAGAAGCTCAAGGGAGCGGCCGCCGTGACCAAACGGGAGGAGGCGGCCGCGAAGGCCAACCACTTTCGAAGGGAAGTGAGAAGGCCGCCGCTAGTCTCTGCGTAAGTCTTTATGCTCTTTATTTTCCTTCGTTGAATCTTGTCCGAGTCTTCTTCATTCTGTCTTCTGCTTCAGGGCCCCTCTTTCTCTTGAGAGGGTCACCGTCCCCTCTGTCATGGGGTCGGCCGGGATGTCCGCCAACACCCGGCGGATTGACCCCGCCGCCGACCTCCGGGAGGCGTCGGAGCGCAATGCGCGGGAGAGGCGCGATGAGAAAGAGGCCGACCGCCTGGAGAAGGTGCAGGCCGAGAAGGCGGCAGCCTCCGCCCAGAAGAGGTTGGAGGAGGCCGAAGCCGCCGCCGCGATTAAACAGCGGGCCGAGGAGGCCGCGCGCCGCCAATCGGCGTTGCTAGTCATCCCACTGAGCTCCGCGCCACCGCCCCCGGAGTTCACGGGGAAGACCGGAGAGGCCAGCACCGAGAACCCCGGCGTGGAGAAGGAGAGCGGCGAGGCTTCTATGTCGGACACTCTCGTGCCGCCACTGTAAGTGCATCTAGTGCCCCTTAGTGATTTTGGTGTATTGAAGACTTATAGGTTAAGTAACTGATGCGTTTGTGAGTGTACATAGGTCTATAAGTCTATGAGGAGTTTGATATTTACAGAGAAAGTCGACCCCTAAAAATGAAGTTCTTCAACTGAAGACTTTGATATTCTGAAGACTTTCTGAAGACTTTGAAAGTGAAGAAATTGGTGTGACCTTGAAGACTTGATATTCATTCGAGGAATATGAAGCATGAAGACTTTTGTTTTCGTAGTTTCATTTTCTCTTTCTCGAGTCATAGGAAACACCGTACTGTTAAAGGGGGTCGAGGAAATACTAAGGAAAAATTTCCATGTGATGCTCAACTCAAAATCCTACACCTACCAATCCCTTCGAGTGAAGCCATTGGAAATCTCATACAGTTCAGTCAAATTCTTCAGTGACAGAGACGCAGTTCTTCTGGTCACCGAGGACTTTGCTCTGACTGAGGAGTTAGGAATTCGCCAGTGTGAATTGCCTACACAGTGAGGAACATGATGGCCCCGAGGAATTTGAGAGTCAAATTTCCGACCGTTGCTGTGCTGCGCGCCGGCTGTCCAAAATATCTTATCCACCTAACGGTCATATCATTGAAGGGCATTTATGTCTTATCATGTCGGGCTGCTCCCTAGGCTATAAATAGCCGCCCCCTACAACCACTAGCTGGTTGGCTGCTCCGAGAGAACTTGACACTTGTCATCTGAGAGCAACCCATCCTCCGAGGACTTTGAGCGAAAATCATCAAGTGAGGAAAATCCCAAAACCAAACCCCCACAAACCCAAAGTGATTGAGCATCACTGAAGAAATTGATCCTGCGTGGATCCGACGCTTGTTACCTTTGAAGACTGTGCTTCTTCCAGACGGTTAGGCGTCAAGGTCTAGAGCATCCAAGAGGAATTGTGGATCGCCGAGTGACCAAGTCTGTGAAGGTTTGGAAGTCACCTGAAGACTTACCACGAGTGATTGGACGAGGCCTGAGTGGTCTTAGTTCAAGGAGAATACGGTGAGGACTGGGTGTCCTGAGTTGCGGCTCAGAGACTAGGTGTCTGGGACTGTGTGTCCTCGAGTTTAAATACTCAGCCGCTCCAACCAGACGTACAACTGAGACAGCAGTTGGAACTGGTTTACCAAATCATTGTCTTCACCAACTAACTGATTCTATTTCCTCAACTCTTCCATTTCCTCATTACTGTGTTGAATGTTGTTCATATCTGTGTTTGAAGACTTTGACTGAAGACTTTCACTAATTCCTCAGTTCAATTTCTTCAGTCTGTTTGTCTTCATCTTGTTATCCTGTGTTTACGCTTTCCGTACTCTGTGTTAGTCTTCATTTCATCATGATGACTATGTTTGTATCCTGTTATGTTTACTTCTGAGTACTTATTCCGCTGCAAGTAGTTCTTCGCTAAGGAATTTCCTCACCAGCAAATTCCTCAGTGAAGAATTCATAAAAATCGCCTATTCACCCCCCCTCTAGTCGATATAACGCACTTTCAATTGGTATCAGAGCAAGGTACTCCCTTGTTCTATGTGATTTTGGTTTAACTGCATTGAGTTTTAGTTATGTCGACCGCAGGTATGATCAAGGTCTCGGCTGGGTGTCCTACCTTTGATGGAACGGACTACCCCTACTGGAAGAACAAGATGCGAATGCATCTTGAGGCAATTGATAATGATCTCTGGTATGTTGTGGAAAATGGTGTCCCCACTGTCACTCCCTCACTGAACGCTACCGATGTGAAGAGATTCAAACAACTCGACTCTCAAGCGAAGAATATCATATGTGGTCATCTGAGCAAAGGACAGTATGGAAGAGTGAGTGCTTTGGAAACTGCTAAGCTTATCTGGGATAGGCTGTCCAAAGTAAATGAAGGAGTTTCAACTCAGTGTGACTCTCGAGTCGATGTTCTTCGGAATCTCTTCAACCGCTTCAAAAGACTCGACAATGAGAATGTCCAACAAACCTTTGATCGCCTCGCTGACATCTCAAATGAGCTTCAAGCCCTCGGTGCCACTGACATCACTGATCATGAAGTTGTGAAGAAACTGCTGAGATCGCTTGATTCCTCATTTGATACTCTGGGACTGATGATACAAGAACGTGCTGACTACAAGTCGCTTGATCCTGCTGATATCCTCGAAAGGCTAAACACTCACGAGTTCCAGCTTGCTGAAAAGAGAGATCTCTATGGCTCAAACTATGGCAAACCACGTGCCCTGAAGGCTAAGGTTGTGTCTAACTCTGAATGTGAGGATTCTGGTAGTAGCCTTGATGATCCTGAAGAACTGAGCCAGGATCTAGCACTACTTGTGTAGAAATTCCAGAAATTCACAAGATGTGGTCGCTTTGGAAAATCCTCAAGAGGAAATGATTCCTCATCCAGTGACTATAAGAGAAGACTTTGCCACAAATGCAAGAAGCCTGGTCACTATATTCAAGATTGTCCTCAGTGGGAAAAGGAAATGAAGAAGAAGAAATACAAGGATTACAGTTCTGATGATGCGAAGAAGAAGAAGAAATCGTCAAAATCTTCGTCATCAAAATCCTCAAAGTCTTCATCTCACAAGAAGGGCAGCTCCAAGAAGGCTCGGGCATTCATTGGCAAGGAAATGGACTCTGAAGCTGAATCTGAGGAAAATGATGAAGAGGAGGAGTCTGAAGAATCTGAGTCTGGTGTTGCGAGTCTGGCCGTTGCTACTGCCTTCGTCAGCAAGTCCATCTTCAACACTGAAGAAACTGACTCCACCGACAAGCCTGATGAAGATAATGATGGCTACGCTCCCACCTATTGCTTCATGGCGAAAGGTGCTAAGGATGATCAACCCAAAACCACTGAATGGGTCCTCAATAGTGGATGTACAAATCACATGACTGGTGACAAGAATCTATTGATGGATGCTCCCTTATCACCGTCACCTCTGAAGCATATCATCTTTGCTGACAAAGGCAAAAGTCAGGTATTGGGTCTTGGTAAGGTTGCTATCTCTAAGGATAAGCACATGGACAAAGTCATGCTTGTTGAGTCCTTAGGATACAATCTCATGTCAGTCTCAATGCTTTGTGATCTTGATATGGTTGTTGTCTTTGGCAAATATCGCTGTGTTGTGATTATGGAAGCTGACAATTCCAAAGTCTTCGAAGGCTTTAGGAGAGGAGATCTGTATATTGTAGATTTCTCTACAGGACCACAACCAGCCATGTGTCTACTTGCAAAAGCTTCAGAAGGCTGGCTATGGCATCGACGACTTGCTCATGCAGGCATGAGGAATCTGAACACGCTTGCGAAGAAGAAGCATGTCATTGGCATTGAGAATGTCAAATTCCTCAAGGATCACTTATGCGGAGCATGTGAAGCCAGAAAAATGACCAAGGCCAAGCATCCAGCGAAGACTATCATGACCACTACACGTCCATTCGAATTGCTCCACATGGACCTCTTCGGACCTAATCATTATTCAGCAGTCACTAATGATGCATCTTTATATGGTTTTGTCATTGTTGATGATTATTCTCGATATACATGGGTACACATTGTTACTTACAAACATGAAGTGCAGGAAGTCTTCAAACGATTTTCCTCGAGGGCTTCAACCAACTTTGGTGTGAAGATCAAGCATATCAGAAGTGACAATGGAACTGAGTTCAAGAATTCCGGTCTTGATGCTTATCTTGATGAACTTGGTATTACTCATGAGTTATCTGCTCCCTATACTCCTCAGCAGAATGGCGTCGTGGAGCGCAAGAACAGAACTCTTGTTGAGATGGCTCGCACTATGCTTGATGAATACAAAACGCCTCAGCGTTTTTGGATTGATGCAATTGATACTGCCTGCCACATCATCAACAGAGTATATCTTCACAAATTCTTCAAGAAGACTGCCTATGAACTCCTCACTGACAAGAAACCCAATGTGAGTTATTTCAAAGTCTTCGGTGCCAAATGTTGGATTAGAGATCCTCACCACAACTCTAAATTTGCACCGAAAGCACATGAAGGTTTTATTCTTGGTTACGGAAAGGACTCGCACACCTACAGAGTCTTCAACATTGTTCTTCACAAGATTGTTGACACTATAGATGTGCGGTTCGATGAAACTAATGGCTCGCAACGAGAGCACCTACCTTCTGTGTTAGATGAACCAGCACCTGAAGATGCTATCAAACTCAAGGCAACTGAGGATGTCATTCCGACTGAAGAATCTGCTGAAGAATTCATTCCTGTTCATGAAGAACATCGAGCTGATGCACCTGAAGAACATGATGAGGAAAATGGTGCTGAAGAAAATGCTGATCAAAATCCTCAGCGACAACCAACTCATCCACGCATTGCAAAAGAAGTGCAAGTGGAAAAGATCATCGATGACATTAGCGCACCAGGTCCTCTCACACGCTCAAAAGCCTCACACTTATCTAACTTTTGTGGGCACTATGCTTTTGTCTCTATCACAGAGCCCACTAAGGTAGATGAAGCATTTCTGGAGCCGGAGTGGATTCAGGCTATGCAAGAAGAATTACATCAGTTCGAGCTGAACAATGTCTGGGAATTGGTCAATCGCCCAGATCCTCGCAAGCATAATATCATTGGCACAAAGTGGATCTACCGCAACAAGCAAGATGAAAATGGCCTTGTGGTGAGGAATAAGGCACGACTAGTAGCTCAAGGCTACACACAGGTTGAAGGAATTGATTTCGATGAAACTTTTGCACCTGTTGCTAGACTTGAGGCTATTCGCATATTACTTGCTTACGCTAACCATCATGATATCATATTATATCAAATGGATGTGAAAAGTGCATTCCTCAATGGTAAGCTTGAGGAAGAAGTATATGTTGCTCAGCCCCCAGGTTTTGAAGATCCCAAGAATCCTAACAAAGTCTTCAGACTTAATAAGGCTCTCTATGGCCTCAAGCAAGCCCCTCGGGCGTGGTATGATACATTGAAGGAATTCTTCGTGAAGAATGGCTTCACACCCGGTTCACTCGACCCTACTCTTTTTACTAAATCATATGATGGTGAACTGTTTGTGTGTCAAATATATGTTGATGATATTATCTTTGGCTGTACTAATCAACGTTATAGTGATGAATTTGCCTATATGATGAGTGAAGAATATCAAATGTCTATGATGGGAGAGTTGAAATTCTTCTTAGGTCTTCAAATTCGTCAGCAGCGCAATGGCATATTCATATCTCAGGAGAAATACCTCAAAGATGTACTAAGGAAATTCGGCATGCAAGATCGCAAAGGCGTCAAAATTCCTATGCCCACAAATGGCCATCTATGCACTGATGAAAATGGTATTGACTTCGATCACAAGGTATACCGCTCCATGATTGGTTCCTTATTGTACTTATGTGCATCTAGGCCAGATATAATGCTTAGTGTTTGCATGTGTGCCCGATTTCAAGCTGCACCAAAGGAATCACACCATAAGGCTGTGAAGCATATTCTTCGATATCTAGCTCACACACCAACACTAGGATTATGGTACCCCAAGGGCTCTGCTTTTGATCTCATTGGATATTCTGACTCTGACTATGCTGGTGATCGTGTGGACCGCAAGTCAACATCTGGTACTTGTCATTTCCTCGGACGATCTTTGGTCTGTTGGTCCTCGAAGAAACAGAACTGCGTATCACTGTCTACTACTGAAGCTGAATACATTGCTGCTGGCTCTTGCTGTGCTCAACTGCTTTGGATGAAGCAAACCCTCAAGGACTATGGCGTCAACGTGAAGAATGTGCCTCTCCTCTGCGACAATGAGAGTGCCATCAAGATTGCTCACAACCTAGTTCAGCACTCGAAGACTAAGCACATCCAGATTCGTCATCATTTTCTTCGTGATCATGTGTTGAAGGGTGACATCTCCATCGAGCATGTGAAGACTGAAGAACAGCTAGCTGATATCTTCACTAAGCCCTTGGATGAGAAGAGATTTAGCAAGTTGCGGTGTGAGCTAAATATCTTAGAATCTTCGAATGTTCTTTGAAAAGGACACACATCCTAACCCTTATGCAGAATTGATGACTTAGATGTGCAACACATGAAGAAACGTTTTTCTTCAATCAATGAAGAATAACACTCTAAGTGTGAAGAAATTAATGAAGAATTTGATTCTTAGAACCCTACGACAATTGTACGCGGTGTCTGAAATCATCATTCTTATACGGTGGGTCACGCCACCACAAAAGTTGAAAATCTTCAATTTGAGTTTTTCCTCATTTTTGAAATTCTTCAGTCTTACAAATTCTTCAACTTTGCAAAATCTTCACTGTTTCCGTCATTTTTTCTTCATTGGCTATATATATATATATGTGAGTTTATGTCCTCTACAGCATTCACTTATTGCTATTTCTTCAAGTTGTGATTTCTGCTAAGTGAATGTGATCGGACCCTTCCCCCTCTATGCTATACTCAACCCAATCTATTCACAAATTCTTCATGTGTGTTCTGATTGAAACTCGTTCAAAGTCTTCACTTTGTCCTTGACAGCTGAAGAAATTGCGAACGAAATTTTTAAAAACAAATCTTATCCGGATTTTCGGTTTTACCGCTCAAACCGTTCCGCATCCCACGATGCATTAGTTTATTCACCCACGATCTTACACGATCTCATCTGCACAGTACGTGGGTGACACATGTCGCGTGAAGAAGAAAGGGCAGGAGCATGTTCGTCCCAAAATCTTCGGGCGAACAGTTTTTACCGTGGCTATAAATACCCCTCTCCCTTCCTTACTTCATTTACTCCGCTCGGTCGCTGTCTCTCGCTCGAGCTCTCCTCAAACCCTAGCGCCGCCGCTACTCCATCGTCGTCGGTGAGGAAGTGCTTCACTGCCTCGACCTCGTCGCCGTCGTACGCGCGCCGTCTACGGAAATCTTCACTCCGCCGCCGCCGTAGCTGTCTCCCTCTGCCAAGTTAGGGCGTGGGAGATCTAACTTGACGAACTTCACCACGGTTCATCTCTGTTCGTCGTGTTCTTCAGTTTGGGTAATTAAAAGTCACTTTTATTACTCGCTTTGATTCTCAAACTTTTCTGAAAATCTTCAAAGGTGTTTTATTCTTCAAATCTTCACATATGAACACCTCACACACTGTATGCTCTTGATTCATCTCTCTAAGCACTCATTTCTTCAAGATTCCTCAATTGTGCGGATTTTCAATCTGTACAACTCTGGAACCTAAGACAAGAACGCTTAGTGAAATTCCTCAAGGCTCAACTGGTCAAATTCCTCAAAACTTGTCTTTTTCGAAAAATCTTCTGAGAACGCATATGACCTCTCCAAATTCCTCGCACCTACACTCTGTTCACAGGTACTCATGTCCGCTGCTGAATCACTAGGTTCTCATCAACTTAACTCATTTGTAGCGTTCCTCGAAGAAAAACTGCATACTTCTTCAGAGTGTTCTATTGTTCAAATTCCTCATCTAAAGAAAATGGCAGAAGGCAAGAGACCACAGAAAGGAGGAAAGAAACCGGAGGTTATGACTGCTTTCGAAATCCCTGATGAAATATACAAGGATTATTGCACACCTGATGAAGCCAAGTTTGGCAAAGAGAACAAAAATCAGCGCAAAGTGCGCATTCAGAGGATAGAACAAAGATGGGCACGAGAATGGAGGGAATATCGCTATGTTACTCCAAAGTACATGAAGAAATTCGCCTTAAACCCTCCATGCCCAAGAGCTCCATTGGCACCTGGCCAAGTCGCTGATCCCACCAGCATCAAGCGTGGTGAGGACTTTCCTGAAGAATGGTCTAGGCGTCAAGCAAAACTGGCAAGACAAGCCAAGGAGGCAGTGAGAAAATTCAATGAGGATTCTGCTGCTGCTGCTGCCGCTGAGACCTCGGTCAAGCCGAGGAAATCAATGCCGAAGAAGCCTGCTCGCAAGCCAAGTGCTTCACCATCAGCGCCCTCACGGCCCAGTTCCTCAGCCGCGTCCTCACGGCAAATTCCTCAGTCTACTGCTGCACCACCAAAATCCTCAGCAGCTCCCTCCAAGTCCTCAACTCCTGTGCATCTGGCTACATGTCAAAGGACTCAGGGTTTCTCAATCGCTTCTGGTGTCTCAGCAAGTTCCTCAGCTGCACCAATGTCCTCATCAGGCCCCACTCTGCTGAAGACAAAAGCAACAGCTGGACGCGGTCCTCGGCCAAGTCCAAGAAAGAAACAGGTTGCTTTCCAAGTGCCCTCTGATGACGAGGCTTCTGATGAAGAACTTGCAGAAATCATCAGAGACAGACTAGCAAAGGCCGCTAGAGCCAAAGGAACACCTGTGCCTCTGCTTTTGGATCCGAAGAAGATCCTTGATTTCATCGACTTATGGCATCAGGATCCAAACACTCCAATGCCTGATCTGCCTCTGACTCCTGGTCAAAGTCACATGTTGACCCATTTCATCGCTGAAGAGAAATGGAAGTTTGAAAAGGCTCGTGAGATAAAGAGAGCACAAGCCAGAAAGGAGAAGCTTCTGAAGAAGAACATCGTCAACCTGACTCCTGAAGAACTTCTCAAAGCTCAATCTGAAATCCAAGCCCTCAGCAAAGATTTCGATGCTTACAATGCTGATTGGCAAGGAGCCAAAGTGAGATTCTCAATTTGACGAAGAAAATGACAACTGTTGCAGCCCCATCGCAACAAGAAAATCCTCAGGTTGCAGACTCTGCTCAGCCTGCTGAAGAACATGCCAGCACTGTTGATGACTTTCAGCCTGCTGATGAGAATACAAGTCCCAGGGCTAATGACTCCATTCCAGCCGCTGAAGAAATTCCCAGGGCATCCACTAGTGGTGCGCCTGAAGAAACTGAAGAGATCAGGGCAACTGCACCAGTTGCGCCTGAAGAAACTGAACCACAGTCCTCAGCTCCTCCTGCGCCAACACCAACTCCAATTCTTCCTTCTGCCTATGAGGTGAAGAAGACCAAGGCTGCAGAGCGAGCTGCAGTGAAGAAAAGGAAGGCATCAGCTGCATCAAATTCTTCGGCCACGAAGAAAATGAAGCCAATGACTAGCTCGCTTGAAAATCCCATTGATGCCGTTCCCATTTCCTCCATATCGTCTAAGGAAATTGTTCCTTATGGAGAAGACTACAAGATCCCAAGCGGATCTGATGAAGAAAATCATTCTATTGCTACCTCAGAACAGTTTGATGAAGAAATTGAAGTGGAAGCATTCCCTTCAACGCCAATCATTTCCTCACCTATGCCTCAGTTTACAGCTGAAGAGGCTGGTGTTGAGGAAATTGAAAAGGAAGAAGAAGACGTGGATATTGGATGCACTACACCAGTGATGAACGATGACTTTTGGGAAAGTCAGCATCCCAATACTCCTCTCTTCACCCCCATTCAACAAATTCCTCAGTCCCCGGCTACAACTGTTCAAATGAGCTCTGAAGAAACTCATCCCACATCGTCTGTTCATGAAGAGATTCCAGCCGCTAGTGCTGAAGAACCTGCTGCTGATCCCCAAACTGCACAAGAAGAGGAACCAGAAATTCCTCAGCCTGAAGCACCTGAGATCGCGATTCCTGAGGTTGTACTGCAAATCACTGATACTCCTCTGCCCAAACCGAAGAATCCGTTCTCGAGCAAGCAAAAATTCAAGGCTGAAGACTTCTTTTCTGAGCATGTGTTCTTCACTGATTACAATCCATATGACTCTGCTCGCATAAGGAAGAGACGTTTCTGGACTGCTACTCAAGCCAACTTCTATTCCTTAGTGCTCTTTGACAAGGACAAAATCTTCGATCATGAGCACATTCCTCATGTGGATATGGAATCTCTGCCGTGCTTCGAGCCAGTACTCCGAGTTATTCATGATGCAGGACTCCTGAATTTCTGCACTGATATCTGTGATTGGAATGAAGAACTCATTCTTCAGTTCTATGCCACTTTGCATATCACCGGAGATGCTGAAGATGTCAATTCATGGGTGCTGGATTGGATGACAGAAAACACTCACTATAAGGCACCAGCAACTGAATTGCTTCGTGTCCTTCCTCTTGATCCTCCCCATGACAGTGCACGTTGCATCTACAATGACCGCGAACTGACTTATCATTATATGCAAGTGCTCATGAAGCCTTTGAAGCCAGGGCAGGCCCCTCGAACCAAATTCCTCGTCAAGGAATTGCTGTATGTGCCTCGGACTGTCTATCGAATCCTGACGAAGACAATGAGTCCTATCAAAGGCCATGACTCAAATGATGAAGATGTCGTTGGCATCATGAGGAACATGCTTTTCAACATCATTCATGGCGTTCCCGTCAACTTCCATGATTTCTTCATGAGGACTCTGGCTAATGTTGCAATGTCACCTTTTGAGCTGAAGCCATATGCGCCTTGGATTATGAGATTCATAAGGGCAAGATCTTCACTGAATTACAAGGCTGACACTCTGAACCATGGTAGCTACTTGCCGCCCATTGAAGTCCTCAAGCAACCAGTTTCATCATCTGATGATAAGGGCAAGGCAGCTGCTGTGATCGATGAAGGCACTCGTCCATTGGATGGTCAATTCCGTCTAGCTACATCTCACTCCACCAATGACGATTCTGCAACACATGACACTGCCGCAAATACATCAGCCAAGCAAAATCCTCAAGCAACAGCACCCAGGGTGATGACTGACCGTGAGTTACTCCTCAGTCTTCATCAGATGGTTGATCGCAATCACAAATGGGTGAAGCGTCAATTTGCTGCAATTCTTCACAACATGACCTCAACACATAATGCAGTGAAGAAAAATCAGTATCACCTTCATGAAACCCTCAACCGCACCTGGGCTGTTCTCACTCATGTATATTCCGCGGAAGAATTGAAGACTATGGGTCTCCAGGAAGCATTTGACTGGTCTGCACCACCTCCGAAGAAATTCAAGAGAGTCAAAGTTCCTGATCTGGTGGCCAGTTCTTATTCTTCATCGCGTGAAACTGATGAACATGAATATTTGGACGACACTGCGGCAGGCCCTACTTCAACAAACAACCCCGACAACGCTGGCGCTCCTCCATCGACTTGAAAATCTTCAGGGGCGTTAGTCCTCAGTTTCGACCCTTTTGGTCATTTGATGACAAAGGGGGAGAAATCTGAGTTAGTCTTCAAGCGGGTTTATATTATGGGCGTTTTTGTTAAGTTACAACTCTCGTTCTTCTGAAACTTTTATTGGATCGAGTTGTAATCTTAAATCTGATGGTGCCTTGATACTTTTGGTCGTGCTCTGATGCTTTTGATGCACTGAGCTCTGAAACTTTTGATGTGCTATTCCGCATGCTTATTCATCGTTAATATTATTGCACGCATGCTGAATCCCATCAGGCACCATATTTCATCATGCATTTCAAATTCTTCATATTATATATCAAATGCGTGTATGAATTACAAGATATAGGGGGAGATCTCCATGATTCAATTCTTCAAATGTGCATTGCCTCAAAAGCAAATTCCTCACTATGCACATATTCAGGGGGAGTTCTTCTATATCTTGCAATCAAATTACACAATATCAGTATTTACACTTCATATGTTTATCCCCATTGAAAACTTAACCTATGTTGTCATCAATCACCAAAAAGGGGGAGATTGTAAGTGCATCTAGTGCCCCTTAGTGATTTTGGTGTATTGAAGACTTATAGGTTAAGTAACTGATGCGTTTGTGAGTGTACACAGGTCTATAAGTCTATGAGGAGTTTGATATTTACAGAGAAAGTCGACCCCTAAAAATGAAGTTCTTCAACTGAAGACTTTGATATTCTGAAGACTTTCTGAAGACTTTGAAAGTGAAGAAATTGGTGTGACCTTGAAGACTTGATATTCATTCGAGGAATATGAAGCATGAAGACTTTTGTTTTCGTAGTTTCATTTTCTCTTTCTTGAGTCATAGGAAACACCGTACTATTAAAGGGGGTCGAGGAAATACTAAGGAAAAATTTCCATGTGATGCTCAACTCAAAATCCTACACCTACCAATCCCTTCGAGTGAAGCCATTGGAAATCTCATACAGTTCAGTCAAATTCTTCAGTGACAGAGACGCAGTTCTTCTGGTCACCGAGGACTTTGCTCTGACTGAGGAGTTAGGAATTCGCCAGTGTGAATTGCCTACACAGTTAGGAACATGATGGCCCTGAGGAATTTGAGAGTCAAATTTCCGACCGTTGCTGTGCTGCGCGCCGGCTGTCCAAAATATCTTATCCACCTAACGGTCATATCATTGAAGGGCATTTATGTCTTATCATGTCGGGCTGCTCCCTAGGCTATAAATAGCCGCCCCCTACAACCACTAGCTGGTTGGCTGCTCCGAGAGAACTTGACACTTGTCATCTGAGAGCAACCCATCCTCCGAGGACTTTGAGCGAAAATCATCAAGTGAGGAAAATCCCAAAACCAAACCCCCACAAACCCAAAGTGATTGAGCATCACTGAAGAAATTGATCCTGCGTGGATCCGACGCTTGTTACCTTTGAAGACTGTGCTTCTTCCAGACGGTTAGGCGTCAAGGTCTAGAGCATCCAAGAGGAATTGTGGATCGCCGAGTGACCAAGTCTGTGAAGGTTTGGAAGTCACCTGAAGACTTACCACGAGTGATTGGACGAGGCCTGAGTGGTCTTAGTTCAAGGAGAATACGGTGAGGACTGGGTGTCCTGAGTTGCGGCTCAGAGACTAGGTGTCTGGGACTGTGTGTCCTCGAGTTTAAATACTCAGCCGCTCCAACCAGACGTACAACTGAGACAGCAGTTGGAACTGGTTTACCAAATCATTGTCTTCACCAACTAACTGGTTCTATTTCCTCAACTCTTCCATTTCCTCATTACTGTGTTGAATGTTGTTCATATCTGTGTTTGAAGACTTTGACTGAAGACTTTCACAAATTCCTCAGTTCAATTTCTTCAGTCTGTTTGTCTTCATCTTGTTATCCTGTGTTTACGCTTTCCGTACTCTGTGTTAGTCTTCATTTCATCATGATGACTATGTTTGTATCCTGTTATGTTTACTTCTGAGTACTTATTCCGCTGCAAGTAGTTCTTCGCTAAGGAATTTCCTCACCAGCAAATTCCTCAGTGAAGAATTCATAAAAATCGCCTATTCACCCCCCTCTAGTTGATATAACGCACTTTCAGCCACCGCCGCCTCTGCCGCCGTCTGGAAGACCGCACGGCAAACAGCCGGTGGGTCAGTCGGAGCCGCCGACCGCGGATGAGGCCGAGGCGCGGCTGCTTCTTCAAGTCACCTCGCCGGCGCGCCGCCGTCTTGAGAGGGCGACCTCGGCGCTGCGACCTCGGGAGATCGGTGCTGCCAGCTCGGCAACCCTAGACGCCGAGGCTACAAGCGCCGCGCCCACCGGGTGGTTGCGCGGAGGTGGCACCGGGCCACTGAAAGCTCTCCTGGACGTTCAGGCGAAGCTGCGCGCCGAAGGTGACGCCCTTCAAGCTTGCACCAGGGCGCATCTGGCCGCGCGGACATCCGTCCGGGTACGTTTCCCTCTTCTTTTTGATTCTTGTTTTTCTTTGTGGGGGCGCGCCAGTGCACCCACTGGGTGTAGTCCCCGAGTTCCGGGCCGGCTGCTGAGCAGGCGGTTCGGAACTCCCTCTGGCGAGTTCCAAAAACTAACTTTGTCTCCATTGACTTATTGCAGGAGTATCATAACCTCCGTGCCACTGCCTTCAACCGCAATGTTGAGGAGTTGAACAAGCGGACCGCCGACTTGACGGAAAGCCGGAGTGAGCTCTTTTTCCTTTTCTTCGCGGGGGCGCGCTGGCGCACCCGCGGGCTGTAGTCCCCGAGATTCGGGCCGACTGCTGAGCAGTTGGGCCGGATCTTCCCGGCGATCTACTTTGCTGACGACTTATTTGTCTTTTCTTACGTTCTTCAGGTGCCAACGCCGCTCTTCAGGAGCAGCTAGGCGAGGCCAATACCGCCCGGCGTGCCAAGGAGGAGGACTGTGGCAGGCTTGCCATGGAGCGCGACCTGCTGGCAGCGCAGCTGGCCGAGCAGAAGGAGCTGCTCAAGAAGGCGCAGGACGAGGCCGAGAAGAGGGAGATCGCTCTCCTGGCCGAGTTTGAGAGCGAGCGCTTCTCCTGGACTGACAGGGAGGCGATGCTGACCTCCGGCTTCCACGAGATCGAGGGTATCGTTGATGGTAAGTTTCTTTCGTTTCTTCGGGCTTCCGACTATGCGTCAGGCCGACTTCTGATTTTTTGACTTGCTTCCTTTTTTGTCTTGGCAGACTTCTTCTCTGGTCACTCGTAGACAGTCCCTCTGGCCATCGAGGCTGCTCGAGAGGCGCGAAGGGCAAACGGCGAGGAGATCGCCGCTAACGCCCCCCGAACCATCGATGAGCAGCTTCTGAGCATTGAAGCCCGTCTTCATCCGGCTCACCGGCTGTTGTGCCGGTTTCAGCGTGTCGGTGCTCTGGCGGTTGCCGCCCTGTGGCCGTACATGCCAGCTCTGTGCACCGCCAGTCGGACCGCCGACTGGCTGGAAGTCGCCGCCGGCCATCTTGAGGCTTGGAAGGGCTCCTCGGCCCGGGCCGGAGCGCGCCGGGCCTTGGAGTTCGTCAAGGCGTGGTATCCAGGGCTGGACCTGGACCGTCTGGCCGCATTCCGGTTAGAAGCCCAGGCCGAGCTGGAGGCCGTGGAGGGCGCCCTTATCGAGCGTGCTGCGGCCATCGCCGAGTACATGGACACCAGTGTCTTCGTGCCCGAGCGGGCTGAAGGCGGCGAGGAAGTGCCGCCAGAGTGGTTCGGGATGAACCCGCAGTATGGCGAGGACTCGGCGGAGGTGATCGACTCCAGCACCAAGGAGGAGGACAAGGCGACACGGAGGTGCCAGAAGACGGAGCAGGCGGCCAGCCTCAGCTCGACCGCACCTCTAGCAACGAGCCGCGTGGAGAGAAAGCGACTGCCGTCGGAGGCGACCAAACCGAGACCGCCCAGCCGACTGCCCTGGCGCCTGACACCGCCGTCTCCTCCAATCCTCCGATCCCAGACGCCGCCTCCTAGGCTGCCTTTTCCGCCTTTGTTTGTCTGTCTTAGTAATCTTTTGAAAACTTTGTTAGATTCAAACAGTTCCACCCGCGGGGTGTATCTTGAACTTCTATTCGAAGATTCGGCCAAGGGTCTATGTAAATATTTATCCGATTTCCGTCTTTCCTTGCTTACTGCTCTTTAGGCTTTTCCCTTTGCCGCCTTTCTTTAGTTGCTGCCTTGCCAGTTGGACAGCCGCTCTGCGGACTGTCACTGGGTCAAGTGCTTGGCTACTTCGGGAAGGCAAGTACTTGGACATTTAGAGTTTCTTTAGCAAGTCGACTAGAAAGCGACAGGCCGACTACCCAAGAGTCAGACGTCCTTGATAGAGGCTAAGACGGCGAGCCGACTACTCATGAGTCGGCTTTCTGTTTCAGAAATGCTGGAGGCCGTCTTACGCTATGTTCGTGCTTTAGGTCCTTAACCGTTTTCGTGTGGGCGCCCGTTCTTCCTCACTCCTGCCTGCCTCACAGTCGCTCTGCGAGCTGCGGCTTTAGCAGGAAGCGGATTGGGCACCGCACACTACTTGTCTGACTGCAGGAAGCTCCTCATAGCATAAGGCGGCGAGTCCCCGGGCCGACTAGTCTGGCCCGGTGCCAAGCGGCTTGCAATGAAAGTAATGAACTCGAAGGCATAATTCTTATCATACAGATAACACAAAAGGGTAGTCCCCGAGCTCGTCTCGGGGGGGCCCAAGGTCTTTGGTACTTTTAATACAAAGGGGGTAGTACGATACATACTGCATCAACTGTAAAATCTTCGAAGAAGATTTGCATTCCATGGGCGCTCTGTTTCTTTGCCGGAGTCGTCCCTCTTGCGCGCTCGAGGCTTCTGAGCGTCGATTAGGTAGTAGGAGCCATTGCCCAGGACTTTGCTGATGATGAAGGGGCCTTCCCAAGGCGCCGACAACTTGTGTTGGCCGGCTGTTCTCTGAATCAGCTGGAGCACAAGGTCGCCCTCTTGAAACGATCTCGGCTTGACCTTTCGGTTGTAGTATCGGCGCAGACTCTGCTGGTAGATGCCGGACCGGCTGAGTGCTAATAGCCGGCCCTCTTCCAGCAGGTCAACGCCGTCTTGGCGTGCTTCTTCAGCTTCCTCTTCGGTGTACATGGTGACTCGTGGAGAGTCGAATTCTATGTCCGTCGGGATGACGACTTCGGCACCGTAGACGAGGAAGAAAGGCGTGAAGCCGGTTGACTTGTTTGGAGTCGTGCGCAGACTCCAGAGGACGGATGGTAGCTCCTCAACCCAATAGCCGGCCGAACGCTCGAGTGGTTCGACCAGCCGAGGCTTGATGCCGGACAGGATGAGGCCGTTTGCTCGCTCCACCTGGCCGTTTGACTGCGGATGGGCAACGGACGCCAAGTCCAGTCGGATGCCCTGCGTCGCGCAGAAACGGGCCAAGGCGCCTTTGGCAAAGTTTGTGCCATTGTCGGTGATGATGTTGTGCGGTATGCCATACCGCACCGTGATGTCGGCGATGAAAGTTACTGCAGTTGGACCGTTCAACTTCTTGATGGGCTTGCTTCTATCCACTTGGTGAACTTGTCCACCGCGACAAGTAGATGAGTTAGGCCGCCTCGGGCCGTCTTGAATGGTCCCACCATGTCCAGGCCCCAAACTGCGAAGGGCCAGGCGATGGGGATAGTCTTCAGCGCGGAAGCCGGCTGAAGTGGCTTGGAGCGGAACTTCTGGCACCCCTTGAATTTTTGGACTAGCTCTTTAGCTTCTTCCAGGGCAGTCGGCCAGAAGAAGTCGTGCCGAAAGGCTTTGGCGACAAGTGCTCTTGAAGCTGCATGGTGGCCGCACTCGCCCTGATGAATGTATCTGAGAATTGCTTGGCCTTGTTATGGCTCTACGCAGCGCTGGTAGACACCAGTGACACTACGCCTGACCAGCTCTCTGTTGACTATGGTGTATGCTGCCGCTCGGCGCTGCACTTGCCGAGCCAAGATCTCATCAGTCGACAGCTCTCTGTTCACTAGAAACTTGAGGATGGGTTGTGCCCATGAGGGTGCTGCTATTTCTTCAACTGCTACCACAGCGACTTGGACAAGGGTGGCTGGGCTGGGAGGCGGCGGGCTGGAGTCTGCGGCCGCTTGCTGGATTGACGGAGTCCCCGGGCCGATTGGCGCAGTCCCTAGGCCGACTGGCGCAGTCCCCGGGCCGGGTTCTGAAGTCCCCGGGTCGGCTGGCGCAGTCCCCGGGCCGGGTTCTGAAGTCCCCGGGTCGGCTGGCGCAGTCCCCGGGCCGGGTTCTGAAGTCCCCGGGTCGGCTGGCGCAGTCCCCGGGCCGGCTTCGACTGTGACTTTCTTGGGGCCGTTTGCTGGGGCTCTTGAGTCGGATCCGACTTCTTCTGGCAGAGCCGGCACAAAGATGGAGTCTAACTCTGGTGAAGGCTTGATAGACGGCTTGAGGAGGCGCTGAAGAGCGACTCCGGATGGTATCGCTTGGCGGGTGGAGCCGACTCGTGCCAAGGCGTCTGCTTGGTCGTTGTCGTTCCTTGGCACGTGGAGGAACTCGCACCCCTCGAAGTATCCGCTGAGTTGCTGCACTAGGAAGCAGTAGCTCGCCATGTTTGCGTCTTTGGCGTCCCAGTCGCCAGATGACTGCTGGACCACCAAGTCGGAGTCGCCATAGCACAGTATCCGGCGAATGCCGAGCTCTTTGGCAAGCCAGAGCCCATGAATGAGCGCCTCGTATTCGGCGACGTTGTTGGAGGCGGTGAAGTGGATCTGCAGCACGTACTTGAGCTTGTCGCCTTTGGGGGAGGTGAGGACGACGCCGGCTCCCAGGCCGGTGCACATCTTGGAGCCGTCGAAATGCATCCGCCAATGGGTGGAGTCGGGTGCTGGCGGCAGGTACTGGGTCTCAGCCCAGTCGACGAGGAAGTCGGCCAGTGCTTGCGACTTGATGGCGGTGCGGGGCTGGTAGTAGATGGTGTATGGAGCCAGATCTATGGCCCATTTGGCTACTCGGCCGGAGGCGTCTCGGCTTCCAATGATCTCGGCCAGCGGAGCCGTGCAAACCATGGTGATCGGATGCTCTTGAAAGTAAGGCTTCAACTTCTTGGCGGTGAAATGCACACCGTAGCACATCTTCTGGTAGTGAGGGTAGTTCTTCTTTGAGGTCGACAGTACCTCACTCAGGTAATATACCGGTCTCTGGACAGGGAGCGCCTTGCCTTCCTCTTTGTGTTCGACTACGATGACTGTGCTGACTACTCGGCTGGTGGCAGCAATGTACAGGAGCATGGGCTCTTTAGGAGTCGGAGCCGCCAGCACAGGGGGAGTAGTCAGCATCTTCTTCAGCTGGAGAAATGCTTCATCCGCCTTGTGATTCCACTCGAAGAAGGTGGTCTTCTTCATCAATTGATACAAAGGCAAAGCTTTCTCGCCCAGCCGACTGATGAATCGGCTGATGGACGCCAAGCAGCCGGTAAACTTCTGCACGTCTAACAGTCGGCTGGGTACCTCCATCCTCTCGATGGCCTTGATCTTCACGGGGTTGCACTCTATGCCGCATTCGGAGACCAGGAAGCCAAGGAGCTGGCCGGCTGGTACTCCAAAAACGCACTTCTCAGGGTTGAGCTTGATCTGGAATCGGCGCAGGTTCTCAAAGGTCTCCTTGAGGTCTTCTAGCAGCGTCCCACGCTTCTCCGTCTTCACCACCACATCATCCACGTAGACGTGGGCATTTCTGCCGAGTTGCTTGAGGAGGCACTTTTGCATGCAACGCTGGAAGGTGGCGCCAGCATTCCTCAAGCCGAACGTCATCGTCAGGTAGCAGAAGGCTCTGAATGGCGTGATGAAGGCGGTCTTCAGTCTGTCTTCCGGGTTTAGCTTGATTTGGTGATATCCTGAATACGCATCTAAGAAACTCAGCAGCTCGCATCCGGCTGTGGAGTCTATCACCTGGTCGATTCTTGGCAGGGCAAATGGATCCTTTCGGCAGGCTTTGTTGAGGCTTGTGTAGTCAATGCACATCCGCCACTGCTTGTTTTTCTTCAGTACCAAAACCGGGTTTGCCAGCCACTCTGGAAAAAACACTTCCATGATGAAGCCGGCTGCAAGAAGCCGGGCTATCTCTTCTCCAACAAATCTTCTCTTCTCTTCTGACAGGCGGCGCAAGGGCTGCCTGACGGGTTTCACATATGGCCTGACATGTAGGTTGTGCTCGGCGAATTCCGTCGGTACACCTGGCATGTCTTTGGGGGACCATGCAAAGATGTCTCGATTCTCACGGAGGAAGTAGACGAGCTAGCCTTCCTATTTGCTGTCAAGGTTTGCACCCACGACAGCGTACCTCTCCGGGTGCTCCAGGTCCAAGGGTATCTTCTTGGTCTCTTTGGCCAGCTTGAACGAACCTTCAGCTTCCGCCTCCTTGGGGTCAGGCTGTTGGAAATATGCCCTAGAGGCAATAATAAAAGTATTATTATATTTCATTGTTCATGATAATTGTCTTTTATTCATGCTATAACTGTATTATCCAGAAATCGTAATACACGTGTGAATACATACACCTCAATATGTCCCTAGTGAGCCTCTAGTTGACTAGCTCGTTGTGATCAACAGATAGTCATGGTTTCCTGGCTATGGACATTGGATGTCGTTGATAACGGGATCACATCATTAGGAGAATGATGTGATGGACAAGACCCAATCCTAAGCATAGCACCAAGGTCGTTTAGTTCGTTTGCTAGAGCTTTGCCAATGTCAAGTATCTCTTCCTTAGACCATGAGATCGTGTAACTCCCGGATACCGTAAGAGTGCTTTGGGTGTACCAAACGTCACAACGTAACTGGGTGACTATAAAGGTGCACTACAGGTATCTCCGAAAGTGTCTGTTGGGTTGACACGGATCGAGACTGGGATTTGTCACTCCGTATGACGGAGAGGTATCTCTGGGCCCACTCGGTAATGCATCATCATAATGAGCTCAAGGTGACCAAGGTGTTGGACACGGGATCATGCATTACGGTACGAGTAAAGTGACTTGCCAGTAACGAGACTGAACAAGGTATTGGGATACCGACGATCGAGTCTCGGGCAAGTAACGTACCGATTGACAAAGGGAATTGTATACAGGATTTGATCGAATCCTCGACATCGTGGTTCATCCGATGACAACATCGAGGAGCATGTGGGAGCCAACATGGGTATCCAGATCCCGCTGTTGGTTATTGACCTGAGAACGTCTCGGTCATGTCTGCATGTCTCCCGAACCCGTAGGGTCTACACACTTAAGGTTCGGTGATGCTAGGGTTATTAGGAAGACTAGTATGTGACTACCGAATGTTGTTCGGAGTCCCGGATGAGATCCCGGACGTCACGAGGAGTTCCGGAAGGGTCCGGAGGTAAAGATTTATATATGGGAAGTTGTCAAACAGACATCGATAAGTTTCGGGGTCATACCGGGGCCACCGGAAGGGTTCCGGAGGTCCACCGGGTGGGGCCACCCCTCCCGGGGGACCACATGGGCTGCGTGGGGCAGGGAGCCAGCCCCTAGTGGGCTGGGCGCGCCTCCCCACCTAGGCCCATGCGTCTAGGGCAAGGGGGGGGGAACCCTAAAGGGGGCGCCCCCCTGGCTTGGGGGGCAAGCCACCCTTTCCCCTCTCCCTTTGGCCGCCGCCCCCCCTAGGGTTTCCCTAGAGGGCCGGCCCCCCTTGCCTCCTTCCCCTATATATAGAGGGGTGAGGGGAGGGCTGCAATACACAAGTCAAGGCGCAGCCCCTCCCCTCCCCAACATCTCTCCTCCTCCATACGTGCTTGGCGAAGCTCTGTCGGAGTACTGCTGCACCAACTACACCACGCCGTCGTGCTTCCGTTGGAGTGATCTTCCTCAACCTCTCCTCCCCCCTTGCTGGATCAAGAAGGAGGAGATGTCTCCCGTCCCGTACGTGTGTTGAACACGGAGGTGCTGTCCGTTCAGTACTTGGTCATCGGTGATCCGAATCACGTCGAGTACGACTCCATCATCACCATCCCCTTGCAAGCTTCCGCACGCGATCTACAAGTGGTATGTAGATGCAAACTCACTCCCTTGACTCGTTGCTTAGATGAACTCATAGATGGATCTTGGTGAAACCGTAGAATTTTTTTTAATTTTCTGCAACGTTCCCCAACAGTGGCATCATGAGCTAGGTCTATGCGTAGTTCTCTTTGCACGAGTAGAACACAATTTTGTTGTGGGCGTGGATCTTGTCAACTTGCTTGCCTCTACTAGTCTTTTCTTGCTTCAATGGTATTGTGGGATGAAGCGGCCCGGACCAACCTTACACGTACACTTACGTGAGACCGGTTCCACCTATTGACATGCACTAGTTGCATAAGGTGGCTGGCGGGTGTCTGTCTCTCCCACTTTAGTTGGAGCGGATTCGATGAAAAGGGCCCTTATGAAGGGTAAATAGAAGTTGACAAAATCACGTTGTGGTTATTCGTAGGTAAGAAAACGTTCTTGCTAGAACCCAATTGCAGCCACGTAAAAGATGCAACAACAATTAGAGGACGTCTAACTTGTTTTTGCAGCGATTGATCATGTGATGTGATATGGCCAGAAGTTGTGATGAATGATGAATTGTGATGTATGAGATCATGTTCCTGTAATAGGATTCACGACTTGCATGTCGATGAGTATGACAACCGGCAGGAGCCATAGGAGTTGTCTTTATTTTTTGTATGACCTGCGTGTCATTGAAGAACGCCATGTAAACTACTTTATTTCATTGCTAAACGCGTTAGCCATAGAAGTAGAAGTAGTCGTTGGCGTGACAACTTCATGAAGACACGATGATGGAGATCATGATGATGGAGATCATGGTGTCAAGCCGGTGACAAGATGATCATGGAGCCCCGAAGATGGAGATCAATGGAGCTATATGATATTGGCCATATCATGTCACAACTATATAATTGCATGTGATGTTTATTATGTTTATGCATCTTGTTTACTTAGGACGACGGTAGTAAATAAGATGATCCCTTACAAAAAATTTCAAGAAGTGTTCTCCCCTAACTGTGCACCGTTGCTACAGTTCGTCGCTTCTAAGCACCACGTGATGATCGGGTGTGATGGATTCTTACATTCACATACAACGGGTGTAAGACAGTTTTACACAGCGAAAACACTTAGGGTTAACTTGACGAGCCTAGCATGTACAGACATGGCCTCGGAACACGGAGACCGAAAGGTCGAACACGAGTCGTATGGAAGATGCGATCAACATGGAAATGTTCACCGACGATGACTAGTCCGTCTCACGTGATGATCGGACACGGGCTAGTCGACTCGGATCGTGTAACACTTAGATGACCAAAGGGATGTCTAATCTGAGTGGGAGTTCATAATTTGATTAGAACTTAATTATCATGAACTTAGTCTAAAACCTTTGCAAATATGTCTTGTAGATCAAATGGTCAGCGCTCATGTTAACATGAACTTCAACGCGTTCCTAGAGAAAACCAAGCTGAAAGATGATGGCAGCAACTATACGGACTGGGTCCGGAACCTGAGGATCATCCTCATAGCTGCCAGGAAACAATATGTCCTAGAAGGACCGCTAGGTGACGCTCCCATCCCAGAGAACCAAGACATTATGAATGCTTGGCAAACTCGTGCTGATGATTACTCCCTCGTTCAGTGCGGCATGCTTTACAGCTTAGAACCAGGGCTCCAAAAGCGTTTTGAGCATCACGGAGCATATGAGATGTTCGAAGAGCTGAAACTAGTTTTCCAAGCTCATGCCCGGGTCGAGAGATATGATGTCTCCGACAAGTTCTATAGTTGTAAGATGGAGGAAAACAGTTCTGTCAGTGAGCACATCCTGAAGATGTCTGGGTTGCACAACCGTATGACCCAGCTGAACATTAACCTCCCAGATGAGGCGGTCATTGACAGAATCCTCCAGTCGCTCCCACCAAGCTACAAGAGCTTTGTGATGAACTACAACATGCAGGGGATGGAAAAGACCATTCCTGAAGTGTTCTCGATGCTGAAGTCAGCAGAGGCTGAAATCAAGAAAGAACATCAAGTGTTGATGGTTAATAAGACCACTAAGTTCAAGAAGGGCAAGGGCAAGAAGAACTTCAAGAAGGATGGCAAGGATGTTGCCGCGCCTGGTAAGCTAGTTACTGGGAAGAAGTCAAAGAATGGACCCAAGCTTGAGACTGAGTGCTTTTATTGCAAGGGGAAGGGTCACTGGAAGCGGAACTGCCCCAAATACTTAGCGGATAAGAAGGCCGGCAACACCAAAGGTATATTTGATATACATGTAATTGATGTGTACCTTACCAGTACTCGTATTAACTCCTGGGTATTTGATACCGGTGCCGTTGCTCATATTTGTAACTCACAGCAGGAGCTGCGGAATAAACGGAGACTGGCGAAGGACGAGGTGACGATGCGCGTCGGGAATGGTTCCAGAGTCGATGTGATCGCCGTCGGCACGCTGCCTCTACATTTACCTACGGGATTAGTTTTGAACCTTAATAATTGTTATTTAGTGCCAAGTTTGAGCATGAACATTGTATCTGGATCTCGTTTAATACGAGATGGCTACTCATTTAAGTCTGAGAATAATGGTTGTTCAATTTATATGAGAGATATGTTTTATAGTCATGCTCCGATGGTCAATGATTTATTCTTAATGAATCTCGAGCGTAATGTTACACATGTTCGTAGTGTGGATGCCAAAAGATGTAAAGTTGATAAAGATAGTCCCACATACTTGTGGCACTGCCGCCTTGGTCACATTGGTGTCAAGCGCATGAAGAAGCTCCATGCTGATGGACTTTTAGAGTCTCTTGATTATGAATCGTTTGACACATGCGAACCATGCCTCATGGGCAAAATGACCAAGACTCCGTTCTCCGGAACAATGGAGCGAGCAACCGACTTGTTGGAGATCATACATACCGATGTATGCGGTCCAATGAGCGTTGAGGCTCGCGGAGGATATCGTTATGTTCTCACTCTCACTGATGATTTGAGTAGATATGGGTATGTCTACTTAATGAAACACAAGTCTGAAACCTTTGAAAAGTTCAAGGAATTTCAGAATGAGGTGGAGAATCAACGTGACCGAAAGATAAAGTTCCTGCGATCAGATCGTGGAGGAGAATACTTAAGTCACGAATTTGGCACACACTTAAGGAAATGTGGAATCGTTTCACAACTCACGCCGCCTGGAACACCTCAGCGTAACGGTGTGTCCGAACGTCGTAATCGCACTCTATTAGATATGGTGCGGTCTATGATGTCTCTTACCGATTTACCGCTATCATTTTGGGGGTACGCTCTAGAGACAGCTACATTCACTTTAAATAGGGCACCGTCTAAATCCGTTGAGACGACACCGTATGAATTATGGTTTGGGAAGAAACCTAAGTTGTCGTTTCTAAAAGTTTGGGGATGCGATGCTTATGTCAAGAAACTTCAACCTGAAAAGCTCGAACTCAAGTCGGAAAAATGTGTCTTCATAGGATACCCTAAGGCAACTGTCGGGTATACCTTCTACTTAAGATCCGAGGGCAAGATCTTTGTTGCCAAGAACGGATGCTTTCTGGAAAAAGAGTTTCTCTCGAAAGAAGTAAGTGGGAGGAAAGTAGAACTCGATGAAGTACTACCTCTCGAACGGGAAAGTGGTGCAGCGCAGGAAAATGTTCCTATGATGCCCACACCAACTGAAGAGGAAACCAATGATGATGATCAAGGTACTTCGGATCAAGTTGCTACTGAACTTCGTAGGTCCACAAGGACACGTTCCGCACCAGAGTGGTACGGCAACCCTGTCCTGGAAATCATGTTGTTAGACAACGGTGAACCTTCGAACTATGAAGAAGCGATGGCGGGCCCAGATTCCAACAAATGGCTTGAAGCCATGAAATCCGAGATAGAATCCATGTATGAAAACGAAGTATGGACTTTGACAGACTTGCCCGATGATCGGCGAGCGATAGAAAACAAATGGATCTTTAAGAAGAAGACGGACGCGGATGGTAATGTTACCATCTATAAAGCTCGACTTGTCGCTAAGGGTTATCGACAGGTTCAAGGGATTGACTACGACGAGACATTCTCTCCCGTAGCGAAGCTAAAGTCCGTCCGAATCATGTTAGCAATTGCCGCATACTATGATTATGAGATATGCCAGATGGACGTCAAAACGGCATTCCTTAACGGGCATCTTAAGGAAGAACTGTATATGATGCAGCCGGAAGGTTTTGTCGATTCTAAGAACGCTAACAAAGTATGCAAGCTCCAGCGATCTATTTATGGGCTGGTGCAAGCATCTCGGAGTTGGAATATTCGCTTTGATGAGATGATCAAAGCATTTGGGTTTACGCAGACTTATGGAGAAGCCTGCGTTTACAAGAAAGTGAGTGGGAGCTCTGTAGCATTTCTCATATTATATGTAGATGACATACTCTTGATGGGAAATGATATAGAATTTCTGGACAGCATTAAGGCCTACTTGAACAAATGTTTTTCAATGAAGGACCTTGGAGAAGCTGCTTATATATTAGGTATCAAGAGCTATAGAGATAGATCGAGACGCCTAATAGGTCTTTCACAAAGCACATACCTTGATAAGATTTTGAAGAGGTTCAAAATGGATCAGTCCAAGAAGGGGTTCTTGCCTATGTTACAAGGTGTGAGATTGAGCTCGGCTCAGTCATCGACCACGGCAAAAGATAAAGAAGAGATGAGTGTCATCCCCTATGCTTTAGCCATAGGATCTATTATGTATGCCATGCTGTGTACCAGACCTGATGTAAACCTTGCCGTAAGTTTGGTAGCAAGATACCAAAGTAATCCCGGTAAGGAACACTGGACAGCGGTCAAGAATATCCTGAAGTACCTGAAAAGGAAAAAGGACATGTTTCTCGCTTATGGAGGAGACGAAGAGCTTGTCGTAAAGGGTTACGTCGACGCTAGCTTCGACTCAGATCCGGATGACTCTAAGTCACAAACCGGATACGTGTATATGTTGAATGGTGGAGCAGTAAGCTGGTGCAGCTGCAAGCAGAGCGTCGTGGCGGGATCTACGTGTGAAGCGGAGTACATGGCAGCCTCGGAGGCAGCGCATGAAGCGATTTGGGTGAAGGAGTTCATCACCGACCTAGGAGTCATACCCAATGCGTCGGGGCCAATCAAACTCTTCTGTGACAACACTGGAGCCATTGCCCTTGCCAAGGAGCCCAGGTTTCACAAGAAGACCAGGCACATCAAGCGTCGTTTCAACTCCATCCGTGAAAATGTTCAAGATGGAGACATAGAAATTTGCAAAGTACATACGGATCTGAATGTCGCAGATCCGTTGACTAAACCTCTCTCGCGAGCAAAACATGATCAACACCAGAACTCTATGGGTGTTCGATTCATCACAATGTAACTAGATTGGTGACTCTAGTGCAAGTGGGAGACTGTTGGAAATATGCCCTAGAGGAAATAATAAAAGTATTATTATATTTCATTGTTCATGATAATTGTCTTTTATTCATGCTATAACTGTATTATCCGGAAATCGTAATACACGTGTGAATACATAGACCTCAATATGTCCCTAGTGAGCCTCTAGTTGACTAGCTCGTTGTGATCAACAGATAGTCATGGTTTCCTGGCTATGGACATTGGATGTCGTTGATAACGGGATCACATCATTAGGAGAATGATGTGATGGACAAGACCCAATCCTAAGCATAGCACCAAGGTCGTTTAGTTCGTTTGCTAGAGCTTTGCCAATGTCAAGTATCTCTTCCTTAGACCATGAGATCGTGTAACTCCCGGATACCGTAAGAGTGCTTTGGGTGTACCAAACGTCACAACGTAACTGGGTGACTATAAAGGTGCACTACAGGTATCTCCGAAAGTGTCTGTTGGGTTGACACGGATCGAGACTGGGATTTGTCACTCCGTATGACGGAGAGGTATCTCTGGGCCCACTCGGTAATGCATCATCATAATGAGCTCAAGGTGACCAAGGTGTTGGACACGGGATCATGCATTACGGTACGAGTAAAGTGACTTGCCAGTAACGAGACTGAACAAGGTATTGGGATACCGACGATCGAGTCTCGGGCAAGTAACGTACCGATTGACAAAGGGAATTGTATACAGGATTTGATCGAATCCTCGACATCGTGGTTCATCCGATGACAACATCGAGGAGCATGTGGGAGCCAACATGGGTATCCAGATCCCGCTGTTGGTTATTGACCTGAGAACGTCTCGGTCATGTCTGCATGTCTCCCGAACCCGTAGGGTCTACACACTTAAGGTTCGGTGATGCTAGGGTTATTAGGAAGACTAGTATGTGACTACCGAATGTTGTTCGGAGTCCCGGATGAGATCCCGGACGTCACGAGGAGTTTCGGAAGGGTCCGGAGGTAAAGATTTATATATGGGAAGTTGTCAAACAGATATCGATAAGTTTCGGGGTCATACCGGGGCCACCGGAAGGGTTCCGGAGGTCCACCGGGTGGGGCCACCCCTCCCGGGGGACCACATGGGCTGCGTGGGGCAGGGAGCCAGCCCCTAGTGGGCTGGGCGCGCCTCCCCACCTATGCCCATGCGGCTAGGGCAAGGGGGGGGGGAAACCCTAAAGGGGGCGCCCCCTGGCTTGGGGGGCAAGCCACCCTTTCCCCTCTCCCTTTGGCTGCCGCCCCCCCTAGGGTTTCCCTAGAGGGCCGGCCCCCCTTGCCCCCTTCCCCTATATATAGAGGGGTGAGGGGAGGGCTGCAATACACAAGTCAAGGCGCAGCCCCTCCCCTCCCCAACATCTCTCCTCCTCCATACGTGCTTGGCGAAGCTCTGTCGGAGTACTGCTGCACCAACTACACCACGCCGTCGTGCTGCCGTTGGAGCGATCTTCCTCAACCTCTCCTCCCCCCTTGCTGGATCAAGAAGGAGGAGACGTCTCCCGTCCCGTACGTGTGTTGAACGCGGAGGTGTTGTCCGTTCAGTACTTGGTCATCGGTGATCTGAATCACGTCGAGTACGACTCCATCATCACCATCCCCTTGCAAGCTTCCGCACGCGATCTACAAGTGGTATGTAGATGCAAACTCACTCCCTTGACTCATTGCTTAGATGAACTCATAGATGGATCTTGGTGAAACCGTAGAAATTTTTTTAATTTTCTGCAACGTTCCCCAACACAGGCGACATCTCTGGCTGCTTTCCAGCCATTGCCACGACCCGATCAAGGAGCCGCTTCTCGGCTGCGATCACCAGGGACTCGGCAAGACGGCTACTCTCGGCCGCACATGCGGACGACTTCCTATAGTCGCTGGCTACGGTCAGGATTCCCTTGGAACTCGGCATCTTCATCTTCAGGTAGGCGTAGTGAGGGACCGCCATGAACTTGGCCAAGGCAGTCGGCCAAGCAGTGCGTGGTATGGGCTTTCAAGGTCCACTACTTCGAACCGGACCGGCTCTCGGCGGAAATGATCTTTGTCTCCGAAGAGGACGTCTATCAGGATCTTGCCGATTGGTGAGCAGGAAAGGCCGGGTACAATGCCATGGAACACAGTCCGGCTGCTCTGCAGATGTTGATGCTACTGCCTCCGTCTATCAGCACTCTCGAAAAGCGGGCGGCCCGCCTATCAGTGGCCAAGGTGGCACCTAGGACCAGGGCATAGGAGCCCGAATTCGGCATCACCTCTGGGTGATCTGCTCTGCTCCAACTGATAGGCTTCTCGGACCAGTGCATGAACTCTGGAGTATCTGTTGCCACTGCATTTACTTCTTGCTGCTGTTGCCGTCTGCTGCGCCGATCATCGTCCACACTGGTGAACACCACGTAAGCTCCATGCTCTTCTGGGTACTCGTCTTGCACTGCGCCAACTGGCCGAGCGGCCGGCTGCTGGGGCGGCGGTGGAGGCGGCGGCCCAGCAGGCGGCGGAGGAAGGAGGTCGTCTTCCTTGGCGATTCTGGTGAGCCAGTGGCACTTTCGGGTGGTATGGTTTGACGGCTTTGCACCGCTGTGGAACTTGCAGGGACCGTCCAAAGTCTGCTCATAGGAAAAGGCCGACAACCAATTGGATTTGCCGCCTTTCTGCCGTTTGGCCAGAGGCTGCCCCTCCGGCTGTTGATCTTCAACTGTCGCAACCTGCCGACTGTTGGAAGTCGGCAGTTGGGCCTTGCGCTTGTTGTTGTTCTGTTGCTGGCGCCGACTGGTGTCTCCAGCGGGAGTTCTGGGAGCTTGAGGAGCCACCTTGCCAGCCGCATTGACTTGAATCTCTGTCTTCATGGAGGAGTCGGCCGTGGCATACTTGTCTGCTATGACTAGCAGTTCGTCGAGGGTTTCTAGCTCGTCGCAGAGGAGCCTGTGCTTGAGGAGGGTGCCTTCTCGGCACCCGACAGTGAAGTACTCGATGGCCTGCACCTCGTGCACGCCCTCGCAGGAGTTCCGAAGCTCACCCCAGCGCGTGAGGTAGTCGCGTGTTGACTCATCAGGGCCTTGCACACACAAGGAAAGCTGGCGCGGCTTGGGAGGTCGCTTGTACGTGCTCGTGAAGTTGCGGATGAAGGCTTCGGTGAAGTCGACCCAGCTGTTGATGCTGCGGGGCTTCATACTGTTCAACCATGTCCGGGCCGTGCCCTGGAGCATGAGGGGAACGTACTTCATGGCAATCCACTTGTTGCCGTTCGCTATGCTGACGGCTGTGGAGTAATCTATCAGCCAATCTTCCGGCTTCACAGAGCCGGTGTACTTGGGTGTGTCTCGGGGGAGCGTGAACCCTTTGGGGAAGGGCTCGTCTCGGATGCGGGGCCCAAAGCAAGGCGGACCCAGCTCGTCTTCTTCTTCCAACGCCAGGGATCGGTGGAGTCGGTCGATCCGATGGCAGGCGTCATTCTCTCCGACTCCCTCTCGGCGGCCAAGGCGGCCATCGAGAGTCGGATGCTCAATAGGTGGCGGGGAAACTCGCCGTTCTCTTCTTGGTGGGGGAGGCAGGTAGTCGTCCCGCCGCTCTACTGCTCTCGGGTGGCCGTCTTGGTCGCGCTCAATGGTGATGTGAGTCCGACTGTGACTGACAGCCGGCTCCTTTTCTTTCCTTCCGCGGACTCCGCCAGTCGGCGTCCGAGATGTCGCGCCTTGAT
Source organism: Triticum timopheevii (assembly GCA_963921465.1). Taxonomy (NCBI): domain Eukaryota; kingdom Viridiplantae; phylum Streptophyta; class Magnoliopsida; order Poales; family Poaceae; genus Triticum; species Triticum timopheevii. The sequence goes on from OY997272.1 coordinate 446,002,641, forward strand.
CTCGGCGGGGAGCAAGTCGTCGTTCGGCTGCTGCAGCGCATCTGCGCGGCCGCCGGCCGCGTTCTGCGCAGCAACCGCGTCGAGGAGTTGCTGGACTCGCTCCATCATCATGCGGCGCTCTTCGCCCTCGAAGTTCTTCAGCTCGTCAGTCGCCACTTGGGCAGCGCGGATGTTCTCCGCAGGGGTGGCATATACGGGGTGTTTTGCCCCGAACAAGTCGGCGATGGTCGTGCCGCGCTGCCGGACCGTGCCTAAACGGCTTGGCCCAGTTGGAGCCGGCGAGCCGCCCACAGCGTGATCCATCTCGCGCTGGTATGCTTCTGAGAGGCGCCTCATGCTTGCCAGCCTCTTGGCGCCTTTGATGATCTGAAGGCGGCGTGCCTCCAGCGTCTCGGCGTCTGTGTCCTCTGGGATGGGCGCCGTTAGGTCTTGCAGGGCCGCAGCGATCGGGTCCTGAGCTTCTTCGCCGAAGCGCTCATCGTGACTGATGACGAGCACCTCCGTGACGGCGCTTCCGCCACTCTCCTCATGAGGAAGCGGCTCGTCGTAGACCACCGCGTTGGTGGGGAAAGTGTCGAGCGACACGGCATCGGAGTCGACCAGCATCGGGTCGGTGGAGCCTACGGACTCCAAGTCCATGGCAGGCTCGCCGGCGACGTGGAGTTGGTTGAGGAGGCCCGCGAGGAGACTCTCGGGGCCACCCGTGCCTGCGTCAGATGCAGGCTCGTCGGAGAGGCGCACCTCGCCGACAATTTCGGTGAGGCTGCTTGCTGCACAGGCGGCCTCAGCGCCGCGCAGCGCGTCGATGCAGACTCCATCTGGCGAGCCTGGCTGGCTGCGCTCGCCAGGGAGGAAGAGGGTTCCCGTCCAGAACAGATCTCCGGACGACGGTGCACCAGGCCCCACGGTGGGCGCCAAATGTCGGGGGTTGGGTGCGACATATGCCAAAGGATGGCTTATCATGGTGGGGGAGAGTAGAACATCGCCGGTGCCTGGAAACGGGATGAGGCGAAGACATGCACGCCGACGGATCTTACCCAACTTCAGGGCTCTCCGAAGAGATAACACCCCTACTGCTGCTCTGCGGGGTCTCCGCATGATCACTAAAGCAAAGTGACTACAATGGTGCTCCTGGAGCTGTATCGGGAGGCAGGAGAGGGCAAGGCTAGCTCTCTCCTCCCTATGCTATCTGGTCTATCTCTATCAAGGTCCGAACCCTTTGCATGGGTGCCCCGGGGGGTTTATATAGGCCTACCCCCTGGGGGTACAATGGTAATCCGGCTGGGCGCGGGTCCCAGCCGTCTGTCTCTCAGACCGCCGTCCTTTTCGCCGGCTTCTAGGGCCCGCCGACTAGCGGGTCCCGCGGACAGGCTTGATACTGTAGCGGCACTCCTGATGACGCAGGCTTGGTCATTGGGTCGTGGCAACAGTGCCGCCGTCTATCGGGCGATCACTGTCGCCATTCCCCATCCTATCTGGTTAATGGCTCGTGGGGCCCTGGGGAGGAGTCGGTCGGCTCCAGGGAGGCCGACTCCCACAGGTCCGTCTTCGGGGCGCTCGGGCCGCCTTCGGTCCACCCACTGACAGGCGGCCCTGCGGTCTTCGGGTCGTACAGGCCGGCGTCGTGGGCACAGTGCGTTGCGCACTGTGGCTGAGGTCAGGGCAGGCATGGCAACAGTGTCGCGCCTCGCCGGAGATCTTCCAGCGATACGGCTCACTGTAGCCATGTCGGTCCTTCGTAGGCAGGGGGACGGCCACGCCGTGACCGTACCCCGCATCGTGATTCGAGATGAGGGAGGAGTCATGGGCCGACTCTCCATAGTCGGCCTCTCTGGAGGTCGTCAGCCTGGAGTCGGCCTCTCTAGAGGTCGCCAGCCTGGAGTCGGCCTCTCTAGAGGTTGCCAGCCTGGAGTCGGCCTATCTCGGAGTCGCCGTCTGGAACTCGGCTTGTCTTGGAGTCGGCTCCTGGGACTCGGCCTGAGGGGCGCGGCCTGCCCCGATGTCTTGAAAGATCATGGGTCTCGGGTTAGCCTACCCGTGGCCCAATACTCCGACATTGGGCCTGATAACTTTTTTCCTAATAATGATCGATGATTTTGTATATATTTTATCGTAGTACAATTTGACTGTGATAATTGCGGGGTCGCTATATGAGTTTTGGTCTAAATATGCTTTAATGTGGGTTTGAAAACCAGTTCATGTTCTTTTTTTCTTGGAAAACACTTTCTCTTATATTAATTAATTAAAATGTTATTACAATCGTTCTATACATCATTCGCCATGCAGTGCGAAGAACTATTTAGGAGAAAACCATCCGACCTATTATCAAAGCTAAATTTAGCAATCCTTTGAAAGCTTAAAGCTATGGAGAAACATAGTAATGCTTTTCTTTAGATTAACAAGAGGAGACCTACCAAGGTTTTCATTTGCTAGGAAAGAAGCCACAATCACACAATCATCCATAGATGTATCTCTTCTCCTCTTATCCAAGGGCTCAGATGAGTCAAAATCCAATCCCAAAACATCCCATGGAGGCCAATGAAGTCATAGGAACAAACGGGGACGAAATCCACGAAGAATCATGTCCGTTCTAGACGATTTCGTGCTTTTCTGGGCCTGGTACGACCGTCGATACGACCCATGCTGGTTATACCGTGCAGCGTCAAACGCTCTGGACCCCTTCGGTATATTGCGCTCGTTGGAATCATGACAATGTCGGCAATGTACCTATGGTAGTAAATATGTTTTTCGATGCCTTTGAAAATATATTATTATTTTTACATTTCAAATGCCTACGCCTGGTGCTTGGAAGTCCTCCTATTGAACTCATCTTTGGGCTTTTCATTGAGTTTGGTCCTTGGTTGCTCCCAAACACCTATAAACACAAAAAAGTATAATAAAAACATAAACTATGCAATGCTCACAATGAAAAGAGTGAAAACAAGAAAACAGGCATAGTGGACATATACTTGGTTCAATGGGACATTATATATGAAGATAATGTGCAACAGGTGAACTCTAATAATGGGTAAAAAATAGTCATCAATAATCACCTAAATGACCCTACACTAGGGTGGACAATGATAATGATGCTTGTGGGCACTGCTTCCTTCTGAAAGGTATTGTTCATGTTATGTGCTCGCTCTTGTGTTCATGAAGTCTAGGAAAACCTCAGGTCATATAGGCGATTAGATGATAGTGGCCCTTGTGCCTCGCACAATCCTTAGGAAATATCGTTGGAGTTAGCACCGGTGGGAGGGACCCATAGTTGACGGTGATCATTAGAGGTGGTGCATCGACAATGTGATCTCCATTCGACCAAAGTTACGAAATGGTTGGTGGGTGTTTTCATCTAAACTTGTGTTGTTGAGTTTGTGATCCGTTCTTAGATCATCTTGTTCCTATGCGGCATCTCTCGCTTTTTTTGCGTGATGTTATCAGTCATCAACCACACACTTGATGCTTAAGACGCCTTATCTTGGTTGGTAAGATGAGGATGGATGCCAATGACCCTACGCTTTTTGAGTTGACAAGATCTTTGAAGCCGAGCTCTACCCCCCTCCCCCCCCCCCCCCCCGACCCCTTTATCCTTGTAGTCCTTTTTTCTTACTTTTTTCTAGTGAAATGAAAATGGTGGTAATGTCTTTCGGGAAGTGAATAAATAAGGACCCCATTAACCGGTGAGCGTTTGCTGGGAGGATGGCAATTGTGAATGTATTAGTTAGCAATTTACGTTATGGGAGGGTGGCAATTTCGTCGAAAACATGTGACAACTTCTGGGAAGAAGAAATTCTTTTACTAGGATTTGCCATCTCCCACCACACAACTTCCATAAATAAACGCTCCCTTGCCACTCCCTTCCTAGCCGACATTCGCTAATAACGTTTTTGATAAATAAATACCGAGGCAAGCAAAACTCATGATCTAACGAATAGTAGTAAAAGAAGAAAAGAGAACCGCAATGCCTTGTTCGGTTAATCTCCTCTCATGAATTGGAGGAAATTTGGAGGAATTTCGGTACGGGATTTTAATCCCCTCAACCCCCTTTAATTCAGCACAACGGGAGGAGCTAGAGGGGACAGGCGGAGTGAGCAACGCCGTTCCGTCCCAGCCACAGCCACCACACAAACCCAACACGCCTCGGCGCTCTCACCCGGTCACCCCCTCCCCACCCCTCGTCGCCACTCACGCGCCGTGCGTGCCAGAATGAGATAGAAATTCCCCGCCCGCGCACGGCCGGAGAGCCCGCCCGCAACCTCAGCGGCCCGCCCGACTCGCATGACGCCGTCGCCGGCGTCCACGTCAGCCCCCGACGCCGGCATGCTCGGCCGCCGCTTCGTGCTGCTTCCGGCGAGCGCCGCGGCGTCGTTGGCGCGCGGGGAGCGGAGGAGGGCGCGGTTGCGGCTGGGGTGCGTGCTCGAGCACGTGGCCCCGCGGCTCGCGCTGGCCTCGGCCGCGCTCGTAGGGGCCGGGGAGGTGATCGCCGCGGCTGCCGTCGCGGGGGGAAGCGGCGGCGCGGTTCACGGCGCCGTGGCATCCACGATCGCGCAACTGGCGGTCTCGGCCGTGGCGATCGCCTCGGGGGCGTGCCTGTCGACCAAGGTCGACTTTCTCTGGCCTCGCATCGAGCAGCTGCCTGGTAGATATCCTCTTTATGCGTAACATGTAATTTATTCGCAACAAGCAATTGTGAATCATATCTCGCTTCCACTCCATATGTGCGATTAGCTAATAAGCTCTATTAATCGCGTTCTAGACCATTTAACTTTGCATCTTAGCTTTTTTATATAGATTTGAAGTAATTTATTCGCATGCTTGAATTGTTGGAACTAGCAGTTGAGTGATGTACGCACCGCAGAGCATTTTACATCTTATAGTGTACTCTTGTACTAGTAGTATAACATAACAAATCAGTAACAGGTTTGTTTCTTACTGCTTAGTTAACACTGTTGCTGCAATAAGCCAGCAACACTCCTATGACCACAGGCCCTGCACCCATTTGACTAAGATATGATCCCTTTTGCCTACCTTACACTTTTATTCTGTATACGTGCAGATACTCTTGTATTTGAAGGAGTGGAGGTGACAGGATATCAAATATTTGAGGATCCAAAGGTGTTAAACACACTAGAGACATTCTTAACAAAAATTGCCATATATATGTATTCACCTGAACTTCAACATTTTTACTCTGTTATTTGACATCCTCAATCCCGTGATACAGGTGCAGAAAGCAATTGTATTTGCAAGTACAGCTCACATTGGGCAATTTAGGAGAACAGGAGACCCATATGTTACACACTGCATACATACGGGGAAAATCTTAGCTGCCTTGGTCCCATCCACTGGAGAAAGAGTATGGCTGCGCCGCCCTTCTGTTTCTATAGGTTTTAGTTGATGAATGCTCTCCTTCTTTCATCCCTAATCCCATGGTTGCATCTCATGTAGGCAATCAATACCGTTGTTGCTGGTATTCTTCATGATGTTATTGATGATACAGCTGAGAACCTGAAGAGTGTAGCAGAGCAATTTGGGGATGATGTTGCAAGCTTGGTATCTGGTGTATCAAAACTGAGCTACATAAATCAGGTTATTCATTTGTTAGTAAAGCATTCTATATAAGAATTTCTCTGCTAGTGCCAGCATTGATTGATAAGTGCTATCTCACTACCATACAATATTGGGATGCAAATCATAATGGTGAAGACATGATTGATATGGCAAATGTGCTTATTATTGCATGATGCACACTGTATTACCAAAATTGTTGTTAATGAATGCAGTATACCATGATATCCCTACCAGTTTTAAGTTCCATCTCGGTCCTTTTTTCTCCTGATGCTGAGTTATTTTAAATTTTCAGTCTACTTGCTTCAGATGTCTCAATACACCATATGCATGCCAATTTGCTCTGTCCTTGTTGCATAATGCAGTTCATCCCTTCCTATTGTTATCTTGAAAGATCATAATCACTGCATTGTATAACACTTTCTGTCATCTGTACTTTCTTTCTCTTCAACATGTTTTTGCCATTGTCCATGACTATGAGCTTTACATTACAGCTACTGCGCAGGCATCGGCAAAAAAACACTGGCGGAAGCACTCTTACTTCTGAAGAAGTATGTTCCATTCCTTATTAAGCTACTCTTAGAGATTGTTAATGTCCACTCTCTTTTCCTATGATTTTTCTTATTAATGAAAATTAGTTCCAAACAATGCATTGGCATATTTGTAATTTGTCATAAAAACATATAATGCTGCTCCCGAAAAACTCAGGAATTTATGATCGTCCTGTTGTCAGCCAGGCAAACAACCTGCGTGCTATGCTATTGGGGATGGTTGATGATCCTCGTGTGGTGCTTATCAAGCTGGCAGACCGCTTGCACAATATGCGAACAATGTAAGTTATTTAGGCTTCTCCTTGCTATATAGCTTGTTGTACAAGTAAAACCTGCCGTTTAATCTGAAGTATTTAGTATCTTCAGTTGTAATACTCCCTCCGATCCATATTACTCCCTCCGTCCCAAAATTCTTGTCTTAGATTAGTCTAGATACGGATGTATCTAATACTAAAACGTGACTTGATACATCCGTATTTAGACAAATCAAAGACAAGAATTTTGGGACGGAGGGAGTAGTTGTCACTGCTTTAGTACAACTTACTAAAGTTGTACTAAAGCAGTGACAACTAATATGGATCGGAGGGAGTACCGATTTTTCTGGCTTGTCACATGACAATATCCTTGACAATACCTCCATGATATGTTTTTGTGAGCTTCTAATGATTCTCATCAGCAATTTCTGTTTCACCTTACCATAAAGACCAACTGCTAGAGTCAGTGATGCAAAATGAACCAGCCTTAACTATCTTGTTTAGCTTGTTCCCATCTGGAACTTACTGTGTATTTCCCCTTCAAACCAGCAGCGGTACTTGTTTTGAATCATTTATGTCCATCAGCATCATAACACAGTCCAATTCATTCAATGCTTCTCCTTTAGTTGCCTTATTGCCAGCATCTCAGCATTCTCATATGTATTGAAATGCTCCTACTTTTAACTTAAGTATGCTTTCAAATAGCTATTGGATTATGTAAATGGTTGTGTGCTTACTAAGATCAGCATTTCAGCTATGCTCTTCCCATTCCAAAAGCTGAGGCTGTTGCTCAAGAGACATTAGCTGTCTGGTGCTCACTTGCTTCTCGATTGGGAGTCTGGGCTTTGAAAGCTGAGCTTGAAGACTTATGCTTTGCTGTCCTTCAGGTTTTTATTCTATTAAGCATATGGGTTGCTTCGAAATGTTACTTTTGTTCTGTAATATTACGCAGTGTGATACGTCTTTTGGCTTTACTTGGTTCTGGATACATACCACGTGGGCTTTATGTTGTGTATTTGTTGTTATGCTCTCTTCAAATTTCAAGAGATACTTTGTTCATCTCATGGTTAATAGCCATTATATTGCCGTAACTTTGAGTGTTTGATGCAGGATTTGTTTGCATGCCACACCACTTGATGGGTCCCTCAAACATGTTGATTTGATGCTTAGGAGCCATTTTATAATGCATGATTGTGATAAACTAGATCTCTTTCACTGTTGGACCAAAATGCTTAAAATATGTTTAGGCAGACCAATTAGTAATATTTTGTGCATTTGAAAGGGACAAAGAGACCATATTCCATTTAGTTCTGTAACTGGGCATATGCTGTTTTTTTTTTGGATGAAAGCATAGGCTGTTATTTTGACCTATTCATCGAGTTATTCATGTCTTGATCTTGCATCTGCAATGAGGTTATCATGGTACCTCTTGTTTAGTACCATTATAGTCTGTAATGCCTTAATTTATTCCGTGTATCATTATTTTTAAATGTTTCTTATCTCCTTCAAATTCTCGCAGCCCCAAGTTTTCATGAAAATACGATCTGAACTTACTTCGATGTGGAATTCTACCAGCAAGGATAAAAGCATGAGAAGGTCATCAATTAGAAGTGATTTGCTTGCCTCCACGAAGGAAGTGCACGCGACTTCCACCCATGATTTACTTAGTTCGAACGACCAAGAACAATCAAATATGGAGGTGCGTTAGTAAATGAATATGTTCACTAGCAACATATACTAAACAATCAGATTGACTAACATCGATATCTCATGCAACTTTCACTTATATTGCCTCCCGTACCCCGCTTCCCTCATCAGCATATGTATGATTGAACACAATAAATTCTTTCTCATTCTCATCAAACTGGTAGGCTTGATAGCTTATCTTATTATAAATCCTTCCTTCACTGCAGGATTTATTGCAAGCTGTATTGCCATTTGACCTCTTTTTGGATCGGAGAAGGCGCTCTGACTTCCTTAATAATCTCCAAAGTAATTCTGAAGCATCCATACGAAAGCCTAAAATTGTTGATGACGCTGCTATTGCATTAACATCTTTAGCAGCTTGTGAGGAAGAACTTCAGCAGGAATTGCTTATAACAACGTCGTAAGTTCACAACCTAGTGATCTTAGGGATGCCTAACTTCGCATCTAATTATCTAAATCTGCGTGGCCACTCGTAGCGTTGAGGTTCTCATTCTTGAATAACGCTACTTCTTCTGCAGGTATATACCTGGGATGGAAGTTAGGCTGTCAAGTAGACTCAAGAGCTTATACAGCATCTACTGTAAGGTACCATTAGTCGATTGTTTGACTACATACAAATAGTATTATTCGTGTTGTTAAGTACATGTGTAACCAATGCATTATGATCATAAATTCGAGAATGTGTGTTGGAGTTGTCAGCCTTGCTGAAAGAATTTTCTTATGGCGTGCACTTCTGCATGTTGGATTTGTTAGTTACTGACACATTTTGTATCAACAGATGAAAAGGAAACGTGTAGGCATTAGGCAAGTGTACGATGCTCGTGCGTTGAGGGTGATTGTTGGAGACAAAAATGGTGCATTGCATGGACCTGCAGTCAGGAGTTGCTACAGCATCCTTGATATAGTACACAGGTTTCTAGTGAATTTAATTATTTATCTGGAGCTACCCATGTCTAGAAGGTCTAGATATGCTAAAGTTGCTACTTGACCAAATAAATGCTTCATGTGATGTATCGGTGTAGCATCATCATATTTCTGTGTAACTTGGCCTTTTTATCATTATGGATATTCTTTGTGGCTAGTTTAAGTTCATATTTTAATTGTCTGCTCTATCTGCATGTGCAGGTTATGGACTCCAATCGATGGGGAGTTTGATGACTATATTATCAACCCTAAGGGCAGCGGTTACCAAGTAAGCATCATCTCGCCAAATAAAACATCATTATGCATTGACAGGTGGTACTCTCAGCCACTTGTACCAGTATTAATGCGGAAGTATGAATTAATCCAAAAATTCGAGTGTGCTTAGTTTGCATGGGAACTGCTAATCACCCAAGCTAGTAATGGTATTATGCTGTCCATACCATGAACTAGCTTAGAGTTGAACCCTGACCTGCTTGTCGAATCAATTACTAGACTGTCTTGTTTACTGACTCCTTCCATCCCCTATTTGCACTTATATTTTCTGGTGGCTATTTTCTGTTCTAGTCACTCCATACAGCAGTTCAGGCATCCGATAGCTCACCGCTGGAGGTCCAAATTAGGACCCAGGTAGATAAAGTTTCTTCTTATTTTGTTTGAATAGATGCTTAACAGTTGTCCTGATCCTGTTGGAGGTTGTTGTCCACAGCGAATGCATGAGTATGCAGAGTATGGACTGGCTGCGCATTGGTTGTACAAGGAGAGCAGTGTTAACACGGGAAGTGGCATGAGTAACAAGATAAAACAAAGTACGTCGTATGCATCAAGTTCTTCAGAAGATGAAATAACAGACGGTATGCCCTCAAAGTATATTTCTATGAAAGTGGGGCATCCGGTCCTCAGAATTGATGGTAATCACTTACTGGCAGCTGTCATTGTCAGGTATAGCTTCAACTTCAACTATGAACGTACTTTGTTGTTTATTTTGCAGCATTGTTATTACAGTTGATATCTGATTTGTGTAAGTCAAATTGCAGCATAGAAAAAGGGGGCAAAGAATTGCTTGTTGCTGTACGTTTTACCCTTGAAGCTTCTGAAGATGTAGCTGAGCGACGATCTTCCTTTCAGTTGAAGCGCTGGGAAGCTTATGCTAGGCTTCATAAGAAGGTATATCTGATAATAACAAATTTTCGTTTATGGATTCTGCATGTGAGAAGGTCTTTATTTCTATCTCACACCCATACTTATTTCAGGTAACTGAGAAATGGTGGTGTGCACCAGGACACGGTGACTGGTCAACAAACCTGGAGAAGTACACACTATGCCGGGATGGTATATACCATAAGGTTTGCATGGCTGAAACATTACTACTACCTCCGTTCCTAAATATAAAGACGTTTTGGCAGTTTAATTTAAACTGCCAAAACGTCTTACATTTAGAAACAGAGGGTGTCCTTCGTATCAATTTGTTTCTGCACTCATTTTTTTTTTTTGGTGTGTGTGTTCCTTTGGTTTTGATTTGAATGGTCTGTGTTGAAATATCATTTGTTCTTTTTCCAAATGTGGGACTAGTTGTGCATGTGACTGGAAAATTTGCTCAAACTGAAACTTGGAGTGCTGATGAGTGCTAGGTTATTGTTGTTCATATGGTTGATTGATGTCCCGTACACCTTTAATATCTTTTGTAGCAAGACCAATTTGGGAGACTTTTGCCAACATTTATTCAAATAATTGATTTGACGGAAGAGGAAGAGGAGGAGTACTGGATGGTTGTATCTGCAGTATTTGAAGGCAAAGAAACCTCTACTCTGACATCTGAATCGAGCAACGGTGATAGATCAACTTCCGACCTTCCAATCTCTACTCCCTTGAGTGATCCAATCAACAACAAGGTCAATATGTTGTTGCCATTTCTGACATTTACTTTGTTTAGTGAAAGGAAACCTCAAATCTCACTGCTTATATTCACTATATTTGTCACAGGTTCATTTGCTCAGGACAATGCTTCAATGGGAGGAGCAAGTACGGCGTCGAGCATCGGTAGCGGAGAGAAGTCTCGGCTCGCTGACCGATCCAATTCTTCGTGAGGTGGCCATCATCTGCTGGCCGTATGGGAAGATAATGAGGATGAGTACTGGCAGCACCGCCGCTGATGCTGGTAGAAGAATGGGCGTGGATGGGAAGCTGCTTTGGGTGAATGGCCAACTTGTGCTGCCTCAAACCGAGCTCAAGGATGGAGATATAGTGGAAGTGAGGACGTAGTAGTTCTCAGGGTAATTGATCAGATTGGCTCATTGATGCATACAGGGGATGATGCAAAATGCAAAAGAATGTTAGGCGTAGACAAAGCCAAAACCTCGGAAGTGTACAGTCCATGTGTGGAAATGGAAAATAATCGAAGGGAGCAGGCAGGGAGTAACAAGGTGTTGTATTCTGTACATATGCGACCAGGTACCAACTGTACGTGTCCTTGTTCATAGTAGTGTTGTACTAATTTCAGCATGTAAAAAACCTGTACTGTACTAATACTATGTACAATGAGTAATCAAGTTCTCTTGGCAGTGTTAGTAATTCTGTACATATTTGTTCTGGATCACTTGTACTTCTCTGGTGTTGAACACGGAACTGCCAAACTGGCTATGACATGCTCGTTTCAGTCCTTATAGTCGTCGCTAGGTAGTCTATGAATCTGAATGTAATTTTTATTATTTCTGATGTTCGTTGTACTGTCATGATTGAAGATAAATATATCAGAAAGTTTCCCCCAAAAAGATATACATTAGCTGAGAAAATATATCATTACAATTATTTTTGAGCAAATACGAGGGAGAAAAACTGGGATGTTCAAAACAGAGCGTCATCGATTTTTCAAGTTTTTTTTTTGTGTGTGTCGCAAGCAAACCCGTTCCTTTTCACACACCCAGCAACAAGGAAAACAGTTTCGTTCCACACGGAAACCCGGTCTCTGTGAAAATCGATGAGTTTCTATTGGCTCGGCAATAATGTGATAACCAATGAAGCAAAAGCGATCTCCATTTATGGCAAAATCGGGAAGCCTCGAACGATCCACCCACAGCCCCCGGAATCAATCAACGCCTTCCAAACTCGCAAAGCGAGGCGCGTCTACACCTCACGCCATCCCGGGACCCACGCGACAGCGAGACTGGTAAAAACCGGGAACAATCAGATCTGTGGACAGCGTGTCCCGTCGCTCACTCGTACGGCGTCTCCCGCCTGGGCCCGCACGCAGCGACGTGACTGGGGGCAGCCTAGGGGGTACGCGGAGCCCTGCGGAGCCGCCACGCGATCTGGCCCCCCTGTTCAAACATTCAAAAAAGAGGGCAGAGGGCAAACCCTAGGCGAGCGGAGCGCCGCCTCGCCCCGCCCCCAACGGTCATAAAGCCCTCCCCGAACGCGCGCTCCTATATAACCCCTCGCCCCCCGATTAGCCCCGCCGCATCTCAGCATTCATTTCGCCATCCACGAGCAAATCCATCCGCCGCGCCACGGGAGAAGGAGGAGGTAGGTGAGAGACAGGAGAAGGGAGCGATGGAGATGGAGGCGGCGGCGGCGGCCATGGACTTCAACGCCCTCTCGCGCCGCGAGCTCCAGGCGCTCTGCAAGCTCAACGGCGTCCGCGCCAACATGACCAACCTCGCCATGGTCGAGGCCCTCCAGTCCCTCCCCTCGGTAAGCCGCCCTCCTCCTCGGTTTCCCCCTTCCGATTCGCGTTATTGTTTTTGAGATGTGGATGTTTCGTTGCGCGACTCACTCCTTTAGGGTGGATGGATTTGGGCGTGGTGATGGCTGTTTGATGCGGGTTTTTGCTGTGGATTATTAGGTGGATGGGATCGACCAGATCGGCACCACGCTCTGCCTCCCGACCCCAGGCAAGTCGGCGATGAAGTCGGTCCTCAAGGCCACGCCGGCGGCCGCGGAGGACCAGCAGCAGCAGCTAGGGAGCCCGCTCCCGCGCGGCCGCCGCGTCTCGGTCAAGTCGCCCGAGGCCATCCGGATGGACGTCGAAGAGGGCGAGGACGAGATGAAGCGGAATCTCATCAAGGAGATCGTCAGGACCCCCGGCGTCGCGCTGCGCAGCACCAACCGCCGCCCGCGGGCCACGCCCGCACCCCTCCCCCCGACTCCCGCGGCGGGCACTCTGCGGAGGAGCCAGAGGTCGATCAGGAAGACCGAGAAGGCCATGGAGGTCGAGGTGTCCACCACTAAGAGATCGACTAGGAAGACCGCGAGATCGAAGGCGATGTTTGATTTGGACCAGGAAGAGACGGATTCGTCCCAACTCAAGGAGGAGAAGGTGCAGGAAGCAGAGCCCAAGGGTGAGCGTCATTTCCTTTCCCTGATCACTATGTTTGATGTTCGATTGCATGGATGCAGTTTCTGATGCGGGTTTTGTGATCATGCAGGTGTTACTTCTGACGACAAGTGTGATGACCCTGAGGAGGAGGAGGAAGTTACAAAGCTTCCGGAAGAAGGAAACAGCAAAGCGGATGAACCTGAGCAGGGAGATGAAGGTGATGATACATGTTACTGATTCCGCTTACTGTTAGAATTATGCGCCTGTTATAAGTTGGTTTCTATATTGTTCGTGAACAGTTACTGATCCGACTTCCTTATTGTGCAGTGGTTTCTTCTGTTGTGCCCATTGAATCTGCTGACATGAGCTGTGATAATTCTAAGCTGGAGGAAGTTGTGGAAGAGGCTACCAAGCTCCAGGAAGGTGAGATGGTTCAAATCACCGATGCTTCAGAGTCCTTTCAGCTAATCCTTGATTAAGACTCTAGATTGTGGCATTTTAAAATTCATCAATTTGTTTCTTGGCTTATCTCTACTGTTTAGGCATATAGATGTGCATTTTGACATTCATTCATCTGGTTCTTTGTTTATCTGTAGTACTAATTAGCACTCTGGATTGTTCATTTGGACTGAAATGCTTCATTTCAAACCTTTATCTGTTTGTCTGTACTTATCAAGAGCTTTCTGAAATGTATCCATTTGTTTTTAAACTCTAGGCTGTGGCAGTTAAAAATCTATCCATTTATTCCTGTGTTATTTGTACTCGGTCTAGATTTCATGCATATGTTACTTATTTATATGTATCCGTTAGTACTCTGGATTGTTGCATTAGGACTAAAATGTTCCATTTCAAACTTCATCTGGTCATCTATAGCGATTCTGAAATTTATCCATTTGTTCCTTGCTTTATCTGTAGCCAATATGACTTAACTATAGCATCCCTAAATCCACCCATGTCATTGCTTTTTGTATTTTATAAATTTTGTCCTTTATCTGTTGATTCCATTTGCTAATTATGAACCATGATGCATCAGAAGCTGCAGTTGAGGAAGAACAGAAGCTTGCCAGTGCTGAGAAGTCTGTTCCCTTGTCAGCAATGGAGGATTCACCTATCTTAGGTGTCCTTTCCAAGGCCACACCTGAACCTGCCATCAAGAACGTTGAAGGTCCCTCAACTGAAGATGGTGAAAGCAGCAAATGGTCACCTGTGTTCGAGATAGTTGATGAGATCAACAGTGCCAGTGAAGACAAGGAAGTAGCTGCTGTTGAAGTGCCAAAGGAAGCCATCAACGAAGAGGATTTCAGTTCCGCCGCTGAGGCATCTGGTGTTCCTAACAAGATGATCCCAGCTGCTGTGACAGAGAAGGAAGTCGCTGGTGATGATTTGAAGGAAGATGCTTTCAATTCCACCCTTGAGGCTTCTGATGCTCTTAACGAGAAGATGACCCCAGCTGCTGTGACAGAGAAGGAAGTTTCTGCTGATGATTTCCAGGAAGATGCTTTCAATTCCACCGTTAAGGCTTCTGATGCTCTCAACGAGATGACCCCGGCTGCTTTGACAGAGAAGGAAGTTGCTGCTGCTGATTTCAAGGAAGATGCTTTTGATTCCACCATTGAGACTGCTGATGCTCCTAACGAGATGACACCAGCTGCGGTGACAGAGAAGGATGTTGCTGCTGATGATATTAAGGAAAATGCTTTCAGTTCCACCGTTGAGACTGCTGATGCTCCTAACAAGATGATCCCAGCTGCTGTTATAGAGAAGGAAGTCGCTGCTGATGATTCGCCGCAGAGTGATCTGACAGAAGAGGAGAGTGCCGAGGAAAGTGACCTCGATGGAGTGGGTAGTGAGGAGGATGACCTCAGTGAGTACAGCGGCGAGGAGGATGACCTCAGTGAGTACAGCAGCGAGGAGGATTCCCTCGAGGAGGAGGATATGCAGAAGGTGAGCGACTCCGCTGTCGTGAACTTTTATTCTGATGAAGAGGAGGACCTTGATGAGGAGGATATGCAGAAGGCTAATGACTCCACGGAAGCTAACTTTGATTCTAATGAAGAAGAGGAGGATCTCAAGATGCTGGAGACAGTTGAAGGGCCTAAAGAAAATGAGGAGAGTGGAGAGGAAGATGATTTCAGCGCTGATCTGTCATCAGAGTTTGACAATGTTGAATTCAGTGATGCTGAAACTGAAAGCCACAGCTCTCCGGTGGCGCTTGAGGCAATCCATGCTACTCATGCCTCATCTGCAGCCAAGACTGTTGACTCTGCCACCACTAACATGAGCTTAAGGAAGCTTAAAAGTGCTTTGAAGGAGGGTCTTGAAGAACTTGAAGCCAAGACTGTTGACTCTGTCATCACCGAAGAACTTGAAGAATCCAGCGAGGGCAGTGAGGTTTCTCAGCATGCCGAGACCATCATAGAGACACTGGACAGGGTCACCATCACTGAGGAGAAGAATGAAGAGTGCGCAAAGCAAAATGTCGCCCTCACTAACATGAGCCTAAGGAAGCTTAAGAGTGCTTTAAAGGAGGGTCTTATTGCTGCCAAGGTAATTAGAATTGACAAACCTTTGTCAATGCCATTATCTCATCTCTGCTAATTTATATGTTGTTCCTTTGTACTGTACATACACTGACTTCTGATGCCTGTCCTTTATCCGGTGCAGGAAGGGAAGAACCTGGCCATCACCGCCGATGAAGGCAGCAGGGTGGCACTCGCGGAGCTGGACGACAACGCCGAGTACTGATACGGCGCAGGAGTTCACTGGAATCATCAAGCATCTGCTGGGACTGAATGAAGGAGACAGGGCTCTAGTTGTGAAGTGATAACTAGGCTTTGCTTTTTTCATTTCCAAATGCTGCTGCGGAGTGAAACGCTCAATTTTTCGTGTCGGTTTCTCTGAACCAGCCTATACAGTTCGTCTCTGTTCTGGTCGTTCGTGTTTGTTCTGTGGTTTGTGTCAAATGGATATGGATTATATAGTGAGTAATATATATACCAGTTCATTGTGCCCTGTTAATCAAATGTGAATCTAGCGATTTCAACTGCTTCTTGTTTGTTTCAACTGGTTAGGAATGAATTTGCCGTGAGTTATCTTGTCATTAGTCATTAGAGTATTACTAATTAAAACTTATGGATTGATTTGCCACATGTTATCATGGAGCAACAGTCATAGTGTTGGTGTCAAGTCGCTGTTAGTTTGGCCATTAGATGGTAGCTGCAGTGCTCTTGCGTTAGCATCTTGTTTTGTATGCAAACAAAATGTACAGATTGTTGCTCTTGGGGTTTCGTCCTGCAGGTGGTGCCCGGATCGCAAATGGCGTCTTACCTGGTGATATTGATGTGTCGAGCCTGATGCATCTTTCTTTTTTTGATAGCTCGAACCTGATCCTAAATACAAGTCTTTTTAGAGATTCCAATATGATCATATTGAAATCTCTAAAAAGTCTTATATTTAGAAACGAGTGTATACATACAAGTATGGGGTGGACGATGAGAGAGTATGTTCTTAGCTAGAAATTTCTCTCATGTAATTATATAACACTGTCTGAGGGATAGGAATATTGTAGCTCATTTGTTAGGTGCCCATGTGGAAGGCTTCCAGACTTGTGTCTGAACGGGAGATCCTCCGGCTTTCATTGTATGTAGCCTAGTGGACGATGTAACTATGTTTGAAAATTGTACATTTGCCATGATGGCTTTTCCTAAAAAAAATGTATAATGGACAATGGGGTTATCCCGGTTTTAGAAAATAAAGTAGTACTACAAATCCTAATGGGTTAGAAAGTTTGTAGTCCAAAGATTTGATTGGCAATATTCATGTGAATGCTTCATTTTAGTAATCAGAAAGAGATTGCTGGCCAAGGAGTTTCGGCCATTTTTGGAATTGTACAATTCGTGAACATTTAACTTTTTAAAAATCCATAAAGTTTTTCAAATTCATGTTTTCTTAATTCATAATCATGTTTTGATTTCATGAACTTTTTTCATGTTCATGAATATTTTTTGGATTCACGGATATTTTTTGAATTCATGTTTTTTTTTTCAAATTTGTGATCTTTTCAAATATTCATGAACCTTTTAATTCTAGAACCTTTTTGTCAAACTTGCATTCATATTCCTGAATTTTTTGTGGATACGTGAACTTTTTTTGCCAAACTCGTCTTCATATTCATGAACATTTTTCGGTTTGCAAACATTTTTCAGATACGCGTTTTTTTTCATATTAATGAACATTGTTTGAATTTGAGAATAATTTTGTCAAAATCATGTTCATATTCATTAAATTTTTATGAATTTGATATCTATTTTCGTATTTGAGGACATTTTGTAAAATTAGTGAAGTTTTTTCCATTAAGAAGGGGAAGATGTCTTAAGCTTTGCTCTAGCCTACAACATGATGGTAGCTAACACCCTCTTTAGAAAGAGAGAATCACATCTGGTGACTTTTAGTAGTGGCCAACACTCTAGCCAGATTGATTTCATCCTCTCGAGAAGAGAAGATAGGTGTGCGTGCCTAGACTGTAAGGTGATACCTGGAGAGAGTGTTGTACCCCAGCATAAGCTGGTGGTTGCTGACTTCCGCTTTCGGATTCGTGTCCAGCGGGATAAGCGTGCCAAAGTCGTTAGAACGAAGTGGTGGAAGCTCAAGGGGGAGGTAGCTCAGGTGTTCAAGGAGAGGGTAATTAAGGAGGGCCCTTGGGAGGAAGGAGGGGATGCGGACAATGTGTGGATGAAGATGGCGACTTGCATTCGTAAGGTGGCCTCGGAGGAGTTTGGAGTGTTCAGGGGAAGGAGAAGCGAAGATAAGGATACCTGGTGGTGGAATGATGATGTCCAGAAGGCGATTAAAGAGAAGAAAGATTGCTTCAGACGCCTATATCTGGATAGGAGTGCAGACAACATAGAGAAGTACAAGATGGCGAAGAAGGCCGCAAAGCGGGCTGTTGGTGAAGCAAGGGGTCGGGCATATGAGGACCTCTACCAACGGTTAGGCATGAAGGAAGGTGAAAGGGACATCTATAAGATGGCTAAGATCCGGGAGAGGAAGACGAGGGATATTGGCCAAGTCAAATGCATCAAGGACGGAGCAGGCCAAGTCTTGATGAAGGACGAGGAGATAAAGCATAGATGGCGGGAGTACTTCGACAAGCTGGTCAATGGGGAGAATGAGAGTTCTACCATTGAACTGGACGACTTCTTTGATGAGACCAGCATGCGTTTTGTGCGGCGTATCCAGGAGTCTGAGGTGAAGGGGGCTTTAAAAAGGATGAAAGGAGGCAAGGCGATGGGCCCTGATTGTATCCCCATTGAGGTGTGGAAAGGTCTCGGGGACATAGCGATAGTATGGCTAACCAAGCTTTTCAACCTCATTTTTCGGGCAAACAAGATGCCAGAAGAATGGAGACGGAGTATATTAGTACCAATCTTCAAGAACAAGGGGGATGTTCAGAGTTGTACTAATTACCGTGGAATTAAGCTGATGAGCCGTACAATGAAGCTATGGGAGAGAGTCATTGAGCCCTTATCTTTTTGCATTGGTGATGGATGAGGTCACAAGGGATATACAAGGAGATATCCCATGGTGTATGCTCTTTGCAGATGATGTGGTGCTAGTTGACGATAGTCAGACGGGGGTAAATAGGAAGTTAGAGTTATGGAGACAAACCTTGGAATCGAAAGGGTTTAGGCTTAGTAGAACTAAAACTGAGTACATGATGTGCGATTTCAGTACTGCTAGGTGTGAGGAGGAGGAGGTTAGCCTTGATGGCCAGGTGGTACCTCGGAAGGACACCTTTCGGTATTTGGGGTAAATGTTGCAGGAGGATGGGGGTATTGATGAAGATGTGAACCATCGAATCAAAGCCGGTTGGATGAAGTGGCGCCAAGCTTTTGGCATTCTCTGTGATAAGAGAGTGCCACAAAAGCTAAAAGGCAAGTTCTACAGGACGACGGTTCGACCCGCAATGTTGTATGGCGCGGAGTGTTGGCCGACTAAAAGGCGACATATTCAACAGTTAGGTGTGGCGGAGATGCGTATGTTGAGATGGATGTGTGGCCACACGAGGAAGGATCGAGTCCGGAATGATGATATACGAGATAGAGTTGGGGTAGCACCAATTGAGGAGAAGCTTGTCCAACATCGTCTGAGATGGTTTGGGCATATTCAGCGCAGGCCTCCAGAAGCTCCAGTGCATAGCGGACGGCTAAAGCGTGCGGAGAATGTCAAGAGAGGGCGGGGTCGACCAAATTTGACATGGGAGGAGTCCGTTAAGAGAGACCTGAAGGATTGGAGTATCGACAAAGAGCTAGCTATGGACAGGGGTGCGTGGAAGCTTGCTATCCATGTGCCAGAGCCATGAGTTGGTTGCGAGATCTTATGGGTTTCACCTCTAGCCTACCCCAACTTGTTTGAAACTAAAGGCTTTGTTGTTGTTGTTGTTGTTGTTGTTGTTGTTGTTTTCCATTTTCGAAAGATTTTTGTCAAACTCGCGAGCACTTTTTTGCTTTCATCATTTTGTTCCGATTTTAAAAACCAATTTTTGCTAGTAATTGATTATTTTATAAACAACAGCTGGCGTATGAATGTGTTTTTTTAGACAATTTTATGAATCTGTCTACGATGGTGATCTAGCTCACGTCCGAACCGAATCGACCGAGGGACTGGAGGGCTTGGGCCATGGCCCACTACGCTCACGCCGAAGACGCTAAGGAGGAGGTTTGGTGCAATTCGCTATACTTGAAGTAACCAATTAAGGTTTACCACTTGGAGGGCTCCGGCAGAGACCATTTTCTTGGCCCAAGAGTGCACCAAGTGGTGCGCCCATTCGTTGGCATGTGTTGCTCGCTAGGTATACCATCGGGATTTTTTCTGCACCGGTTTTGGGGTTTGTTTGGTTTTTCCAGCCTTATTTGGTTTTCCTTAGGTTTTGGCCGGTCTTTTTTTGGAAAGCATTGCTTTTTCGTGAGAAGCACAACATGTGCTTTTGCGAGAAGCAAACGTTGTGCTTTCAAAAAAGAGTAAAGTATAGTTGTGCTTCCATGAGAAACATAAACGCGCTTACCGAAAAGGAAAAAATACAGTTGTGTTTCCAAGAGCCGTGCTTCTCGAAAAGGAAAACACACAATTGTGCTTCAAATTTTGGTTTTTGATTTTCCTGACTTTTGGTCATTTTTCCAGTTTCTGATTTTTTTTATTTGTTTTTAAATTCCGGTATCCCAAAGTGAAAATGATTCATGACTTGGACCCAAGGTGAAAGAGATAAAATGTTTTGAAAAATGAATTTACGGAACTCCCAAGTCCCAAGTAGCGATAAGTTGGCCCACATGCACTTGTCACCATCATAGAAGGTGGAAGTGAGCTTTGTAAGGGGTACCCCTAATTACTTATTTCATTTTTTTTGAGGAACTCGTATTTTTTATATTCGTATTAAAAGCATTCACTATTTCCGAAATCACTAGTTAAGGAGTACTCCTTGCGGAGATCACTCCAACTTTCCTAGTTTGCGACAAGTGACGTGCTGCATGTGCGCCACTTGTCGCAACCGGGGAGTTTTTCCTTTTTTTGTAGATCTGTTTATTCAAAACCTTTTATCTCTTAAACCGTGCGTCCAAATCTTGAACCGCTTTCGCCGTTGGATTCCTCGCGTCGAGATCTTCAAAACTATATCCAATATTGATAGGTTTTGACGAACTTTTTTTCACGAAAAAACTGGATGAAAAAACCGAACCAGGAACACGGGTTTTTTCCTTTCCGAAAGAGGCACGCCCGTGCCTCTGACGAAATCACAATCGTGCCTTTTTGCGGAAGAAAAAAAAACAGAAAACACGTTTTTTCCCTTTTCGAAAGAGACACGCCCGTGACTCTCCCGAAAGCACAACCGTGCCTGTCGGGAAGCAAAACCATGCCTCTAGCGAAAGAAAAAAAACAAAAAACGTGTTTTTTTTCCGTTTCCGAGGAGGCACGGCCGTGACTCTCGCGAAAGCACAACCGTGCCTCTCGCTGAAGCAAAACCGTGCCTCTAGCGAAAGAAAAAAAAACAGAAAACATGTTTTTTTGTTTCCGAGGAGGCACGACTGTGACTCTCGCGAAAGCACAACCGTGCCTCTTGCGGAAGCAAAACCGTGCCTCTCGCGAAAGGACGTTTTTTTTCCGTTTCCAAGAGGCACGGCCGTGCCTCTCGCGAAAGCACAACCGTGCCTCTCGCGAAAACAGAACCGTGACTCTCACGAAAAAAAATACGTTGTTTTGCGCAAAAAATATATTTTTTTCTAATTTTTTTTGTCGAAAAGCTAGGGAAGACCGGTGAAAAACCAAAACGTAAAGAAAAACAACAAATATAACCCTTTAAAAAGCCGAAAACACGTGCGGGAAAATAAAAAAACAAAATTCGGAGGGAGCATCCAGAGTGCGACACGTGGCGAATGGCTGAGAGCGTGCCAAGTGACACTGATCGTTGCGAGGCTCCCGAAGAAGCGCGCTCGTTAATTAGTTGCTCCCCACTACTTCTGCCCAACTTGTGCGGTGCAGCCCATTTAATCTCCCAAAGGGCCTAACTCTGACGATCCTTGACGGCCCAATACACCCACACCACCGAATAAACCACCAAACCCTAACCCCATCCACCCCAGACAGTATATAATCTCAACACAAGCGCGCCGCTCAAACCCTAGCATCTCCAACTCCAGCCGCCGCCACACACACAGCCAATCCTCCCCAGCCCAAGCTCGCAGCCATGCCTCCCAAGCTCGACCCGTCCCAGATCGTGGAGGTGTATGTCCGCGTCACCGGCGGGGAGGTCGGCGCTGCGTCGTCCCTGGCCCCCAAGATCGGTCCGCTCGGTCTCTCCCCAAAGAAGATCGGAGAAGACATCGCCAAGGAGACGGCCAAGGACTGGAAGGGCCTCCGCGTCACCGTCAAGCTCACCGTCCAGAATCGCCAGGCGAAGGTGTCCGTCGTCCCCTCCGCCGCAGCCCTCGTCATCAAGGCGCTCAAGGAGCCAGAGAGGGACCGCAAGAAGGTCAAGAACATCAAGCACAGCGGCAACATCAGCCTCGACGACGTCATCGAGATCGCCAAGATCATGAAGGTCCGCTCGATGGCCAAGGAGATGGCCGGCACCGTCAAGGAGATCCTCGGCACCTGCGTCAGCGTCGGCTGCACCGTCGACGGCAAGGACCCCAAGGATCTGCAGACGGAGATCGACGACGGCGAGGTGGAGATCCCCGCTTAAGAAGGTAATGACCAAATTCTTGTTTGGCAGTAATTATTTGTTGCTTTGCGGGTACCAGAAATGCTGTTGTGGTCTGCCAAACTTGTTAGGGAGAGTGTGGCGTGTAATAGCATCTCATATGGACTTGAATTATGATAATTAAAGCTAGGTAGAATGTGGTAGGATTATCTTTTGATTCAGTGCTCTTGCTAGTTACTATAGACGACTGTATGTAGATTCCGTGCACTGTGAATTTGTATCGTTAGGATAAATGTTGCTCATGCTAGTCCATTTTATTCTTTTATCTGATCACATTGTATTCTTTGCTATGAATTTAACATTCTGTAATTAAACTGCGTACGAATCCATTGTAACAGCTTTATGTTTAATCATGCAGGCTTGGCTTTGGGCAGGTTGTTATGTGAGGCTGCTGAAGTAGTTTCTCCTATCTAGATGCTTCCTGATGCAGTTGAGAGAATGGATGTGATATCTTCACTTGTTCTACTCTTGCTGAAGAAGAAACTTTTGTCATGCTTTAGTGGTTCCATTGTGAGACTATTTTTTACTGGTTTAATGAGTACCTTGCGGAATCAATCAATGTTATTATGGCAGCTAGAATATCATATGTTGAGTTTTGTCATTGATGTTTTGAGCGATTCTTATATATTGTTAGTCGCTGCATTTGCTTTGCTGTCTTGTTGCTTAGGGCAGTTGATTGCCGCTGGATTATTTCATCACTAGATATATTGAATTCAGTTATCATGATGAAAATTGCCTTATTTGAACTTAATCAAATTGAAAATTCAGATTTCAAATTGAACTGCAAAAATGTCTTATATTTTGATACGGAGAAGTATGAATGGAAAGGAATTCAGACATGGATTCTACATTGATAGAATGACAGAACTGTAGATTGTACTGTTGCATCCTTCGACAGCCATTTTGCATTTGGAATTAGGTTTGCCCAATTTTCTGAAAGACTTGAATTTTTGCTCTGTCTTCACTGTTACTGTTTGAAAATTTGTCGGTCTTGACTTTATATTACCGTACGTATATTCTGTAAGACAGCAACGCCATCAGTTAAAAGTTAATGTCTGTCAGAAGTTACACCTGCAAAAGGCAAGCCATTGTCGGAAGTCATCCGAAAGCCCATTTCTAAGCTTAAATCCACCCAGTCCCACAACTTAAATCCAATAATTTACTGAAATACTCCCTTCAACCCAAATTAAGTGTCTTTTGTTTAGTATAACTAAAGTGACACTTGATGGAGGTGAGTATTATTCGCTCAGCTCCTTCATTTAGTTGATTTAGTACAACTTTAGTACAACTTTAGTGACAATTACTTTACGACGGAGTGAGTACTATTAGCTCAGCTCCTTGTTGGTGAGGGATAAGGGCATGGCCAACGAGCCTTAGGAAGATGCCTCGTAGATCATGTAGGATTGGATGTTAGAAAAAGCAGTGAGTGCTTAGAGAGAAAATGTGTGGTCGTTTTGAGGGAATTGAAAAATCTTATTGATCAAAAGGCATAGTTTGTGGGATATAACTAGGATCATGGCGCCCCTGACCTAACGAATAGGAGAACTTAGCTAAACATTGTAGTTCGATGATTGATTTAGCTGAAGATGGATCCATGCCCGCCATGAGATCCTTTGTTGATGTCATCTACGGCCTGATTAGAGTCTGGAGCTATAATGATGTTATGGAGAAATAGATCATCCGCCAAAGACAGTGCCTCCCGGCGTGCTATTGTTTCGAGGGTCGTCACATCCCGAACCCAATAGATCACGAGGGAAGAGCTGTCGAGATACATGCCTGTGCTATCTCTGCATATTTGTAACACCTCAATAATGAAGCTACAGTAATAACATACTAATGGCGCCATGTCATAACATTTACTGTTGCTAAACCCCGCTTTGATCCGAACACATTTCAAATTCAAATTATAGGTGAAATAATTAAGTTCTCAAACATGAAAACTGAAGTGTTCAAATATGGCAAATAAAGGTAATTATGGTGGAGAAATCAATATTTTTTAAAGTGTTTAAATGCCCTAAAATAAATAAAATAGGGGCTAAAATAATTATTTAAATGCCTTTCAAAATTATAAAAATGCAAACTAAATTATGTAAGTGCTAAACTTTTTGTGGCAGTGGCATATTTTGTAACACTATTCTGGGTGCTATTTTTGTATTTTATAAAACTAAAATAAATAGAAATTAAAAAGAAAATAGTAAACAGAAAATAAATAAGAAGAAAGACAAAAGAAACTAAAAAGGTAAAAAGAAAAAGGGAAAACCTCCCGTGGACCTTGGCCAGCCCAGCTGGCCCAGCCGCCCCTCCACTCGTTCTCGGCTACAGGGGGCGGGGTGTCGTGGCTGCCGTCGATGCCCACCCCGGCCTCAGCCATTGTCGTGGCGGCCATCCGGCCGCTGCCCTCGCCTACTTATACCTGTCGACGCCGCACCCCTTAACCCTAGCCGGATCCGCCCCTCTCCCCTCGCGCCCCTTCCCCTCTAACACCCGTCGCCACGTCGAGGACGCCGCGCCCGTCGCTGACCGCTTCACCACCGGCTGCACCAGGCCTCACCGCCCCTCTTCTCGTCAACGACGGGGAGACACCGCTCTCGTTCCCCCTCACCCCGCTGCGACGTCGACCGCGCCCTAACCCCCCCCCCCCCCCCTCGCGCTCGTCGCGCCCAGACACGCGCCCACACCTGTCCCGGCATGCCCGCGCCCTGGCATCCCCACGTCCACCACCGCGCGCTCCCTGCGCCCACAGCAACGCTCACA
Organism: Triticum timopheevii; assembly: GCA_963921465.1. Taxonomy (NCBI): domain Eukaryota; kingdom Viridiplantae; phylum Streptophyta; class Magnoliopsida; order Poales; family Poaceae; genus Triticum; species Triticum timopheevii. The sequence goes on from OY997272.1 coordinate 446,027,961, forward strand.
TGCGTCCTAACCGCGAGCCCGTCTGCGCGAGGCCGCGTCTCCTTTCCTGTCGTCTCCGCGCCCCCTGCAGCCCTATGCCGCCCCTATGCGCCCGCGTGCTCCCCTCGCTGCGCACCGCCTCCGATCGCCGCGCCCTCGCCCGCTGCGGCCGCCAGCCCGCGCTCCTGCTGCCGTCGCCGTTGTCACCCGCTCGCCGTCCTTCGTCAGCCGCGCTCGCGCGCATGCACGCCCGTCCCCCTGGTGGCTATGGGCCACTCCCAGTGGGCCCTCCCTGTAAAAAGAAAAGAAATGAAGGGAAAAGGTTTTAAATAAAATAAAAATTAGTAAAATTAGTTAATTATTATTTTAAGTTATTTAACTTAGTTAATTAATCTTATTACACTAATATGACACTAGGACAAGGGGACCCCACACCCCTGTTAACCAGTCAACTTTGACTGGTCAACTACCCCCCCGGACCCACTGTCAGCCCCTTGTACACTTTCGTGTACACTTTGGGGTACACATATCATTTTCACCTTTATTTTGAATTAAAAATAATTTGAGAAAATTGTTTAAAACTTTGTAAATTAATGTAAAATAATCTGTTACTCGGATGAAAATAATTTATATATGAAAATTGCTCAGAAAAATGTAATGAATCTAAATAGGCACTCCGTTCATTTGTCTCATGCCCCTAGCATGGTGAACATGGATCCTCCCCCTCTCTTTCATTTGTCTGGAAAATGCCAAACTCCAGGAAAATATTCCCGAATGTTTTCCCTCTTCGTCTTTATCATGTAGCACTGCGATAGGTCACACCTAGCACTACATATTTGTCATGCCATGCATAGTTATGCCTCTGTTTGCTTTATATTTATTGCTTCTTCCCCCTCTTCTCTCCGGTAGACACGGAGACCGATGCTACTACTGTGTACAACTACGGTGTCGACAACCCCACCTTCTCGGCAGAGCTTCCAGGCAAGCAAAACCCCCTTGATCATTCTGATACCGCCTACGCTTTCCCTCTACTACTTGCATTAGAGTAGTGATACTGTTACTGTCTTCGGTTGATCCTATATTGCTGCATAGCCTGTCTTTGCTACTGTTGTTCATACTTTTACTTGCTATCCTAAATGCTTAGTGTAAGTTTGCTAGTATTCTATTAGCGGCCCTACATTCTTGTTCGTCTGCCATGCTATACTACTGGGCCGTGATCCCTCCGGAAGGTGATCACGGGTATATATATACATACTATACATGATACTTGTTATGACTAAAGTCGGGTTGACTTGTAGAGTACCCGTGAGTGGTTCACATATGTGGGGGCTGAAGGGACAGGTGGTTCCATCCAGGCAGTGGTGGGCCTGGGTTCCCGATGGCCCCGGAGTGATTCTTTGTGGCCGAGCTATAGGGCAGGTTGAGACACCTAGGAGAGAGGTGGGCCTGGTCCCTGGTCGGTGCCCGTGGTTATTACTTCAAAATAACAAACTTAAAATGATTGGGTATTTGATTTGAGTTGGTCGTTAACCTATACGCACTAACCGCCACGCGAGAATAGTTATGGGCTCTCGGCGTCGTACGATTCCTCCTGAAAGCTTTTCAGACATCATAGTTGAGCGGCATGCGCTCGGGCGGTCCGCGTAAGCACCTGCCTTGTATGAGGTAGCCAGGACTGATCTCGACCGTCCTCGCAACATGCAGGAGTGCAACGGGCGATGGGCCCAAGACCCCTGCGCACTTAGGATGTAGACCAACATGCTGACCTCTCTGGAGACCCTAGGTAGGGCTACGACATGTTGATCTTCCGAGGCCGGGCATTACCCAAGAAAGTGTATCCGGCCAGAGTAATCGAGCGTGTTGGGCAATTCGGTGCACCCCTGTAGGGAAGTAATCTATTCGAATAGCCGTGTCCATGGTAATAAGACAACTTGGAGTTGTATTCCGACCTCTTACAACTAAAATCGGATACTTAATAAAACACATCCAGATAAGTGACAGACACAACCCGGTGATCACTCTCTCACAAGGAGATGAGGAGAGGATCTTTGGGTAGGATTATACTATACGATGTTACTTGTTACTATACCAGTTACTCTCTTCTACTACTTCAAGATGGTTGGTGCCAGAAGCGTAGTCTTTGATAGGAATAGCTTCTCCCCCTCTTATTCTGGCATTCCGCAATTTAGTCCATAGATACTACCCCTTTATTGATACCGATGCATACATAGTGTAGATTTGATGTAAGTCTTGCGAGTACTTTGGATGAGTACTCACGGTTGCTTTGCTACCTCTTTTCCCCCTATACCCGATTGTTGCGACCAGATGGCGGATCTTAGGAGCCAGAAGCCACCGCCGACGACTACTACTACCCCGAGGGTGCCTACTACTACGTGGAGAGCGCCGATGACCAGGAGTAGTTAGGAGGCTCCCAGGCAGGAGGCCTTGCCTTTTCGATCGTTGTTGCTTTTGTGCTAGACTTCTCAAGGCAAACTTGTTTAACTTATGTCTATACTCAGATGTTGTTGCTTCCGCTGACTCGTTTGTATTCGAGCTTATGTATTCAAGCTCTCGAGGCCCCTGCCTTGTAATATAAAGCTTGTATGACTTTGATTTATGTCTAGAGTTGTGCTATGATATCTCCCTATGAGTCCTTGATCTTGATCGTGCACATGATTAGTGTATGATTGAATCGGGGGCGTCACAAGTTGGTATTAGAGTTGACTGCCTGTAGGTAGCCCCCTTTCCAGCTCCTTGGCCGAAGTTGAGTCTAGTCTTTGGAAAACTTTTACTAACACCGTTGTGTGGCTTACGGGCCCACATCACAATGGGTGGTATTAGGATCTTTTATTCCTCGTCTATACTCTGGGACTCTTATCTCTCTTCTATTCAAGTTAAATGATTTTGCTAACTCTAACATTAGGTTCTCATGATCACATCTAACCAAGAGCTGGATTATCTTCTACTATTCCTTTGAAAGTATAATGAATGATACACACACTGTCTATTGACATGCTTGAACTATTTTTGTTTCAGATGCCACCCCACAACGCACATCGTCCGCTAGACCATGGTTGTTGGTACGACTGGGTTCCCGACCATTCTGGTCGACCTCTTGACCATGCTGGGATATCGCTGGTACCCCCAGTACACTATGTATGAGGACTACCGTGAGTTCAACCAGGAGCAGTACCGCGCTAAGGTTGTTATCTATGATCGGTGGGATATCTCCACCCACGAGTTGCACACCTTTGAGGGTGTTGGACTGACCATTGAGATGGCAGTCCAGGATGCTCCCTATGTTGCTATTACCTGCCTCCGTGGAGAGCACCCCTGCTTGGACGAGACCGGGTTCAAATACATCCCGTACCCCAACTGGGGATGAGATTGGGCACTATACACTACTGTCTGTACCGCCTACATGAGCTGTTGTTACAACCCTCAGGTTATGGTTCGGTACATTGAGGCTCTGGATCACACTGTTCAAGCTCTGACTATCGAGTTGTACGCCACTCGTGCTCATCACTATGACACTCTAACATAGATGCTGCGAGCAGTCAGCGCGAGGATTCAACCAGAGTTCATCCTATACCCGCACCCGTCAGTGCTGCCACCAGGTATTGCGTGGCCTGTTGTTGGAGATGATAACCCTGATCGTGGACCTCTCCTTCCGATTCAGGACCAGTTCTCGCACCAGAGCCATCACGGAGCGCAACATCCTTATTTCGAGGGCCGTTTGGCTTTTCATCACCGGTAGCTGCCTAACTTCAGAGGTTTTCCCCGACGTTGATGTAGCATATCGCTATGTCCCGTTGTTGTATCCCTCCACCGTGTGCCTGCGCGCAACCTAGTTGGTCTAGACTACTTCTTTCTGAACTTGTACTTTTGGCTTGTAACCGAACTTATGGATGGATCTGCATGTCGTGTTTGACTACTATGTTGTATCCATTGTACTTACTTCATTATGCATGTTACCTCATGAATGATTCCTTGTCTTTGCAAATGCTCAATGCTAAACTACCCCTATTGCATTTAAGAAGGATGGTTAGACCCGCTGGTCATGGCCGTGGTGGCAATGCTCCACCACCGCCCGAATACATGGCAGGAATGATACATCAGTTTGAGTTGAATCGCCAGTTTATGAAAGGAGTCATGGCTCAGTTCCCGCGACCCAGCATGAATCAGCAGCCAGGCCCAGTAACACTGCAAGACTTTGCGCGTCTCAACCCTATCATCTACCACAGCTCAACCCAGTATCTTGATGTTGATGACTGGCTCTATGACATCACTTTCGAGCTAGAGTCTACTGACGTAGGCCCTGCCAAGTATGTCACCTTCGTGGCCTACTACCTGAAAAGTCCCATTGCTCAATGGTGGGACAGCAACAGGCGTTCACTACCTGCTGGAACATGCATTACTTGGCTGTAATTCCAAGCTGCCTTCCGTGTCCGCTTCATTCCTCAGGGAATCATGGACAGGAAGAAGCGCGAGTTTCGCAACCTCACCTAGGGCAATAAGACAGTAGATGCTTACCAGCGGGAGTTCCTCGACTTGTCCCGCTATGCCGAAGAATACATTGCTACTTATGCTCGCATGAAGGAAAAGTTCTGCGAGAGATTTCAAGCTGATATCAAGCTAGCGCTCCTCGTTCATGACTTCGCCGACTTCGCCACCTTGGTGAACAAGGCCATTCAAGTCGAAACAGGTCTGCAGGAACACCAGGGATCCCTCAGGCGCAACCGCGATGCTGGCTCATCTTCGGGCCGGGGTCCTCGCAGAAGCGTCTTGCTCCAAGATCGTCTTATGTTGCACCGCGTCTGCCTCCTCCACCACCTAGGCAGCCAAGACTTCCAGTTGCACCACCTCAGGCTCCTGCTCCCCATCCCAATGACGGGCTCTGCTTCAAGTGTGGCCGTCCAACACACCGTACTAGGGAATGCTATTAGAACCAGAACCAACTGGAACTTCCCACATTTGGCTGTGGAAACAATCAGCCCCGCAACAACAATTCCAGGCCTTATGGTCGTGGCTAGGTTAACCACGTTGATCTAAATGAAGCTCACGACTAGCGTACTACTGTGATGGGCACCCTTCTTGTTAATTCAGTACCAACTTCTATTTTATTCGATTCAGGAGCATCGCATTCTTTCATATCAGAAGATTTTGCATACATGCATGCCATTAAATATGAAGAGATGAACACTCTTCTAGTGGTACACACCCCCACGGGTCAAAGTTGAACCTCCATGGTTAGCATCGATGTCCCCATTGAAATCGAGGGGCTGGAGTTTCACGCCTCCCCTATCGTTCTGATGTCTTCCAATATTGACCTCATTCTGGGAATCGATTGGCTGAAAGCCCATACTGCTTCAATAATTTGCGCCACTAAAACTGTCCATCTCCTACACCCTTCTGATGAAATAGTAAGCTACCACACTCGTCTGGTTCAAAATGCCGAGGCACGACTTTATTCCTTGAATGCGTTGAACGCATCACCACTTGAAGGCATTGAAAACATTCTAGTCATTTGCAAATTCCAAGATGTCTTTCCCAAAGAACTTCCAGGGATACCCCCTGTTAGAGTTGTTTAATTCGTCATTAACTTGAAACCAGGCACCACTCCTATAGCCAAGCGGCCCTACAAGACGCCGTCACATGAACTCGTTGAGCTTAAGGAGGAAATCGACAATTCACTTCATCAGGGTTTCATCCATCCAAGTTCTTCTGCTTGGGCAACACCTTCTCTCTTTGTCAAGAAGAAGGATGAACGAATCGATTGGTCCAAGATTACCGTCCTATCAACCAATCAACTATTCAGAACAAATATCCACTTCCTCGGATCAACAATCTGTATGATCAAATGGCTGGTTCATCGGTCTTCTCTAAATGCGACTTGAGGTTGGGTTACCACTAGATCCGGGTTCATGAAGAGGATATTCCAAAGACCGCCTTCGTTACTCGATATGGTTCATACGAGTACACCATCATGTCTTTCGGTTTAACTATTGATCTAGCGACACTCTCTCGTCTGATGAACTATATATATTCATGGAATACCTTGACAAGTGCGTCATGGTTTATGTGGATGATACCCTTGTATATTCCAAGAATGAAGAAGAACATGTTGAACATCTCTAACTTGTTCTGAAAAAGCTTCGAGAGCATCAGCTTTATCCCAAATATTCCAAGTGTGAATTCTGGCTACCCGAAGTAACCTACCTTGGTCATCTGATCTCCAAGGATGGTATTGCTGTCAACCCAGCGCGAGTTCAGGCTATTCTCGATTGAACTCCCTCGAAGAATGTCAAACAATTCAGAAGCTTTCTCGGACTAGCCAGCTACTGCCGCCGCTTTGTCGAGAACTTCTCCAAGATAGCCAAGCCAGTGACTAGTCTACTTCACAAAGGTGTCAAGTTCGAGTGGACAGACAAATGCGAGTAAAGTTTCCAGGCACTCAAAGACAAGCTGACTTCTGCCCCAGTGCTTGTTCCTCCAGATTCTAAAAAGGATTTCATCATTTACTGCGACGCTTCACGTCAAGGATTAGGCTATGTCCTAATGCAAGAGCGTAGAGTGATTGCTTATGCCTCTCGTCAGTTGCGCCCTCACGAAGAGAATTACCCAGTTCATGACCTCGAAGTTGTTGCAGTCATATATGCACTAAAACAGTGGCGGCATTACCTTCCGATAATCATTGCGAGATCTTCACCGACCACAAAAGTCTGAAATATATGTTTACTCAGCCGGATCCGAACCTTCGACAACAGAGTAGATGGAGACCATAGCAGACTATAACTTGGGTATTTCTTATACTCCAAGCAAGGCTAATGTGATGGCTGATGCCTTGAGATGCAAGTCATATTGCAACCACCTCAACTATGTTCAGTCCCTTCTTATACCCCAGAAAAGTTCAGTCCCTTCTTCATAAAGAATTCAGCAGGCCGAACCTCCATATAGTTCCTTGATGTCTACTATGCAACTTTATTCTTGTAGACTCGTGTTGGGCCTCCAAGCGTAGAGTTTTGTAGGACAGTATCAATTTTCCCTCAAGTGCTGGCCTAAGGTTTTTCAATCCGTGGGAGGCATAGGATGAAGATGGTCTCTCTCAAACAACCCTGCAACCAAATAACAAAGAGTCTCTTGTGTCCCCAACACACCAAATACAATGGTAATTTGTATTGGTGCACTAGTTCAATGAAGAAATGGTAATACAAGTGTAGTAATGATAATAGATATTGATTTTCGTAATAGTAACAATAAAAAACAGCAAGGTAGCAAGTAACAATAGTGAGCACAAACAGTATTGCAATGCTTGAAAATGAGGCCTAGGGTCCATACTTTCGCTAGTGCAATCTCTCAACAATGCTAATATAATTGGATCACATAACAATCCCTCAACGTGCGATGGAGAATCACTCCAAAGTTCCTATCTAGGGGAAAACATAAGAAGAAATTGTTTGTAGGGTACGAAACCACCTCAAAGTTATTCTTTCCGATTAATCTTTCCAAGAGTTTGTACTAAAATAACACAAAGTTATCCTTTCCGATCGATCTATCCAAGAGTTCGTACTAAAATAACACCATATGATACACATCAACCAACTCTAATGTCACCTAGATACTCCAGTGTCACCATGAGTATCCGTGAGTTGGTTATATGATATGCATCAAACAATTTCAGATTCATAATACTCAATCCAACACAAAGAACCTCAAAGAGTGCCCCAAGATTTCCATTGGAGAAACAAAGACGAGAACATGCATCAACCCCTATGCATAGATTACCCCAATGTCACCTCGGGAATCCACGAGTTGAGTGCCAAAACACATATCAAGTGAATCAATATGATACCCCATTGTCACCACGAGTATTCATAGCAAGACATACATCAAGTGTTCTCAAATCCATAAAAGTATTCAATCCGATAATAACGAAATCTCAAAGAGAAAACTCAATTCATCACAACAAGATAGAGAGGGAAAAACACCATATGATCCAACTATATTAACAAATCCCATGATACATCAAGATCGTACCAAATCAAGAACACGAGAGAGAGAGAGATCAAACACATAGTTACTAGTACAAACCCTCAGCCCCGAGGGTGGACTACTCCCTCCTCATTATGGTGGCCACCGGGATGACGAAGATGGCCTCCTGTGATGATCCCCCCTCCGACAGGGTGCCGAACCAGGGTCTAGATTGATTTTCATGGCTACAGAGGTTTGCGGCGGCGGAACTTCTGATCTAGTGTTATTTCTGGCGGTTTATGAATATATAGGATTTTTGGGCGTCAGTTTCATGCGAAGATGGGCCATGAGGGGCCCACAAGACACCAGGGTGCCCCAGAGGGGGCTGGCATGCCCTGGTGGGTTGTGGCCACCTCGTGGCTCTTCTGGCCCTCTCACGAAGCTTCTAGTGCCTCTTTTGTTCCAAAAAAATCGTCAAAAAGTTTTGTTGCATTTGGAGAACTTTTATTTCTGCACAAAAAACAATACCATGGTAGTTCTGCTGAAAACAACATCAATACGATTTAGTTCCATGCAAATCATACCAAAACCATATAAAATTGTTGAACATGGCATGAATACTTCATAATTATAGATACGTTGGAGACATATCAGCATCACCAATCTTAATTCCTACTCGTCCTCGAGTAGGTAAATGATAAAAGAAATAATTTACAAAATGTGAATGCTAGCAAAGTGCATAAGTTTGATCAATGATAATTTCAAGCACTTTTGCTAGCATCATAACAACAAATATTTCTCATAAAACTCATCATGATAAAGTAGCAGTTGAAAACGGAATTTTTTATGTGGAATCCTACCTATTATAGTCCTCATATACTCTTTTCTTTTATAGCATGGACATTTGGACTTGCATGATTCAAAGCAGTAGTCTATAATTTGACATGAGGACATCAATACTCAACCATATCAACAAGAAACCATGTCTTTCAAAATATGAACACTAAAGAAAGCTATCCCTAGCCCATTATGCTCAATCATTGATCCATTCATGAGGCACACTCAAATATTAACTATGCCCAATGCACAAGTATGACAATAGTGTTCCCTAGTTGGTGCTTTATAAGAGAAGATGGAGACTCAATAAAAATTAGAATAAGATTGAACACCCTCAAAAATAGTGGGGTCATTGATACCTAGAGTTGACACTCTTCCAAACCCACTTTCATCATTGTAATCATCATAAATAGGAGGCATGCAATCGTTATAACAAATTTTCACATCAAATCTTGGGGGACTAAAAATATCATCTTCATCAAATATAGCATCCCCAACCTTATGGCTTTGCATATCATTAGCATCATGGATATTCAAAGAATTCATAATAACAACATTGCAATCATGCTCATCATTCAAAGTTTTTATGCCAAACAGTTTATTGAATTCTTCTTCTATCAATTAAGCACAATCTTCGTTTTCATCATTTTCAATAAAGACATGATAGAGACGAATATCATGAGGCAACCTCAATTCCATTTTCTGTAGTTTTCTTTTATAAACTAAACTAGTGATAAACAAGAAACTAAAAGATTCAATTGCAAGATCTAAAGATATACCTTCAAGCACTCACCTCCCCGGCAACGGCGCCAGAACAGAGCTTGATGTCTACTATGCAACTTTATTCTTGTAGACTCGTGTTGGGCCTCCAAGCGCAGGGTTCTGTACGACAGTAGCAATTTTCCCTCAAGTGGATGGCCTAAGGTTTACCAATCCGTGGGAGGCGTAGGATGAAGATGGCCTCTCTCAAACAACCCTGCAACCAAATAACAAAGAGTCTCTTGTGTCCCCAACACACCGAATACAATGGTAACTTGTATAGGTGCACTAGTTCGGTGAAGAGATGATGATACAAGTGTAGTAATGATAATAGATATTGATTTTTTTAATAGTAACAATAAAAATGGCAAGTTAGCAAGTAACAGAAGCAAGCACAAACATTATTGCAATGCTTGAAAATGAGGCCTAGGGTCCATACTTTTGCTAGTGCAATCTCTCAACAATGCTAATATAATTGGATCACATAACAATCCCTCAATGTGCGATGAAGAATCACTCCAAAGTTCCTATCTAGCGGAGAACATAAGAATAAATTGTTTGTAGGGTACGAAACCACCTCAAAGTTATTCTTTTCGATCAATCTTTCCAAGAGTTCGTACTAACATAACACAAACTTATCCTTTTCGATCGATCTATCCAAGAGTTCGTACTAAAATAACACCATATGATACACATCAACCAACTCTAATGTCACCTAGATACTCCAATGTCACCATGAGTATCCATGAGTTGATTATACGACATGCATCAAACAATTTCAGATTCATAATACTCAATACAACCCAAAGAACCTCAAAGAGTGCCCCAAGATTTCTACTGGAGAAACAAAGACGAGAACGTGCGTTAACCCCTATGCATAGATTACCCCAATGTCACCTCGGAAATCTGCGAGTTGAGTGCAAAAACACATATCAAGTGAATTGATATGATACCCCATTGTCACCAGGGGTATTTGTAACAAGACATACATCAATTGTTCTCAAATCCATAAAAGTAGTCAATCCGATAATAACGAAATCTCAAAGGGAAAACTCAATTCATCACAACAAGATAGAGAGGGGAAAACACCATATGATCCAACTATGTTTACAAATCCCGCAATACTTCAAGATTGTGGCAAATCAAGAACACGAGAGAGAGAGAGAGATCAAACACATAGCTACTAGTACAAACCCTCAACCCCGAGGGTGGACTACTACCTCCTCATCATGGTGGCCACCGGGATGATGAAGATGGCTTCCAGTGATGATTTGCCCCGTCGGCAAGGTGCCGAAATGGGGTCTAGATTGGTTTTCTGTGGCTACAGAGGCTTGCGGCGCGAAACTTCTGATCTAGGGTTATTTCTGTGGGTTTCTGAATATATAGGATTTTTGGGCGTCGGTTTCATGCGAAGATGGGCCACGAGGGGCCCACAAGACACCAGTGCGTGCCAGAGGGGGTTGGCACACCTTGGTGGGTTGTGGCCAGCTCGTGGCTCTTTTGTACCTCCCACAAAGCTTCTAGTGCCTCTTTTGTTCCAATTTTTTTTCAAAAAGTTTCATTTCATTAGGAGAACTTTTATTTCTGTACAAAAAATAACACCACGGTAGTTCCGCTGAAACAACCGGGTTAGTTCCATGCAAATCATACCAAAACCATATAAAATTGTTGTAAACATGGCATGAATATTTCATAAATTATAGATACGTTGGAGACGTATCATTCCTCCGGGTTATCTCGCTCCCCCTCCTAAATAATTTCAAAAGATGAACCTCCATGTTGTTACCCAGGGTTCCCTCAGTACCCTGGTTGCTGAACCAGATCTCATAGGCGACATCAAAACTATTAAGGGATATGACTCTCAAGCTTAGAAGATTAAATGCTATCTAGAGGAAGGAAAGCCCTCATTCTTCACTATTGATGATGGTGTGGCTTTGTTCTTCAAAAGTCGCCTAGTGGTCTCGAGTAGGCAGAAAAACTTGGATATGACTTAGAACATCATGTAAGAAGCTCATGATACACTTCTGTCTATTCATCCTGGTAGTATAAATATGTACCAAGACATTCGTTAGAGATTCTAGTGGCCAAACCTGAAGCAAGCCATTGCTCGCTATGTTGTTGAGTGTGACATTTGTCATCGAATCAAAGCAGAATATCAAAGACCTGGGAACTCTGTAACCTATTACTATTCCTGAATGGAAATGTGACCATGTCAAAATGGACTTCGTCACTGGTTTCCCAGATAACAGAAGGGAAATGATGTTATTCTTTTCATCATTGTCCGGCTTTCCAAAGTTGCACATTTTATGGCTATCAAGGAAACCATCACTGCTAGTCAGCTGGCAGATCTATATGTTTCTAGAATTGTTTCACTCCATAGTATTCCGTTGGTAATCAACTCGGACCGTGGCAGCTTATTCACTTCAAGATTCTGGGCTAGTTTCCAGGAAGCTACGGGAACTCATTGTTGGGGAACGTAGTAATTTCAAAAAATTTCCTATGCACACGCAAGATCATGGTGATGGCATAGCAACGAGAGGGGAGAGTATTGTCCACGTACCCTCGTAGACCGTAAGTGGAAGCGTTATGACAACGCGGTTGATGTTGTCGTATGTCTTCACGATCCGACCGATCCAAGCACCGAACGTACGGCACCTCCGAGTTCAGCACACGTTCAGCTCGATGACGATCCCCGGGCTCCGATCCAGCAAAGCTTCGGGGATGAGTTTCGTCAGCACGACGGCGTGGTGACGATGATGATGTTCTACCGGCGCAGGGCTTCGCCTAAACTCCGCGACGATATGACCGAGGTGGAATATGGTGGAGGGGGGCACCGCACACGGCTAAGGAACGATCCGTAGATCAACTTGTGTGTCTATGGGGTGCCCCCCTGCCCCCGTATATAAAGGAGCAAGGGGGGAGGCCGGCCGGCCCTTGGGGCGCGCCAAGGAGGGGGGAGTCCTCCTCCTAGTGGGAGTAGGACTCCCCTTTCCTAGTCCAACTAGGAAGGAGGAAGGGGGAAGGAAAGAGGGGGAGAGGGAGAGGGAAAGAGGGGCCGCGCCCCCCTCCCCTAGTCCAATTCGGACTCCCCTTGGGAGGGGGCGCGCCACCTCCTGGGCTGCTGCCCTCTCTCTCCCCTCAGGCCCACTAAGGCCCAATACTTCCCCGGGGGGTTCCGGTAACCCCTCCGGCACTCCGGTTTTCTCCGAAATCACCCGAAACACTTCCGGTGTCCGAATATAGTCGTCCAATATATCAATCTTTATGTCTCGACCATTTCGAGACTTCTCGTCATGTCCGTGATCACATCCGGGACTCCGAAAAAACTTCGGTACATCAAAACTTATAAACTCATAATAAAACTGTCATCGAAACGTTAAGCGTGCGGACCCTACGGGTTCGAGAACTATGTAGACATGACCTAGAACTATTCTCGGTCAATAACCAATAGCGGGACCTGGATGCCCATATTGGTTCCTACATATTCTACGAAGATCTTTATCGGTCAAACCGCATAACAACATATGTTGTTCCCTTTGTCATCGGTATGTTACTTGCCCGAGATTTGATCATCGGTATCCAATACCTAGTTCAATCTTGCTACCGGCAAGTCTCTTTACTCGTTCTGTAATGCATCATCCCGTAACCAACTCATTGGTCACATTGCTTGCAAGGCTTATAATGATGTGCATTACCGAGAGGGCCCAAAGATACCTCTCTGACGTTCGGAGTGACAAAACCTAATCTCGAAATACGCCAACTCAACATGTACCTTCGGAGACACTTGTAGTACTCCTTTATAATCACCCAGTTACGTTGTGACATTTGGTAGTACCCAAAGTGTTCCTCCGGTAAATGGGAGTTGCATAATTCTCATAGTTACAGGAACATGTATAAGTCATGAAGAAAGCAATAGCAGTATACTAAACGATCAAGTGCTAGGCTAACAGAATGGGTCATGTCAATCACATCATTCTTCTAATGATGTGATCCCACTAATCAAATGACAACTCATGTCTATGGTTAGGAAACATAACCATCTTTGATTAATGAGCTAGTCAAGTAGAGGCATACTAGTGACTATAGGTTTGTCTATGTATTCACACATGTATCATGTTTCCGGTTAATACAATTCTAGCATGAATAATAAACATTTATCATGATATAAGGAAATAAATAATAACTTCATTATTGCCTCTAGGGCATATTTCCTTCACTCATATGTCCTTTAGCAACGCTTTTCACCCTCAGTCTTAGGGACAAGTTGAACGAGTCAACCAAATTATCAAAGACATGCTTCGAGCTTGTGTCATTTCCTTCGATAAGAAATGGGAGGAATCTCTCCCGTATGTTGTGTTCTCTTACAACAATAGCTATCAAGCGAGTCTGAAGATGCCCCCTTCAAAGTGTTATATGGACGAAAGTGTCAAACTCCTCTGAACTGGTCAGAAACTGGGAACAGTCACTCATTGGTCCGGATATTTTCCAACATGCCAAAGAACAAGTCCGTGTTATACGCGAGAATCTAAAGACTGCGCAATCTTGCCAGAAGAGTCAGTATGACCGTCATCAGAAAGATATGGTCTATCAACCTAGCGAAAATTTCTCCGAGTCAAACCGATGAAAGGTGCTCACCACCTTGGGATCAAAGGCCAGCTAGCTCCTCGCTATATTGGTCCTTTCACCATTACCGAAGGATGTGGAAAAGTGGCATATCAATTGGAACTAGCGTCGAACCTTTTCCAGGTTCATGATGTTTTCTATGTGTCACAGCTCCGTCGCTGCTTCAAGGACCCCATCCGAGCAGTGGACCATTAAATGCTTGAATTGCAACAAGACCTCTCTTATAAAGAGCACCCGGTCCGCATTGTCGATCAAGCTGAACATTGCAACCGTTAGAAGGCGATCAAATTTCTTAAAGTCCAGTGGTCACATCATTCTGAAGATGAAGCCACTTGGGAACGCGAGGATCGTATGCATGCTGAATACCCCGCCTTGTTTCGATCTACCTCCTAAATCTCGGGACGATATTTCTTGTAGTAGAGGAGATTCATAACACCCCGATAATTAAGCTACAGTATTACCATGCTAATGGTGCCATGTCATCACATTTACTGTTGCTAAACCCCACTGTGATCCAAATATAATTCAAATTCAAATTCAAATTATAGATGAAATAATTAAGTTATCAAACATGAAAACTAAAATTTCAAAAAATGGCAAGTAATCCATAGGTAATTATGGTGGAGAAACCAACACTTTTAAAAGTGTTTAAATGGCCTAAAATAAATAATACAGGGGTAAAACAATTATTTAAATGCATTTTAAAAATTATAAAAATGGGAACTAAATTATTTAAGTGTCAAACTTTTTGTGTCAGTGGCATATTTTGTAACACTATTTTAGGTGCTATTTTTGTATTTTATAAAACTAAAATAAATAGAAACTAAAAATAAAATAGTAAACAGAAAATAAATAAAAATAAAATACAAAAGAAACTAAAAAAGGGGCAAACCCTCCCCTGGGCCTTGGCGATCCCAGCCAGGCCGACCCAGCCGCTTCCCCACTCGTTCTCTGCTAGAGGGGGCGGTGGTCGTGGCTGCCACCAATGCCCGCCACGGCCCCGACCATCGTCGTGGCGGCCATCGAGCCGCCGCCCCCGCCTACTTATACCGGTCTACACCGTGCCCTTGTAACCCTAGCCGGATCCGCCCCCTCCCCCCTCGCGCCCCTTCCCCTCTACCACCCTATGGCGCGCCCTGTTGTCTTGTGACTCCCTCGTAGGTCGGTTGGGGCCCTTCTTCGGCCGCAAGAATGCTTATATAAAAAAACCATGTTAAAGTTTCAGCCCGATCGGAGTTACTGATTTCTAGGAATATAAGTAATGGTTTTCGGGCAGAAATAGAGACGCGAAATGGAAGAGAAACACACACACAGACACAAACAAAGAGAGAGAGGGAGAGAGAGAGAGAGAGGGAGAGATCCAATCTCGGATGGGCTCCTGCCCTCCAGGAACCATGGCGGCCAATGACCAGAGGGGAAACCCTCCTCCCATCTAGGGGGGAGGCCAAGGAAGAAGAAGAAGAAGGAGGGGGGGGGGGGGGGCTCTCCCCCCTCTCTTCCGGTGGCGCCAGAGTGCCATCAGTGGAATCACCGTGACGGCGATCTACACCAACAACTTCACAGCCATCATCACCAACAGTATAACACCTCTTCTCCCTGCTGTAATCTCTACTTGAACATGGTGCTTTATGCTATATATTATTGCCCAATGATGTATGCCCATCCTATGATATTTGAGTAGATTCTTTTTGTCCTATGGGTAATTGGTGAATTGCTATGATAGGTTTAAATTGCTTGTGGTTATGTTGCCGTCCTTTGATGCCCATCATATGAGCGCACACATGGATCACACCATAGGGTTAGTTGTATGTTGATAGGACTATGCATTGGAGAGCAAGAGTGACAAAAACTTCTTCCTACCATAGAAATTGATTCATACGGGATTGAAGGGGGGCGATATATCTTAATGCTATGGTTGGGTTCTACCTTCATGAACTTTAGTAGCTGCAGATGCTTGCTAATAGTTCCAATCATAAGTGCATAGAATTCCAAGTAAGGGATGACATGCTAGGGCTGGCCTCTCCTACATAAAAAGTTGTTATCGGTCTAGTGACTTAAGTTAATTGCTTGGGGACAATCTCTCTATTTGTGTTACAAAAAGTTCTCTACTAAAACAAACTAACTTTTATTATCTAGTAAAGTACTTCTAGTTTTATTCTTGCAAAATTATCCTATTACACCTACAAAGTAGTTTTATTCTTGTTCTAGTAAAGCAAACGTTGGTGTGCGTAGAGTTGTATCGGTGGTAGATAGAACTTGAAGAGAATACTAATTCTAACTTTACCTCCTCATTGGGTTCGACACTCTTACTTATCAAAAAGGCTACAAACGATCCCCTATACTTTTGGGTTATCAAGACCTTTTTCTGGCGCCGTTGCCGGGGAGCAATAGTGTGGGGTGAATATTCTCGTGTGCGCTTGTTGGCTTTATCACTAACTAGTTTTTATTTTCTTTTCTATGTTGTTTTTTATCTTTAGTTATGGATATGGAACACGAAATACCAAAAAAATGTTGTACTTTCTACTCATGGAGATGGGGAACCTCCTAAAACCCTTGATGTTGGTTATGTGGAAAACATTAAATACTACTTTAATAATCCTAATAAATCCCCATTCAACTTGATAATGGGAGATACTTTGGATCACCGGGAATACTTTAGGGATTATCACTTGTCTAAAAAAGGGAAGCACTTATGGGATTAAATTAAATGTCGCGTTGGTATGCTTGGAATATGTGCTCTATGTATGATTATACTTGTTGCTCTAAGATGAAGGCTCCACACCTTCCCTTTCAATGTGAATTTAATGATAACGAAACCTCAGCTTCTTATCCTAATGATATATATGATTACTATGATGTGGAATGACTAGAAGAATTTGTCGCTTTTAAGGGTGCTTATGAAATTGAATCTTTGTTTGAAAAGTATGAAAATTGTGATAATGCTCTTTATAGATATGAAAACTACGCTATACTTAAATATTTCTATGAGAATTATAAATACAATGCCGATATTGATGAATTTACTAAGAAAGTCTCGTTGTCAAAGAAGAGACTAATATTTTGTAGGAACCTATGGAAGAAGAAATTGCTGAAATCGTGAGCTCATTAGATGAAAAAGATGAGGACGAGAGTGAAGAACAAAAGGAGGAAGAGCAGATTAGCTACCCGTGGCCACCTTCTAATGACAGTAACTCTTTATCTCATGCATTGTTTAATTTCCCTTCATGCTTATCGAAGGATGAATGCTATGATAATTGCTACGATCCCTCAGATTCGTTTGAAATATTCCTTTTTGATGAGCTTGATGCTTGCTATGATTGTGGCCATGATGCCAATATGAATTATGCTTATGGAGATGAACTTGCTATAGTTATTTATGTTAAGAATGAAATTGTTGCTATTGCACCCACACATGATAGTCCTATTATCTTTTTGAATTCTCCTAACTACACTATATCGGAGAAGTTTGCTCTTATTAAGGATTATATTGATGGGTTGCGTTTTACTATTGCAGATGATGATTTTGATGGATATAATATGCATGTGCTTGCTGCTCGTACTTGCAATTATTATGAGAGAGGAACTACATCTCTACCTCTCTATGTTTCTAGTGCGATAAAATTGCAAGAAACTACTTATGCTATGTATCGGCCTTTATTATGTGTGAATGAATTGAAATTTTATGACATGCCAATGCATTGGAAGAGAGTTAAATCTGTTGTTACATGATATATGTTTCTTTGTGCTCACTACTAAATTATAAATCATTGTTAATTAAAATTGTCTTTGATATACCTTGGGATCCGGGTGGATCAATTACTTGAGCACTATATGCCTAGCTTAATGGCTTGAAAGAAAGTGCTACCTTGGAGAGAACCCGAAAGTTTTAGAGAGTCATTTATTTCTGTTGTGTGCTTTAAAAAAGTTTTAAAACAAAAATATAGAGGAGAGCCTAATTTGTTTTCAAAAAGAGAAGCGACTGGAAAGTTATGCATTTAATAAGTGAGGGTCGACCTTGAACACTTGTGTTCATGCTCACATAAACATTCTAGAGTTTTTCATGGACGTTTCTCAAAAAAATTATCCCCTTGCACAAATCCATTTTATTATAAAAATAAGGTGCCAAGATATACCTTTAGGGTGTTTAAATTGCTTTTTTGGTGCGTGTTACACAATACGGCTAAGAAAATATCTTATCACTTCCTAATTTTTCAGATTTTTTTAGTTACATAAGTATATTTTTCATCTGCATCTTTACAGACTATCCTACTTTCATTGATTGTTGTTATAGTTTATTTATCAGCTTATGTTTGAAATCTTGTTGAGCCCCATTGATTTGGGAGCCATAGAATTGTGATAGAATGAAGTGGGTAATGTTTGATTATAATTATACAATAATGTTATAGTAGTACATGATAGGATTTGATTTTATATGTACTAACCCCTCTAATAAAAAGTTCGGTTAAGTTTTATGTGGATGAAGTGTTCAAAGATTGAGGAGGTATCGATAAGAATAAGGAGACGCAAGTGTTAAAGCTTGGGGATGACCAAGGCACACTATTGGAATCAGAGGATTTGCCATCCGCCAGTTCTTTGCCGTCTGCTAGCTGACGGCAAAGAAGGTCTTTGCCGTCTGCTTAGGAAAAACAGACGACAAAGAAGTGGCTGATGGCAAAGATACTATTTTCCGTCATCCACTTCTTTGCCGTCTTCTCATTACCGTAACTTGCAGTGCCAGACATGTTCGCCGTCTTCGGCTGATGGCAAAGACCTTTGCCGTCTGCAGCTGGTCCTTTGCCGTGTGCCATGGAAGACGGCAAATTGGCTGACTCCTGTAGTGGCACCTCAAGTAAATATTCAAGGAGAATCAAGCTTCTAAGGTTGCTGATGCCCCAGAAGGCATCCCATATTTATTCTTCGACAATTATCGACATGTCTTGGTTATTGTTTTGTTCACATGATATGCGTAAATTCTTGGAGCATCTTTTGTGTTTATTTTCATTTTTCTTTTATGCACCATGTGTCGTGGTTCTAAGTCTGACAGTAGAGTGGGGGGTAGGTATGGAGAGGCAAGGTCCTAGCTATGGAGAGGTTGTAAACACAAGAGATGTACGAGTTCAGGCCCTTCTCAGAGGAAGTAACAGCCCTACGTCTCGGAGCCCGGAGGCGGTCGAGTGGATTATGTGTGTATAGATTACAGGGGTGCGAACCCTTTACACCGAGGTGGGGGGTGGCTTATATAGTGCCTGCCAGACCCCTCCGGCCCTCAGTAATGCGGGGTTTTAAAGTACATTAAGTCTGGGCGTTACTGGTAACGCCCCACATAAAGTGTCTTAAATACCATAAAGTCTACTTAATTATAGACCGTTGCGGTACAAAGTGCTTCTTGACCTTCTGGTGGTCGAGTGAGTCTTCATGGTCGATTCCTTCAAGTCTGTCGAGTGAAGTCCTCCTTGGTCGACTGGAAGGTAATCTCTTCTAAGATTGTCCTTGGGTAGGGTACTTAGATCAGGTCTATGACCCTACCCTAGGTACATGACTCCAACATTAGCCCCCGAATGGATTGAGGCTTGAGTGAGGAAGGAGTTGATATTATTTCCGACTTGCTTTTGCGTTCTGAACATGTGTTGTCTTGGACCAATAATCTCTTTGTTGATAATCAGCAACTTTTCTTCAGTCGACTTGATCCATTCTTTTCTTTCGTCGAGTGACCTTTTGAACTTAATAATTACCGAGCGACGGGTCGCAGGAAATCTCGCACCTGACAGATCGATCTGCCGTTCGCGGATTTTGTGGGATATGAAATTTGGGGAAGCGCGCGAAGCGGGGCGGACCGCGGCGCTCGGATGGGATAGGGCATAGACGCCTCGATTCCCACGCCACCTTTTTCGCCACGTATCGCTTACGCGCGACTGTTTCGGGATGTGATTGGATCTCCCGGGCCCACCTGTCATCCACTCGGAAGTGATCTTATAAAGGCGCCCGGCGAGAGCCTTTGAACAGTACCTCTCCATTCTCTCTCTGTCCCCTGCCTCCGCCCACTGCGCCCGCTCCTGCCTCTGCGCAACTGCTCCTCGTGCGCTTCGCCGGTAGCCATGGTGAAGGAGAAGACGGCAGCGCTGGAACGCGCGAAGAAGGCGTCGGCGACGGGGAAGGCGAAAGGGAGAACAACCAGTCGAGGCGGGTCTTCGTCCAGATCTCGTCTGCCGAACGGCTGCGTCCAAGGAGATTGGATTCGGTCGACCATCACAGAGAAGGATCTCCTCGACATGGCCAACGACGGTGTGATCCCCCACGGAGCAGCAAGGCTCCCGGGGAACGAGTGGCAACCCCAGCCGGAAGAGGGTGAGTGTGTTCTCTTGGCTACCCACGTCGACCGCAGGTTTTCTTTGCCACCGAGTGTTTTCTTCCGTGGTTTCTTGAACTTATTCGGAGCGCTACTCCACCACTTCAACCCGAATTCTATCGCCTATCTTGCTGCCTTTGTGTCCATGTGTGAGAATTTTCTGGGTTGCCAACCGCACTAGGGCCTATTCAAGCATATATTCACGTGTCGCTCCCAGACCGTGAAGAAGGCGAGTCGAGATGATGATAAAACCAAGGTTATCCAGATGTGTGGAGGTCTGGGGATCCAGATGAGGAACAAGAGCACCTTCCCAGCCATGACGCTCCCCGAGTCGGTCAGAGGCTGGCAGTCGACTTGGTTTTACTGCCAGAACGAGTCGACGCCGGGGCAGTCGAGTGGGCTCCCTCAATTCACCATGGACCGAGCCAACAAGCCCTCCTCTCTGAAGGTGCTCCCAGAGGAGAAAGCCGACGTGAGGATGCTGATGGAGCGCGTAGTCCAGGTGGTTCGGGAAGGAGTGACGGGTATGGATCTCCTGGAGTTTTTCTTAGGCGACGTATCCAGCCTCTTCAGTTCCGGAGCCATTGTATGTGGCTGTACCGCGGGACCGAAGATGAGACTCGAATCAACCCAGAAACAGTCGACGATGCCACGCTGGAGAGGTGGATGGCTGCGGTCACCGGGAACAAGGATAACCCTCGTGGAGCCAGGAGGATTCCTCCACTCGACCATTGTAGCATTCCAGACAAGGTATGTCCACTCTTCCTCCAATTGTATTCTTGTCATACTTATTTCCGTTTTCGAATCAAATTGGTCGATTGATCTTTGTCTTGATGTCTAACAGGCCCTCACCAAACTGTACTCAATGCCTAATGGGGCACATACTCCGACTGAGGAGGGAGAAGCGAGCGGGGGCGAAAGCCAGGAGGAGTGGGACTTGGATGCTGTTGAAGATGATGATGATGATGATGATGATGATGAAGAAGAAGAGGAGGAGGAGGAGGTCGCACCACCGCGCTCGGAAAGGCGGTCGAAACTTGTCCATGACCCTGCGACTGAACGCAGCAAGGGGGTGGCGACTGTCGCGCAGTCGACCAAGCGTCCTCGGACCACTTCTCCGGTGCCAACTGAAAAGGCTCCGAAGCAATCCAAGGTGGCACCGTCGAAGCCGACCAAGGTCCTACCGAAGATGAAAGTGTCAATCCCCACCATATCAGGGTAAAAATGCTGCTTGAGTCTTCTCGCTTTTCATGAGTTTATCTTTGATCGACTCTTGAGTTATCCGACTGATTTTTGGAATTGCAGTGCTGCTACTTCCGATACCTCAGCCAGGGCCGACGATCATGAGATGGAGGACGCTGCAACCTCAAAACCTGGTATCACTCTCTTAATCCCATTTTTTTAGTCGATTGACTCTTGGCCTCTAATTCTGATTCTTTTCTACAGCTCCATCCAATGTCGTTATCACCCTTCCTGACGACGACGACGATGAAGACCCGCTGAAACACAGGAGGAGCAGGAAAGCATCTGCCAGCAGGGTGGCCCAGGATGTGACGGCACCCGAGACTCTGGTCGCGGGGGAGGAGAACACCACTCGACACACCGTGTCCTTCGCGGTGCCGCTGACGAGTGCTCACCCCGCTTCGTCGAGTGCCGGACAGCCTTCCCTCTTCACGACGCACCACGTCCCAGAGGACCAAGCCAGTGCTGCAAAGGAAGCGATACGCCAGGCGGGGATCATGATGGAGCAGGTGAAGGCCATCCGGGAGGCAAGCCAGGCAGCCTACGACGCCAGTTCTGCTCTTCAAAGCAACGTTCAGGTCGGTCGAATCGCCTGTTCTGTTAGGATATGCTATCTGAAAATCTTTCTTTCCGAAATCTATAGCAGTCACCCAGTGGGTGTGTCAATTGAAACTCCGGTTTAGCGGGGGCGCGCTGAGTGCACCCACTGGGTGTAGTCCCCAAGGCTATGGTTGACTGCTGGCAGTCGATCATAGGCTTTAGAAGTTAAGTTTTTCCGTCAGTCGACTAGGTCGAATGGATATCTCAAACCGGTGGGGGCATGCTGAGTGCACCCACTGGGTGTAGTCCCCGAGACTGTGGTCGACTGCTTGCAGTCGATTACAGTCTGAAGAATACGTCTTGTTTTTTTTTTGGTCGACTGGTCGACTCTTTTTTTAATAGAACTAGTGGGGGCACGCTGAGTGCACCCACTGGGCGTAGCCCCCGAGACTACGGTCGAATGTTTGTATTCGGCTGTAGTCTTAGAAACGCATGATTTTCTCTTATCCACTCGGAAGTGAATTATCTTTGACATTTTGTCGATTTGTTCTTCGCAGAAATCCTGCGACCTTGCGGCTCGTTATACCGAGCTGGAGAACAAGCACATCCAGCTCGAGCTGGATCTGAAGCTGGTCCAGGAGAATCTGACAAAGGCGAAGGAGGAGACCAAAGGTATGTTCGGTGAGACCTCGACGACTGCTTTTGTCCTTCATCTATTTCAAAATCTGACCTTGCTGTAACTTTACAGGCAAGGTGAAGGAGGCCCAGAAGGAGAAAGATCTTGAACTAGCTGAGAAGACTAAACTTGTCGACGAGAAGTTAGCTTCGGTCACCAAGCTTGAAGAAGAAAATACTAATCTGAAAGCTGCTCTTGATATTGCCAACAAGGAGGTTAGTCGACTGAAAAACGACAAAGCTGCTCTGAATGACAAGGCCAGTCAATTGGCTGGGAAGAAGAATGATCTGGAGGCCTTTCTGAGTGGACTCGCCAAGAAGTTGTTCCTCATACTCAAAGGTAATCCTTTGCGTTAAACAATCATTTTTACAGTGATCTTTCCATTCGACCATCGCCTTGACTCAGTGATTGTATTTGCAGAATTTTGCCAAAACTTTGAAGAGGAAACTAGTCGGCTGGAACCAAACTTGGACCCCGTCAACTCTCCGGTGAACGATGAAGTTGCCATGAATGTGTTCCGACTTGAGTCTCGCGTTGCTGCTGTCGTTGACTATCTTTCAAGGCTGAAGGTCGCCACTTCCCGCATTGACACCACACTCTGGCCCGGGGAGACACTCCAGAACGACCTCGAGTCTCTGATGGCTCGACTAAACACGGTTCCTGGGCGAGTGCAGGAGTGGAAAAAGTCCTCTGCTAGGTGCGGCGGAGATGTTGCTCTGTGTCTGGCTCAAGTCCACTGCAAGGATGCGTGAGAAGACAAACTGGCGGCCCTTCGGGTGGCCAACACCAAGAAACACGACTTCAGGTCCTTCATGGAGACCTTCATCGCTGCTGCCACTCGGATCGCGGACGGAATTGATCTTGATGAGTTTGTTGCACCTTCCAGCCCTCCACAGGAGGGGTAAAAAACTTCTTTGAGCTCGACACTTTAAATTTGCCTCGGTATGCCGAGTGATTTTGTAACCGATAAACCTTAACAGGCTTAGTGCCTGAGCACTTTCGGTTCCCTTAGGTATCCATCTGAACTTGGATTCGACGTTTGAATACGCTTGTTTTTGGCTTGAAATGTCTTCTGCAGGTTTTAAAGCAAGGTGCTTACTGCAGTCGACTTTCTCTTCACTTCACTTAGGCAGGCACTAGACTGCGGCTAAGCTCCTGAGTGGGAGGTGTGTTCACCACTCGGTAGGATTTTCGCGACTTAGGCGAGCACTGGGCTGCAGCTAAGCCCTCGAGTGAGAGGTTTGCTCTTCACTCGGTAGGATTTTTATACCTTAGGCGAGCACTGGGCTGCAGCTAAGCCCCCGAGTGAGAGGTTTGCTCTTCACTCGGTAGGATTTTATACCTTAGGCGAGCACTAGGCTGCAGCTAAGCCCCCGAGTGAGAGGTTTTCTCTTCACTCGGTAGGATTTTTATACCTTAGGCGAGCACTGGGCTGCAGCTAAGCCCCCGAGTGAGAGGTTTTCTCTTCACTCGGTAGGATTTTTGTAACTTAGGCGAGCACCGGGCTGCAGCTAAGCCCCCGAGTGGGAGGTCTGCTCTTCACTCGGTAGGATTTTTATAACTTAGGCGAGCACTGGGCTGCAGCTAAGCCTCTGAGTGGGAGGTTTGCTCTTCACTCGGTAGGATTTTCACGTTGTACTTGTGGCGTAGCTCAGAGGAGAGGGACGCAGTCGACCTGCACCTCGTCCTCCTTACGACCGCACATTGTACTTATGGCGTAGCTCAGAGGAGAGGGTCGCAGTCGACTTGCACCTCGACCTCCTTGCGAGCGCATGTTGTATTTGTGGCGTAGCTCAGAGGAGAGGGATGTAGTCGACCTGCACCTCGTCCTCCTTACGACCGCACATTGTACTTATGGCGTAGCTCAGAGGAGAGGGTCGCAGTCGACCTGCACCTCGTCCTCCTTGCGAGCGCATGTTGTATTTGTGGCGTAGCTCAGAGGAGAGGGTCGCAGTCGACCTGCACCTCATCCTCCTTGCGAGCGCACATTGTACTTGTACTTAGGCGAGTGTTTAGACTGCAGCTAAGCCCCCGAGTGGGAGTCTGGCTCACCACTCGGTAGGATTTTATTCGAACTTAGGCGAGTACTTGGACTGCAGCTAAGCCTCCGAGTGGGAGTCTGGCTCACCACTCGGTAGGATTTTATTTAAACTTAGGCGAGTACTTGGACTGCAGCTAAGCCCCCGAGTGGGAGTCTGGCTCATCACTCGACAAGGATTTTTTTACAAACTTAGGCGAAACGGATTCGCAGCTAAGTCACCCACTGAGGGGGAAAATTTTACTGGACAAATAAAAAGTGATAAAAATTATGGGGAAATTATGACACTATTATTTTGCAATCCATGAACTACAGAAGTATTTTGTTACAACTCGTCCGAGTGAAAAAACTTTAAGTGTAAAACGGGCGGAGCAGCTCCGCGTTCCAAGCCCGGGGCTCGTCGATATTGTGCTTGACGTTGTAGATACGGTATGCTCCGTTATGGAGAACCTTGGTGACGATGAAGGGTCCTTCCCAAGAAGGAGCAAGCTTATGTTGTTTCTGCTGATCCACTCGGAGAACTAAATCTCCTTCCTGGAAGGCTCGACTCTTCACATTTCTGGCGTGGAAGCGACGCAAGTCTTGTTGGTAGATGGTCGATCGGATTAGAACCATCTCCCTTTCTTCCTCTAAGAGGTAGACTGCGTCCTGCCGCGCTTGTTCCGCTTCTGCTTCGTTGTAGAGTTCAACCCGAGGAGCATTGTGGATAAGATCACTCGGCAAAACTGCTTCAGCTCCATAGACCAAGAAGAATGGAGTTCTCCCGGTCGACCGATTAGGCGTGGTCCGCAGTCCCCAAAGCACCAAGGGAAGTTCGTCGACCCATGCTCCAGCCGCATGTTTGAGATCACGCATCAGTCAGGGTTTCAACCCTTTGAGGATCAGACCATTGGCTCGCTCTGCTTGTCCATTCGACTGCGGATGGGCGACTGAAGCGTAGTCGACTCGTGTGCCTTGAGAGTTGCAGAAATCCCTAAATTCCTCTGAGTCAAAGTTCGACCCATTATCTGTAATGATGTTGTACGGGACTCCATATCTGAATATTAGTTCCCTGATGAAGCTAAGAGCAGTACCGGCGTCAAGGTTCTTGATGGGTTTTGCCTCAATCCACTTGGTGAACTTGTCGATTGCCACCAGTACATGCGTGAAACCGCTTCGACCTGTTCTCAAGGGGCCGACCATATCCAACCCCCATACTGCGAAGGGCCAGACGAGTGGAATGGTCTTCAGAGCTGATGCAGGCTTGTGTGACATATTTGAGTAGAACTGACATCCTTCGCACTTGTCCACTATTTCCTTTGCCATCTCATTCGCCTTTGGCCAGTAAAATCCGGCTCGGTATGCTTTGGCCATGATGGTCCGAGAGGACGCATGATGACCACAGGTCCCCGAGTGGATATCATCAAGGATGATTCGACCTTCTTCTGGCGTTATGCACTTCTGACCAACTCCAGTCGCGCTCTCTCTATACAACTGTCCTTTGATTACGGTAAAGGCCTTGGATCGACGGACGATCTGTCGAGCCTCTTCCTCATCCTCTAGGAGCTCTTTTCTCAAGATATACGCGATATATGGAACTGTCCAGTCAGGAGTGACTACCAAGACCTCCATAACCAAGTCGACCACTGCTGGGACTTCTACTTCAGTTGGCACTCTTGGGTTGCGGGGCTTCTTCAGTGAAAGGGTCTTCTTTAACTGACGGAGTGTGAATATGCTCTAAGAACACACCACTCGGAATGGCTTCTCTCTTGGAACCTATCTTTGCTAGATCATCAGCTGCTTGATTTTTTAGTCGGGGTATATGATGGAGCTCTAACCCCTCAAACTTCTTTTCCAGCTTCCTCACTGCATTGCAGTATCCAGTCATGGCTGGGCTTCTCACGTCCCACTCCTTCATCACTTGGTTGACCACTAAATCTGAGTCGCCATAGACCATAAGGCGACGGACGCCGAGTGAAATGGCCATGCGCAACCCATACAAAAGGGCCTCGTACTCAGCCTCATTGTTGGAGGAATCAAAGTGAATCTGGAGCACATATCTGAGCTTATCTCCTCTGGGGGAAACCAGGACAACCCCAGCACCGGAACCATTCAACATCTTAGAGCCATCAAAGAACATGGTCCAATGCTCCGAGTGAACTTAAGTCGGCTGCTGCTGTTCAATCCACTCGGCAAGGAAATCTGCTATTGCCTGGGACTTAATGGCTTTCTTTGCCTCAAACTTGATATCAAGGGGAAGAAGTTCAATCGCCCATTTCGCCACTCGACCAGTTGCATCTCTGTTGTGCAGAATCTCTGAAAGTGGAGCGTCGCTGATGACTATGATGGAATGATCAGAGAAATAATGAGCAACCTTCTTCGTGGTCATGTATATCCCATACACAAGCTTCTGATAATGAGGGTATCTCTGCTTGGATGGAGTTAAAACTTCAGATAGATAGTACACTGGGCGCTGAACTTTGAAGGCTTTCCCTTCTTCTTCCCGCTCGACCGTTAGTACTATACTGACGACTTGTCCTGTGGCTGTGATATAAAGCAACAGAGGCTCTTTGCTGATTGGAGCAGCAAGCACCGGCTGGGTGGAGAGCAGAGCTTTTAGCTCGGCAAACGCTGCATCAGCTTCTGGAGTCCACTCGAACTTTTCTGCCTTCTTCATCAGACGGTAAAGAGGCAATGCCTTTTCACCGAGTCGTGAGATGAATTGACTTAATGCGGCCAAGCATCCAGTAAGCTTCTGGACATCGTGCACTCGCACGGGGCGTTTCATTCGGAGTATAGTGCCAATCTTTTCTGGATTAGCGTCGATTCCTTGTTCGGAAACGAGAAAACCGAGTAACTTGCCACCAGGAACTCCGAATGTGCACTTTGATGGATTGAGCTTGATATCATACCTTCTGAGGTTGGCAAATGTTTCGGCGAGGTCAGTGAGTAGGTCGGAACCTTTTCGCGACTTGACCACGATATCATCCATATACGCTTCTACATTCCGACTGATTTGAGTGAGCAAACACTTCTAAATCATTCGCATAAACGTGGCTCCAGCATTCTTGAGGCCGAATGGCATGGTGATATAGCAGAAGCATCCAAATGGAGTGATGAAAGCTGTTTTTATCTCATCGGGTCCATACAGACGGATCTGATGGTACCCGGAATAGGCGTCTAGAAAAGACAATCTCTCACATCCCGCGGTCGAGTCAACAATTTGATCAATGCGAGGGAGAGGGAAATGATCTTTCGGGCAGGCCCGATTGATGTGCTTGAAATCAATGCACATTCGGAGTGAGTTGTCCTTCTTAGGAACCATGACGACATTAGCGAGCCACTCGGAGTGATATATCTCTCGGATAAATCCTGCCGCCAACAGTCGAGCCACTTCCTCACCAATAGCTTTTCTCTTCTGGACAGCAGACCGCCGAAGATGCTCTTTAACTGGTTTTGCTGTTGAGTCGACCCTGAGACGATGCTCAGCCAGTCCCCTGGGAACACCCGGCATCTCAGCTGGCTTCCATGCAAAAATGTCCCAGTTCTCACGGAGGAACTGGATGAGCACTTCTTCCTATTTCGGGTCGAGTGTTGTGGAGATGTGGGTCGGGGCTGCATTGGGGTCGGTCGGGTGAATGTGGACAGGCTTCGTCTCACTGGACGACTGAAATGCAGATTCTGTGGCGGGCTTCTTGGATCGCAGCAAATCACTCGGATCTGCGTTTTGCTTATATTCTTCAAACTCGACCGCTGTCACCTGGGAATCGGCAATCTTTGAGCCTTTCTGGAAACACTCTTCTGCCTTTTTCCGATCACCAGTGACAGTGATCACTCCTTTGGGGCCGGGCATCTTTAGTTTGAGGTAGACATAACATGGTCGAGCCATGAACCGTGCGTAAGCTGGTCTCCCCAAAATAGTGTGGTACGCACTCTGAAAATCCACGACCTCAAACGTCAGCTTTTCCTTGCGAAAATGTTTTGAATCACCAAACACCACGTCCAGAGCTATTTGGCCGAGTGACTCGGCTTTCTTTCCTGGTATAACTCCATGAAAGCTCATGTTACTGGTGCTCAGTCGGGACATCGGAATGCCCATTCCCTTCAGTGTGTCTGCATACAACAAGTTTAGTCCGCTACCACCGTCCATCAGCACTTTCGTCAGCCGAGTGCCTTCGACAACTGGGTCGACCACCAAAGCTTGCCTCCCAGGGGTGGCAATATGAGTCGGGTGATCAGACTGGTCGAATGTGATGGGCGTTTGGGACCATCTCAGATAACTTGGTTTCGCTGGGGCAACCATGTTGACCTCACGGTTAATGACCTTCAGTCGGCTCTTGCTTTCCACATCCGCGAAAATCATCAGAGTGGAGTTGACATGTGGATATCCTCCCTCACTGTCCTCCTTGTCTTCGGCCTTGTCCGACTCCTTTTCCTTGTCCTTGGACTGTTTCCCTTGGAACTGCTGGATCAGGAGTCGACACTGGCGAGTGGTATGCTTCGGGTAAATGATATTACCCTCTTCATCTTTCTTCGTGTGGATGTGACACGGCATATCCATCACATCGTTTCCTTCTTTATCCTTCACCTTCTTAGGGTTCCAGGATCCTTTGGGTTTCCCTTTGAACTTTCCCTGAGTCACGGCCAGAGCCTCTCCAGGAGCTGCTGGTTCGGCCTTCCGCTTCTGCTTCCGACTGGTGTTTCCCTTCTCCGACTGACTCGGCTTGTACTTGCCGCTTCGGAGTCGGTCTTCCTCTTCGCTGTTGGCGTACTTGGTAGCAATCTCCATCATCCGACTCAGGGTCATGTCTCCGGTTCGACCAAACTTCAAACTCAATTCTCTGTTCTTGACACCATCCTTGAAGGCGCAGACTGCCTGATGGTCAGACACGTTCTCCACGGTATGATGCAAAGTGATCCATCTCTGAATATACTCTCTGAGAGTCTCATTCGTCTTCTGCACACAGACTTGCAGCTTTGTCAATCTAGCTGGTCGCTTGCAAGTTCCTTCAAATGTTCTGACGAACACTTGGGACAGATCTTCCCACGTGTAAATGCTGCTAGGAGATAACTGATTCAACCACGCTCTGGCAGAACCTTCCAACATGAGGGGCAAATGCTTCATGGCCACCTCGTCATTTCCACCACCAATCTGAACCGCCACTCGGTAATCCTCAAGCCAGGTTTCAGGCTTATACTCACCAGTGAACTTGCTTACTCCAGTTGCCAACCTGAAATTGGGGGGAATCACCGCGGCTCTGATAGCCCTGCTGAAACATTCTGGACCAGAAACATGCACTCGACTGCTTGTGGGCGCATCTCTGTCGGGGCCGCCTCGATGGGCTCTGTTTCGGTCGACCAAGCCTTGCACGATGATGGATCGCGTGTCGAAGCCTGGTTCCCGGGGGTCGACTGGAGCTCTTCGCCCCACACTGAGTTGACGCCTGTTGTCCTGCTGCCGAGGAGCGTAAGAACCACCCCTCGGGGGAGGAGTGGGCACTCGACGCCTATCATCACGATCATGTCAGTCACCGTATTGGTCTCGTCGATTCTCACGTCCTTCACGCCGCAGAGGCGATCTGGGACTGTGAGCGGACTGAACCGTATTCGCAGCAACGGACCGACTGTGAATTCTGTTGCGCGACTGCGACACGGCTGAATTCTGATCTCCTGCTGCCCGGAGCAAATCTCTGATCTGCATCAAGCCTCTGCCAGCTTCCGACTGAGAGGGCTGGATGGACTCTGCTATACGGGTTGCAGCTGCTAAATTCTGAATCGGGGTTCGATATACCTGAGTCGGCGGGAAGAGTTGACGTCGATTGGCGTTGGGTGCTCGTTGCCGCGCACGCTCGTCGAGTGCTCGCTGAAGATTTTCCAGACGAGCGCGTTCAGCCAAGTTGGCCAAACGTGCCTCCTCCAAGGCGTGAGCCTCGGGGGTTTCTCCTGCGATGGGAGTATGCAGGGCATCCATGTTCCTGCGGCGAAGCTCTTCCCTTTGTAGAGAATTGAGTGGCTCGGGTTGGTACTCTTCGTGGTCTTGTGCGGGGTCGCCTCCACCGTCTACTCCGCCCTCGTGGGCGAAGCCAGGAGGGCTGCGAGGTCCGTTGACCATCAAGATTTCCGCCGCTAGATCACTGCTATCGCATTCGGATGCAGTCTCTACGGAGCCAGTCGACAGATCGAACAGGCCGTAGAGGGATTCGTCGGGCTCGATTGCCGCAACTTGGGCGGTGGCCGTCTGGCGAGCCACCGCATGCCTCACCCACCGCTGGAGCCTCAACCGACCAGAGCGCTTGCGCTGGTGGGAGACCGGGAGGGTGACCGATAGGGGAGTCGACCGATACGGGGTCGACGGTTGTCGCAGCAGAACGCCGCGGACACACGCGTGAAAATGCATCGCACCGCGGACGGGGAGCGCATCAACGTCGAGTGGAGCCTCTTGGAGCCAAGCGGAGTTGTCGGCGATGAAGGTGAGGGCGCCGAGATGGATCTCACGACCCTCGACCAAAACTCCACCAGCAGTCATGATGAAAGTACTCGGAAGAATCACAACTTCTCCGAAAAATCGCTAAGACACCAGCCCCACGGTGGGCGCCAACTGTCGTGGTTCTAAGTCTGACAGTAGAGTGGGGGGTAGGTATGGAGAGGCAAGGTCCTAGCTATGGAGAGGTTGTAAACACAAGAGATGTACGAGTTCAGGCCCTTCTCAGAGGAAGTAACAGCCCTACGTCTCGGAGCCCGGAGGCGGTCGAGTGGATTATGTGTGTATAGATTACAGGGGTGCGAACCCTTTACACTGAGGTGGGGGGTGGCTTATATAGTGCCTGCCAGACCCCTCCGGCCCTCAGTAATGCGGGGTTTTAAAGTACATTAAGTCTGGGCGTTACTGGTAACGCCCCACATAAAGTGTCTTAAATACCATAAAGTCTACTTAATTACAGACCGTTGCGGTACAGAGTGCTTCTTGACCTTCTGGTGGTCGAGTGAGTCTTCATGGTCGATTCCTTCAAGTCTGTCGAGTGAAGTCCTCCTTGGTCAACTGGAAGGTAATCTCTTCTAAGGGTGTCCTTGGGTAGGGTACTTAGATTAGGTCTATGACCCTACCCTAGGTACATGGCTCCAACACCATGCTCATATGAGATAGTGCTTGGTTGATTTATAGAATGCTCTTTGCACTTCACTTATATATTTTGAGTATGGCTTTATAGAATGCTTCATGGGCTTCACTTATATCATTTGAAGTTTGGATGCCTGTTTCTCTAAATTTTGGAAACCATTATTTGTAGAATGCTCTTTTGCTTCACTTATATTTATTAGAGCATGGTCTTTTGTAGAAAGAATTAAACTCTCATGCTTCACTTATATCTATTTAGAGAGTTAACAAGAATTGGTCATTCACATGGTTAGTCATAAAATCCTCCATAAAACTTGTAGATCACTGAATATGATATGTTTGATTCCTTGCAATAGTTTTGCGATATTGAGGTGGTAATATGGGGGCATGCTAGTAAAATAATTGAAGTTGAGTATTAATAATGGTGTTAAGGGAAGTAGGTCTTTACGCAAGTAAATCCTCACGCATGTAAAGTGGTGGCCACTAACATTAGCATTGAGGTCGGAGCATATTTTCTCATTGATTGATCCTTTGTGTTGTTTGAATCGGTCGCGTGCGATGGTTAACTCCTCCCAACCTCCTCCCTAGGGGCATGCGAGTAATACTTTGCTTAGAGGGCTTTGAAATTTTCACAATAAGTATATGAGTTCTTTATGACTAATGTGAGTTCATGTACTATACACACTCTCACCTTTCCGCATATTGCTAGCCTCTTCGGTACCGTGCATTGCCCTTTCTCACCTCAAGAGTTGGTGCAAACTTTGTTGGTGCATCCAAACCCCATGATATGATATGATCTATCACACATAAGCCTCCTTATATCTTCCTCAAAACAGCCACCATACCTACCTATTACGGCATTTCCATAGTCATTCCCAGATATATTGCCATACAACTTCCATTATCATCATATACATGACCTAAGCATTCATTGTCTTATTGCTTTGCATGATCATAAGATAGCTAGCATGATATTTTCATGTCTTGTCTATTTTTGATATCTTTGCTATGCTAGATCATTGCACATCCCGGTACACTGTTAGAGACATTCATATAGAGTCATCTTGTATTAAGTTTATCGAGTTGTAAGTAAATAAAAGTGTGATGCATTCTAGAGTGTTACCCCTACCAGTGGGGAAATAAAAAGAGAGGCCAAAAGGAGCCCATCAAAAAAGAAAAAAAAAGAGGAAACAGAAAATGAGAGAGAAAGGGAGAGGGGGCACACTGAGGGAGTCTTTGATTAAGGGGTCCTCGGACAGCCGGACTATACACTTTGGCGAGACTGTTGGACTATGAAGATACAAGATTGAAGACTTCGTCCCGTGTCCGGATGGGACTCTCCTTTGCGTGGAAGGCAAGCTTGGCTATTCGGATATGTAGATCTCCTTTTCTGTAACCGACTCTGTGTAACCCTAGCCCCCTCCGGTGTCTATATAAACCGGAGGGTTTAGTCCGTAGGATAACAACAATAAGAATCATAGGCTAGCTTCTAGGGTTTAGCCTATATGATCTCGTGGTAGATTAACTCTTGTAATACTCATATCATCAAGATCAATCAAGCAGGAAGTAGAGTATTACCTCCATCGAGAGGGCCTGAACCTGGGTAAACATCGTGTCCCCCGCCTCCTGTTACCATTAGCCTTAGATGCACAGTTCGGGACCCCCTACCCGAGATCCGCCGGTTTTGACACCGACATTGGTGCTTTCATTGAGAGTTCCACTGTGTCATCACGATAAGGCTTGATGGCCCATTCAATCATCTTCAACGATGCGGTCCAGGGTGAGGTTTCCCCCCGGGACAGATCTTTGTATTCGGTGGCTTCGTACTATGGGCCAACTCGCTTGGCCATCTGGAGCAGATTGATAGCTATGCCCCTGGCCATCAGGTCAGGTTTGGAAGCTTGAACTACACCGCCAACATCCGCGGAAACTTGATCTTCAACGGATTCAAGCCCATGTCAGGTGCGCCGAACAGTCACGACGATCATGACTTAGATCTGCCATCGGACAGTGTTTGGGAGATCACACCTACGGCTGCCCCGGCCATCAATTCGGAGTAGATCGTGCCATCCAAGGATGGGTGGATGGACCCCGTCACGGAGGCCGCACACTCATCGGTGCTTGAGCCGAACACAAACTTCACATCCAAAGAAATCCGTGTCATCGGACCCTCGGACTCGTCTCCGGCCACAGGCTCCGAACCGCGTATGTCTGTGCCTATCAAATCTGATTGGGCACTGATCATGGAGTTTACCTCCGCGGATATCTTTCAGCACTCGCCCTTGTGCGACATGCTAAATTCATTGAGGTCTCTCTCCTTGTCAGGAGACTCTTGGCCGAACTATGTCCGGCTAGAGTGGGAAGCGGACGATAAAGAAATTCGTTACCCACCTACCACCCACTTAATAGCCACCGTCGATGACTAAACCGACGTGCTTGACTTCAACTCCGAAGACATCGATGGTACGGACGACGATGCAGGAGAAGAACAGGAACCACCGCCCATAGGGCGCTGGACAGCCACCTCATCATATGATATATACATGGTGGATACCCCCAAAGAAAGCAATGGCGATGAGGTAACAGAGGATAATCCCTCGGAGAAGCAATCTAG
Organism: Triticum timopheevii; assembly: GCA_963921465.1. Classification (NCBI taxonomy): domain Eukaryota; kingdom Viridiplantae; phylum Streptophyta; class Magnoliopsida; order Poales; family Poaceae; genus Triticum; species Triticum timopheevii. Next base: position 446,062,679 of record OY997272.1, read on the forward strand.
GCACCGGCGTCATAGGCGCTGCTCTAAGCCCCGCCATAGCAAAAATAGTGATACCGGCACAAGAGATGATAGCAATCCAGATTGCGCCGAAGACGAAAACAATCCTGCCTAGCCAGGCTTCGAGCAGGCCGAGCAAGAAGATGGGGAAGCTAGCCCTAAGGAACGGGAAACAGATGGAGAATCAGAGGGTGACAATTACATGCCCCTCTCCGAAGACGAAGTGAGCCTTGGCAACGAAGAATTCATCGTGCCTGAGGATCCCGTCGAGCAGGAGCGCTTCAAGCGCCGGCTTATAGCCACTGCAAAAAGCCTGAAGAAAAAACAACACCAGCTTCAAGCTGATCAAGATCTATTAACTGATAGATGGACTGAGGTCCTGGCAGCCAAGGAATATGGACTCGACCGCCCTACCAAACCCAAAGCGCATGTTGCTACCTCAACTAGAGGAGGAGGCATCAAAGCCTACACTACCAGCGCATGATGCGGCTGACCGGCCACCTTGGGGCCGAGACAAAGCGGCGTTTCAGCCCAAAGTCCAGCCTGCACCCCGACGCCAAACAAGCAAAAACACGAGGGCCCGGGGCTCCACGCATGACCTGCAAGACAAATTGAAAAAAGCAGGACAGCCAAGATTGATCTACGGATCATGGGGGCGCGCCCCAATGTGTGATGATGATCGTCACACTGGATATACTAAAAACAAATCCGGCCGGGCCTAATACAGCAGACCAGACTCATTCGAACTGCATCGTGACATAGCCTGGCATAGAGGCGCCGCACACCCCCTATGCTTCACTGATGAAGTAATGGATCATAAATTCCCAGAAGGGTTTAATCCCGTGAACATTGAATCATATGATGGTACAACAGACCCCGCAGTATGGATTGAAGATTTCCTTCTCCACATTCACATGGCCCGCGGTGATGATCTACATGCCATCAAGTACCTCCCACTTAAGCTCAAAGGACCGGCTCGGCATTGGCTGAACAGCTTGCCGGCAAACTCCATTGGCAGTTGGGAGAACCTGGAAGACGTATTCCTTGATAACTTCCATGGCACTTATGTGCGACCACCGGATGCTGATGACTTAAGTCACATAACCCAACAGCCCGGAGAGTCAGCCAGGAAATTCTGAACCCGGTTCCTAACTAAAAAAGAACCAAATCGTCGACTGTCCGGATGCTGAAGCCCTAGCGGCCTTTAAGCATAACATCCGCAACGAGTGGCTCACCCGACACCTCAGCCAAGAAAAACTGAAGTCCATGGCAGCCCTCACGACACTCATGACCCGCTTTTGTGTGGGCGAGGACAGCTGGCTAGCTCGTAGCAACAGCACATCAAGAAATCCTAGCACTTTAGATGCCAGAGATAGCAATGGCAAGCCACGACGCAACAGGCATAAGCGTCGCAACAATGGCGAAAATACCGAAGACACAGCAGTCAATGCCGGATTCAGCGGCTCTACATCTGGTCAGCGGAAAAAGCCATTTAAAAGAAACAATCCGGGCCCGTCCAGTCTGGATCGCATACTCGATCGCTCGTGTCAAATTCACGGCACCCCCGATAAACCAGCCAACCACACCAACAGAGAATGCTGGGTGTTGAAACAGGCCGGCAAGTTGAATGCCGAAAACAAGGAAAAGGGGCTGCATAGCGATAACGACGAGGAGCCCCGGCCGCCGAACACAGGAGGACAAAAGAGATTTCCTCCCCTGGTGAAAATGGTGAATATGATATACGCAACCCATATTCCCAAACGGGAACGGAAGCGTGCACTAAGGGACGTCTATGCGATGGAGCCAGTCGCCCCAAAGTTCAACCCATGGTCTTCTTGTCCGATCACTTTCGATCGCAGGGACTATCCTACCAGTATCCGTCACGGCGGTTCGGCCACATTGGTCCTCGACCCCATCATTGACTGATTCCATCTCACACGAGTCCTCATGGACGGTGGCAGCAGCCTAAACCTGCTCTATCAGGATACAGTGCACAAAATGGGCATCGACCCCTCAAGGATCAAGCCCACAAAAACCACCTTTAAAGGTGTCATACCAGGTGTAGAGGCCTGTTGCACGGGCTCAATCACACTGGAAGTAGTCTTCGGATCTCCGGACAACTTCCAAAGCGAGGAGTTAATCTTCGATATCGTCCCCTTCCGTAGTGGCTATCATGCACTGCTCGGACGAACCGCATTTGCCAGATTCAATGCGGTACCGCATTACACATACCTCAAGCTCAAAATGCCAGGACCTTGAGCGGTTATAACAGTTAATGGAAACACAGAGCGCTCTCTCCGTACGGAGGATCACACTGCGGCCCTCGCAACAGAAGTACAAAGTAGCCTTCTTAGGCAGACCGCCAATTCAGCGATAAAGCTCCCGGACACCGTCAAGCGAGTCCAGAGTACCCTGCAACAGGATCGTCCGGCACGTCCAGAGCTCGCCTAGCAATCCGGCCTCCGCCCTAGTCCCAGTCAAGCGGTGAAATTTGTGCCGCGCGTACATAATTACGCACTCAAAATACCATGGGCATAGGCGGAGGCACGACTACGACACGGTCCGCAATGCGGCTCAACTGCCCCAGGATCTGTATATCTTCACACCTTTTTTCTTTTCAGGTCCCTATTCTTGGAGGCTCTTCCGATAGTCCAACTACCGAACACATCACGGGAAGGAAACACCAAGGAGGCAAGAAGCTTTGACATATAAGGGAATCCTCAGGTGGTCTCTGATAACGATCGTTATACCTGTTTTACATACCCACATGCAGCTTACCCTTGGCCAGGACATGTCAAATAGTCCTATTTCGCTTACCGCACTACTTGTATACATACGCTTTGACGTATTATTTAAATAACAATAGAAAATAATGTACAGCGTCAGCTTACTATTGCATGTCTTTATCCTTTTCTTTGTTGCTTATTTATTCCAAATTGCACCCGTACATTTTGGTACATCCGGCTCGCCAGGGGCTTCAGTGTACCCCATAACACGGCAAGAAAAGTCCGAACACTTTCGACAGTGCGGCACCCCAAATTTATAGCACTATATGCATCAGCTCCGAATCATGTCTTGGGTCAATAGTTGGGTTTGCCCGGCTCCCATGTTTTGGTACCTTACGTTCCGCTATATCGGCTAAGGTAGCACAGGGAGAACTACTGCGATTGTGTCTCGGTTCTTCCGGACGAGCACCTCAGTAGAGAAAGCCGAAAACTGACTGTCATGATGAGGCGAGAGCTGGTCGCTGTTCGAGAGGTCTCAAATCCTTAAAGATTTTTTCTGCTTTAGGCGAGGAATCGGCCTTGTCCGATTTAGGCGTGTATAGCGCCCCAAGTTTGGCCTTCCAAATACTAGGGGCTTCGCTGAAATTTAAAATTGTAGACTTCCATGGCTAAGTGAGAGTGATAAAGCTATATAGTCCGATTGCCTTGTTCGTTGAGCTAAACACCTCCTTAAAGGACCAAAAATTTGGATAAAGAGTGTTTAGATTTATCCCGAACACCCCAGTACTAGTTACATGGGGGCAGAAGCCGACGACTGGCCAACTCTCAGACTTTATAAACGGCCACACAGAAGGTAATATTTAAAATCAACAAGCATTATATAGCGCACATGAACTCGTTTTCATAGTACAGGATGACATGAGTACATTCATTCAAATATTACATCCTTAGCACATTCATCCGCCACAAGGCGGGCACCCTTCAGGACACCATCATAATACTTTTCAGGGTGGCGATGCTCCTTGCCCTCCGGCAGCCCCTCCGTCACCAGCTTCTCGGCGTCCATCTTCGCCCAGTGCACTTTCGCATGGGCCAAGGCCCTGTGCCCACCTTCAATGCAGACGGACCGCTTAATGACTTCAAGCCGCGAACAGGCATTCACCATCCGCTTTACAAGGCTGAAGTAGCTGCTGGGCAGGGGCTTGCCAGGTCACAGCCGAACTATGAAGTCCTTCATGGCCAGTTCGGCCGCCTTGTGCAGTTCGACCAGTTGCTTCAGCTGGTCGCTCAAGGGCATCGGATGTTCGGTCCCAGTATATTGAGACCAGAACAACTTCTCCGTTGAGCTCCCTTCTTGGGCACGGTAGAACTCTGCGGCATCCGATATGCTGCATGGCAGATCTGCGAACGCTCCTAGAGAGCTCCGAATTCGGGTAAGTAAAAGGAAAGTCTCCTTCACATGCTTGCTTTGCATAATGAATGCCTTACCTGCCGCTATCTTCTTGGCCGCCTGAATCTCCTGGAGGGCCTTATGGGCTTCGGCCTTGGCGTCTTGCACGCTCTAAAGGGCCTTCACAAGCTCGGACTCTTGCATCTTGGAGTCACGCTCCAAGGACTCGAATTTTTTGACGAAGTCCTGGAGCTCTTGCTGGACCTCATCAACCCGAGACTCCTGTTTCTCGCGCTCGGTGTGCTCCTTGGCCGCTTTGTCTTCGGCCTTAGACAACGCCTTCTTAAGGGCCGCCACTTCGGTCATGGCCCTTGTTAAAATTCATGATGCTTCTATTAGCATCAACAATCTTCCCTTTATATGACACAAGGACGGGGTATCGCTTACCTTTGTTCTCCTCGAGCTGCCTCTTCACGAGGCCGAGCTCTTCCTCAGCCCGCCCCAGGTCCCGCTTCAGTCCGGAGACCTCCGCAGTGCGGGTGGCAGCGGCCAGCAGTGACGCCTACTTATTCACATAGACATAATATGATTAGACTCCTGGGGATGTTATTTGATCCTCTGTTCGGCCTTTCTTTCCGAATACAAAACAGAGCACAGGGGCTACTGTCTATACTGTGATATTTTCTCATAATTTAATTACTTACCTCAAAGCCTGTTAGGAGTTTGGCGTAGGCTTTGGTCAATCCGCTTTTGGTGGACTGAACCTTCGCAATCACCGTACTCATAAGAGTACGGTGTTCTTCATCAATGAAAGCACCCTAAAGCGCTTCCAGCAAGTTGTCCAATGCCTCTGGATGGACAGAGGTCATCGGCACAGGCGGCTCGCCCCCCTTAGCGAGGGGCTGCCTGCCTGAAATCGGAACCACTGGAGGTTCCGACGCAGTATCCGGCTGGGGGGCAAACTTGTTGCGACCCCCTCATCAGAATCCATGGGGGTCTCCCCCCATGTGCCCGACATTGGGGGTTTTGCCTTGGGCGCCTCCAGAACTATCTCCCCCTGGCCCGGTATCCTCCGAGACAACACCTCGGTGTCGTCCGCGGGCCGGGGGGTGGTGGCCGTCGGGAGTGAATCGTTGTTCATCGCCGACGCACTCAAAGATCCATCCGAGGAGGATAAGTCGATGCGGGCTTTGGACGGGCTGCACGATCATATTTAACATGATAAGAAGCAATAAAGCAAAACATGCCAGAAGTATTATGATATCCGGATACTTACGACTTCGCCAGGGGCTTGTCCCTGGGCAGTCACTCCTCGTCGCTATAGTCGGCTGTTGTGGAGTGGTCCGGAGGGACGGTCCTTCCCTTCTTGGACCCTTCGGCCTCCCCAGACGGGGCGACATTCCTTTTCTTATCCCCCTCGGTTTGGGGGAAGGGTTTTCCTCTTCCTCCACCTCATTTTCGTTGGAGGAGTGCGCCTTGGTGTCTTTGGACAATGAGTGCGACACCACGTTGCACCGGAGACCTTTCCTGGTCCCCGTGGCCTTCTTCTCTGGCACCTCGTAAGGCGCCGGAAACAACATCTCCGTCTAGAGAGCCGTTGCTGGATCTTCGGGTAGTGGAGCTAGACAGTCGATCCGCTCCACTGTTGCTACCCAGTCCTGTTAAATTGATGTGGAGGCTTAGATTCCTCCCACAAACATACTGGGGAAAGGCACATCTTGTGAAATACAGATAGCTTACCGGATTGGCGCGGCGCTTTACATTGAGTCTGCAATCCTCGGTAATGGGAGGAGGCACCTCGGAGGCATTAAACAACACCTTCCAAACGTCTTTGTGCGTCGTGTCGAAGAGCTCTCGCAGCGTCTGATGTTCGGCCGGGTCGAACTCCCACATATCGAATGCCCGTCTTTGACACGGGAGGATCCGGCGGAAGAGCATGACCTGGACCATGTTAACAAGCTTGATTTTCTTGCTTATCATATTTTTGACACTTTTCTGGAGTCCGGCCAGCTCCGCTGGCTCACCCCAGGCTAAGCCTTTCCTTTTCCAGGAGGTAAGCCGCATGGGGATGCCAGATCGAAATTCGGGGGTCGCCGCCCAGTTGGGGTCACGCGGCTCGGTGATATAGAACCACCCCGATTGCCACCCCTTCACGGTCTCCACATAGGAGCCTTCGATCTAGGTGACATTGGGCATCTTGCCCACCATGGCGCCTCCGCACTCCGCTTGCTGGCCGACCACTATCTTCGGCTTCACGTTGAAGATCTTCAGCCACAAGCCGAAATGGGGCTTGATGCGGAGGAAGGCCTCGCACACGACGATGAATGTCGAGATGTTGAGGATGAAATTGGGGTCCAGATCGTGGAAATCTAGCCCATAGTAAAACATGAGCCCGCGGACAAATGGGTGGAGAGGAAATCCCAGTCCGCGGACGAAGTGGGCGAGAAACACAACCCTCTTGTGGGGTTCCGGAGTAGGAACGATCTGCCCTGCGTCCGGGAGCCGGTGCGCAATGTCTGCGGCCAAGTATCCGGCCTCCCGGAGCTTCGTGATGTCCTCCTTCGTAATGGAGGAGGCCATCCACTTGCCTCCCGCTCCGGACATGTTTGCAATGGCTTTACGGAGAAGGTGAGAACTTGGGCGCTGGAGCTCGATCGTGCGAGAATGGATGAGCGAAGGAAGAAGAAGGCGTGGGTGAAAGAGAGGAATCCTTATCTCTTTATAAACGCAGTAGAAACTGTGCACCTCCCCACTTGCCCGATAAAGTCGCTTATTCCCCAAACGCCACGATTGATGGCACGGTTGTCCCGTGATAAGGGGACATGATCTCTGCTTCGACAAGACGTGCCAAGGAAATCGCCTCGCAATATGTGCAGTAGCTGGTTGAGAAAAACGGTTCGAATAATGACCGGGCCGTGGCGTGATGTCACATTGTGAAAAGTTGTCAGTAGATTAGATTTGTGGAATATTGTGCCCTCTACGGTGGTATGTGCAATTTGTTTTGCAGAGCCAGACACGATGCTTGTGTTCAAAATCTTCTATGGAGTATTCGGAGAAGGAACCCGTCTAGCAATGCCGAAGACAATCCGCGCGCCGGACTCATCGTCATTGAAGCCTGGTTCAGGGGCTACTGAGGGAGTCCTAGATTAAGGGGTCCTCGGACAGCCAGACTATATACTTTGGCCGGACTATTGGACTATGAAGATACAAGATTGAAGACTTCGTCCCGTGTCCGATGGGACTCTCCTTTGCGTGAAAGGCAAGCTTGGCAATTCGGATATGTAGATCTCCTTTTGTGTAACCGACTCTGTGTAACCCTAGCCCCCTCCGGTGTCTATATAAACCGGAGGGTTTAGTCCGTAGGACAACAACAATCAGAATCATAGGCTGGCTTCTAGGGTTTAGCCTCTACGATCTCGTGGTAGATCAACTCTTGTAATACTCATATCATCAAGATCAAACAAGTAGGAAGTAGGGTATTACCTTCATCGAGAGGGCCTGAACCTGGGTAAACATCGTGTCCCCCGCCTCCTGTTACCATTAGCCTTAGACGCACAGTTCGGGACCCCCTACCCGAGATCCGCCTGTTTTGACACCGACACACACTACTATTCTTTTTCCAAACTTGTGCTTAAAAGTAGCACCATGCTCTAGGTCTTCATGAGAAAGCAAGTTGGATGCACACCCACTTAGTTTCAATAGTGAGCTTTCATACACTTATAGCTCTAGTGCATCTGTTGCATGACAATCCCTAGTCCTCACATCGATATCGATTGAAAGGCGTCTCCATGGCCTAATGATCCGCTGAGTTGATGTGAGACTTTCTTCCTTTTTGACTTCCCTTATTGATCTCTACCACCACATTCTATTCCACCCATAGTGCTATGTCCATGGCTCACGCTCATGTATTGAGTGAAGTTGAAAATGCTGAAGCGCGTGAATAAGTATGATACAATTGCTTGGTTTGGCACCGGGGTACTCTTGATTTGATATATCTATGCAGGGAGTAACGAGCATGTCATGCTTACCACAACTAAGTGTATAGAGATTGTTTCCTTTAGCTTCATTATTATGAAAGGCAATGATGAATTACATGCATGTTTTGTATTATTGTTCTAATATCAAATTGATATACTATTGCCTTGAATCACTTGTATCCTAATATACATGCCATGATTAGATTGTTTGATCAATATTATGCTAGGTAGCATTCCACATAAAAATATATATTTTTATCATTTATTTACCTACTTGAGAACGAGCAAGAATTAAGTTTGGGGATGGTGATACGTCTCTGTTGTATCTATAATTTTTGATTGTTTCATGCCAATGGGCTACAACTTTCACATACTTTTGACAACATTTTATATTATTTTTGGGACTATAATATTGATGCAGTGCCAATGCAAGTTCCTATTTTTTTGCATGTTTTTTGTTTTGCGCAAAATCCATATCAAACAAAGTCCAAACATGATAAAATTTTATGGAGATTTATTCTGGAATACATGTGATTTTTGGGAAGAAGAATCAATGCAAGACGGTGATCGAGGGCCCCACAAGGCAACAGGGCGTGCCATAGGGGTATGGAGCACCGGGTTGCCTTGTGCCTCCCTTGTCAGTCGGTTGGGGCCCTTCTTCGGCTGCAAGGAAGCTTATATCGAAAAAGTTAAAAATTTCAGCCCAATCAGAGTTACGGATCTCTGGGAATATAAGAAACGGTTTTCAGCCAGAAAGAGAGGTGTGAAACAGAAGAGAGAGAGAGAGAGAGAGAGAGAGAGAGAGAGAGAGAGAGAGAGAGAGAGAGAGAGATCCAATCTCGGAGGGGCTCCTGCCCTCCAGGAACCATGGGGACCAAGGACTAGAGGGGAAACCCTCCTCCCATCTAGGGGGTAGGCCAAGGAAGAAGAATGAGGGGGCTCTCTCCACCTCTCTTCCGGTGGCGCTGGAGTGCCACTAGGGGAATCATCATGACAGCGATCTACACCAACAAATTCGCCGCTGTCATCACCAACTCTCCCCCACTCTATGCAGCGGCGTAGTACCTCTTCTCCCCGCTGTAATCTCTACTTGAACATGGTGCTTCATGCTATATATTATTACTCGATGATGTATGACCATCCTATGATGTCCGAGTAGATTCCTTTTGTCCTATGGGTAATTGGTGAATTGCTATGATTGGTTTAAATTGCTTGTAGTTATTTTGTTGTCATTTGGTGCCCATCATATGAGCGCGCACGTGGATCACACCATAGGGTTAGTTTTATGTTGATAGGACTATGCATTGGAAGGAAAGATTGACATAAACTTCTTCCTTCCATAGAAATTGATTCATATGGGGTTGAAGGGGGGACTGATATATCTTAATGTTTGATACATCTCCAACGTATCTATAATTTTTGATTGTTACATGCTATTATATTCCCCCTTTTGGATGTTTATGGGCTTTATTTTACACATTTATATCATTTTTGGAACTAACCTACTAACCGGAGGCCCAGCCCATATTGCTGTTTTTTGCCTATTTCAGTATTTCGAAGAAAAGGAATATCAAACGGAGTCCAAACGGAATGAAACCTTCGGGAGCGTGATTTTTGGAACGAACGTGATCCATAGGACTTGGAGTGCAAGTCAAGAAGCAGCCGAGGCTCCCACGAGATAGGAGGGCGCCCCCCTATAGGGTGCGCCCCCCTATCTCGTGGGCCCCTCGGGCGGCCACCGACGTACTTCTTCCTCCTATATATACCTACGTACCCCAAAAACATCCAGGAGAAGGACAAAACACAATTTCCACTACCATAACCTTCTGTATCCGCGAGATCTCATCTTGGAGCCTTCGCCGGCACTTTGCCGGAGGGGGAATCGACCATGGAGGGCCTCTACATCAACATCCTTGCCGCTCCTATGAGTTGTGGGCAGTTTACCATAGACCTACGGGTCCATAGTTATTAGCTAGATGGCTTCTTCTCTCTTTTTGAATCTCAATACAATGTTCTCCCCCTCTCTTGTGGAGATCTATTCGATGTAAACTCTTTTTGCGGTGTCTTTGTCGAGATCCGATGAATTGTGGGTTTATGATCAAGTTTAACTATGAATAATATTTGAATCTTCTCTGAATTCTTTTATGTATGATTGAGTTATCTTTGCAAGTCTCTTCGAATTATCAGTTTTGTTTGGCCTACTAGATTGATCTTTCTTGCCATGGGAGAAGTGCTTAGCTTTGGGTTCAATCTTGTGGTGTCCTTACCCAGTGACATAAAGGGTTGCAAGGCACGTATTGTATTGTTGCCAACGAGGATAACAAGATGGGGTTTATATCATATTGCTTGAGTTTATCCCTCTTCATCATGTCATCTTGCTTAATGTGTTACTCTGTTCTTATGAACTTAATACTCTAGATGTAGGCAGGAGTCGGTCGATGTGTGGAGTAATAGTAGTAGATGCAGGCAGGAGTCGGTCTACTTGTTATGGACGTGATGCCTATATACATGATCATGCCTAGATAATCTCATAACTATGCGCTTTTCTATCAATTGCTCGACAGTAATTTGTTCACCCACCGTAATACTTATGCTATCTTGAGAGAAGCCACTAGTGAAACCTATGGCCCCTGGGTCTATCTCTTATCATATTTTCTTTCAATCTACTTTTATTTGCATCTTTACTTTTTGCATCTGTATTATAAAATACCAAAAATATATTTATCTTATCTTACTACCTTTATTAGATCTCACTTTCGCAAGTGGCTGTGAAGGGATTGACAACCCCTTTATTGCGTTGGTTGCGAGTTCTCAGTTTGTTTGTGTAGGTGCGTGGGACTTTTGAGGAGCCTCCTACTGGATTGATACCTTGGTTCTCAAAAACTGAGGGAAATACTTATGCTACTATCGCTGCATCACCCTCTCCTCTTCGAGGAAAACCAACGCAAGCTCAAGACGTAGCAAGAAGGATTTCTGGCGCCGTTGCCGGGGAGGTCTTCGCTCAAGTCAAGACATACCAAGTACCCATCACAAACCCATCTCCCTCGCATTTACATTATTTGCCATTTGCCTCTCATTTTCCTCTCCCCCACTTCACCCTTGCCGTTTTATTTGCCCTCTCTTTCCCAATCTCCTCCTCTCTTTTCGCTTGCCTTTTTCTGTTTGCTTGTGTGTTGGATTACTTATTGCCATGGCGCAAGATAATACCAAATTGTGTGATTTCTCGAATACCAATAATAATGATTTCCTTAGTACTCCGATTGCTCCTCTTAATGATGTTGAGTCTTGTGAAATCAATACCGCTTTGCTGAATCTTGTTATGAAAGATCAATTCGCCGGCCTTCCTAGTGAAGATGCCGCTACTCATCTAATTTTTGTTGTTGATTTGTGTGATATGCAAAAGAATAAAGATATGGATAACAATATTGTCAAATTGAAGTTATTTCCGTTTTCACTTAGAGATCGTGCTAAAGTTTGGTTTTCGTCTTTGCCTAAAAATAGTATTGATTCTTGGAACAAGTGCAAAGATGCTTTTATCTCTAAATATTTTCCTCCTGCTAAGATCATCACTCTTAGGAACGATATTATGAATTTTAAACAACTTGATTATGATCATGTTTCCCAATCTTGGGAAAGAATGAAATTGATGCTTCACAATTGCCCTACTCATGGTTTGAATTTATGGATGATCATACAAATTTTTTATGCCGGTTTGAACTTTGCTTCTAGAAATCTCTTAGATTCGGCCGCGGGAGGCACGTTTATGGAAATCACGTTAGGAGATGCTACAAAACTTCTTGACAATATTATGGATAATTATTCTCAATGGCACACCGAAAGATCTTCTAGTAAAAAAAGTGCATGCTATAGAAGAAATCAATGTTTTGAGTGGAAAGATGGATGAACTTATGAAATTGTTTGCTACTAAAAACACTCCTCTTGATCCCAATGATATGCCTTTGTCTTCTTTGATTGAGAATAATAATGAATCTATGGATGTGAATTTTGTTGGTAGGAATAGTTTCGGAAACAATGCTTATAGAGGAAACTTTAATGCTAGACTGTTCCCTAGTAATTCCTCTAATAACTATGGAAATTCCTACAATAATTCTTATGGTAATTTTAATAAGATTCCCTCTGATTTTGAGAATAGTGTGAAAGAATTTATGATTTCTCAAAAGAATTTTAATGCTTTGCTTGAAGAAAAATTGCTCAAAGTTGATGATTTGGCTAGGAACATTGATAGACTTTTGCTTGATGTTGATTCTCTTAAACTTAGATCTTCTCCTCCTAAGCATGATATCAATGAGTCTCTCAAAGTAATGAGAATTTCCATTGATGAGTGTAAGGAAAGAACCGCTAGATTGCGTGCTAAGAAAGATAGCTTTATAAAAGCGTATTCTTCTAGTTTCCATGAAAATAATGATGAGGATCTTAAAGTTATTGATGCTTCTCCTATTAGATCTATGTTTTGCAATATGAATTTTGATGATTATGGGACTGATGATGAATCAACTTTGCCTAGAAGGCGTCCCAAGAATTCGGAGTCTTTAGATCTTGATACTAAATTTGGTAAAAGTGAGATTGGAGAATCCTCAACTTCTAATAACATTGAACCTACTATCTCGGATTTCAAGGAATTTGATTATGATAATTGCTCTTTAAAAGGTTGTATTTCCTTGTTGCAATCCGTTGTTAATTCTCCTCGTGCTTATAGTCAAAATAAAGCTTTTACCAAACATATCGTTGATGCCTTGATGCAATCTTATGATGAAAAACTTAATTTGGAAGTTTCTATACCTAGAAAACTTAATGATGAGTGGGAACCTACTATAAAGATTATAATTAAAGATTATGAGTGTTTTGCTTTGTGTGATTTGGGTGCTAGTGTTTCCACGATTCCGAAAACTTTATGTGATATTCTAGGTTTCCATGATCTTGATGATTGCTCTTTAAATTTGCACCTTGCAGATTCCACCATTAAAAAGCCTATGGGAAGGATCAATGATGTTCTCATTGTTGCAAATAGAAATTTGGTGCCCGTGGATTTTATTTTTCTTGATATAGATTGCAATCTTTCTTGCCCTATTATTCTTGGTAGACCTTTCCTTAGAACGATTGGCGCAATTATTGATATGAAGGAAGGGAATATTAGATTCCAATTTCCATTAAACAAAGGCATGGAGAACTTTCCAAGAAAGAAAGTCAAATTACCTTATGAATCTATAATGCAGGCTACTTATGAATTTAGTGCTAAAGTGTCACTCGTTAGATCTATCTTCGCTTTTTATGCCTAGCTAGGGGCGTTAAACGATAGCGCTAGTTGGGAGGCAACCCAATTTTCTTTATGTTTTTGTTTTTGCACCTGTTTAGTAATAAATCTTGAATCTACCTTCTGTTTATATGTGTTTTTATCTTTTAATTAGTGTTTGTGCCAAGTAGAACCTATAGGACAACCTACGATGATAGTTGATTTGATTCTGCTGAAAAACAGAAACTTTGCGCTCACGAATATAATTTTGTTAAACGTTCTTTTGCATTGATTATTTTTTCTTATGTTCAATAAACAAATTTTACAGGACTTCCTATTTTGGTAGGATTTTTAGAGTTCCAGAAGTTTGCGTTAGTTACAGATTGCTACAGACTGTTCTGTTTTTGACAGATTCTGTTTTTCGTGTGTTGTTTGCTTATTTTGATGCATCTATGGCTAGTAAAATAGTTTATGAACCATAGAGAAGTTGGAATACAGTAGGTTTAACACCAAAATAAATAAAGAATGAGTTCATTGTAGTACCTTATGTGGTGGTTTTCTTTTCTTTCACTAACGGAGCTTATAAGATTTCCTGTTGAGTTTTGTGTTGTGAAGTTTTCAAGTTTTGGGTAAAGCCTTTATGGACTATGGAATAAAGGGTGGCAAGAGCCTAAGCTTGGAGATGCCCATGGCACCCCAAGATATTCAAGAATAGCCAAAATCCTAAGCTTGGGGATGCCCCGGGAAGGCATCCCCTCTTTCGTCTTTGTTCATTGGTAACTTTACTTGGAGCTATATTTTTATTCGCCACATGATATGTGTTTTGCTTGGAGCGTCGTGTATTATATTAGTCTTTGCTTTTTAGTTTACCAAAATCATACTTGCTGTACACACCTTTTGGGAGAAGCCTATTTGATTAGAATTTGCTAGAATACTCTATGTGCTTCACTTATATCTTTTGATCTTGATAGTTTTTGCTCTAGTGCTTCACTTATATCTTTTAGAGCACGGTGGTGTCTTAATTTTGAAGAAATTACTAGTCTCTCATGCTTCACTTATATTATTTTGAGAGTCCTTTATAACAACATGGTATTTGCTATGGTTATAAAATTGGTCCTAGAATGGTAGGCATCCAAGTTGGGTATAATAAAAACTATCATAGGAAGTGAATTGGATGCTATGATCAATTTGATACTTGATAATTGTTTTGAGATATAGAGGTAGTGATATTAAAGTCATTCTAGTTGGGTGATTATGAATTTAAAGAATACTTGTGTTGAAGTTAGCAAGTCCCGTAGCATGCACATATGGTTAAAGTTGTGTAACAAATTTGAAACATGAAGTGTACCTGGCTTGTGCATCCTTATGAGTGGCGGTCGGGGATGAGCGATGGTCTTTTCCTACCAATCTACCCCCCTAGGAGCATGCGCGTAGTACTTGGTTTTTGATGACCTCTAAATTTTTGCAATAAGTATATAGTTCTTTTGACTAATGTTGAGTCCATGGATTATACACACTTTTACCTTTCCGCCTTTGCTAGCCTCTTCGGTACCGTGCATTGCCCTTTCTCACCTTGAGAGTTGGTGCAAACTTCGTCGGTGCATCCAAACCCCGTGATACGATACACTCTATCACACATAAACCTCCCTATATCTTCCTCAAAACAGCCACCATACCTACCTATTATGGCATTTCCATAGCCATTCCGAGATATATTGCCATGCAACTTTCCACCATTCCGTTTATCATCATCATGACATACTTTACTTTTGTCATATTGTCATTGCATGATCATGTAGTTGACATCGTATTTGTGGCAAAGCCACCATGCATTATTTTTCATACATGTCACTCTTGATTCATTGCACCATCCCGGTACACCGCCGGAGGCATTCATATAGAGTCATATCTTGTTCTAGTTTCGAGTTGTAATTCATATGTTGCAATCAATAAAAGTGTGATGATCATCATTATTAGAACATTGCCCAAAGAAAAAGAAAGAAAGAAAAAAGAAGAAAGGCCAAAAAAAAGGCTCAAAGAAAAAAAGGAAAAAAAAAGGAAAAATAAAGAAAATAAAGAAAATAAATAAAAAGGGCAATGTTACTATCTCCTTTTCCACACTTGTGCTTCAAAGTAGCACCTTGTTCTTCATGTAGTGAGTCTCATACATTGTGCTTCAAAGTAGCACCATGTTTTTTCATATAGTGAGTCTCATAAGTTGTCTTTTTCATACTAGTGGGAATTTTTCATTATAGAACTTGGCTTGTATATTCCTACGATGGGCTTCCTCAAATGCCCTAGGTCTTCGTGAGCAAGCAAGTTGGATGCACACCCACTAGTCTTCTTTTGTTGAGCATTCATTTATAGCTCTAGTGCATCCGTTGCATGGAATTCCCTACTCCTCATGTTGACATCAATTGATGGGCATCTCCATAGCCCGTTGATTATCCTCGTCAATGTGAGACTTTCTCTTTTTTTGTCTTCTCCACACAATCCCCATCATCATATTCTATTCCACCGATATTGCTATATCCATGGCTCACGCTCATGTATTGCATGAAGGTTGAAAAAGTTTGAGATTATTTAAGTATGAAACAATTTCTTGGCTTGTCATCGGGGGTATAGAAGTTGGGAACATCTTTGTGTGACGAAAATGAAGCATAGCCTAACTATATGATTTTGTAGGGATGAACTTTCTTTTGCCATGTTATTTTGAGAAGACAAGATTACTTTGATTAGTATGCTTGAAGTATTACTATTTCTTTTATCAATATGAACTTTTATTTTGAATCATTTGGATCTGAACATTCATGCCACAATAAAGAAAATTACATTATGAATTATGCTAGGTAGAATTCCACTTCAAAAATTCTCTTTTTATCATTTACCTACTCGAGGACGAGCAGGAATTCAGCTTGGGGATGCTTGATACGTCTCCAAAGTATCTATAATTTTTGATTGTTCCATGCTATTATATTACCCCTTTGGATGTTTATGGGCTTTATTTTACACATTTATATCATTTTTGGGACTAACCTACTAACCGGAGGCCCAGCCCATATTGCTATTTTTTTTGCCTATTTCAGTATTTCGAAGAAAAGGAATATCAAACGGAGTCCAAACGGAATGAAACCTTTGGGAGCGTGATTTTTGGAACGAACGTGATCCAGAGGACTTGGAGTGCAAGTCAAGAAGCAGCCGAGGCTCCCACGAGATAGGAGGGCGCGCCCCCTGTCTCGTGGGCCCCTCGGGCGGCCACTGATGTACTTCTTCCTCCTATATATACCTACGTACCCCGAAAACATCCAGGAGCAGGACGAAACACAATTTCCACCACCGTAACCTTCTGTATTCGCGAGATCTCAACTTGGAGCCCTCGCCGGCACTCTGCCGGAGGGGGAATCAACCACGGAGGGCCTCTACATCAACATCCTTGCCCCTCCGATGAGTTGTGAGTAGTTTACCACAGACCTACGGGTCCATAGTTATTAGCTAGATGGCTTCTTCTCTCCTTCTGAATCTCAATACAATGTTCTCCCCCTCTCTTGTGGAGATCTATTTGATGTAAACTCTTTTTGAGGTGTGTTTGTCGAGATCCGATGAATTGTGGGTTTATGATCAAGTTTATCTATGAATAATATTTGAATCTTCTCTGAATTCTTTTATGTATGATTGAGTTATCTTTGCAAGTCTCTTCGAATTATCAGTTTGGTTTGGCCTACTAGATTGATCTTTCTTGCCATGGGAGAAGTGCTTAGCTTTGGGTTCAATCTTGCGGTGTCCTTACCCAGTGACATAAAGGGTTGCAAGGCACGTATTGTATTGTTGCCAACGAGGATAACAAGATGGGGATTATATCATATTGCTTGAGTTTATCCCTCTACATCATGTCATCTTGCTTAATGCGTTACTCTGTTCTTATGAACTTAATACTCTAGATGCAGGCAGGAGTCGGTCGATGTGTGGAGTAATAGTAGTAGATGCAGGCAGGAGTCGGTCTACTTGTTATGGACGTGATGCCTATATACATGATCATGCCTAGATAATCTCATAACTATGCGCTTTTCTATCAATTGCTCGACGGTAATTTGTTCACCCACCGTAATACTTATGCTATCTTGAGAGAAGCCACTAGTGAAACCTATAGCACCCGGGTCTATCTCTTATCATATTTTCCTTCAATCTACTTTTATTTGCATCTTTTCTTTTTGCATCTATATTATAAAATACCAAAAATATATTTATCTTATCTTACTATCTTTATTAGATCTCACTTTCGCAAGTGGCCGTGAAGGGATTGACAACCCCTTTATTGCGTTGGTTGCGAGTTCTCAGTTTGTTTGTGTAGGTGCGTTGGACTTTTGAGGAGCCTCCTACTGGATTGATACCTTGGTTCTCAAAAACTGAGGGGAATACTTATGCCACTATCGCTGCATCACCCTCTCCTCTTCGAGGAAAACCAACGCAAGCTCAAGACGTAGCAATGTTATGGTTGGGTTTTACCTTAATGAACTTTAGTAGTTGTTGGATGCTTGCTAATAGTTCCAATCATAAGCGTGTAGAATTCCAGGTAAGGGATGACATGCTAGCATTGACCTCTTCCACATAAAAACTTGCTATCGGTCTAGTAACTTAAGTCAATTGCCTAGGGATAATCTGTCTCTTTATGTTACAAAAAGTTCACTACTAAAACAAACTAACTTACATTATCTTGTAAAGTACTTCTAGTTTTATTCTTGCAAACTTATCCTATTACACCTACAAAGTAGTTTAATTCTTGTTCTAAGTAAAGCAAATGTTGGTGTGCGTAGAGTTGTATCGATGGTCGATAGAACTTGAAGAGAATATTAATTCTACCTTAAGCTCCTCGTTGGGTTTGACAGTCTTACTTATAGAAAAAGGCTACAAACGATGCTCTATACTTGTGGGTTATCATGGTGCCTCCTTCTCCCCATGGAAAGGGGAGAGGGAGGCCAAGGAGGGGGGGTCCCCCTCCTCCTTGGACGACCAAGGGAGGGGACTTCCCCTCTCTCTTGTGGTGCTCCCTCCTCCCTCTCTCTCTCACACACACACACACATATATATATATATATAGAGAGAGAGGGCACTTTCAAACACACAAGTTTTGGAGCCTCGTCTAGTTCTGGTTCTAGTTGATCCTAGTTGATTAATTAGAGCTTGAGACAGGTCCTCTAGTCCTCATAACTAGAAGCCTAGTGTGGTTCTCATCTCCTCTCTCTAATTCTTCGGTGATGATTAGCTCTAGATGGTGAAGCGATGCCGGATCGTGAATATCATATGCTTGCAACCAAGTAGAGAGGTCGTTCTTTCAGTCTTCTTTTTGAGGGATCGTTCGAGGGCGGTTTGTGGGATCATCATCTACGGTTTGAGGGACTCCAAGTATGATATACACCGACTCGTCTACTTCCGCTGCACTCTAGAGTCGGTAACGATTTCCAAACCCTATATGCATCTTCATATAGTTCCTGGGTGTTTGTAGGGCAATTTTTCTTGTTTTCTACTATGTTTAGCAATAGTGGCATCATGAGAGGTTCTGTGAGTAGATGCAGGTTTTAATCTAGATCACATGTGGATGTGAGGGTTTTATGTTCTTGCTATGCTTCGGTTCAGTTCATTGACGACATGGTGTAGCTTTGTCAAAGTTCTGAAAATCGGTCAGCTATGGCTATCGACGAGCTGCTAATAGTTCTTTGGGATTCATCATAGTCAAGAATAGTGAACCGTTGCATACACAAGAGGGAAATGAAGATGAACAATCTTCTAGGGCGTCACGCGTATTTGACAAAGTTTAGTGTGGGGGCAAAGTTTTTAATTAAGTCTCTTCTTTCACACACCCAAAAGTTAATCTAGCAACACGAATTATCGCCTTAATTGTGCACGTAGGTAGTTAGTGCTACCTGGAAACCCTAGCAGCCATGTAATTAAAATTTGCCAAACCAATTAGAGGACGTATAACTTGGTTTTGCAGTTTTGCAGGTTTGCATATGATGTGGTGTAACATCCCAATTTTCAATTTGGATATTATTCATAGATCATTCATATGCATCCATGATTTATGCATTTTGTTTCATTTGTTTTAGATGCATTTTGATCCAAGAGACCTTAAGCAACTCAAGGACCAATTTGAGAGAGTTGGAGGTTTCACAAAAAGTCCATTTTTTATTTATCAAAATTTGGAAAATTGGATCAAATTTGTTTTTCACAATTCTTTTCCAATTATTTCAAGGTAAAGAGAGAAGATAAAATGACTTCTTCAAAACAACAAAGAAATATTGGAAATTGAATTTTGAATTTTTGGATATTTTATTTGATTTTATTTGCAAGTTAATTTATTTGTTTGTGGAGTAATTAGTACTACAATGTTTGTTTTTAGTTTAGGCATTTAGGCCTAGAAAAATGTTCACTAGGTCATTAATAAGGCCATATTAATATGTGAATTTTTCTGAATTTTTAGATATTTATTTATTTATTTATTTAAGTTTAGCGTGTTTTTGTCTCTCTGGAAAAAAAATTGTTTTAAAAAAACTTCTCCGCCGAACTGGGCCGGCCCAGCACCCCGCTAGGCCGAGGCCCAGCTAGCCCAACCGCCCCGCGACCAACACCAGGCGAAATCCGGCCGCCGCCCGCCGCCGCCGCCCAGCCGCCGCCCCGCCCGAGCCCGATGTCGTCCGCCTCGCCGCCGTCGAATCTGCCACCGCTGGTAGCTCCCGCCGCCCTCGAGTATCCAATGTGGATCTAACGATCCAGATCTCGTTTGTTTTTTTGTTTTCTATTTTATTTTATTTAGCGGACGTTCGTCCATTAGTCTTCGGTAGCGAATGGTTTTCGTTCGTTTAGTTTCTATAGCGAACTCTCGTTCGTTAGTTAGTTTCTTTTTCTTTTAGCTTTTCTGCCAGGGACCTATTCGTAGTTTTTATTTACAATTTAGCCCCTACGTTTCAAACTAGCACACTTTTTTGCTCGTTTGTCCAGATTTGATGAAACCAACGCAAAAATCTTTAGAGTGATCTCATCTATCCAGTAAACCAACTTGAACATGTTTTTGAAAATTTAAAATTTGAATTTGTTCAGATTTGAATTTGAACTTCTTTTGTTCGTATCTTGAGTTTCGTAGCTCCGTTTTAGTTGATTCTTTTTGCAAATTGAAGCTAATCACATGTACCTTCCGTTAAGATATAATCTACATAATTATAACACTATTAAATTTGTTTTCTGTTTAGATTAGTTATTTGCTTGTTTTTGAGTTTTCCAGAGTTTTTTCTTTGTTTCTCTTTGCATCTTTTGCTTGAGTGCTTATGTATGCTATTGTTTGTTTACGATAGATTTTTCGGAGTGCGAAGCTTGTTACTACGAATCTCTAGAGTTTTTCGATCGTCAGCAAGGCAAGTTACACTTTGATCATACTTTTTCATACCCAGTTTTTACTATGCATTAGTTTTACCCCTCAAAGATTTGCATGAGTAGGATTGGGAACATGTGGTTTGGTTATGTAGTTCATGAGGTATGAACCTATTACCTTTGATCACCCCGGGAATATACGTTATCCTCATAAATTGCTTAGCCATGCTCGTAGACGGGGATTGGTTCATGAGATTCATGCAAATTGTGAGAGATAATAATTTTGGTCAACATTAAGGTGGCAACTTTAATACACATCTTGGTGGATTGTTTGGGGCACCTGGAGAAACCAGTGCTTGGCTATGGGAATCCCGGAGTACCCGTGTGATTACCCTAGGTCCGCCACCCAAGCTCAAAAGGGTCATATGATATTTCATGCCTAGAAACTTCCGTGTGCAGCCACAAGCCATTATGGGCTCTAGCATAGTTGAGTAAGTTGTGTGACCTCTTTCAGTGGTAGACTAGCAGATGTAGAGGAAAGTAGGTGTACCAGTCTACCCAGAGTAAGGAGTTAATGCTTTTGAAAGACTATGTCTCGATCTTCTGATCATGAATGCGGTCGAGTCTTGTGGGGAAAAGTGCGCAAATCTCTGTAGAATGTACAAACTAATCATGGTTAGCCGTGTCCCCGGTTATGGACAATTTGAGTAGCTGGAAGTGAATATTTTGTTGATCTCATCACTTTTTAATTAATGTATTGCGTTCAATTGTTTATACTTGGTAATTTTGGGATTGAGTTGGAGGAACCTTCTCAATGATGGCATAAACATGGTAGTAAACAAAATTTATTCCTTTATTTTAGGGAAAAATTAGCTTTATGCAAAATTAAACTTAGAGCCTCCACCAGCCAAATATGCATGTAGATATAGTCTCTTTCATTCATTTTCTCTACAGTGTGAATCTGCCAGCATATTCCATGTGCTGACCTACACGGCTGCAATGTCTCATGTTGCAGAGTTTTCCGACGAAGAGTAAGGTGCGCTAGGTCGTTGTCATGCACTCAGTTATTCCATGGAGTTGATGGACTCATTTATCTTCGAAGCTTCCGCAGTTATTTTATTTAGATGGCCTTCAGCCATATTTTTGTAATAAATACTCTTTATGAGGACCTCGATGTAATAAGTGTGTGACTGAACTCTGTTATAATTCCTCGAGTACTGTGTGTGTCAGCGTACCGATCCAGGGATGACACTTAAGCACAGAGACTTCGATCCATTGGGATCGGGTCACTACAAGATGGTATCAGAGCACACGTTAACTGTAGGACGCGACCACTAGGAAAAGCCACATGATACTCTTCTCTATTCATTTCTAATCCTCCTCTATTTCTACTCTATAGATGTCGGACCCCAGGAACAAGTTCACTCAGTCGGATGATGACACCCCTTTCGGACGACACTTGAAGGAAGTCACGAAGTACCTGAACATCAGTCTACCAAGTTTCACCGGAACCTTCACTGCAACTTTACTAGAAGAGGAGCATTGGGGGATCAAAGTTCGTGTACCTGGAAGGACTTTTGCACCAACTACCGAGCCCATTGAGTTTACCTTGGATGCACCAACTTGGAGCTTAGGAAAGAGCATGGCAGCCCACATCACTTTTGCATGCATTTGCGAGGTGTACCACGAGGATCTTGAAGACACCGTCTACCAGATATGTGGACGCCGGGATGAGCAATGGGAGATGATTTGCACCAGGAAGGATGGATCAATTGCAGCGTACATTCAGGAGATGGATCAACACACTCGTCGATATGAGAATCAGATGTGCGCTATCATGAAGAAGACCAAGAAGGTGATGACCAGGAATACTGCGATAGAAGAGGAAGTCAAGTCAACCCGCGATGGATATGAAGAGGAAATTGTTGTGCTACTGGAGAAGAATGAATACCTGAAGAAGAAGCTAGGAATACCCGAGGTGAAACAAGAGCGTGAAGTGCATATTCATGAAGATGACTACATCATACTAGATGACATTGATGATGACGTTAGAGATCATGATTATGAGCCCATGGAGTCTTTCACCGATCAAAACTTCTAGACGACCACCCTATTACTATTAGTATTCTTCCAAGTAGTTAGAAATCGTTCATGAGATTTGCAATAGTAGTTTAGAATCGTTTATGTGAATCTTGTTTGATTTTAAGTGGTGTGAATTGAATGTATTTGCCTCATATGCATATGGGTGGTGAAATCTCTCAAACACCTTATTCTATTCTGTTTTCTCACCCCTCTAACCCATCAGATGCCTCCGAGACGTGACCCCAGATTCACTTTCCTGCCGGAGCTCACCCAGTTGATCCAACAACAGAATCCCTTAATGCAAATGATGATCCAGAACCAAGGCAACAACAACAATAATCCACCGCTACCACCCCCTATTGACAACCTAGCCTGTTTCCTAAGGTTGAATCCGCGGATGTTCTCTAGCAGCTCCTAGCCAATTATTGCTGATGACTGGCTCCGTAAGATCGGGAGGGATCTAACCGCTGCTGGATGCACGGATGCGGAGAGAGTGCGCTTTGCCGCACATCAGCTTGATGGACCCGCAGCCTCTTGGTGGGAGAATTTCACCACCACTTACCCCATTGCTACAATTACATGGGATCAGTTTCAGCAGGCCTTCCGCACCGCACATGTCTCAGCTGGAACCATGAGTTTGAAGAAGCGTGAGTTCCGCAACTTACGCCAGGGGAGTCATATAGTGGGGCAGTATGTGGATGAGTTCAGCAAGTTAGCACTCTATGCCCCAGATGATGTGGCCACAGATACCGCGAAGTAGGAGAAATTTCTTGAGGGATTCAATGATGAGCTGAGTATGCAGTTGATGGTGGCAACCTTTAACAACTACCAGGATCTGGTAGACAGGGCCCTCATGATTGAAGGCAAGCAGCAGCAGATAGATAACCGCAAGCGAAAGTATGGACAGGGAAGTATAATTCTGGAGCTTAGCAGAAGCCTCGCTATTCCCCGTACTCGGGAGGACACATTCATCATAACCATGGAGGACATAACCATGGAGGCCATTCGCACAATGGAGGAAGTTCACACAACCATAGTGGACCTAAGAATGGTAATGGGAATGGAGGAAGCAACACTTAGAACCGTTCCAACCCCGCGACACCCGCCAAGAAGGATCTGAGTCACATTACCTATTTCAAGTGCGGGAAGACTGGACACTACGCCACTGAATGTCCTGAGGCGAAGAATGGAAATGGAAATGGAAGCTCTGGAAAGAAGTCCAACCCTTTCACCAGAGGTCACGTGAATCACGTCGGTGTGGAGGAAATTGAGGAGCAGATTAAGGAGTTATTGGAGAAAGGTTATATTCGACCAAGCTCATCACCTTGGGGAGCCCTAGTACTTCTAGTTGAGAAGAAGGATGGATCCTTGACGATGGTTGTTGATTATCGCGCGTTGAATGAGGTGACGATCAAGAACAAATACCCTCTGCATATGATCAATGATTTGTTTGACCAGCTGCATGGAGCTAAAGTTTTCTCCAAGATCGATCTTTGGTCAGGTTATCACCAGCTGAAAATTTGAGAGCAGGATATACCTAAGACAACTTTTACCATGAGGTATGGGCTTTATGAGTACTAGAGGATACCCCGCGCATTGCTGCGGGAATTGGTTGATAAAAATTAGATTGATAATTGAGAACCAAAATTAAAAATACATATAACTTATTAAATTTGATTATGTATAGTTGGAACAATATTTATTGAAAGAAGTAGAGTAATTAAGTGGAAAACAACATGGTTGAATATTGTGGTGGGTCTTTTCACGTGCATGATTGCATGTTAAGGTGGGCCTTATCCCAATCCAAATTGTATGATGAGGTGACATGTTGCGATAAATAAGTTGTTGGGGATGACGATTACAACCTTAGTACTATAAAAGCGAGATGAGATGAATTGTACAAAAAATAATGTCCTTTGCACATATTAGGGGATACGTCACCTGAGAGTGTGTTCTGCAGCACCAGCGAATGAAAGACTTTCCATTAACCTTGATAGACACACACAGTAGGCACAACAAAGAAGGAACGCCAGAAGACTACAATCAGTATGAAAATAACAAAGAAGGGGAGCAACACAAAGCTGAAGCGTGACATGGGTCATAGAGAATATTTCTTTTGCTTAGGAAGAGTACGCCAGATATTTATGCGACATGAAAATTGAAATTGACTGGAGCGGCAAAGCACACCTGCGATACATGAATCTAGGAACGGAGAAAAGCATGAGCGCCCACGTGCTTTTGTTTGAATATCCGAACTTCCGAAGGCTTGATAAAAAATATAAAGGAACCGTGGTGTAGACAAAAAGATAAAACAGAATAATTAGTGGCATCGAAGTAATCTCTATAAGGCATAGTAAATGTAATCTGCACTGGTCAGGTTGCATGATTGATCAAGAAAAGGGTTCAACATTGAAATAGATACTACCTCCGTTCCGAAATATAATATGTTTTGGATATTTCAATATGAACTACATACTGACTAAAATGATGAACGGATACGTTAAAACGCGTCTAGATACACACAAATCAAAAAATGTCAGAGTTTCTTATAATTCGGATCGGAGGATGTAACTGATTAGAAGATAGAAGAACTCCTACTCCAACATTAGTTTCTTGCACACACTTGTCAGGACACACATGTTAATATCTCTTGTTTGCAACCTATACCCGATATATATGTCCTGCAAGCAAATCAGTGGTAGCAACGACACAACAGACCGCATAGTCTAATGTCCTGAGAAGACTTTCCACTGCCTTCACTTGAATCTATATACAGATAACATGAGTAATCTAATGTCGCACGACTAATTTTCAGTTGTGGTGTTTTACATGCCTGAAATTCATTGAAGTGCCTCCAATCTGTGATGTTAGTGATCATTCATGTCCTGCCATTTGTTTTGTTGTTGGTAGTCTGAGTGGTGTTGGTCTCGATTTATTTTTCTTGCACAGACTTTGCTTCTTGGTGTCTATGTGAGAATCTGCTTCTTGTGTCGTTGCTACCAATTTGAGTGAATTCTGAGATCCAACCGTGGCATCAGAAGACAACTATAACAAAATCAGCATACTGAATATTGACATAACATAAGGAATCAGCAGGTACACGATGACATGCATTAGGGGGAAATCTATAGTGACCTTATTTGCCAAGCCGTTGGAGTCAGCAAGGGCTCCAGATTAGCTCCATCCAGCACACAGGTACCACCCGGCGATGAGCGTGGATGAGACAGGCCAGCAAATCTATCCCGTTGAGCGGAAACCTGCTAAATCAGAAACGGAAAGAAATATCGAGATTTCGTAGAATGGGGAGGGGATTCAGAACGAAGCAGGGGCACTGCGTACCTGGCTCCCAGCTATGGTGGAGGTGACAGGGATAACACAACTGAGGAGGGGTATGGCTCAATGGTAGGGATTCAGGTTAGAGCAGGGGCACTGCCTCCCAGCTATGGTGGAGACGGCGGGGGCTGGGGATAACACAGGTGGACAGCTTTAAGGGCAGAGAAGGTGTTGCTATTTTTCCATCAGTTACTGCAGTTTGAAGGAGACGAAGAGGAAAGGAATTCACCCACAGATAGTGGAGGAGACCAAGAGGAATAGGAAATAATGGAGGAGATGAATAGATGGTGGTGCTTGGGTTAAGAAGGCGAGACAACGATGTCAGGGGGAGGTAATTAGATTTTCTCTGGGTCGCTCGGCACAACAAAAATGAAAATTACAAATTGGAAAAGGCTATGATGACAAAGCTTGGCTGCATGATGTGGACCAATCAGAAGCTTGCTGATGTGTATAGCTTGCATGTGTAGAAAAATAGGTTAGTGGGGATCATCTATTTAGTTATTGTAGATACGGTTATGTCATTCGGTTTGACTAATGCCCCTGCCTATTTTATGAGCATGATGAACAAGGTGTTCATGGAGTTCTTGGACAAGTTCGTTGTGGTGTTCATTGATGATATATTGGTCTACTTGAAGAATGAAGAAGAACATAAGGAACATTTGAGCTTGGTTCTCGAGAAGCTCAGGGAACATCAGTTATATGCCAAGTTCAGCAAATGTGAGTTTTGGTTGAAGGAAGTCGTATTTCTCGAACATGTTATATCAGGAGAAGGAATAGCAGTAAACCCTACCAAGGTTGCAGCCGTCACTGAGTGGTTGGCACCCACCTCAGTTGGATAGATACGCAGTTTCCTCAGACTCGCATGTTATTATCGAAGATTTATTGAGAATTTATCCAAGATCGTGAAGCTCATGACGGAGTTATTGAAGAAAGACACCAAGTTTAAATGGATTGAGGATTGTGAGGCCAGTTTTCAGGAGTTGAAGAAACATTTGGTTACAGCCCCGGTGCTGATTCTCCCCAATATAAGCAAGGATTTCCATGTATACTGCAACGCTTCTCGTCAGGGACTTGGAGGCGTTCTTATGTAGGAAGGAAGAGTTGTTAGATATGCCTCGCGTCAGCTTCGACCTCATGAGTTGAATTATGCCACGCATGATTTGGAGTTAGCAGCCGTAGTGCAGGCGCTCAAGACCTGGAGACACTTTCTCATCGAAAACCGTTGCAATGTTTACACGGATCATAAGAGTTTAAAATACATCTTCACGCAGAAGGAGTTGAACCTCAAGCAGAGGAGATGGTTGGAGCTCATAAAGGATTATGACATGAGATTGCATTATCACCCAGGAAAGGCCAATGTCATGGCTGATGCTTTAAGCCGCAAGAGTCATGTTAATACACTCATAACCAGAGGATTACCCCAGGAGTTAGCCGATGATCTCCGAGAACTTTGCTTGGAGATAGTTCCTAGAGGTTATGTTGCGGCACTGGAAATTCAGTCCACTTTGTTGGGAAGGATCCGAGAAGCCCAGAAGACGGACAAGGAGATTGCAGAGATAAAGGAAAGGATGAGTAAGGGAAAGGCTAAAGCATTTCGTGAGGATGAGCATGAAACTTTATGGTTTGAGGATCATATCTATGTGCCCAATGATCCCGAGATCAGGAAGTTAATTCTTCAGGAGGCTCATGATTCGCCTTATTCAATTCACCCAGGCAACACCGAGATGTATCTAGACTTGAAGGAGAGTTTCTGGTGGACAGGAATGAAGAAGGATATTGCTGAGTATGTAGCAGTATGCGGCGTATGTCAGAGGTTAAGGCAGAACATCAGAAACCAGCAGGGTTACTTCAGCCTTTGCCGATACCCGAATGGAAGTGGGATAAACTTGGCATGGATTTCATCACCAGGTTACCCAGGACTCGTTCAGGTTATGATTCCATCTGGGTTGTAGTTGATCACTTGACCAAGGTAGCCCATTTCATCCCCATGAAAACCACTTATACGAGCACTAAGTTAGCGAAGATATACATGACCAAGATCGTGTGTATGCATGGAGTTCTAAGGACCATCGTATCAGATAGAGGAACACAGTTTACTTCAAAGTTTTGGAATCAGTTGCACGAAACTTCGGGTACCAGGTTAGAGTTTAGTACATCCTTTCATCCGTAGATAGATGGACAGACCGAGAGAGTCAACCAGATTCTGGAGGACATGTTGAGAGCTTGTGCGCTAGATTATGGATCTAGCTGGGATGATAATTTACCCTATGCAGAGTTCTCATTTAACAACAACTATCAAGCCAGTTTGAAGATGGCCCCGTTCGAAGCTTTGTACGGAAGGAGGTGCAGGACACCATTGTTGTGGGATGAAGTTGGAGATCAACAGTTGTTCGGACCAGATTAAATCAGAGATTCCGAGGAGAAGGTCAAATTGATCTATGATAGACTCAAGATAGCCCAGTCCAAGCAGAAGAGTTATGCCGATACTAAATGCAAGGAGGTAACCTATGAAGTCGGAGATAGAGCATATCTTCGTGTGTCCCCACTTCGAGGAGTTAAACGATTTAGAGCCAAAGGAAAGTTAGCACCACGATTTGTGGGACCATAAAGTTTTGGAATGTACAAGTTGGAATTACTCGAAGGTTTGTCTAGAGTTCATGATGTGTTTCACGTTTCCCAGTTGAAGAAGTGCCATGCAGAGATGGCTGATATTCCTTTGAGAGATATAGTGCCACTGGAAGCAATTCAGTTGGAGAGTGACCTGACCTATGAGGAGAAACCCGTTAAGATTCTCGAGTTTGCCAACCGATTTACTCGTAGCAGAGTCATCAAGTTTTGCAAAGTTCAGTGGAGTCACCATACCGAGGAGGAAGCCACCTGGGAGCACGAAGAAGATCTCCGCAAGGGCCACCCACACCTTTTTGCTGACCAACCCGAATCTCAAGGGAGAGATTCATCTTAAGGGGGTAGGTTTGTAACATCCCAATTTTCAATTTGGATGTTATTCATAGATCATTCATATGCATCCATGATTTATGCATTTTGTTTCATTTGTTTTAGTTGCATGTTTGATCCAAGAGACCTTAAGCAACTCAAGGACCAATTTGAGAGAGTTGGAGGTTTCACAAAAAGTCCATTTTTTTATTTATCAAAATTTGGAAAATTGAATCAAATTTGTTTTTCAAAATTCTTTTCCAATTATTTCAAAATAACGAGAGAACATAAAAGGACTTGTTCAAAAACAACAAAGAAATATTGGAAATTGAATTTAGAATTTTTGGATATTTTATTTGATTTTATTTGCAAGTTTATTTATTTGTTTGCTGAGTAATTAGTACTATAATGTTTGTTTTTAGTTTAGGCATTTAGGCCCAGAAAAATGTCACTAGGTCATTAATAAGGTCATATTAATATGTGAATTTTTCTGATATTTAGATATTTATTTATTTAAGTTTAGCGTGTTTTTGTCTCTCTGGAAAAGAAGTGTTTTACAAAAAATTCTCTGCCGAACTAGGCCGGCCCAGGACCCTGCCAGGCCGAGGCCCAGCTAGCCCAACCGCCCAACGACAAACTCCAGGCGGAGTCCGGCCGCCGCCCGCCGTGTCAGGCTCGGACACGAGCCGCCGCCGCCTTGCCCTCGTGCAAGACGCTCCTTCCTGACCCCCTTTAAATACCGAAGGCCCCGGCCCCCTCCTCCTCAAGTCGCCACCGCCGCCGCAACCATCGCCGCCGCCGGAGCCCGCAGCACCGCTGCCGTACTTCGCCGCCCGCGCCGCAGCCGCTGTCGCCGCCGCCCGCGCCGCACCCTGCCGCCGACGCCCCACCCTAGCCCAGCCGCCGCCCCGCCCGAGCCCAACGCCGTCCGCCTCACCGCCGTCGAATCCTCCGCCGTTAGTAGCTCCCGCCGCCCTTGACCGTCCGATCTAGATCTAACAATCCAGATCTCGTTTGTTTTTTTTGTTTTCATTTTTTTATTTAGCGGACGTTCGTCCGTTAGTCTTCGGTAGCGAACGGTATTCGTTTATTTAGTTTCTGTAGCGAACGCTCGTTCGTTAGTTTTTTTCTTTTTCTTTTAGTTTTTCTGCCAGGGACCTATTCGTAGTTTTTATTTACAGTTTAGCCCCTATGTATCAAACTAGCAAAACTTTTTGCCCGTTTGTCCAAATTCGTTGAAACCAATGCCAAAATCTTCAGAGCAATCTCATATATCCAGTAAGCCAACTTGAACATGTTTTTGAAAATTTAAAATTTGAATTTTTTAGATTTGAATTTGAACTTCTTTTGTTCTTATCTTGAGTTTCGTTGCTCTGTTTTAGTTGATTCTTTTTGCAAATCAAAGATAATCACATGTACCTTCTGTTAAGATCTAATCTTCATAATTATAATACTATTAAAATTTGTTTTTTGTTTAGATTAGTTATTTGCTTGTTTTTGAGTTTTTTGAAGTTTTTTCTTCGTTTCTCTTTGCATCTTTTGCTTGCGTGCTTATGTATGCTATTATTTGTTTACATTAGATTTTCCGGAGTGCGAAGCTTGTTACTACAAACCTCTAGAGTTTTCCGATCGTCAGCAAAGCAAGTTACACTTTGATCATACTTATTCATACCCAATTTTTACTATGCATTAGTTTTACCCCTCAAAGATTTGCATGAGTAGGATTGGGAACATGTGGTTTGGTTATGTAGTTCATGAGGTAGGAACCTATTACCTTTGATCACCCCGGTAATATACGTTATGCTCATAAATTGCTTAGTCATGCTCGTAGACGGGGATTGGTTCATGAGATTCATGCAAGTTGAGAGATAATAATTTTGGACAACATTAATGTGGCAACTTTAATACACATTTGGGTGGATTGTTTGGGGCACCTAGAGAAACTAGTGCTTGCCCATGGAAATCCCGGAGTACCCATGTGATTACCCTAGGTCTGCCACCCATGCTCAAATGGGATCATATGATATTTCATACCTAGAAACTTCCGTGTGCGGCCACAAGCCATTATGGGCTCTAGCATAGTTGAGTAAGTTGTGTGACCTCTTTAAGTAGGTGTACCGGTCTACCCAGAGTAAAGAGTTAATGCTTCAGAAAGACTATGTCTCGATCTTCCGATCATGGATGCGGTCGAGTCTTGTGGGGAAAAGGGCGCAAACCTATGCAGAGTGTACAAACTAATCATGGTTAGCCATGTCCCCAGTTATGGACAATTTGAGTATTTGGAAGTGAATATTTTCTTGATCTCATCACTCTGTAATTAATGTATTGGGTTTAATTATTTATACTTGGTAATTTTGGGATTGAGTTGGAGGAACCTTCTCAATGATGGCATAAACATGGTAGTAAATAAAATTTATTCCTTTGTTGTAGGGAAAATTAGCTTTATGGAAAATTAAACTTAGAGCCTCCACTAGCCAAATATGCATGTAGATATAGTCTCTTTCATTCATTTGCTCTACAGTGTGACCCTGCCAGCATATTCCATGTGCTGACCTACACGACTGCAATGTCTCATGTTGCAGAGTTTTCCGACGAAGAGTAAGGTGCGCTAGGTCGTTCTCATGCACTCAGTTATGCCGTGGAGTTGATGGACTCATTTATCTTTGAAGCTTCCGCAGTTATTTTATTTAGATGGCCTTCAGCCATATTTTTGTAATAAATACTCTTTATGAGGACCTCGATGTAATAAGTGTGTTATTGAACTCTGTTATAATTCCTCGAGTACTATCTGTGTCAGCATACTGATCCAGGGATGACACTTAAGCACAGAGACTTCGATCCATTGGGATCGGGTCACTACAGATGGTTAGAGCCATGAGATTGCCATTTTAATGTAAGACATGTAGAGATAGCCTACAGGTTACAGGTGATGGTGGCAAGTGTACATAGAGGACCTCGACATCGAGAAGGTGTACCAGGCGCAGGAGGAGGTGCTGAAATTTTCATTGCATGACAATGTTTCCTGAAAGTCATGCCACGACAATGTTTCCTGAAATTACCGCCATGGCAACATTTTTGAAACGGCTGCCATGGCAAGGATTTTTCTACCGTCACAGCGACACTTCAACTAAATATTCAAGAATATCGTGAAGACTTCTCGGTGCCCAGGCTATACCATATCATGATATTATGAACTTCATGAGATATTTATCCCTTTGCTGTTTGCACCCTTTGATTGGGTAGTAGTCAATTATTAGGCTGATCTCTCATAGTAATATCAAGTTAATAGGTACTCTTCCCAATGTTGCTATCGTCTATGACACCTAACATCCCGGAGTGCGTCATGTCCACATGAGTACAAACGGCTTGTGAAGTGTAAGACGGTTGGATGGTCAGACCATGTGAGCAGATAACACTCGGTTGTCCTGAAGTTCTGGCAGAAATGTTCTGAGCTTGGAGGACAAACCATTGAAAGATGGAGAAGAGTGATATGGAGATATGATCGACAAAGGATTTTCTTATCGGTTGAAGTTCATGCCATCGATGATGTCCACATCAATGACTGTGAATCAGATCAGGGTCTTGAATCACTTAAAATCAATTACGAGAGATATTGATTTGAGTGGGAAAACCATTGTGTATTAATTAAATTTAATCACTAGTGTAAATTAATTGTGTAGTTTGCATTATAGTTGTAGAATTATGGCTCACGGTTCCACCATTGTTGTTGAAATTAATTAGCTATTATTTATCTGGTTGAATCTTTATAGTTGAGAGGATCGTCCTCTAGAGTGCCGAGAAAGATTATTTCGATTGTATGCTTACAGTACGCTCCTGCGGATGCTATGGATGATGAGACTCACGTCATTCGATCCAAAAGGCTAGAGTTACATTATTGCCCGCTTGCTTCCAAGAAACCCGAACTTAAAAAATGTTTGGGATAATTATGTGATATTCTTGGAACTGAAAACTGTTTTTCAGAGACAAACAAGGGCTGAAAGATATGTGACATCTAAAGAAGTGTTTGCTTGCAAGTTCTAGTGAAACGTTCAACTATGTTTAAGAGTGAAATATATAAGATCCGAAAGAACCCCAGTCATGTGTTGATGGTGAGAACTTAAACAGAAAGAACAAATATAAAAGATGTAATGAGAATTACATGCCTAGGGAAGTTCGGGGATCAGACCACTCTTAAAGATGGATGCTTATTCTGTGAGTAGGAGAAATATTGGAAGTAAAACTATAAGAAGTAAAAGGAATAAAGAAAAGAAGACTGGAATGTCCAGCTCAGGTATGAATGTCATACAAGTTATAAGATGTAGAGATAGTTGGTCAAGGAAAGTATAGTTCTTGGAAATATGATCAATTTGTTGATCACTAATTCTCCGGTGTTGTGGTTAAAAGTTGATAACAAGGATATTGAGTCGATTGCATATTATTGCGAATCATTACAAAATATACGAACGGCCTAAATGACAAAAAAATAAAGAGGTTAACATATTTGATGGAAGCCTTGTAAAAGGTACAGTATTTCCATCATTGTATTTCCTCTGTAATTATTGTCATAATTCATTTTAGAGTTTGTACACTCTAGCCCATAGCATAAAAGTTCCAAGGAGATTATGAATAGGATGTATGTTATGAGTATTGATGATAAAACTGAACATCCTTAACACTGACGCTAAATATCGCAAGACTGAAAGAATACTACATATGTGTGACACTGAATTTAGTCACATTGGTGAAACCATCATGGAGAAATTCCGTAGTGATGGATATTTGAAGTCATCTGACACCTGCAACTTTCGTCCAAATAGTGAAGTAAACTAAAATACCATTCACATGCCATAAAGAACGAGCAATAAAATATGGAACATGCATATTGATGTGTGTAGTTCAATAAGTGTTGTTGCAAGCAGTGGATTTATCTATCTTCAAGATTGACTCAAGTAGATATTTATATTTAGTGATCTATAAATCTGGATAATTCAAAATGTTTTGAAAGGTTTTTTAGAATGAAGTAGAACTGATTGTAAGAAATAAAATGTGTTTCTACGATTGGATTGCAGAAAGAATTTTGAGTTACAAATTTAGCGAATGTTGGATGAGCCATGAAAAATTTATAGCTTGCACTTTCGAGAACATTACTAAGAGTA
Organism: Triticum timopheevii; assembly: GCA_963921465.1. NCBI lineage: Eukaryota > Viridiplantae > Streptophyta > Magnoliopsida > Poales > Poaceae > Triticum > Triticum timopheevii. The sequence goes on from OY997272.1 coordinate 446,096,884, forward strand.
GAATGTTTTTGAGTAGATGTAATCAAGCTATGTATGAAATGGTGAGATCAAAGATGACATCGATTCTTTCGTGAATATACATTTTAATTTGATGCTTCAGAGACTTTGGCTTTTACATTGAAAAAGAGCGCCATCAAATTTGTTGAAATAAAGTGCTACATTATAGGTTTTCCCAAAATTATTGGGTATTCCTTTATCACTACGCGAGGCAAAGTGTTTTGCCACAGAGTGTGGAAGTTTTGAAGAAAATGTTTTCTGCAAAAGAGTGAGTGGGAGGAGAGTGCAACTCAACAAGATTGCAGAATCTTTGTGATCAGGTCAAAGAAAAGAAACACTAGAAGTAATTCTAGAATTTTCTACTTTGACTGATATGAAAGCCCCTACATGAGATATAGAGACATCGGTTAAACTTGCAGTTGAACTATATAGGTTGAGCAAATTCATGCAGACCTTTGTGGTATCCAAACAAAATATTGTTGAACAAACAATGAACCTATAATACACAAAGAAGCATTGGTGGGCCCTAACTCCAGAAATTGGCTATATGCCAACATAATTCGAGAATGTATCCATTCACATAATTCAAGCTTAGAACTTGGTGAAACCTTTGAAAGACTTAGAGTCTAAAGAATAGTGATTGGTCTATAAACTGACAAAGATAAAAATGTTTTATAATGCTTGACTTGTTACAAATAGTTTATGACAAGATCAAGGAATTGACTCTGACGAGATTGTCTCATCATAGGAATACTAAAGTCAGTTCAGGTTAAACTAGCAATTACTAAATATTTCAATTATGAGATACAATATATGGATGTGAAAATGATTCCCATGAGATGGAAAAAGAACCAAGATTGTACATTTGATATGGTCTAATGCAATTTTGTCGATCCAGAGGATGTAGTGTGTGCAAACTTTAAGAGAACCTATAATGATTTGAAGCAAGGATAGTGGAGTTGGAATCTTTGTACCGATGAAATGGTCAAATAATTTGATTTCATCGAGTAAAGCAAAGATGCTTGTATTTACAACAAAGTAAGTGGGAGCATGATAATATTTCTAAACACTATATGTGCATGACATATTGTTGATTGGAAAATATATAAATTTCTTGACACGGATTAAGACTTTATTCAAACTATTTTTCAGTAAAGTACTTAGGCAATATATAGTCATGGCATTAGGAATAAGATCTATGGAGATAGTTGTGTCTAATCGGGCTTAGCGAAATACATATTGACAGAATACTAAAGCAGTTTAGTATGATATATGAAAGAAGAGTTTCTTGTCATAGTCACATGGAAGGAGTTTTAAAGCAAGAATCGATATCCATATCCCATAAGTATAGGGGATCGCAACATTCTTCGAGGGTAGTATTTCACCAAAATTTATTGATTCGACACAAGGGGAGCCAAAGAATATTTTCGAGCTTAGCAGTTGAGTTGTCAATCCAACAACACCTGGAGAACTAAATATCTGCAGCAAAGTGTTTAGTAGCACAGTAGCAATAGCAATGATAACAGTAATGACAACAGTTTTGTAATGATTTTAACAACAATAACAATAATAACTTAGTAACGATCAACATGAGAAAGCGTAGGCATTAGATAAGCGATGGATATTTGTACTGGATGACATTCATCATATAATAGTCACAATATAGAGCGACACACAATAGCTCCAATTCATACTCCATATATAGTCATACATACTTATAATAAGAACTTGCATGACATCTTTTGTCCTACCCTCCCGTCGCAGTGGGGTCCAAAGGGAAACTAATGGGTATTAAGGCCTCCTTTTAATAGAGAACCAGAACAAAGCATTAACACATAGTGAATAGATGAACTCCTCATACTACGATCATCACCGGAGAGAATCCCAATTGTTGTCAGTTTGGGGTCTGCGGATCATAACACATAATAGGTGCATACAACTTGCAAGATAGGATCCAAAACACGCTTATATTCATGAAAAAATAATAGGTTTGGATCTGAAATCATGACACTCGGGCCCTAATGACAAGCATTAAGCATAGTAAAGTCATAGCAACATCAACCTTAGAACATAGTGGATATTAGGGATCAAGCCCTAACAAATTGACTCAAGTACATGATAAATCTCATCCAACTCCATCACCGTCTAGCAATGAAGGAATTACTCACTCCCGGTGGTGAGCATCATGAAGTTGTTGATGAATAAGGGTTGGTGACGATGATGGCGATGAATCCCCCTCTCCGGAGCCCCGAACGGACTCCAGAATAGCCCTCCTAATGAAGAACATGAGGTGGTAGTGGCTCCGTACCGTAAAACACGAGGAAACTTCTCTTGTTTTTCTCTTAGGAAAACAGAATTTATAGGCTTGGAATTAGGTCAGATGATCGCCTGTGGGACCCACAAGGCATCAGGGCGCGCCTGGGGTGGTAGGCGTGCCATGTTGCCTTGTGAGAAACTAGTGCCCCCCTCTGTTGGACCTTCTTTCCAGTATTGTTTTATATATTCAATAAAGAATATCCAAAAACTTTCGTCTGATTCTAAGAACTTCTATTTCTGCACAAAAAACAACATCAAGGTAGTTCTGCTGAAAACAACGTCTGTCCGAATTATTTGATTCAAATCATGCAAATTAGAGTCCAAAAGAAGAGTAAAAGTGTTTGAAAAAGTAGATACGACGGAAACGTATCAAATCCCCCAAACTTAACTCATTGCTTGTCCTCAAGAAATTGGATTGACAAACTGAAAGTGATAAAGAAAAACTTTTACGAACTGTTTTGTTCTTGTATCTATATATAAGCCTAAATAGTAACCAAGTTTTCAGCAAAGATCAAGAACTAAGCATGTGAATGGTAACACTTAGAATTCATATTTACTCATATGAATGGCATAATCAACTAGAGAGCAATAATAACATATCTCCAATGCTAACAGTTTTTCAAAACAACCATGATATAATATGATACCATGGTATCTCGCTAGCCCTCTCTAAGATCGCAAAACATAAATGCGGAGCACCTCTGAAGTTCAAGCAGCGACTAAAAATTGTAATTCAGGGTAGAAGAGATCTAGTCATGCTCATATCTAGCATTAAATAGACTCAATGCATGTTAAACTAAGAATGACAATAGCGCTCTCAGGATTGGTGCTTTGAATAAGAAGGCGATGACAATAAAAGTAAATAGATAGGCCCTTTGTAGAGGGAAGCAGAGATTTGCAGAGGTGCCAGAGCTCAAAGCTTAAATCAGAGATGAATACAATTTTGAGTGGTGTGCTTTTCCTGTCAAGGTCACGACAAAGGATTTTAATATCTTCCATGCTAAACACATTATCTGCGGTTCCCATGCGGAAATGAAAAGTTTACTCCCCCTCAACCATACAAACACAATCCATGGCTAGCCGAATCCTCGGGTGCCCTCCAAACAATCAACTTTTTGGGGGAGTTTGTTTTATTATATTTTTCTTTGTCTTTTATGACTAGACTAGGCATCCCAATTACCAGCCTCTCTTATGTAATGACAAGTAAATAAACACCCATCATGAGAATAACCCTCTTAACATAGAAGATATTGACCGCCCCGTCGCTCGATGAGCGGTATGGGCACACAAAATAGATGATTATTTGAATTATTAGAGATGGCACATGCAAATAAACTTGGAGCAGCAAGGTAATACCGTGTATAGGTAGGTATGGTGGACTCATCTGGAATAAATTTGGGTTTAAGGATTTGGATGCACAAGCAGTATTTTCGCTTAGTACAGGAGAAGGCTAGCAAATAGAATGAGAAGCGACCAACTATAGAGCGACAATGGTCATAATCATGCATTGTGAATATTTAACATTGACTACGAGCATGAATACGATATAAACACCCTGAACATAAATATCATGAATGGTGCATTGATTTTGAATCAACTACATGTGTGAGCATGTGCCAAGTCAAGCCACTTGAATTATTCAGAGGAGGATACCATACTAAAATACTACATCATAATCATTTTACTGCATGTTGACACTTAAGTTAAATCACTATCCACTCCTAGATACTTAAGCATGGCATGATCAACTATGATCTCTAATTGTCTTCACAAACATATTAACTCATAATATGTTGAATCATGGATACTGAGTTAAAAAACAAAAACAAGAAAGGCTCATACCATGTTTCCTTTGCCACAATCACTTCATCAAATTATCGTCATTATTGTCTTTCACTTGCATGATCGAATGATATGAAATAATAATAGTGCAAGAGTGTCGTGGACTAAGCTGAAATCTACAAACAATTTATTCAAAGGAGAGGACAAGGTAATATTGGCTCTTCGTTGGATCAACAACAAAGCATATGAGAGCCTCTTAAGAATTCTAGCATAGTCTTCTCCATACAACGACTCAACAAAAAGAAGAGAAATTCAAAGAAACACACTAAAATATTTTTGGAGTTTTTAGTTTTTCTAAAGTAAAGAATACTAAAGAAGAAAATGAAAAGCAAGAAAAACTATTTACACCGAAGAACTCTTAACAAACAACAAAAGAAGAAAAGTGAAATCTTTTTGGGTTTTCTTTTAATACTATGAACTAGCTAAACGAGAAACAAAAACCAAAAAGAAGCAAGAAATATTTTTGGATTTTCAAAGTTTTCAAACACACAAAAGAAAAGCATAATAAATCTAAGCATGGATATACAATGAAAATGATGAACACCGACAATTGGAATGAATGTGTGATGCATGAATGTAATGTCGGTGAGAAAACATACTCCCCCAAGCTTAGGGTTTTGGCCTAACTTGGTGATCACCACAGCTGGTTAGGATAATATTCATAATGATAGCTTGTGGAGGCGTTCTGTGATGTGTCCTCAGCAAGACAGGCAACCTCTACTTCCGCGGTGTACTCACGTACCTCATCCGCATAAACAAAGCACCTTTGTTTGTTCTAAAAATCAAAGAGGACAGGCGGAGGCAAAATAACAGAGACATCGCGATGCTTATCAAACATCAGGTTATAATCATATTTGTGAGTCTCATACTTAATAAACTCTTGGTGTTGCATCACCTCAAAATCTTCATATTATCAGGTAATATGGGATCATTGGGTCTAGGAGAGACCCCAAGTTTTGTAGCTACACGGGAGACATAAATTCCTCCATACAAATCAACGTTACCCACGTTTTGATTCAACCAACGTGCAAAAATTGTCCCAAGGTTATAATGTCTACTGCCATTTAAGGAGACATGAATAATTCTCAAACCAGGAGCACAAAATGCACTACAGTCATGCTTACCGACAATACACATCCCATTAAAAATTACAAAGTATCGAATAGAGGGAAAATGAATACTTTTTATTCTAGCCCGCATCACACCCCTATCCTCACCATTGCAAAGGCTACGAAGAAATGCATCATAATCAGATTTCCGTGGTTCGGCGAGCGAACCCCAATACGAAACTTTACATGCGTCACAAAATTCATCTAGAGACATACTATAGGAACATTCATAAAGATCAAATAATACTCTAGAATTGTGGGAATGATATTCAAACTTCTAAGTGAATGTATGGGTAAGTTTGTAGTGTTGCATGCACTTATCTGCATTGAAGGCAGTAATCTCGGCATTCTGAATGTATTGATAAAATTCTTCCTCAATGCATGCACATGTCATGAATACGTCACACGACCATTGGCATGATTTCGCTTCAGAACCTCGCACTGAACTTGCCCGTGGTTCAAGATATGCTTGTTGTGTCAAGCTTTGGCTCAATGATCCTTCCGAGGACATTCTCCTTGAAGAACTCTGATACGTCTTCAACGTATCTATATTTTTTTATTATTCCATGCTATTATATTATCAATATTGGATGTTTTATATGTAATTTATATCATTTCGGGACTAACCTATTAACCTAGTGCCCAGTGCTAGTTCTTGTTTTTTTGCTTGTTTTGGCTTTCGGAAAATTAATGTCAAACAAACTCCAAGCAACAAAAAATCTTTGGATTATTTTTTTTGGACCAGAAGAGACCCTGGAAGGTTCAGGAGGAGGCCAGAAGAGTTACGAGGGAGCGACAAGCTCGCAGGGCGCGCCCAGGGGGGTGCGCCCCTTGAGCTTGTGGGCCCCTCATAACACGCGTCTTGACCTAATTCCACCTCTATAAATTCAGAAATATTCCCAAACCAACAGAGAGCCACCCGAAACACTTTTTTCGCCGTCGTAAGCTTCTGTTCTTCCGTGATACCATCTGTAGGCCTTTTCCGATACTCCGCCGGATGGGGAATTCATCACAGAGGGCTTCTTCCTCATCCTTGTTGCGTTCCGATGATGCATGAGTAGTTTACCATAGACCTATACGGGTCCATAGCTAGTAGCTAGATGGCTTCTTTTCTCTCTTTGATCTTCAATACCATGTTCTCCTCGATGTTCTTGGAGTCTTATCCAATGTAATCTTCTTTTGCGGTGTGTTTATTGGGATCTGATGAATTGTAGGTTTATGATCTGAATATTCATGAGAAGTAATTGAGTATTTTCTGAACTTTATTATGCATGGTTGTTATAGCTTTGTATTTCTCTCCGATCTATTCGTTTGGTTTGGCTTACTAGATTGATTTATCTTTAGTGGAAGATGTGCTTTGTGATGGGTTCAATCCTACAGTGCTCTATCCCAATGAAAGAAAGGGACAAGACATGTATTTGTATTGTTTCCATTAAGTGTAAAACAATGGGGTTTATTCATATCGATTGAGTTTACTTTATCTACATCATGTCATTTTTATTAAGGCGTTACTCTATTTTTATTAACTTAATACCCTAGATGCATGCTGGATAGTGGTCGATGGGTGGAGTAATAATAGTAGATGCAGGTAGGAGTCGGTCTACTTGTCTCAGACGTGATGCCTATATACACGATCATTGCCTTGAATATCATCATAACTATGCGCTTTTCTATCAATTGCCCAACAATAATTTGTTTACCCATTGTATGATATGTGTTCAAGAGAGAAGCCTCTAGTGAAACCTATGGCCCCCAGGTCTACCTTAATCATATATATAAAACCAAAATACCTTTGCTGCAATTTTTATTTATTTTATTTTATTTTGCAATTTATCAATCTACCATTAAAAGATTTAATCCTTGCAAATAACGGCCAAGGGGATTGACAACCCTCTTGTTCGCGTTGGGTGGAAGTATTTGATTTTGTGTGTGCAGGTGTTGTTCACGAGGCTTTGCGTGATCCTCCTATTGGTTTGATAAACCTTCGTTCTCACTGAGGTAAGTACTTATCTCTACTATACTGCATCTTCTCTCCTCTTCGGGGAAAATTCCAACGCAGCTCAAAAGTAGCAGGAAGAATTTCTAGCGTCGTTGCCGGCGAGACATCATTGAAACCTATCAAGTACCTTCACACAAATTATCATCTACTTGTTCTACTTTTTATTTGCATCTGTCTCTCGTTTTCATCCCCCCCCCCCTCCACTTCTATTTTTTTTTACGAAAACACAAAAATATTTTTGATTGCTCGTCTACTTTCTTTGTCACTATGTCGTGAGAGTTACTATGATAACTCTTATCACAAGAAGTTGGTTGAGATTGAGAATACTACTAAGAATTTGATGTTCACGCAGTATGAGCATAACAAATTCTTTGCTAAGGAACTTAAAGAACACTATGTTGCTAAACTCTATTGGTAAACAACTTGATGAGGTTAATAAAGAAGTTGCTAACCTTCAATCTCAACTTTCTCTTACTGAAAATTTGATAGGAAAGATTTCCGATAAATAAACTACATTGGTAAATAAGATGGCCGCTAAACCATAGTCACTTTCGCTCACAAATCATGATGAAGATATTAAAATGATTGATGTCTCACCCGTTGAATCTTTATTTAGTAATATAGAACTTGATGAAAAAGGGACTGGATATGAGTCAACTTTAGCTAGAAGGCGTCCCAATTGTTCGGAGGGTGATGATCTTAATGATAAAAATGATAAAATTGGGTTTGCAGTGGTCAAGACTTTAAATAGTCATGTGCCCACTACTTTAGATTACAAGGACTTCAATTATGATAATTTTTATTCAGTTGAATGCATTTCATTGTTGCAATCCATGATAAATTCACCCAATGCTTATGAACAAAATAAGGCTTTTACTAAACATATTGTAGAAACTATGATAAAAGCTCATGAAGAAAAGTTAGTTCGAAGTTTTAATACCTAGGAAATTGCATGATGAATGGGAACCTACTATTAACGTGAAAATTAAAGATTATGAATGTAATGCTTTATGTGATCTAGGTGCAAGAGTTTCCACTATATCAAAATCTTCATCTGATGTGCTAGGCCTCACCGATATGGATGAATGTTCCCTTAATTTGCATGTAGCGGATTTCACTATTAAGAAACCATTGGGTAGAATAAACATTGTGCTTATTCTTGCTAATAAATTATGTGCACATTGATTTCATTGTGCTTGATATTGATTGCAATCCGTCTTGTCCTATAATACTTGGTAGGCCTTTCCAACGAACCATAGTGCTACTATTGATATGAAAGAAGGAAATATAAGGTTCCAATTCCCATCAAAGACAGGGATGGAACACTTCCCTAGAAAGGGAATTAAACCACCATATGAATCTATTATGAGGGCCACCTACGGGATTAACTTGAAAGATGACACCACTTGAAACAATGCCTACCTAGCTAGGGGTGTAAAACAATAGCGCTTGTTAGGAGGCAACCCAATAGTTATCTTACTTTCTCTTTTTTACTTTTTATTTTGGTGTGTTGACAAAATTATGCTAATGTTATGATTGTGTTTTTTATGTTTTAATTAGTGTTTCTGCCAAGTAAAGCCTTTGAGATGATTTGGTTGATAGTAGACTTGATTCTGTAAAAAAACAGAAACTTTTGTGCTCACTCCAGGAATTTGTTGAAATCACTGGAACATGCTTTTGATCTGAATTTTTTACACATAACTGATATACCAATTTCCCACGTTGTCATGATTTTTCAGATATTTTGGAGTTACAGAAGTATTACGTTTGTTCAGATCATTACAAATTGTTTGTTTTAGATAGATTCTGTTTTCGTTGCTTAATTTGCTTGTTTTAATGATGCTATGGATTATATCAGGGGGTATAAGTTGTGGATAAGTTAGAATACAGTAGGTATTATGCAATAATCAAATATGAATGGGTTTACAACAGTTGCTAAACTTTATGATTTGCTTGTTATACTAACGGATCTTACGAAGTTTGTGTTGAGTTTTGTGTGCTAAAGTTTTCAAGTTTCTGATGAGATCACGATGGATGAAGGAATAAGGAGCGGCAAGACCCTAAGCTTGGGGATGCCAAGGCACCCCAATGTAATATTCAAGGAAGTCCCAAGCGTCTAAGATTGGGGATGCCCCCGATGGCATCCCCTCTTCCGTCTACAAACCATTGGTATATTACTTAGAGCTATATTTATTTATCACATGATATGAGTCTTGCTTGAAGCGCCTTGTGCCATTGTGCCATAGTAGTTTTTGCTTTGTTTGTTATTTAGTTTACCACATTCATCTTTTGTTGGACACACATTTTAAAAGGGACACACATTTATTCATAATTTGTTAAAATACTTTATGTGTTTCACTTATATTTTTTGATGAGCAAACGCTAGGAAAGAAGACAGGAGAAAATGCTGGGGGACAAGAGAAGCTGAGGGGAGTGGAGCGACGATCGGGTACTACCGAGCGAGGAAAAAAATCAAGTGGAAACAAATAAAGAATCCTTCAATTCTCAACCCACACAAAACAAATCAGCACGAATCTCATAAAACAAAAAAGACAGCCACATATTCGACGGACTTCAAATGAAATTCAGGCAACTTACATACTCCCTCCATTCCTTGATATAAGGTGTATAGATTTTTGAAAAAAAATCCAAAATATAAGGTGTATTGCGTTGCAACACTTGTTTGGATAATTTTTTTTAGGATTTGATTACATTTCCTTATATCATGCAAGCTCCTCTATTTTCTCATGTCAATTAGTCAGGTGTAAACTTGCCCAAAACTTGTGAAATTTTGCCTTCACGTGCGTTCTTTAATTTTCATGCCAAAAATTATACACCCTACATTTAGGAACAGAGGAAGTATATCACAATTGTACATGATTACGTATTTGTAAACTACAAAAAGGCAGGGATAAAGAAAGAATACAATTTTTAAACAGAATGACTAACTCACATCTAGATGTTTTTTAAGGATGTGACATCTAAGTAGTTCACCATATAATTAGGGGTTTCAAGATTTGTATAAAATGTTTTTAATTATTTTTTTGCTGATGTTGTGTGATGTCATACTTAGATGTGACATAGTTATGTCACATCTAGATGAGTCCTAGCCACACCCATTTTTAAAATATTATAGAATTGTGTGATGTGAATCCAGTCCAGTCAAATAGAATTCGATCCTACCTTTACCTTGACTAACCATTTATACACATTGATTTAAGCACCTAAATTTTTCGCAAAGAAAAATATTTAGGCACCTGAATTAGTTAGTGTTCTCACCAAGCAAAGTTCTACGCGCATGTTAAATGCAAATTTCTCTCCCTGGATTTAAATAGAAGAGAATTACACATTCATACTGTCATCTTGTAATATTTTTACAATCCAAGAAAGGGCACCAACAAAAATTCAAAAAAAATTGTTCCTGCCATAGGATTACACTACGGCGATGAAAAGAAAAGAAGTAATATCCTACATTTTCTTCCTACTGTGTCTTCTGTATATATGTACCTGGCTAAGCTATTTACTGTTCACCAATTGGCGATTGTGCTTGTTTAAAAAAATTCGCGATTGTGCAATGTAATCTTGAAGCCCTTTGCGAGCGATCACGAAATGACTGTCTTGAGCCTGTAGTTCTTGACGATGCCGCTGTACACGACGAAGTTGAGCGTGCACATTGCAGCCATGGCCCAGAAGAAGTAGTCGAGGTGGCCCTTGTTGAGGTCGTCGGAGATCCACCCGGGGCTGTCTCCCGTTGCCGTGAAGGCCTCCACGATGGCGTAGATGAAGGAGCTCATGTAGCTCCCCAGCGCGATGGTGAGCAGAGCCAGCGACGTGCACATGCTCTTCATGGTGTCCGGCGCCTCGTCAAAGAAGAACTCTAGCTGCGCGATGTAGCAGAACACCTCCCCGCCGGCAAGGAAGAAGTACTGGGGCAGCTGCCACGAGATGCTGATCTCTTCCCCACGCGCCGCGCTGTCGAGCCGCTTCATTTCCACGAGCGCTGCCACCGCCATGGTGAGCGCCATGAGGAGCCGCCCGGCACCCATCCGCTGCAGCTGCGACGGCTCGCCGTCACCGCTCGAGGAGAAGCTCCTCAACGCCGGCACGATCACCTTGTTGTAGAGGAGCACCCATGTCATGACGCAGATCACCTCGAAGGAGGCCAGCGACGCCGCGGGCACCGGCACCGACAGGATGGTCATTTCCATGGCGCTGCCCTGCTGCACGAACGTGGTGTTCATCTGCGAGAAGGCAGATGACACGATGACGCTGGTGATCCACACGGGCAGCAGGCGGAGGAGGATCTTGAGCTCCTCCACCTGAGTCACGGTGCACAGCTTCCACGAGGTCGCTGCCTCCGGCCTCTCCTCCATGTCCGACACCGTGACGATGGCCGCCTTGTCGAGGAACTTGAAGTCGCTGGTGTGCGCGATCTTGGGCTGGGGCGAGTCGATCTTGTCGCTGACCTCGTAGAGGTGTCCGGCTTCGGCGGGCACCTTAATGCTGATTTTCCTGCACGCGGCGGCGACGACCTGGCAGAGGCTCTTGAGCGGCGTGCCGGCGGGCATGCGGCGCTTGTACATGGGCGTGGCGAGCACGAAGGCGGCGAAGGCGATCGCGATGCAGGCGGTGGCGATGCCGAAGCCGAGGCCCCAGCTGACGTTCTGCTGGATCCAGACGAGGAACACACCGGAGATGATGGGGCCGAAGCTGACGCAGAGGTAGAACCAGCTGAAGAAGGACGCCTTGCCCTCCCGGTCCGCCGCGCTGTCGTCGTCGAACTGCTCCGCTCCGAACGGCAGCAGCGACGAGCGCACCCCGCCGCACCCGATCGCCACGAGGTACAGCCCCACGAAAGCCACGGTCTGCGAGCTCAGCCCCCACGTGCCGGCGGTGCCGGCGCACGAGGCGCCCGCCGCGCACAGCGCCGCCGTGGTGGTGGGCACGAAGGCGGAGAAGGTGACGAGCATCATGCCGAGAAGGTAGACGACGAGGGAGACGAGGATGGTGTTGTAGTTGCCCCAGAAGGAGTCGGCGATGATGGCGCCGAAGACGGGGGTGAGGTAGCTGGTGCCGAACCAGGTGGCGACGTTGGAGGCGCTGGCGAGGTTGGTGCCGTGGAGGACGGTCTCCAGGTACACCACCAGGTTTGTGGAGATGCCATTGAACGCCGTGCTCTCCAGGCATTCGAACACTGCAACAAACAATTGCAAAAAGTTCAGTTAAACCACTAGCTCCTCTCCAATTAATCTACATTTTTGGTAACTGGAAAAACAATTAGAAGAAGATGGAGCTTTGCTTACATAGAATTACTGCTGGTGCTTTGCTGCCGCTGCGCTTCTTGTGCTTCAGGAGCGGCGCCTGCAGGCTGTCATCGTCTTGAACCTTTGGGCCATGACTCTGTAACAGAAATAGATTGCAGGAATTGTTAGCAAGCAGAACAGAATCTGTATTTTTCTTAACAAAATGCATCTGTATGACGAGTTCTGGATATGATGCTGCAGGAAGGCTGTGATGTGGATGTGCTTGTCTGATTAGGATATGCATGCGGTATTAACCACGTGTTAAAACCATTTTGTCTTTTTTCTTGTAAGTTAGACTCGGTCTAATGGAGGTGCACAAATGCTCTTCTTGTGTTGACGGATGCTGAAGCGTGGTTCTGGATTTTGCATTTCAGTTTTCATTGTACTGATCCTCCTTCCAGAACGAACAGGGGGCAGCAGAGGAGGAAGAGGAGGAGGATGGTGGCAGGGAGCTAATCGTTACCTCGGGCAGGAGCGGCGTGCGCTCGCCTCTCTCCATGGCGTCCATGTCGCCGACGAGCTGTGTGTCTAGCGGAAGCGGAAGTAATATGCGAACGAAGCTTGAGCTAATCCCAGCTAGTAGTTTGAGCTGTGTCCTCCGTGAACTCTTGGCTCGCCTAAGGCTTTGGCTGCTGCTGCTGCTGTGGTCTGCTGCGCGAGCGGAGTTTATATAGCAAGCAGGTTTGACTTGGACAGGATCAATGGCTAATAATAATAATAATAGTATTATAGTCTGTCTCACCAACAACTGCTCATGCGTGCGCGCGCATACGAGTTTGTTCTCAGTCGCACCGCACGACTCCGCTCGCCCAAGCCGCGAAGTTTCGACGCAGTGGGTGGTGGCTAGCTAGGTGCTTGCAGCCTGCAGGCTCAGGCTGCATGCAGCCACTCATCGCCGGTCTCCGGTCTCCACAGTCTGTGCCATGTCGGATTGTTTATCTATTACAAGTAGTAATAGCAAACGTGGTGATTTGCTTGGCGCCGGAAGGGCGGGGACTGAACCGGGCGAGGCGCCAAGTTGGGATCACAGGGACAGCCCGGTCGATGTCTCATCCAGTCGCGCGGTAGGTGCAGAGGCTGAGCAGGATGATGAGCTGATTCTGTCAAACGGAGAGAACGATGCATGGTAGGTCAAACTTGTCGTCGATCGACTACCGCCAAGCCTGCGTGATACACTATCGTGTACTAGTATTTTCGTGTCCATTCAGTTTATAGGTGAGCTTCGGAACTGTTCCTTCCTTGATTTGGATTTGAAAGGAGGAAAAAAACTAATGTCGGTCAATAAATGTGTGTTGAAGAGTGCAGCAGTGTATTTGACCCCCTCGAGGACCACGAACGGTTTGTATGCTCGTTTAAAAAAAACGAACGGTCTGTATGCACCTTGCTGAACGATGACCCCAGCTCGAAGGTCATATGCGTTCGACTTCACATAGCGGCTAGCACTTGTTGATCACCTACACCTTCATCAACTAAAAAGTGTCGAAGTACAGTCAGGCTGCTCTTTCTTCCTTCATTCAGACTTTCCTTCTTGCCTTTTCCCTCCACTTTGGGTGAGAGGATATTCTCCACAAGAGTGCACTCAGACGCTGCCAAAACCATAAGGAGATCCAAAGAAGCTCAGTCATGCAACGAAGTTCTTACTCTTCTCTTAGAGCATCTTCAACCGGACATAGCTTATTTGTTCACGTCGTAGTCATCCCTCTTATATCCAATCCGCTAAATCCATACAATCTCATTCGAAGTAGATGAACACAACATAAATAAATTCAACTCATAACATACAATTGGATATAGCAAGTTCATCATTACAACTTGACATAGCAAATTCACAAAATATGGACACTTCGACTACCATAGCATTGCTAGATCTACACTAGAAAGATACTTCACCACTTCCTTGGCAGACCCTCCCCCTTGGCGTCTTCGAAACGGCCTTAGTACATGTTGAAGTCCTCGTCATACGCCTTAGCATCTGGAGGGCCGTCGTGGTCGCTAGAGGACTCGGGCGAGAAGGGCGGTCCGGCCAGACATCGGGTGGCGTGGGCCTGCTCCATGTCAAGGCGGCTAACTTTAGCCACAGCGGCCGCCTTTCCTTGGCGAGGCGCTCGGACTCGAGCCACGATGCCTTGGCATTTTTGCGGCGATAGGGGCGTGATGAGTAAATTTTGCTTCACTTTTTACCCCTTATTTTTGCGTCATAGTCATAGGATTTTCAGAATTTTATCATGTTCATGCTACCTTTTTTGTTGTTTTTCTTAGAATCTCAAAGGAGCAGGGGATTTAAGCATTGATTGAAAATCACCTATTTCTGGGTGAACACCATGCTAATTGATGTAATAATAACCTACCATATGGAGAGAAGATCAAGTGGGAAGGAGACCAGCAGCACAGGCCTTGTCAGGAGAGAAGACGGTGTGCAGTACGGCCATCTCCCCATGGTCAACTATTTCATCCACATGTGATTGGATCTCGCATTCGGTGAACAGAGAGGCCACAACCACAAAACAGGAGCAGAAAATCACCTTCAAGAGGGATCCAAAGGGAAACTGGCGGAAGGGCACCACCACACCATCACCTCGACAAAGGAGACTACAACATCAACTATCATCATCATCGTCGTCGTCATCGTCATCATCATCCACATCCTTGACATCAACCTCTCCATTCATTTCTTTGTAATACCGAACCCTAGTGTGGATTCATACGCGTGCTGCATTATCATGCATCGGTAATCGCCATGAACACCATGATGATGTTTATTATCTCTATTTCTGAGTAGAACCCTAGTTCCCAGGGATATGGAGGAACCCTGGTATGTGTATGGACTGAACACCAATAAGATGCAATATTTTTCTTATATGTTTGTGTTAATTATTCTTCACTATGTTGTGTGAAATCGATCAACAACATTTGCCTCAGTGGACATGAAGGATGTTAGTATCATTGGGAAGCGGGGATGTGGAGGTACTATGGTGACAGAACTTATCTCCCTCCTTTGACGAGCTATGATAAGGGAAATAACGGAGACATCTCTTGGCCCCTCTTCCGTCAAAAGCCCTTTCGTGCCATTTCTATCCGGTCAAAGGGGTTTGACCGTCATCGAGACATCTCTTGTACATAGTAACCCCTCTGTGCATGTTTCACTTACACTTGGGATCTAACCTTCGAAAAAGAAAAGAAAACTCTCTCTCACCCCCCCCCCCTCTCTCTCTTATAGGTGGACCCCACCCTGGAAAAAGTCTCTCTTCTTCCTTCTTTGGTCTCTCTCTCTCCCTCCAGAGTGTTAGGAAATATGCAACTTGTATTTCCAGGAGGCCATAGGCCAGCATATATACATGTACATGTGTGGAATATATGCAGGAAACCCCTTATACAATAGGGTAAATACGAAATGTTACATGGTTGTATATATAATACTCTAACACCCCCCCCCCCACCTCAAACTCATGGTGGATTAACAACACTGAGTTTGGAGAGATAGAAGCCATGTTGCGCTCTAGTCTGGGCCTTCGTCAGAAAATCCGTCAACTGTAACTTGGAAGGCACGTATTGAAGAGCAATAACCTAATCCTTCACACCAGCGCGCACATAGAAAGCATCAACACCAATATGCTTGGTGACCTCATGCTTCACAGGATCACGCGCAATGCTAATGGCACATGTACTATCAGATAAGAGCTGAGTAGGTGTAGTAACAGAAACATCAAACTCCTGAAGTAACCACTGTAACCAAGTCACCTCTGCCATCAAAAGAGCCATAGCTCGTAACTCAGCCTCTGCACTCAAATGGGAAACTGCAGTCTATTTCTTTGTCTTCCAGGCAATGAGAGAACCACCAAGAAAAACACAGTAAGCAGAAAGTGAACGGTGATCAAAGGGATCACTAGCTCACGTAGCATCTGAATAGGCCTGAAGCTGTAAAGAACTGGAGTGAGGAAAGATTAGACGGTGAGAGATCGTGCCCCGAAGATATCAGAGAACACGAAGGAGATGACTATAGTGAACCGAAGTGGGAGCGGAGACAAACTGACTCAGAATATGAACCGGATAAGAGATGTCTGAACGAGTGATAGCTAGATAGACAAGACTGCCAACAAGATGGCGATAACGCGTAGGGTCAGGCAAGGGGTCACCATCAGTATCACGGAGGTGAACATTGAGCTCCATGGGAGTCTCAACAATGCGCTCATCGGTAAGAGCAACGCGAGTAAGAAGAACCTGTATATACTTTTCCTGGGATATAAAAAATCCATCAGAGGTAGAAGAGACTTCAATCCCAAAAAAGTAGCGAAGAGGTCCAAGATCGGACATAAGAAACTGCTCACTAAGACGGGCCTTTACAAAGGAAAAATACTCCACTACAAGAAATATGTCAACTTGCGACCATCACTATTGGTCACTGAAAGGTCTTTTTTTTTCATTTGCGACCTTTTCGTGACCAAAAACAGAAGGTCAAAAGCTGGAGGTCGTAAACTAAAATTAACGACCTTCTCTGTGAGAAGGTCGTGGAATTACACGACCAAAAAAAAGGTCATTGATTCTATGACCTTCTGTTTTGGTCGCTAGCTCTCTGCCCAGTCCACGTCGGATCCGACGTGGCAATCTAACGTGGCAAAATTGCGACCAATTGAAAAGGTCGTTGATAAGATTCAACCAGGTCCAGTTCACTGTTTTACATGGGCCAAGCCCAACAATTCAAGCTTTTTTCCAAGTCAATTCTTGTGGGCTACATGGGCCAAGCCCAATATTTCAGTGTCTTTATTTTTGGGCCTTGGCCTTCTTACAATCATTTATTTTCTATTTTCAATCATTATATTTTAGCACTTGTCCCACTAGTCATAATGCCATGCATCGGTCCCACATGTCAGAAATTTCAAAAATGCTCAGATTTTATTCATAAGTGGTTCCCACTGGTCAAGTTTCCATTTCACATCTTTTCAACATACATAATCACTATTTCAAACATACACTAGTCTTTTACAGTTTGTTACAATATTACAAAGGTGCATCTTAAATTGTTCTCACTAGTCAGATTGATCATGCTCAACAAACTATAGAACCAAAAAACTCTTTGATAAGTAGGGATTCACTCCTTCACACTTGGCTTCACGGCTTCACACTTCAAAAAATTTAGGCCTAGAACTCCTGTAAAAGAGTGAACATAAAGTGCATTAGAGTGTACTGATGCTGAGACTAGAACCAAACAACTTCAATGGCAACACTAAATGTAAGTTGTAGGAAAGATCTAAAAAGGTAAACAAAATATGCATTATGGTACACTTAAGATGTGATAAATGTTTAGCAAAATTGTTCATGGGAGTAACCTTAATCGTTCAAAATCAGAGTTGAAAATGCAAGGAAATTAAGTTACAAAAGACAATCAGGTATTCTATTTACACAACATTGTCAACAATAAATACAATTCTCTACGAGCGATAAAATTAGTTTTCTTTACATCCTTAATCCTTGCAAGTTGAAAAGAAGACAAGGTAGCATCAAATCAGGTTATAGTTCATGGGAATCAATGCACATAGCATGAACAAACAAAATGGTTAAAACACCAATCAAGTAAGCCTCATCCTCTTTCTCATTCCAGATTTGGTGTTTATTGGCTTAGTAGCTGAGGCAGAAACAGAAGCATTTGAGGAGGAAAGCTACGTACATGTGCACTTGCGAGGCCACATATTCTGGGTCGTCCACCACACTAGCTACCATCACGTACTGATCGCCATCAGCAATGTTGCTCCTGCAGCGGCAACAGATAACCATTTATAAATTAAACGGACCAACTATGCGTACAAGGTTATTTAAGCATGTAAGTACAATCTAGGTATAAAGTGGATGGCAAAGCGTGGTTGTTGTTGTTGCTACTTTACCCAACTGAGCTAATTAATCTCATCAACCTAATACACTTCTCTCAAAAAAGAAAAAACAACTTAAAATATTGAGTACAGCAGCAACATCTACTTATTACTGGAGTTACAGTTCAAGATGGCCAGAGGCCACTTGGCACCATGGAACCTGCACAATTTCCACCATATATATGAATGAGTTAGAAAGAAAACTAGAGTTGAACTACCCAGCTTCATACCTATATATATACATACATACAGGAGCAAATTTGATTACACAAGAAGGTAGCTGGAGTGATGGTCGACCAAATGAAAATCGACGGCCACGGCTCAGCAAGGAGAGGAGCTCAACACTGAAGTTCCGCAAAACAGGAATTCATTAGAAAACTAGAGGAACAGACGAACAATCAACACATATATATCTAGTCAATAAAATATCTACTACACAAGTGCATACAGTACTCAACATCTACTACACAAGTGCATACAGTACTCAACATTCACTCAAAGTATGTTGTGCAGAATCGCCCCATTCCATTTTCACTCAAAGTACAATAGTACATCACTTTTTGGATGATCACCAAAGGCAAAACTACTCCTGACTACTCCTAACTACTCCCTGTGTAATCCTACTCTGCAGTAAAACTTCCTCACCCTCCATTCACCCTGTTCAAGCAGTACAGTAGTAAAACTACTCCTAATGCTACAACAGTTAACAGTAAGTGAAATTACTATGATGTGCAAAATTTACAGTAAATACCCCACTGAATATTACTGAAACTTAACAGAAGTTAACTAAGCATTTTCAAATTCAGAATATACAAGTTAGAAAATAAGCTTGCAAGCAATTTTATGTAAGTAATGCACACTGGAGTACAATACTTCTATGGATTTCTGCAAATAATTCATGATTTTCTAACTAATCCAAGATGTCCATTTAATTAACTGGAAAAGTAAGTTAAATCTTGTTGAATCTTGTTAAATACTCCAAGCAAAATTACTCCACATATGTACAGTTCAATCTGGTTAAATACTCTAAGCAAAATTACTGGAGTACTGGAGTACTACAAGTTAAATGTGTTGCACATGTCTCAAGGAACCAGCTGCGATGCTTGCTCCCTTGGTCCAGCTCCTTGCTGTGCAGGATGACCGAGACTCGTATGCAGAGCGAGCTCCCTGCAAATGACATATTGTATCAATGCTTTGTAGCAACAAAAGGAACACACATACAATAGAACTTGTGCAATAGTATATCAACACCCCAAAGGAGGCATTACAAAATTCTCAAAGAATGTTTCCGAAGGGATTAACCTCACAGCAACACACCAACCTGAATATACTACCACTGTACTGGCACCATCATACATTCAACCAACAGGATACAACAAATACGAAGTCAGGCAGCACATGCAGATAACTATGTTTATGCAAATCAGATCTTCTGCATAGAATAGTACATCCTATTCAAAAGAATACAGAGACCTCAAGCCATGTAACTACTGATAGAAGAGGGAATGAATGCAATTCTGTATAGACAAAAACACATGTAGTGATGTTATACATAGCAAAACTTCAGTATTTGGTGGTACAATGAAAGAGAAGTTCAGTTGAAGAATCCCTAATTGATGCAAGATTTGCTGCAAGTGAACTATCAGATACATCAATATGAACACACAGATGGGCAATACCTCATAACACAGAGCTAAACTACAGGGTATAACCTTTGTAAAAAAAATTGCAAGGTATAACTGAATCTAGTAAAATGGAGTAAGCATTTGACAAGGGAATACTAGTCTGTCAACTACAGGTTCCAGTTCGATCCTTCAGTTTCAGAAGTTTTAGATCAAAATCTTGATACATGGCACCTCCTATTGCACAAATCAAGAGCAGTCGTCAAACGGGACTCATCACATCGACGAGTACAGAAGAACAAGAACCGGGAGAGGGATGGGGGAATAGGGAATGGACGGCACCTACCTCAATGGATCGGAACCTCTCCTCCTCGAGCAGAGCAGGGCTGAAGCTAGGCGCACCCCTCATCCATCTCGAGCAGGGAAAGGTCGGCGCCCTCCTGCCGTCGTCGCCATCTCCACACCATGATGACCTATAGCAAAGGGACGGATAGGAGGAGAAGGTGAGGAGGAGCGGGTGGATCTGGGCGAGGAAGGAGGGGAAGGGCCTACCTGGACACAACGGTGACGGATCTCGCAAGCTCACGTGCGGGTGAAGGTGGCCATGGACCTCGCGTAGAGGCCCGTGTACGGCGATGGTGGCAGGGGGCCCGTGATCGCGGGCACGTCGCGGGGCGCGACCAGGCCGGAGATCATGGTGGTGCAGAGGGCCGGGTAGGCGAGGACGCGGCGGAGCGGGGGGCTTGATGAGCGACGAGAGCCCCGGCACGGACAGCACGAAGACCCTAGAGAGGTCTAGAAGCTCGCCTGCGAGTACCCCGTCCCCGCCGGCATCGAGGAGCACCGCATCACTGTCCAGCAACGCCCGGTCCGGGTTTAGCCGGACCCCTCTTCGTCGGCTAGCCCCTGCTCGGCGCCGGGAGCAAGCGGCCGCCGGCCGCATGGCGCGGAAAGGGAAAGGGAGGACGCGGCTCGTTCACGGGATCGACTCAGGTGAGAAAGAAAGAAAGAAAGAAAGAAAGGAGGCAATAGGCATGGAGGCTCGATCTGTGGATGGGCGCGGGAGAGGGTGGAGCAGCGGCGCTTGGGGGTGGGGTCGGAGAGCAACGTATCTCGCAGCTGTAGATCTGCAAGGAGGGGAGGGGGAGGCCCGGCGGTGAGCTATGGGAGGATGTGGTCTGAATCGGGGAGTAGGGGGCGGGGGCGGGGGCGGGGGCGGTGGCGGCGACGAGAATGGATCTGAATCAGGAGAGGAGAAAGAGGAGAGTTAGGGTTTGGGCTGCAGTGTGAGGGTGAGGGGTGAGGGTTTGGGTAGTTGGGCTACCGTTGGATCCAGAAGCATCCTACGGTGCTAGATGTATGATCCGTGTGATATGCCCATGGACCAATCAGAACGCAGCAAACGATGTAATGACCTTGTGACCATATAAATTGGCCGTAATCGATTAAAGATAAGTTTTTCATGAGTATTCATTTTCCATTTTTCAGTGCTCAAATGAGTTTTTTTGTGAAGGACCTACCATATATTTGTTGCAAGATTGGACCAAATCAATATTCTAAAATTTTAGGCCATATTTAATGCACAATTGACCAAATGGTTGGGTGTCAAAATTTTTGATCCACCTCTCGTGAAAAAGACAAATTTCTGGCGATTCAGCTGGAAGCGGGTCATATTTGAACTGCAGTTGCCTTATAGTTTTCTCTTTATTGTTTTCAAAAATCATTTTTAGGTACATATGTATCTATTTAATTAGAGAAACACCAAAAGTTTTCCAAGATTCAACCACTAGCTAGGAACGGTCATGCCCGCTGTTTTGAATGCATTTTGAAACGGGCATAGAACATTCAAAAAAATTCAAAAAATTGGAAAACCTTCGCACTGTGTCATTATATGTGACCAAGTTATCAGAAAAAATATTAAACTTGCAATACGACAATTGTTTTAAAAAAAGTGCTCTCAGAAATGAGCTATCATGTGTGAAGATTCATGGGTTTCAAGCGAGATGATCAATCTTATGGCCAAATTCATGGCATAGTTTGTTCAAATGATCTCATGTTGTGCACAAGGGTGCATCTTGGAATGGCAAACAATGTTGCCTAAGGGAGTTTTCATTTTCTTTGCACGGAAAATTCATTTTCCATTTTTTGAGTGCCCGAAATGAGGTTTTTTGTGAAGGAACTACCAAATAAATGCTGTAAAAATGGACCAAATCAATTTTATAAAATACTAGGTCATGTTTAATGCACAACTGACACAATGGTTGGGTGTCAAAATCCTTGATCCACCTCTGGTGAAAAAGACAAATTTCCGCCGATTTAGGAGGAAGTGGGTCAAATTTGAACTGTAGCTGCCTCATAGTTTGCTCTTTATTTTTTCCAAAAATCATTTCTAGGGACATAACTATCTATTTAATCAGAGAAACATCAAAAGGTTTCCAAGATTCAACAACTAGCTAGGAACGGTCAAGCCCGCCGTTTTGACCGCATTTTGAAATGGGCATAAAAATTCAAAACAAATCAAAAAAATGGAAAACCTTCGCATTGTGTCATCATATGTGACAAAGTTTCCAGGAAAAATAATAAACTTGTAATACGGCAATTATTTTAAAAAAGTGTTCTCAGAAATGAGCTATCATGCGTGAAGATTCATGGCTTTCAAGCCAAATAATCAATCTTATGGCCACATTCATGGCATAGTTTGTTCAAATAATCTCATATTGTGCACAAGGGTGCATATTGGAATTCCAAAACAATGTTGACTAAGGGAATTTTCATTTTCTTTGCACGGAAAATTCATTTTCCATTTTTTGAGTGCCCAACATGAGGTTTTTTTGTGAAGGAACTACCAAATAATTGTCGCAAAAACGGACCAAATCAATTTTATAAAATACTAGGCCATGTTTAATGCACAATTGACAAAATGGTTGGGTGTAAAAAAAATTATCCACCTCTGGTGAAAATTTCCGCCGATTCAACAGGAAGCGGGTCAAATTTGAACTGCAGCTGCCTTATATATTGCTCTTTATTTTTTTTCCAAAAATCATTTCTAGGTACATAAGTATCTATTTAAGCATAAATACATGGTTTGGTGGTGATACGTTGAGGTTTGGACGGTGGCCCAGGGCCCCAACTCCAAAGCGCGTAGACTCGCATGGCCGCCGCGTGGTCACCGCATGACCATGGCATTGCCATGCGTTCTGGGAAGCCTAGGCATGTCTAGTAGGTTTGGCACTCCCCATGTAGATGCTTGGAATAAAATAACAATAGAAGAATCTCATGAGGATACCGAACAATGCTCAAACATGAATTAGCACCCAAGTGTTTGATTACTGGTACAGGAAATGCACATGGCCAATGGACCTGAGTTTTGGCCGAGGATGATCATCTACTAAGGACACTATCTTGGAAAATTTGCATCTCAAATGGAGGAGCCTAGGTGTCACTTGATTTGCAACATACCACACTGGACAGAAATATGAATGTTGAAGCCACACTCACATGTATTGTTAGATGGGGCTCAAATTTTGTGGAGAGCTATGATTTGGGAATATAGAAGATGTGGCAAAAATTCAGCTCATTAGGATATGCCTAGCTAGTGCTTCCTTCACAATAGTTCGAGTTGAACAAAAACTTTGGAAATTTGCCGAGGAAGATTTACCAGGCAAATAGAGTTGAATATTGTCATGAGGCAATGATTTGGATAGTAAAGAATGCCCAATTTTTTGGGAATTTTGGAAATGATAGAAATATAGGTTGCTTCACAACCTAGGGCAAAAATTGACACATGGACATGACACATAGGCAAAACTAACGAGGTGGCGCCTAGTCATAGCAATTCACCACAACTTACAAGGTTATGACCATCTATATTGGTCGTGGTCAGCTAAAAATAAGGCAGCAGATCAGTGATGTCTGCTTTATGACCATTTCATGTAAGGAAATTACGACCTTTATGGCCAAAATGATCAATATAGTTGAGGGTTTGGAGCCCCCCGAGAAGCTTTTGACCAATTGGTCTCAAATGGTCGTAGATCCATGACCAATTCTTCCACGATCAATGACAGAAGGTCACCAGTTGACATATTTCTTGTAGTGCTCAGGGTCGTCGCCAGTGATGATCATGGCATCCACATAGATAAGAAGAAGAGTCCGGCCACGAGCATAAAGGTGGACAAACAATGCTGGATCATGAGCACCCGCTGAAAAACCAGCGGCAGTTACCACAGAGGCAAAACGCTCAAACCAGGCGCGGGGGGCTTGCTTAAGGCCATAGAGAGAGCGACAAAGACGACATACCATGCCATCAGGAACAGAATACCCAGGTGGTAGTTGCATGTATACCTCCTCACGCAGCTCACCGTTAAGAAAGGCATTCTTAACATCAAGCTGAGATACAGACCAGTGCGTGCAAAGGCCACGGCAAGAAGTGTACGAATAGTGGTCATATGGGCCACAAGAGCAAAATTCTCGTCGTAATCACGACCATGCTCCTGCTGAAAACCACGAGCCACAAGATGAGTTTTGTAACGCTCAAGAGAACCATCAGAGTGAGTCTTAACCTTTTAGACCCACTTACAAGCGATGGGACAGACACCTGGAGGAAGAGAAACAAGATCCCATGTACTAGTGTGTTCAAGAGCACCAATCTTCTCTGCCATCGCAAACTGCCATTCAGGATGAACAACAGCCTGACGATAAGAAGTCGGCTCAAGAACAGCAGCACCAACGCTTGAAAAAACAAGGCGATCAACAGGCGGAAGCGGACGAGAACACAAGCCATAGGTAGGCCGAGACAAGGAGGACGACACGTCAGCAGATGCATCCAAATTATGTGAACGGTGAGTGAAATACTGAGGAAAAGATGGAAGAATACGAGGAGGAAGAGCCGAGGTAGAATCAGGAGGTGGAGACGAAGAAATCACCGGGGAGGAAGGTGCATAATCCGGTGACATGCAAGGTGAGGAAATCATGGGAGATGGTGGCGGCAAATCGGCAAGATGTGGAGAAGTAGAGTGAGCAGGACGGAGAGACAAGGGCTCAGCTGGAGTGATAGGTGTGTCAGGAAAAGTGAGGAAAGAGATATCCTCCACTGAAAAGGTCGAGGAAGATGGACGTGGGTAGAAGGGACGAGACTCGTCAAAAGTCACATCCCGAGAAATACGCATCCGACGACCGATAGGATCCCAACAACCATAGCCCTTATGCTCATCACTATAGCCTAAGAAAACACACTCAACAGACTGAGCGGTCAGTTTGGTGCGTTCGCGAGGGGCAAGAAGAAAATAGCAGACACAACCAAATAAGCGATTTCTATCCGGTCAAAGGGGTCTGATCGTCAACGAGACATCTCTTGTACATAGTAACCCCTCTATGCATGTTTCACTTACACGTGGGATCTAACCTTCGAAAAAGAAAAGAAAACTCTCTCTCACCACCCCTCTTACAAGTGGACCCCACCCTGGAAAAAGTGTCTCTTCTTCCTTCTTTGGTCTCTCTCTCCCTCCCGAGTGTTAGGAAATATGCAACTTGTATTTCCAAGAGGCCATAGGCCAGTATATATACATGTAAAGGTGTGGAATATATGCAGGAAACCCCTTATACAATAGGGTAAATATGAAAGGTTACATGGTTGTATATATAATACTCTAACACCCCCCCCCCTCAAACTCATGGTGGATTAACAACACTGGGTATGGAGAGATAGAAGCTATGTTGCGCTCTAGTCTGGGCCTTCATCAGAAAATCTGCCAACTGTAACTCGGAAGGCACATACTGAAGAGCAATAACCTGATCCTTCACACCAGCGTGCACATAGAAAGCATCAACACCAATATGCTTGGTGAGCTCATGCTTCACAGGATCGCGCACAATGCTAATAGCACATGTACTATCAGATAAGAGCTGATTAGGTGTAGTAACAGAAACACCAAACTCCTGAAGTAACCACTGTAACCAAGTCACCTCTGCCGTCAAAAGAGCCATAGCTCATACCTCAGCCTCTGCACTCTAACGGGAAACTACAGTCCGTTTCTTCGTCTTCCAAGCAATGAGAGAACCACCAAGAATAACACAGTAAACAGAAAGTGAACAGCGATCAGAGGGATCACTAGCCCACGTAGCATCCGAATAGGCCTGAAGCTGTAAAGAATTGGAGCAAGGAAAGAATAGATGGTGAGAGATCATGCCCCGAAGATATCGGAGAACACGAAGGAGATGACTATAGTGAACCGAAGTGGGAGCGGATACAAACTGACTCAGAATATGAGCCGGATAAGAGATATCTGAACGAGTGATAGCTAGATAGACAAGACTGCCAACAAGATGACGATAACGCGTCGGGTCAGGCAAGGGGTCATCATCAGTATCACAAAGGTGAACATTGAGCTCCATGGGAGTCTCAACAATGCGCTCATCGGTAAGAGCAACGCGAGTAAGAAGATCCTGTATATACTTTTCCTGGGATATAAAAAAGCCATCAGAGGTAGAAGAGACTTCAATCCCAAAAAAGTAGCGAAGAGGTCCAAGATCGGACATAAGAAACTGCTCACTAAGACGGGCCTTTACAAAGGCAATATACTCAGGGTCGTCGCCAGTGATGATGATGTTATCAACATAGAGAATAAGAAGAGTCCAACCACGAGGAGAAAGGTGGATGATACGTCTCCAACGTATCTACAATTTTTGATTGTTCCATGCTATTATATTACCCCTTTTGGATATTTATGGGCTTTATTTTACACATTTATATCATTTTTGGGACTAACCTACTGACCGGAGGCCCAGCCCGTATTGCTGTTTTTTGCCTATTTCAGTATTTCGAAGAAAAGGAATATCAAACGGAGTCCAAACGGAATGAAACCTTCGGGAGCGTGATTTTTGGAACGAACGTGATCCAGAGGACTTGGAGTGCAAGTCAAGAAGCAATCGAGGCAGCCAGGAAATAGGGGGGTGCGCCCACCCCTCCTGGGCGCGCCCCTGTCTCCTGGGCCCCACGAGCAGCCACCGACGTACTTCTTCCTCCTATATATACCTACGTACCCCGAAAACATCCAGGGAGCCAACGAAAAACAATTTCCACCGCCGTAACCTTCTGTATCCGTGAGATCCCATCTTGGAGCCTTCGTCGGTGCTCCGCCGGAGGGGGAATCGACCACGGAGGGCTTCTACATCAACACCATAGCCCCTCCGATGAGTTGTGAGTAGTTTACCACAGACCTTCGGGTCCATAGTTATTAGCTAGATGGCTTCTTATCTCTTTTTGGATCTCAATACAATGTTCTCCCCCTCTCTTGTGGAGATCTATTCGATGTAAATTCTTTTTGCGGTGTGTTTGTCGAGATCCGATGAATTGTGGGTTTATGATCAAGTTTATCTATGAATAATATTTGAATCTTCTCTGAATTCTTTTATGTATGATTGAGTTATCTTTGCAAGTCTCTTCGAATTATCAGTTTGGTTTGGCCTACTAGATTGGTCTTTCTTGCCATGGGAGAAGTGCATAACTTTGGGTTCAATCTTGCGGTGTCCTTACCCAGTGACAGAAAGGGTTGCAAGGCACGTATTGTATTGTTGCCATCGAGGATAAAAATATGGGGTTTATATCATATTGCATGAGTTTATCCCTCTACATCATGTCATATTTCTTAATGTGTTACTCTGTTCTTATGAACTTAATGCTCTAGATGCATGCTGGATAGCGGTCGATGTGTGGAGTAATAGTAGTAGATGTAGGCAGGAGTCGGTCTACTTGTCGCGGACGTGATGCCTATATACATGATCATGCCTAGATAATCTCATAATTATTCGCTTTTCTATCAATTGCTCGATAGTAATTTGTTCACCCACCATAATAGTTATGCTATCTTGAGAGAAGCCACTAGTGAAACCTATGGCCCCCGAGTCTATCTCTTATCATATAGGTTTTCAATCTACTTTTATTTGCATCTTTACTTTTCCTATCTATATTATAAAATACCAAAAAATATATTTATCTTATCATACTATCTCCATCAGATCTCACTTTCGCAAGTGGCCGTGAAGGGATTGACAACCCCTTTATTGCGTTGGTTGCGAGTTCTTTGTTTGTTTGTGTAGGTGCGTGGGACTTTTGAGGAGCCTCCTACTGGATTGCTACCTTGGTTCTCAAAATCTGAGTGAAATACTTACGCTACTATTGCTGCATCACCCTTTCCTCTTCAAGGAAAACCAACGCAAGCTCAAGAGGTAGCAAGAAGGATTTCTGGTGCCGTTGCCGGGGAGGTCTTCGCTCAAGTCAAGACATACCAAGTATCCATCACAAACTAATCTCCCTCGCATTTACATTATTTGCCATTTGCCTCTCGTTTTCCTCTCCCCCACTTCACCCTTGCCGTTTTATTTGCCCTCTCTTTCCCAATCTCTCTCTCTCTCTTTTTCGCTTGCCTTTTTCTTTTTGCTTGTGTGCCTGTTTGTCCTTATGGCTTTGCCTAAGAGTACCGACCTCCTTCTTAGAAGGTTGGAAGAGATTGAATCAAATATTAGAAGCTTTATGACTTTGCAATTTGAGCATAATAATTTCTTCAAAAAGAGCTTAAAGAACAAAAAGGTTTTTTTGGGGTTTATGAATAAGGAGCTTGGTCATATGAATAAAGAATTTTATGGTGTGAACTCTCAAATTACCCGGCTTGAGAAGACTATAGCCCAAATTTCGGATAAGCAAGCTACCTTAGTCAATAAGATGGCTGCCAAACCAGAAAAGTTACATGAAAATAATGATGAAGATCTTAAAGTTATTGATGTGTCTCCTATTAGATCTTTGTTTTGCAATATGAATCTTGATAATAATGGGACTGGAGATGAGTCAACTTTAGCTAGAAGGCGTCCCAAGAATTCGGAGTTTTTAGATATTGATGCTAAATTTGGTAAAAGTGGGATTGGAGAGGTCATGACTTTAAATAGTATTGAACCCACTATCTCGGGTTTCAAGGAATTTGATTATGATTATTTTTCTTTAGAAGGTTGTATTTCCTTGTTGCAATCCATTGTTAATTCTCCTCATGCTTATAGTCAAAATAAAGCTTTTACCAAACATATCGTTGATGCCTTGATGCAATCTTATGATGAAAAACTTAATTTGGAAGTTTGTATACCTAGAAAACTTAATGATGAGTGGGAACCTACTATAAAGATTAAAATTCAAGATCATAAGTGTTATGCTTTGTGTGATTTGGGTGCTAGTGTTTCCACGATTCCGAAAACTTTATGTGATATTCTAGGTTTCCATGATCTTGATGATTGCTCTTTAAATTTGCACCTTGCAGATTCCACCATTAAAAAGCCAATGGGAAGGATCAATGATGTTATCATTGTTGCAAATAGAAATTTGGTGCCCGTAGATTTTATCGTTCTTGATATAGATTGCAATCTTTCTTGCCCTATTATTCTTGGTAGACCTTTCCTTAGAACGATTGGTGCGATTATTGATATGAAGGAAGGGAATATTAGATTCCAATTTCCATTAAGGAAAGGCATGGAGCACTTTCCAAGGAAGAAATTCAAATTACCTTATGAATCTATCATGCGAGCTACTTATGAATTGAGTGCCAAAGATGGCACTACTTAGATCTATGTTCGCTTTTATGCCTAGCTAGGGGCGTTAAACGATAGCTCTAGTTGGGAGGCAACCCAATTTTATTTGTGTTTTATGTTTTTGTTTATGTTTAGTAATAAATTTTGCATCTACCTTCTATTTAGATGTGTTTTTATGTTTTAATAAGTGTTTGTGCCAAGTAGAACCCATAGGATAACCTATGATGATAGTTGATTTGATTCTGCTGAAAAACAGAAACTTTGCACGCACAAAATTAGTTTTGTTAAATCACAGAAACGTGATTTTGCGTTGATTCTTTTTGTTGAGGATCAATAGACAAATTTTCCAGGACTTCCTATTTTGTTAGGATTTTTAAAGTTCCAGACATTTGCGTTAGTTACAGATTGCTACAGACTGTTCTGTTTTTGACAGATTCTGTTTTTCGTGTGTTGTTTGCTCATTTTGATGCATCTATGGCTAGTATTAAGTGGTATGAACCATAGAGAACTTGGAATACAGTAGGTTTAACACCAAAATAAATAAAGAATGAGTTCATTACAGTACCTTATGTGGTGGTTTTGTTTTCTTTCACTAACGGAGCTTATGAGATTTCCTGTCGAGTTTTGTGTTGTGAAGTTTTCAAGTTTTGGGTAAAGATTTGATGGACTATGGAATAAGGAGTGGCAAGAGCCTAAGCTTGGCAACGCCCAAGGCACCCCAAGATATTCAATAATAGCCAAAAGCCTAAGCTTGGGGATGCCCCGGGAAGGCATCCCCTCTTTCGTCTTCGTTCATTGGTAACTTTACTTGGAGCTATATTTTTATTCGTCACATGATATGTGTTTTGCTTGGAGCGTCATGTATTATATTAGTATTTGATTTTTAGTTTACCGCAATCATCCTTGCTGTACACACCTTTTGGTGTAATCCCACTTGATTGAATTTGCTAGAATACTCTTATGTGCTTCACTTATATCTTTTGAGCTTGATAGT
The DNA here is from genome assembly GCA_963921465.1 of Triticum timopheevii. Taxonomy (NCBI): domain Eukaryota; kingdom Viridiplantae; phylum Streptophyta; class Magnoliopsida; order Poales; family Poaceae; genus Triticum; species Triticum timopheevii. The sequence goes on from OY997272.1 coordinate 446,127,494, forward strand.
TTTTGCTCTAGTGCTTCACTTATATCTTTTAGAGCACGGCGGTGGCTTAATTTTGTAGAAATTACCAGTCTCTCATGCTTCACTTATAGTATTTTGAGAGTCTTTTAGAACAGCATGGTATTTGCTATGGTTCTAAATTGGTCCTAGAATGGTAGGCATACAAGTTGGGTATAATAAAAACTATCATAGGAAGTGAATTGGATGCTATGATCAATTTGATACTTGATAATTGTTTTGAGATATGGAGGTAGTGATATTAAAGTCATGCTAGTTGGGTGATTATGAATTTAAAGAATGCTTGTGTTGAAGTTAGCAAGTCCCGTAGCATGCACGTATGGTTAAAGTTGTGTAACAAATTTGAAACATGAAGTGTACCTGGTTTGTGGATCCTTATGAGTGGCGGTCGGGGACGAGCGATGGTCTTTTCCTACCAATCTATCCCTCTAGGAGCATGCGCGTAGTGCTTGATTTTTGATGACTTCTAAATTTTTGCAATAAGTATATGAGTTCTTTTGACTAATGTTGAGTCCATGGATTATACGCACTTTTACCTTTCCACCATTGCTAGCCTCTTCGGTACCGTGCATTGACCTTTCTCACCTTGAGAGTTGGTGCAAACTTCGTCGGTGCATCCAAACCCCGTGATACGATACGCTCTATCACACATAAACCTCCTTATATCTTCCTCAAAACAGCCACCATACCTACCTATTATGGCATTTCCATAGCCATTTCGAGATATATTGCCATGCAACTTTCCACCGTTCTGTTCATCATCATGACATACTTTACTTTTGTCATATTGCCATTGCATGATCATGTAGTTGACATCGTATTTGTGGCAAAGCCACCATGCATAATTTTTCATACATGTCACTCTTGATTCATTGCACCATCCCGGTACGCCGCCGGAGGCATTCATATAGAGTCATATCTTGTTCTAGTTTTGAGTTGTAATTCATGTGTTGTAATCAATAAAAGTGTGATGGTCATCATTATTAGAGCATTGTCCCAAAGAAAAAAAAGAAAAAGAAAAAAATAAAGGCCAAAAGAAAAAAAGAAAGGCCAAAGAAAAAAAAGAGAAAAAAAGAAAATAAATAAAAAGGGGCAATGTTACTATCTCTTTCTCCACACTCGTGCTTCAAAGTAGCACCATGTCCTTCATATAGTAGTCTCATATCTTGTGCTTCAAAGTAGCACCATGTTTTTCATATAGTGAGTCTCATATGTTGTCACTTTCATATACTAGCGGGAATTTTCATTATAGAACTTGGCTTGTATATTCCTACGATGGGCTTCCTCAAATGCCCTAGGTCTTCATGAGCAAGCAAGTTGGATGCACACCCACTAGTTTTCTTTTGTTGAGCATTCATTTATAGCTCTAGTGCATCCGTTGCATGGTAATCCCTACTCCTCATGTTGACATCAATTGATGGGCATCTCCATAGCCCGTTGATTATCCTCGTCAATGTGAGACTTTCTCCTTTTTTGTCTTCTCCACACAATCCCCATCATCATATTCTATTCCACCCATGGTGCTATATCCATGGCTCACGCTCATGTATTGCGTGAAGGTTGAAAAAGTTTGAGATTATTTAAGTATGAAACAATTGCTTGGCTTGTCATCGGGGGTGTAGAATTCGGGAACATTTTTGTGTGACGAAAATGAAGCATAGCCTTACTATATGATTTTGTAGGATGAACTTTCTTTAGCCATGTTATTTTGAGAAGACATGATTGCTTTGATTAGTATGCTTGAAGTGTTACTATTTCTTTTATCAATATGAACTTTTATTTTGAATCATTTGGATCTGAACATTCATGCCACAATAAAGAAATTACATTGAGAACTTTGCTAGGTAGCATTCCACATCAAAAATTCTGTTTTTATCATTTACCTACTCGAGGACGAGCAGGAATTAATCTTGGGGATGCTTGATACGACTCCAACGTATCTATAATTTTTGATTGTTCCATGCTATTATATTACCCCTTTTGGATGTTTATGGGCTTTATTTTACACATTTATATCATTTTTTGGAATAACCTACTAACCGGAGGCCCAGCCCGTATTGTTGTTTTTTTGCCTATTTCAATATTTTAAAGAAAAGGAATATCAAACGGAGTCCAAACGGAATGAAACCTTCGGGGGCGTGATTTTTGGAATGAATATGATCCAAAGGACTTGGAGTGCAAGTCAAGAAGCAATTGAGGCGGCCAGGAGATAGGAGGGCGCGCCCACCCCTCCTGGGCGCGCCCCTTGTCTCCTAGGCCCCACGAGCGGCCACGGACATACTTCTTCCTCCTATATATACCTACGTACCCCGAAAACATCCAGGGAGCCAACAAAAAATAATTTCCACCGCCGTAACCTTCTGTATCCGCGAGATCCCATCTTGGAGCCTTCGCTTGCGCTCCTCCAGAGGGGGAATCGACCACGTAGGGCTTCTATATCAACATCATAGCCCCTCCGTTGAGTTGTGAGTAGTTTACCACAGACCTTCGGGTCCATAGTTATTAGCTAGATGGCTTCTTCTCTCTTTTTGGATCTCAATACCAGGTCCTCCCCCTCTCTAGTGGAGATCTATTCGATGTAAACTCTTTTTGTGGTGTGTTTGTCGAGATCCGATGAATTGTGGTTTTATGAACAAGTTTATCTATGAGAAATATTTGAAACTTCTCTGAATTCTTTTATGTATGATTGAGTTATCTTTGCAAGTCTCTTCGAATTATCAGTTTGGTTTGGCCTACTAGATTTCTCTTTCTTGCCATGGGAGAAGTGCATAGCTTTGGGTTCAATCTTGCGGTGTCCTTACCTAGTGACAGAAAGGGTTGCAAGGCACGTATTGTATTGTTGCCATCAAGGATAAAAAGATGGTGTTTATATCATATTGCATGAGTTTATCCCTTTACATCATGTCATCTTTCTTAATGCGTTACTCTGTTCTTATGAACTTAATACTCTAGATGCATGCTGGATAGCGGTCTATGTGTGGAGTAATAGTAGTAGATGCAGGCAGGAGTCGGTCTACATGTCGCGGACGTGATGCCTATATACATGATCATGCCTAGATAATCTCATAATTATTCGCTTTTCTATCAATTGCTCGACGGTAATTTGTTCACCCACCGTGATACTTATGCTATCTTGAGATAAGCCACTAGTGAAACCTATGGCCCCAGGGTCTATCTCTTATCATATAAGTTTTCAATCTACTTTTATTTGCATCTTTACTTGTCCTATCTATATTATAAAATACCAAAAATATATTTATCTTATCATACTATCTCTATCAGATCTCAATTTTGCAAGTGGCCGCGAAGGGATTGACAACCCCTTTATTGCGTTGGTTGCGAGTTCTTTGTTTGTTTGTGTAGGTGCGTGGGACTTTTGAGGAGCCTCCTACTGGATTGATACCCTGGTTCTCAAAAACTGAGGGAAATACTTACGCTACTATTGCTGCATCACCCTTTCCTCTTCAAGGAAAACCAACACAAGCTCAAGATGTAGCAGTGGACAAACAATGCTGGATCATGAGCACTCGCTGAAAAACCAGTGGCAATTACCACAGAGGCAAAACGCTCAAACCAGGCGCGGGGGGCTTGCTTAAGGCCATAGAGAGAGCGACGAAAACGACATACCATGCCATCAGGAACAGAATACCCAGGTGGTGGTTGCATGTATACCTCCTCACGCATCTCATCATTAAGAAAGGCATTCTTAACATCAAGCTGAGATACAGACCAGTAGCGTGCCGAGGCCATGGCAAGAAGTGTACGAATAGCGGTCATATGGGCCACAGCAGCAAAAGTCTCATCGTAATCACGACTACGCTCCTGCTGAAAACCATGAGCCACAAGACGAGCTTTGTAACGCTCAAGAGAACCATCGGAGCGAGTCTTAACCTTGTAGACCCACTTACAAGTGATGGGACGGACACCTGGAGGAAGAGAAACAAGATCCCATGTACCAGTGCATTCAAGAGCAGAAATCTTCTCTGTCATCGCAAACTGCCATTCAGGATGAACAACAGCCTGATGATAAGAAGTCGGCTCAAAAACAGCAGCACCAGCAATTGAAAAACCAGGGTGATCAACAGGCGGAAGCGGACGAGGATGCAAGCCATACGTAGGCTGAGACGAGGAGGACGGCACATCAGCAGACGCATCCACATTACGTGAATGGCGAGTGAAATACTGAGGAAAAGATGGAAGAATACGAGGAGGAATAGCCGAGGTAGAATCAGGAGGTGGACACGAAGAAATCACCGGGATGAAGGTGTAGAATCCGGTGACATGCGAGGTGAGGAAATCATGGGAGATGGTGGCGGCAAATCGGCAAGATGTGGAGAAAGTAGAGTGAGCAGGACAGAGAGACAAGGGCTCAGCTGGAGTGATTGGTGTGTCAAGAAAAGTGAGGAAAGAGATATCCTCCACTGAAAAGGTCGAGGAAGATGGTGAAAGCACAAGTGCTCCCTAGGTGGTTTTGGTAATTAATGTCAACATATCTCTTGTTGGACTAACACTTTTATCTAGTATGTTTCAGATAAGTTCAACAATGGAGTGGCATGGACTAAAGGATGTGGGAACTCCTTCAAGATGCTAAGGACAAAGGATTGGCTCAAGCTTCAAGCTCAAGACTCTTCATTTCATATTTTAGTGGTCCAACATCACATTGTGTCTATAGGAAAAGCCAATACTATCAAGGAGGGATGAGGTGTTGCTTAATGAGCCTCTTGCTTCATGTGCTTAGTGATATGCTCCAAAACCCTCAACTACTTTCTCACTTCCACAAATGACCTAAATCTAAAGCCAAAATCGGTCACACCGATTCTTCCTATCCGGCGCCACCGATTCCAAAAGTCATAGCCACTGCCACAAACCCTAAGCAAATATTGGGGAACGTAGTAATTTCAAAAAAATTCCTATGCACACGCAAGATCATGGTGATGGCATAGCAACGAGAGGGGAGAGTGTTCGTCCACGTACCCTCGTAGACCGTAAGCGGAAGCGTTATCACAACGCGGTTGATGTAGTCGTACGTCTTCACAATCCGACCGATCCAAGCACCGAACGTACGGAGCCTCCGAGTTCAGCACACGTTCAGCTCGATGACGATCTCCGGCCTCCGATCCAGCCGAGCTCCGAAGATGAGTTCCGTCAGCACGACGGCGTGGTGATGATGATGATATTCTACCGGCGCAGGGCTTCGCCTAAACTCTGTGACGATATGACCGAGGTGGAATATGGTGGAAGGGGGCACCGCACACGGCTAAGGAACGATTCGTAGATCAACTTGTGTGTCTATGGGGTGCCCCCTACCCCCGTATATAAAGGAGTGGAGGAGGGGAGGGCCGTCCCTCTTCTATGGCGCGCCCTAGGGGAGTCCTACTCCCACCGGGAGCAGGATTCCCCCTTTCCTAGTCCAACTAGGAGTCCTTCCATGTATTAGGAGTAGGAGACAAGGAAGGGGAAGAGAGAAGGGAAGGAAGGAGGGGTGCGGCCCCTCCCCTTAGTCCAATTCGGACTAGGCCATGGGGGGCGCGCGGCCTGCCCTAGGCAGCCCCTCTCTCTTTCCCGCAGGGCCCAATAAGGCCCAATACTTCTCCCCGGCGAATTCCCGTAACTCTTACTCCGAAAAATACCCGAATCACTCGGAACCTTTCCGAACTCCGAATATAGTCGTCCAATATATCGATCTTTACGTCTCGACCATTTCGAGACTCCTCGTCATGTCCCCGATCTCATCCGGGACTCCGAATTCCTTCGATACATCAAAACTCATAAACTCATAATATAACTATCATCGAAACCTTAAGCGTGCGGACCCTACGGGTTCGAGAACTATGTAGACATGACCTAGAACTATTCTCGGTCAATAACCAATAGCGGGACCTGGATGCCCATATTGGCTCCTACATATTCTACGAAGATCTTTATCGGTCAAACCGCATAACAACATACGTTGTTCCCTTTGTCATCGGTATGTTACTTGCTCGAGATTCGATCGTCGGTATCCAATACCTAGTTCAATCTCGTCACCGGCAAGTCTCTTTACTCGTTCTGTAATGCATCATCCCGTAACCAATTCATTGGTCACATTGCTTGCAAGGCTTATAATGATGTGCATTACCAAGAGGGCCCAGAGATACCTCTCCGACAATCGGAGTGACAAAACCTAATCTCGAAATACGCCAAATCAACATGTACCTTCAGAGACACCTGTAGTACTCCGTTATAATCACCCAGTTATGTTGTGACGTTTGGTAGTACCCAAAGTGTTCCTCCGGTAAACGGGAGTTGCATAATCTCATAGTTACAGGAACATGTATAAGTCATGAAGAAAGCAATAGCAACATACTAAACGATCAAGTGCTAAGCTAACGGAATGGGTCAAGTCAATCACATCATTCTCCTAATGATGTGATCCCGTTAATCAAATGACAACTCATGTCTATGGTTAGGAAACATAACCATCTTTAATTAACGAGCTAGTCAAGAAGAGGCATACTAGTGACACTCTGTTTGTCTATGTATTCACACATGTATTATGTTTCCGGTTAATACAATTCTAGCATGAATAATAAACATTTATCATGAAATAAGGAAATAAATAATAACTTTATTATTGCCTCTAGGGCATATTTCCTTCAGTCTCCCACTTGCACTAGAGTCAATAATCTAGTTCACATCGCCATGTGATTTAACACCAATATTCATATCTGTATATGATTGACACCCATAGTTCACATCATCATGTGACCAACATCCAAAGGGTTTACTAGAGTCAATAATCTAGTTCACATCGCTATGTGATTAACGCCCAAAGAGTACTAAGGTGTGATCATGTTTTGCTCGTGAGAGAAGCTTAGTCAACGGGTCTGTCACATTCAGAGCCGTATGTATTTTGCAAATATTTTATGTCCACAATGCTCTGCACGGAGCTACTCTAGCTAATTGCTCCCACTTTCAATATGTATCCAGGTTGAGACTTAGAGTCATCTGGATCAGTGTAAAAGTTTGCACTGATGTAACTTTTACAGCAAACTCTTTTATCTCCTCCATAATCGAGAAACATCTCCTTAGTCCTTACTAAGGATATTCTTGACCAATGTCCAGTGATCTACTCCTAGATCACTACTGTACTCCCTTGCCAAATTCAGAGCAAGGTATACAATAGGTCTGGTACATAGCATAGAATACTTTATAGAACCTATGACTGGGGCATAGGGAATGACTTTCCATTCTCTTTCTATTTTCTGCTGTGGTCGGGATTTGAGTCTTACTCAATTTCATACCTTTGCAACACAGGCAAGAACTCTTTCTTTGACTGTTCCATTTTGAACTATTTCAAAATCTTGCCAAGGTATGTACTCATTGAAAATCTTATCAAGCGTCTTGATCTATCTCAATAGATCTTGATGCTCAATATGTAAGTAGCTTTTACTGAGGGTTTTTTTCCTTTTAAAGAACTCCTTTAAAACACTCCTTTATGCTTTGCAGAAAAATTCTACATCATTTCTGATCAACAATATGTCACTCACATATACTAATCAGAAAGGCTGTAGTGCTCCCACTCACTTTATTGTAAATACAGGCTTCATCGTAAGTCCATATAAAACTATATGCTTTGATCAACTTATCAAAGCGTATATTCCAACTCCGAGATGCTTGCACCAGTCCATAGATGGATCGCTGGAGCTTGCACATTTTGTTAGCACCTTTAGTATTGACAAAACCTTCTGGTTGCATCATATACAACTCTTCTTTAATAAATCCATTAAGGAATGCAGTTTTGACATCTATTTGCCAGATTTCATAAAATGTGGCAACTGCTAATATGATTCAGACAGACTTAAGCATTGATACGAGTGAGAAAATCTCATCGTATTCAACACCTTGAACTTGTTGAAAACATTTCGCAACAAGTCGAGCTTGGTAGATAGTAACACTACTATCAGTGTCCGTCTTCCTCTTGAAGATCCATTCATTTAACATGGCTTGCTGATCATCGAGCAAGTCAATCAAAGTCCATACTTTGTTCTCATACATGGATCATATCTCAGATTTTATGGCCTCAAGCCATTTCGCGGAATCTGGGCTCATCATCGCTTCCTCATAGTTCGTAGGTTCATCATGGTCTAGTAACATGATTTCCAGAACATGATTACTACACCATTCTGGTGCGGATCTTACTCTGGAAGACCTACGAGGTTCTGTAGTAACTTGATCTGAAGTTTCATGATTATCATCATTAGCTTCCTCACTAATTGGTGTAGCAATCACTTGAACTGATTTCTGTGATGAACTACTTTCCAATTCGGGAGAAGGTACAATTACCTTATCAAGCTCTACTTTTCTCCCACTCACTTCTTTCGAGAGAAACTTCTTCCCTAGAAAGGATCCATCTTAGCAACGAATAACTTGCCTTCGGATCTGTGATAGAAGGTGTACCCAATAGTTACCTTTGGGTATTCTATGAAGACGCACTTCTCCGATTTGGGTTCGAGCTTATCAGGTTGAAACTTTTTCACATAAGCATCGCAGCCCCAAACTTTAAGAAACGACAACTTTTGGTTTCTCGCCAAACCACAGTTCATTAGGCGTCGTCTCAACGGATTTTGATGGTGCCCTATTTAAAGTGAATGCAGCTGTCTCTAATGCATAACCCCAAAATAATAGTGGTAAATCGGTAAGAGACATCATAGATCGCACCATATCAAATAAAGTGCGGTTACGACGTTCGGACACACCATAACATTGTGGTGTTCCAGGTGGCGTGAGCTGTGAAACTATTCCACATTGTTTTAATTGAAGACCAAACTCGTAACTCAAATATTCATCTCCATGATCAGATCGCAGAAACTTTATTTTCTTGTTACGATGATTTTCCACTTCACTCTGAAATTCTTTGAACCTTTCAACTATTTCAGACTTATGTTTCATCAAGTAGATATACCAATATCTGCTCAAATCATCTGTGAAGGTCAGAAAATAACGATACCCGCCGCGAGCCTCAACACTCATCGGATCTCATACATCAGTATGTATTATTTCCAATAAGTCAGTTGCTCGCTCCATTGTTCCGGAGAACGGAGTCTTAGTCATCTTGCCCATGAGGCATGGTTCGCAAGCATCAAGTGATTCATAATCAAGTGATTCCAAAATCCCATCAGCATGGAGTTTCTTCGTCCGCTTTACACCAATATGACCTAAACGGCAGTGCCATAAATAAGTTGCACTATCATTATTAACTTTGCATCTTTTAGCCTCAATATTATGAATATGTGTATTACTACGATCGAGATCCAATAAACCATTTTCGTTGGTGTGTATGACCATAGAAGGTTTTATTCATGTAAACAGAACAACAATTGTTCTCTAACTTAAATGAATAACCGTATTGCAATAAACATGATCAAATCATATTCATGCTCAACGCAAACACCAAATAACACTTATTTAGGTTCAACACAAATCCCGAAAGTATAGGGAGTGTGCGATGATGATCATATCAATCTTGGAACCACTTCCAACAAACATCGTCACTTCACCCTTAACTAGTCTCTGTTTATTCTGCAACTCCCGTTTCGAATTACTAATCTTAGCAACCGAACAAGTATCAAATACTCAGGGGCTACTATAAACACTAGTAAGGCACACATCAATAACCTGTATATCAAATATACACTTGTTCACTTTGCCATCCTTCTTACCCACCAAATATTCAGGGCATTTCCGCTTCCAGTGACCATTTCCTTTGTAGTGTAAGCACTCAATTTCAGGCTTTGGTCCAGCTTTGGTCTTCTTCACGGGAGTGACAACTTGCTTGTCATTCTACTTGAAGTTCCCTTTCTTTCCCTTTGCCCTTTTCTTGAAACTAGTGATCTTGTTAACCATCAACACTTGATGCTCTTTCTTGATTTCTACCTTCGTTGATTTCAGCATCACGAAGAGCTTGGGAATCGTTTTCGTCATCCCTTGCATACTATAGTTCATCACGAAGTTCTGGTAACTTAGTGATGGTGACTAGAGAATTCTGTCAATCACTATCTTATCGGGAAGATTAACTCCCACTTGATTCAAGCGATTGAAGTACCCAGACAATCTGAGCACATGCTCACTAGTTGAGCGATTCTCCTCCATCTTTTAGCTATAGAACTTGTTGGACACTTCATATCTCTCAACTCGGGTATTTGCTTGAAATATTAACTTCAATTCCTGGAACATCTCATATGGTCCATGACGTTCAAAACGTCTTTGAAGTCCCGATTCTAAGCCGTTAAGCATGGTGCACTAAACTATCAAGTAGTCATCATATTGAGCTAGCCAAACGTTCATAACGTCTACATCTGCTTTTGCAATAGGTCTGTCACCTAGCGGTGCATCAAGGACATAATTCTTCTGTGCAGCAATGGGGATTAACCTCAGATCACGGATTGAATCCGCATCATTGCTACTAACATTTTTCAACACAATTTTCTCTAGGAACATATCAAAATAAACATATGAAAGCAACAACGCAAGCTATTGATCTACAACATAATTTGCAAAATACTACCAGGACTAAGTTCATGATAAATTTAAGTTCAATTAATCATATTACTTAAGAACTCCCACTTAGACAGACATCTCTCTAGTCATCTTAGTGATCACGTGATCCAAATCAACTAAACCATAACCGATCATCACGTGAGATGGAGTAGTTTTCAATGGTGAACATCACTATGTTGATCATATCTACTATATGATTCACGCTCGACCTTTCGGTCTCCGTGCTCCGAGGCCATATCTGCATATGCTAGGCTCGTCAAGTTTAACCTGAGTATTCCGCGTGTGCAAAAACTAGCTTGCACCCGTTGTAGATGGACGTAGAGCTTATCACACCCGATCATCATGTGGTGTCTAGGCACGACGAACTTTGGCAACGGTGCATACTCAGGGAGAACACTTCTTGATAATTAGTGAGAGATCATCTTAAAATGCTACCGTCAATCAAAGCAAGAATAAGATGTATAATAGATAAACATCATATGCAATCAAAATATGTGACATGATATGGCCATGATCATCTTGCGCCTTTGATCTCCATCTCCAAAGTATCGTCATGATCTTTATCGTCACCGGCACGACACCATGATCTTCATCATCTTGATCTATATCAATGTGTCGTCACATGGTCATCTCGCCAACTATTGCTCTTGCAACTATTGCTATCGCATAGTGATAAAGTAAAGCATTTATTTGGCACTTGCATCTTATGCAAAGAAGAGACAACCATAGGGCTTCTGCCAGTTGCCGATAACTTCAACAAAACATGATCATCTCATACAAAAACTTATATCTCATCACGTCTTGACCATATCACATCACAACATGCCCTGCAAAAACAAGTTAGACATCCTCTACTTTGTTGTTGCAAGTTTTACGTGGCTGCTACGGGCTTAAGCAAGAACCAATCTCACCTACGCATCAAAACCACAACGATAGTTTGTCAAATAAACTCCGTTTTAACCTTCGCAAGGACCGGGCGTAGCCATACTTAGTTCAACTAAAGTTGGAGAAACTGACACCCGCCAGCCACCTGTGTGCAAAGCACGGCGGTAGAACTAGTCTCGCGTAAGCGTACGCGTAATGTCGGTCCGGGCCGCTTCATCCAACAATACCGCCGAACCAAAGTATGACATGCTGGTAGGCAGTATGACTTATATCGTCCACAACTCACTTGTGTTCTACTCGTGCATATAACATCAAACCATAAAACCTAGGCTCAGATGCCACTATTGGGGAACGTAGTAATTTCAAAAAAAATCCTACTCACACGCAAGATCATGGTGATGGCATAGCAACGAGAGGGAAGAGTGTTCGTCCACGTACCCTCGTAGACCGTAAGCGGAAGCGTTATCACAACGCGGTTGATGTAGTCGTATGTCTTCACGATCCGACCGATCCAAGCACCGAACGTACGGAGCCTCCGAGTTCAGCACACGTTCAGCTCGATGACGATCTCCGGCCTCCGATCCAGCTGAGCTCCGAAGATGAGTTCCGTCAGCACGACGGCGTGGTGACGATGATGATGTTCTATCGGCGCAGGGCTTCGCCTAAACTCTGTGACGATATGACCGAGGTGGAATATGGTGGAAGGGGGCACCGCACACGGCTAAGGAACGATTCGTAGATCAACTTGTGTGTCTATGGGGTGCCCCCTACCCCCGTATATAAAGGAGTGGAGGAGGGGAGGGCCGGCCCTCTTCTATGGCGCGCCCTAGGGGAGTCCTACTCCCACCGGGAGCAGGATTCCCCCTTTCCTAGTCCAACTAGGAGTCCTTCCATGTATTAGGAGTAGGAGACAAGGAAGGGGAAGAGAGAAGGGAAGGAAGGAGGGGTGCGGCCCCTCCCCTTAGTCCAACTCAGACTAGGCCATGGGGGGGGGCGCGGCCTGCCCTAGGCAGCCCCTCTCTCTTTCCCGCAGGGCCCAATAAGGCCCAATACTTCTCCCCGGCGAATTCCCGTAACTCTCCGGTACTCCGAAAAATACCCGAATCACTCGGAACCTTTTCGAACTCCGAATATAGTCGTCCAATATATCGATCTTTACGTCTCGACCATTTCGAGACTCCTCGTCATGTCCCCGATCTCATCCGGGACTCCGAACTCCTTCGGTACATCAAAACTCATAAACTCATAATATAACTATCATCGAAACCTTAAGCGTGCGGACCCTACGGGTTCGAGAACTATATAGACATGACCTAGAACTATTCTCGGTCAATAACCAATGCGGGACCTGGATGCCCATATTGCCTCCTACATATTCTACGAAGATCTTTATCGGTCAAACCGCATAACAACATACGTTGTTCCCTTTGTCATCGGTATGTTACTTGCTCGAGATTCGATCGTCGGTATCCAGTACCTAGTTCAATCTCGTCACCGGCAAGTCTCTTTACTCGTTCTGTAATGCATCATCCCGTAACCAATTCATTGGTCACATTGCTTGCAAGGCTTATAATGATGTGCATTACCGAGAGGGCCCAGAGATACCTCTCCGACAATCGGAGTGACAAAACCTAATCTCGAAATACGCCAACTCAACATGTACCTTCGGAGACACCTGTAGTACTCCATTATAATCACCCAGTTACGTTGTGACGTTTGGTAGTACCCAAAGTGTTCCTCCGGTAAACGGGAGTTGCATAATCTCATAGTTACAGGAACATGTATAAGTCATGAAGAAAGCAATAGCAACATACTAAACGATCAAGTGCTAAGCTAACGGAATGGGTCAAGTCAATCACATCATTCTCCTAATGATGTGATCCCGTTAATCAAATGACAACTCTTTTGTCCATGGCTAGGAAACATAACCATCTCTGATAAACGAGCTAGTCAAGTAGAGGCATACTAGTGACACTATGTTTGTCTATGTATTCACACATGTATTATGTTTCCGGTTAATACAATTCTAGCATGAATAATAAACATTTATCATGAAATAAGGAAATAAATAATAACTTTATTATTGCCTCTAGGGCATATTTCCTTCAGCAAATCGGTCTTACCGATAGGGATCTCGGTCTCACCGAGATGGGATTGTAATCTCTCTGTGTATGTCCATTACCAAAATCGGTCCCACCGAGTTTGAGCAATCGGTACTACCGAGATTACAATGCAAACTTCTTGGATTGACTCATTACCAAAATCGGTCCCACCGATTCTGTGTAATCGGTCAAACCGAGTTTGCCTGACCAACTCTCTGGAAAGCTTATTACCAAAATTGGTCTCACCGAGTTTGTGTAATCGGTCTTACCGAGATTATGTTATGCCCTAACCCTAACCGAATCGGTCTCACCGAATTGCATTTCGATCCCACCGAAAACCCTAACGGTCACATTATTTGCAAAATCAGTCTGACCGAGTTTAACGATTCAGTCCCACCGAGTTTGGTAAATTGTGTGTAACGGTTAGATTTTATGTGGAGGCTATATATACCCCTCCACCTCCTCTTCATTCGTGGAGAGAGCCATCAGACTGAACCTACACTTCCAGCATACATTTTCTGAGAGAGAACTACCTACTCATGTCTTGAGGCCAAGATATTCCATTCCTACCATATGAATCTTGATCTCTAGCCTTCCCCAAGTTGCTTTCCACTCAAATATTCTTTCCACCAGATCCAAAACCTATGAGAGAGAGTTGAGTGTTGGGGAGACTATCATTTGAAGCACAAGAGCAAGGAGTTCATTATCAATGCACCATTTGTTACTTCTTGGAGAGTGGTGTCTCCTAGATTGGCTAGGTGTCACTTGGGAGCCTCCGACAAGATTGTGGAGTTGAACCAAGGAGTTTGTAAGGGCAAGGAGATCGCCTACTTCGTGAAGATCTACAGCTAGTGAGGCAAGTCCTTCGTGGGCGATGGCTATGGTGGGATAGACAAGGTTGCTTCTTCGTGGACCCTTCGTGGGTGGAGCCCTCCGTGGACTCGTGCAACCGTTACCCTTCGTGGGTTGAAGTCTCCATCAACATGGATGTACGATAGCACCACCTATCGGAACCACGCCAAAAACATCCGTGTCTCCAATTGCGTTTGAATCCTCCAAACCCTTCCCTTTACTTTCTTGCAAGTTGCATGCTTTACTTTCCGCTGCCTATATACTCTTGCATGCTTGCTTGATATGTATTGTGAATGTTAAACTTGTGCCTAATCTCCACTTAAACTTAAGAAATCTTAAAAACTGGAACTTTGGTACATAATGTCTAATCATCCCCCCCCCCCTAGACACCTCTTCTCTAGGTCCTACAAGTGGTATCAGAGCTTTGGTCTCCATTGCCTTGGTTTAATCACCATTGGAGGAAGATGGATGAGTCTACTTTGGGGAGTCTTAGACATAGAGTGCCTATTCTTGATGGAGAGTATTTTCATGAGTGGAAAAATAAGATGCTTGTAATTTTGAATCAATATCATTTGAACAAGTACATTGCTAGCCCTTGTGCACCTTATGTTGATCCTATGCATCCTACCCATGATGAGTCAATTGACATGATTAGGAATCTCAGAACTGCCGAACTTATCATTAGAGGATTGCCTAGAAACTTGATTGGATGTTTGCCTACTTTTAAGTGTGCCTACACTATATGGAAATTTCTTGAGGAACGATTTCCAGATTATTCCTTGAAAAATCTAGATGAAATTCTCCATAAGTCTATTGCCTTGAGTAAGATGAATACTGGTGATCCTATGTTTGGTGATCGTCTATTTGAGCTTACAAACCTTATGCGTGCCAAAGGAAATGTTGGTATTATTAGTGATATTATTTCCGAAGCTATAAAAATTCATAAGCAAGATCATTATCAAACTCACTCTAATGAATCACCCTCTCTAGGACTTGATCCACCACATGACGATGTTGAACATGGATACTATGATGAGGATGATGATGGTGACTTCGATCTTGATGATGCAATGAGACACTTTGGTCTTATGGCAAATCTTCAGGGATATATGTCAGGAGGAAAGGAATGGGTTCTTGATAGTGGATGTACCGATCACATGATCGGAGATAAAGACATGTTCCGTGAGCTGGCTGATAATGATAGTCCTCGAAAGTATGTCACTTTCGGTGACAACTCAAAGGGTAAGGTGGTTGGCCTCGGTAAGGTGGCCATATCACATGATAGCTCCATACAAAATGTTATGCTCGTTGAATCTCTTGGATACAACTTACTTTCAGTATCTAGACTTGCTGATTTCGGTTTCAATGTTCTATTTACTGAAGTAGATTGCCAAGTGTTTCGTCGAGACAATCATAAAATGGTCTTTACCGGTGTGCGTAGAGGTGATCTATACATTGTTGATTTCACTAAAAAGGCTCAACCTAAAACTTGCTTCATTGCTAAATCCTCAAAAGGGTGGTTATGGCATAGACGACTAGGTCATGTTGGTATGCGAAACCTTGACAAGCTTATTAAAGGAAATCATATCCTTGGAGTTAACGATGTCATATTTGATAAGGATAGACTTTGCAGCGCTTGTCAGGCAGGTAAACAGGTTGGAGGAAGGCATCCCGTGAAGAACATCATGACCACAAGGAGGTCACTCGAGCTACTTCACATGGATCTTTTTGGTCCCAACTCTTACAAGAGTCTCGGTGGAAATTCTTTTGGTCTAGTTATAGTTGATGATTTTTCAAGATTTACGTGGGTGTTCTTTCTCAATGATAAATCGCAGGTCCAAAAGATCTTCAAAAACTTTGCTAGGAAGGCCCAAAATCAATTTGAAGTGAAGATCAAGAAGGTTCGCAGCGACAACGGAATGGAGTTCAAGAACGCAAATGTGGACACCTTTCTTGACGAAGAAGGGATTTCACACGAGTTCTCGGCTACATACACACCTCACCAAAATTGAGTTGTTGAGAGGAAGAACCGGACTCTCATTGAAATGGCGAGAATGATGCTTGATGAGTACAAGACGCCGAAGCACTTTTGGGCAGAAGCGGTTGAGACAGCTTGTCATGCAACAAATCGCTTGTATCTTCACAAGCTACTCGGCAAGACGGCATACGAGCTCCTCACCGGTAACAAACCCCAAGTTGGATACTTTCGAGTATTCGGTCAAAGTGCTACATTCTTGATAAGTATCGTCGTTAGAAATTTGCTCCTAAGTCTCATGAAGGTTTCCTACTAGGTTATGGCTCAAACTCTCACACTTACCGTGTCTACAACAATTTCACCTGAAAGGTTGAAGAGACGGTAGATGTGAAGTTTGATGAATCTAACGGCTCGCAAGTAGAGCAATTGCCAATTGATGTAGGTGACAAAGATCCTTCGGAAGCAATCCAAGACTTGTCTATTGGCAAGGTTCGTCCAACGGAGGTGAAGGAGAGTACCTCGTCCATCCAAGTGGAAGCTTCAACTTCATGACAAGGTGAACCAAGAGTTGATACGGAAGCATCCACAAGTGGGACACACCAAGATGAAGAAAATGAGGAAGTGCATCAAGATGAACGTCAACAACCTCCTTCTCCACCACGACAAGAGAACGACAACGCCAACAATGAATAAGGCCAAGAAGAAGAACAAGATGAAGAAGATGTTCAACGAAGACCCAAGCAAAAGCTTTCATGAGTTCGAGCAAGAATTGCTAAAGATCATCCCGTCGAGCAAATCTACAATGACATTCAAATCGGGAGAATCACTTGCTCTAAAACTCGTTTAGCTAACTTTTGTGAAAACTATTCTTTCATCTCTAGCATTGAACCTATGAAGGTTGAAGAAGCATTGGAAGATCTGGATTGGATAAATGCTATGCATGAAGAGCTACATAACTTTGAAAGGAACCAAGTTTGGACATTGGTTGAGAAGCCCGACAACAACCACAACGTCATCGGTACCAAATGGGTGTTTCACAACAAGCAAGATGAAGATGGACAAGTAGTTCGCAACAAAGCACGTCTCGTCGCCCAAGGCTACACACAAGTCGAAGGTATGGACTATGGTGAGACTTATGCTCCCGTTGCTAGACTTGAGTCCATTCGCATCTTACTTGCCTATGCTAATCATCATGATATCACCTTGTACCAAATGGACATTAAAAGTGCTTTTCTAAATGGTGAAATAGAGGAGGAAGTTTATGTTAAGCAACCTCCCGGATTTGTCAATCCTAAGAAACCCAATCATGTTTACAAACTTCACAAAGCTCTTTATGGTCTTAAACAAGCTCCTAGAGCGTGGTATAAATGCTTGACCAAGTTTCTTATTGAAAAAGGCTTTGAAATTGGGAAAATTGATTCTACTCTTTTTACTAAAAGGGTTAATGGAGAACTATTTGTGTGCCAAATCTATGTTGATGATATTATATTTGGTTCGACTAACCCTCATTTTAGTGAAAAGTTTGGGAAGCTAATGTTGGAGAAGTTTGAGATGTCTATGATGAGTGAACTCAAATTCTTTCTTGGGTTGCAAACCAAGCAAACTAAGGAAGGTACCTTTGTTTCTCAAATGAAGTACACCAAGGACTTATTCAAGAAGTTCAATATGCAAGAATGCAAAGGTATGTCTACACGCATGCCTACTAGTGTACATCTTGATTTGACCAAAGATAGTGAACCGGTTGATCAAAAGGTTTATCGCTCTATGATTGGTTCATTATTATATCTATGTGCTTCACGTCCCGATATCATGCTAAGTGTGTGCATGTGTGCACGATATCAAGCTGCTCCTAAAGAATATCATCTTAAGGCCGTGAAAAGGATAGTGAGATACTTAATCCATACACCAAATTTTGGCATTTGGTATCCTAAGAGGGCCTCTTTCGATCTTGTTGGCTATTCCGACTCGGACTATGCCGGAGACAAGGTTGATAGAAAGTCCACTTCGGGTACTTGTCAATTTCTTGGTAGATCTCTTGTGTCTTGGTCCTCCAAGAAACAAAACTCGGTATCCTTATCCACCGCCGAAGCAGAATATATTGTCGTTGGTTCATGTTGTGCTCAATTACTTTGGATGACCCAAACTCTTAAAGATTATGGGATATATGTGAGACATGTTCCATTGCTTTGTGACAATGAAAGTGCTATAAAAATTGGTCATAATCCTGTGCAACATTCTCGAACTAAGCATATTGAAGTTCGTCATCATTTCATTCGAGATCATGTTGCTAAGGGTGACATTGATCTTAAGCATGTTCGCACCGAAAAGCAATTAGAGGATATATTCACTAAACCTCTTGATGAGAAAGTGTTTTGCAGGTTAAGAGGAGAATTGAACATCATTGATGCTTCAAACTTGGAGTAGAAACTCCATTGGATACATTCAAGACATGAGCTTATGACTAATCCTTGATATTTCTCTTATGATGAAAATCTTATGTCTTGGATATATTTGCATCTTGCATGTTATCTAACCATGTAGGTACATGGTGGAATCAAATTCCATGAGATTGCAATCTACTCATATCTAAAGCAATCTCTACATCACCAAGTCTGTACACTATGGTGGTTGAAGACAAGGAAGCACGAAACCATTCAAACATATCCTTTGACAAATTCTATGTTGAGCTTCATGATTGTCATTTTTGGATACACAAGTGCTCTTCCTTGCAAGAACTAACCCATGTAGGTAGATGGACTCAAATTCCAAGTGGTGCTCCAAATTCTTGATGAGCTACATCAACCTTGAGCAACCCACACAAGTTCAACTACATGGACAACACTACCAACCAAGGTATGTTATTCCATCTTTGAGAAGCTTTACTCCAAGTCATGAGCTAAAGCAACTCGACAAGATGTGAATACATCAAGATGCTTAAACGAAAAATGGCAACCCCATTTTGAGCTTAAACGATAAGTATGACCTATGATCAAGTGATCTCACTTCACTCCTAAGTCAATATACTCTAACATAGGTGACTTTGTCGCCGACCATCTCTAGATGAAGTTCTCTTGTGTTCTTGTCTGTGTTTTTGCATTTGTCTCATGCATATTTGTTTCCCCTTTAAAAAAACTTCATCTAGCTTTCTTTCTGTTTGCTCTGCATTTTCTGCATTCCAATTCATTGCACATCTTTCAGTAAATTCCTTGCAAATCTTTGTGAGATCTTACTAGTCTAGTGAGCTGAGGTGACAAGTGTTTTTTCTGCAATGAACTCGGTGTCACCAATTTGTTATTTTTGGTCCAACCGAATCCTTTCTGTACAACACCGAAGCAAACCACTCGGTGCCACTGATTTCACATCAGGAAAAATAGTTTGCCACAAATTCTATGTTTCATCTGATCCAGCTCCACTCAATGAATCTTGTCCTCTACAGGCATCACATTTTTATCATTGCTTTGTGTTGTGTCTCCAGGACCAAACCCATTTGACGGATTCCAGAAAAACCTTCTTGGAAATTGATGTCAAAGGGGGAGAGAGAGAACATCAAAGCTTATCATTTAGAGAGAGATCCTCAAGGGGGAGAGAGACCCTCAAAGGGGAGAGAGAGAGATCTCCAGGGGGAGAATACTTAAGTAGAAAGTATTTATCAAGGATCCTAGATGCTTGGTGTTCAAGAGGAGAGATGCCCACATGTCTTCTTGAGGGGAAAGACATGTTCATTTGATTCTTTTGTGCTTATTTGCATTAGCATACATTAGCTCTGATCATCATTCATATCTCTCAGCTCTGATTCTTCAGCTCTGATTTTCTATTCCCTATCTTCTACTAGTATCCCATGCTAGATTCAGGGGGAGCAAGACATCTAAGGGAAAGAAATCAATTTGAATTCATTGCATATCTTTACTCTTGGTGACATGTCTAATCCAATGTGGTACTTAGTACTCACTCTCTACATGTCATCCCAGTCTTGGTATTCTTGTGGTTTCTTCTGTTTGCTCTGGCTAGTAGATGTATCTGTGTTACCTAACCTTGTTTACGCAGGTTCATTTCATCCTAAGCCAACTCAAGACTTCAAGGTAAGTATATGCATCACAATCATGTGTATGAGGAATTCTTGCTGATGTACATATTGTTTGCAAGAAGGACTCATGAGCATGAAGGTATTTTCTTTAATATTCTTTGCTCTGATGTATATGGCCAAGATACATGTAACACATTGCCTGCTCTATCATGGTTATGCTCTCACATGCTTCTATATTCCATATTTACATGATTGCATACATGTAGGGGGAGCCTATGTTTGTTACATGTCTTTCCAAAGCTTTACTTGCTATTCTTTATATCTTTATCTAAAGCTTTGATGTATGTTGTCATCAATTACCAAAAAGAGGGAGATTGAAAGCATAAGTGCTCCCTAGGTGGTTTTGGTAATTAATGTCAACATATCTCTTGTTGGACTAACACTTTTATCTAGTATGTTTCAGATAAGTTCAACAATGGAGTGGCATGGGCTAAAGGATGTGGGAACTCCTTCAAGATGCTAAGGTGTAACGCCCCGGATTCGATGCGCCAGCTGTCCGCCAGTTATTCGTCGTCTTTGCCATGTCATTTGCTTGCGTGTTGCACTTTGCCATGTCATCATATGCATTTCATACCGTGTCATCATGTGCATTTCTTTTTGCATACATGTTCGTCTCATGCATCCGAGCATTTTCCCCGTTGTCCATTTTGCAATCCGGCGCTCCTATCTCCCCCGGCGTCCCTTTTTGCCTCTTTTTCGTGTGTGGGTGTTAAACTTTCTCGGAATGGCCCGAGGTTTGCCAAGCGGCCTTGGTATAGCACCGGTAGACCAGCTGTCAAGTTTCGTGCCATTTGGAGGTCGTTTGATACTCCAACGGTTAACCGGGTAACTGCAAAGCCTCTTTTGTTTGCAGCCCAACACCCCTTCCAAAGTGGCCCAAAACCCATCTAACTCCCCTCCATGCTCTCGGTCGTTCGATCACGATTGCGTGGCCGAAAACCGCTCCTCATTTGGACTCTCCTAGCTCCCTCTACCTATATATATGTGTGCCTCCCCGAATTTTCGCAGTCCAAACCCTAAAAATCTCCCATCCGCGCCGCCGGACGTGTCCGCCGCCGTCCGGACGCGTCCAGCCCCCGCTCCGTCCAACCGCTCCTCGCCACGTGTCCCCGCCGCCAGCTCTCTCTCCTCCCGCCGACGAAGCCCGCCGCGGCCCGTCGCGGGCCCGCCCGAGCCCATCGGGGCCCGAGCGCGCGCCGCCGCCCCCGCCCTTCCTCTACGTCGCCGGCGCCGCCCTCGCCGGACTCCGACCCCGACGCCGGCCGCCGCCTCGCCGGCGCCTCCCTGCGCCGCCGGGTCCTCGCCTCCCGCGGCCCCCGCGCCTGGCCGCAGCGCCGCCGCCCGCCTCCTCCCGTCGACCCCGAGCGGTCGCCGGAGCTCCGCAGGCGCCGCCGCGCCCTCCGCCAGCCTCCTGCACCCCGCCGGACCCCGCCTCATTCTCCTCCGCCGGCCCCGCGCCGCCGTCCGCCGTCCCCGGCCGGTGCCGCCCTCCCCGGCGCCCGTGCTCCGGCGAGCCGCCGCCCCGTCTCCGGCCCGCCACGTCCTCGGCATCCGCGCCGGGATCCCGATCCAGATCCGGATAGGTTGACTTTCCCCTCCCCGGAATTTGCCTAAGTCCCCAGTTTTTCATATTATCATGCTATGTTTGACCTGCTGTATCTCTGCATTCGTAGCTCCATTTCATGCGTGTAATATGTCAAATTGTTCGTCTCGACGAGTACTTCATTTCATTCCATTGCATCATTTTCATTTGAGCTCATCTTGATGCCCGAAATGCTGTTGGAAGAGTGCATGTTGATGTTAATCTGCTGAAAATGTTATAACTTGCTCATTTGTCATTTTTGCCATGATTGATGTGTGCATCCTATGAGGTTGATGTCTACATGTGTTTTGATCTATGCCATGCCATATTTCCAGGGGTGTATGCCATGTATTTTTGTGATCAATGCGGTGACTAGCACAAGCATGCAAACTAGGCTTCATGATATTGCTGATTTTAGTCCATGTTCTGCTGTTATTTTGATGCCATGTAAACTTGATGCTACAGAGAGATCCATGCATATTTAGAGATACTTCAGTAAGGATGTTTTGAACATATGGTTATTGTCTATCCATTCATGCCCTTGTTTGCAATTGTGGAGTAGTCTAGCATGTCATTTTGGTGCTCTACTTTTGCTTCAAAATGTTTCCTGGCAGATTGTTTGCTTGTTATTCAATATGGCCAAGCTTGCTATAGTTAATCCTTGCATGCTATGGACTTGTTCTTACCTTGGTTGGTTACATAAACATGTCTTCTTGATGATGCTATGCTTATCTTGTCATGCAATGACTTGTGGTGAGTGAATAGAGCTTGCTAAGTAGGGTAGTTGTTGTTGTTGTTTTCCTGACAGATTCTGTTATATTTTGTTGCTATGTTAACATGCTTCTACTAATCATTCTATGCATAATATGGAGATGTTCTATAAACATGTTTTGATCTACATGTCATGCCCTATCCATCCATGCCCCTGGTTGCATTTATAGCTTGCTGTAGATTGTTCATATCTTGCTCCAAAGTTGCTAAATGATGTTGCTGTCAGCCTGTTTACATTAAGTTCTATGTTTCCATGATTGTTTGCTAGTGATCCATGCACCCTATGACCTTGCTCTTGCCATGCTTAGCTTCATAAACATGTCTTCTTACTGTTGGTTGCCTTGCCATGCCATGTATTGCTCTGTGGTGAGTGGTTCAAGCTCACCAACATGCCTACTTATTGTTGATCCTGCCATGTATGAATCTGTAATATAACTTGCCATGTTTACATGGGTGCCATCATACTTTCTGATCCTTTTTGGCTCATGGTCAGTAAGGGACTTTTGATCTATGCTATTAGTAGATTCATGCCATGCCTTTGTTTTCCATGATATGTTCCTGTAACATGTTGTTTGAGAGCTCTAAACATTGCAACCTGATGTTATTTCTGCTAAAGTCTGAAACTGTTATTATTTGCAATCTTACCATGTGTGTTTGAGCATGTTCTAGTTGTTTCTGGAGATAGCTCAGTGTTCATGTTTTGTTATGCTTTACCTATACTTCATGCCCATGCCTTTTTTATTATGTTGGGGTGCTGTAGCTTATTGTTTTGATGCTTGGAAGATGCCTAGTTGCTGTTATGGACAGATTGTTGTTATGACTTGTATAGAGTGTGTGTGTTGCACCGTTGCTCCGTTTTGAGTGTGCTCTATATGAAACTTGCTTGATCTTGCATGTTGTTTCATATTATCATGTTGAATCCTTGTTTTGGGGTGTTTGCTTGATGTTTGGGTCTATTTTGCATCAATGCCATGTTTAACTTGTTTTGCTCATATCTTCTAGACCGTAGCTCCGAATCTAATAAACTTTATATGTAACTTGAATAGAATTTCGTGTAGATCATCTTGGTGCATCTTAACTTGCTGTTTAACAACTTGAACATAAGGTTTATTCAGTTCTGGACCAATTTCGAAATTTACATATGAGGACTTATCGGAATTGTTATATGTTGTTTCCGGCCTCTTTTAAACTTGCCTTGATGTGTTGTTCTTGTTTGCATCACCTCTTGCCATGAGTAGCTTCATGTAGCTTGGTCATGCATCATGCTTGTTGTGCATCATGCCTTGTTCATGTGTGGTGTGTTTACCTATGTTGTGTGCTTCTTCTTGTTAGTTCCTGTTTCATTGCGATCGTGAGGATTCGTTCATCTACGGTTGGTTCGGCTTCATCCGTTCGTCTTCTTCATGGACTCGTTCTTCTTCCTAGCGGGATTTCAGGCAAGATGACCGCTACCCTGGATCTCACTACTATCATTGCTATGCTAGTTGCTTCGTTCTATCGCTATGCTGCGCTACCTATTACCTGTTTATCAAGCCATCCCATATTGCCATGAACCTCTAACCTTTGACACCATTCCTAGCAAACCGTTGCTTGGCTATGTTACTGCTTTGCTCATCCCCTCTTATAGCGTTGCTAGTTGTAGGTGAAGTTGAAGATTGCTCCATGGTGGACAGGGTTATGTTGGGATATCACAATATCTCTTATATTATTAATGCATCTATATACTTGGTAAAGGGTGGAAGGCTCGGCCTTATGCCTAGTGTTTTGTTCCACTCTTGCCGCCCTAGTTTCCGTCATACCGGTATTATGTTCCCGGATTTTGCGTTCCTAACGCGGTCGGGTGATTTATGGGACCCCCCTGACAGTTCGCTTTGAATAAAACTCCTCCAGCAAGGCCCAACCTTGGTTTTACCATTTGCCTCACCACCACCTACTTTTCCCTTGGGAGTAATTAACCCAAGGGTCATCTTTATTATAGCCCCCCCCCCCCCGGGCCAATGCCTGTCTAAGTGTTGGTCCAAACCAGAGCCACTTGCGGTGCCGCCCCTAGGCAACTTGGGGTATCGTCGGTTGCCGTACGTAGTGTTCATCCGGTGTTGCCCTGAGAACGAGATATGTGCAGCTCCTATCGGGATTGTCGGCGCATTGGGCGGTCTTGCTGGTCTTGTTTTACCATTGTCGAAATGTCTTGTAAACCGGGATTCCGAGACTGATCGGGTCTTCCTGGGAGAAGGTCTATTCCTTCGTTGATCGCGAGAGCTTGTCATGGGCTAAGTTGGGACACCCCTGCAGGGTTTAAACTTTCGAGAGCCGTGCCCGCGGTTATGTGGCAGATGGGAATTTGTTAATGTCCGGTTGTAGATAACTTGTCACCTGATCCGAATTAAAACGCATCAACCGTGTGTGTAGCTGTGATGGTCTCTTTTCGGCGGAGTCCGGGAAGTGAACACGGTCTTTGGGTTATGTTTGACGTAAGTAGGTGTTCAGGATCACCTCTTGATCATTGCTAGCTTCACGACCGTTCCTTTGTTTCTCTTCTCGCTCTCATTTGCGTATGTTAGCCACCATACTTTCTTAGTCGCTGCTGCAACCTCACCACTTTACCCCTTCCTTTCCCATTAAGCTTTGCTAGTCTTGATACCCATGGTAATGGGATTGCTGAGTCCTCGTGGCTCACAGATTACTACAACAACAGTTGCAGGTACAGGTTATGCGATGATCCTGACGCGAGAGCGATGCTTGCTTGTTTTGGAGTTCTTCTTCTGCTTCTTCTTCGATCAGGGGATAGGTTCCAGGTCGGCAGCCTGGGCTAGCAGGGTGGATATTGTTTGAGTTTCTGTTTACGATTCATCCGTAGTCGGATGTTGTTCTTGTATGTTGTATTGTTGTATTCATGTGACATGGTATGTTTTGTATGTATCCCCATCTATTATGTATTGTTGATGTAATGATATCCACCTTGCAAAAGTGTTCCAATATGCGGGTCTATCCTTGGTGGGACCTTCGAGTTCCTTTTGGATAGGGTCGCATATTGGGCGTGACATAAGGACAAAGGATTGGCTCAAGCTTCAAGCTCAAGACTCTTCATTTCATATTTTAGTGGTCCAAGATCACATTGAGTCTATAGGAAAAGCCAATACTATCAAGGAGGGATGAGGTGTTGCTTAATGAGCCTCTTGCTTCATGTGCTTAGTGATATGCTCCAAAACCCTTAGCTACTTTCTCACTTCCACAAATGACCTAAACCTAAAGCCAAAATCGGTCACACCGATTCTTCCTATCTGGCGCCACCGATTCCAAAAGTCATAGCCACTGCCACAAACCCTAAGCAAATCGGTCTTACCGATAGGGATCTCGGTCTAACCGAGATGGGATTGTAATCTCTCTATGTATGTCCATTACCAAAATCGGTCCCATCGAGTTTGAGCAATCGGTACTACCGAGATTACAATGCAAACTTCTTGGATTGACTCATTACCAAAATCGGTCCCACCGAGTTTGTGTAATCGGTCAAACCGAGTTTGCCTGACCAACTCTTTGGAAAGCTTATTAACAAAATCGGTCTCACCGAGTTTGTGTAATCGGTCTTACCGAGATTACGTTATGCCCTAACCCTAACCGAATCGGTCTCACCGAATTGCATTTCGGTCCCACCGAAAACCCTAACGGTCACATTATTTGCAAAATCGGTCTGATCGAGTTTAACGATTCGGTCCCACCGAGTTTGGTAAATTGTGTGTAACAGTTAGATTTTATGTGGAGGCTATATATACCCCTCCACCTCCTCTTCATTCGTGGAGAGAGCCATCAGACTGAACCTACACTTCCAGCATACATTTTCTGAGAGAGAACTACCTACTCATGTGTTGAGGCCAAGATATTCCATTCCTACCATATGAATCTTGATCTCTAGCCTTCCCCAAGTTGCTTTCCACTCAAATCTTCTTTCCACCAGATCCAAAACCTATGAGAGAGAGTTGAGTGTTGGGGAGACTATCATTTGAAGCACAAGAGCAGGAGTTCATCATCAACGCACCATTTGTTACTTCTTGGAGAGTGGTGTCTCCTAGATTGGCTAGGTGTCACTTGGGAGCCTCCGACAAGATTGTGGAGTTGAACCAAGGAGTTTGTAAGGGCAAGGAGATCGCCTACTTCGTGAAGATCTACCACTAGTGAGGCAAGTCCTTCGTGGGTGACGGCCATGGTGGGATAGACAAGGTTGCTTCTTCGTGGACCCTTCATGGGTGGAGCCCTCCATGGACTCGTGCAACCGTTACCCTTCGTGGGTTGAAGTCTCCATCAACGTGGATGTACGATAGCACCACCTATCAGAACCACGCCAAAAACATCCGTGTCTCCAATTGCGTTTGAATCCTCCAAACCCTTCCCTTTACTTTCTTGCAAGTTGCATGCTTTACTTTCCGCTGCCTATATACTCTTGCATGCTTGCTTGATATGTATTGTGAATGTTAAACTTGTGCCTAATCTCCACTTAAACTTAAGAAATCTTAAAAACTGCAACTTTGGTACTTAGTGTCTAATCACCCCCCTCTAGACACCTCTTCTCTAGGTCCTACAGATGGACGCGGGTGGAAGGGACAAGATTCAAAAAAAGTCACATCCCGAGAAATACGCATTCGACGACCGATAGGATCCCAACAACCATAGCCCTTATGCTCATCACTATAGCCTAAGAAAACACACTCAATAGACTGAGCGGTCAATTTGGTGCGTTCGCGAGGAGCAAGAAGAAGATAGCAAACACAACCAAACAAGCGAAGCGTCGAATAATCAGGAGAACAATCAAAGAGACGCTCGAAAGGAACACCACCCTGGAGAGCAGCGGACGGCTGAAGGTTGATGAGATAGGTGGAGGTGAAGATAGCTTCAGCCCAAAAATGAGGTGGAAGAGAAGCGGCGATCATTAACGCACGATCCGTCTCAAGAAGGTGGCGATGCTTTCGCTCAGCCATGCCATTCTGAGCATGAGCACCGGGACAAGAGAACTGAGGAAGAGTGCCCTGCTCAGCAAGAACACCACGCAACATCTTGGAAATATACTCGCTGGCGGAGTCAGCACGTTACACACGAATAGGTGAAGAGAACTAGGTGTGAACCATGGCAGCAAAACGCTTATAGATGGAAAGAACCTCACTGCGAGAAGTCATAAAATAAAGCCAAGTGTAACGAGAGAAATCATCTATGAAAATAATATAGTATTGATGGTCCCCTTTCGAAGCGAAGGGAGCCGGACCCCATACATCAGAATGGACTAAATCAAAAGGACGCTGAGACACTGACTCACTAGTAGGATAAGGTAACTGAATCTGTTTTCCTAGTCTACAACCCTGACACTCTAAAGAGACATCTCCTGGGACAGACCCCAGAAGACCTCGATGGACTAATGACGACGAGCAAGACCCTCAAAGATGACCAAGTCGATGATGCCACTACTGGAAGGAGCCGATAGCTGAAACGACAGAAGCGGATGGACTGGCGATAGTGGTGGCAGCGGAAGGAACATGAAGCTAGTCTAGCTCCCAAAGACCCTGAGAGTCACGGTGGTGAGGGCCAGCCCCAACCAAAGTGTGCGTTCGACGATCCTGAGCAGAACAAGAGTCAACGTCAAGGATGACGTGACAACCAGAATCAGTAAGTTGACCAGCAGAAAAAAGATTCATGGTAAGTCGAGGAACATGAGCAACATCACGAACAGAGTAAGAAGGTGTGATAAGATTGCCTCGACTAGCAACAGAAAGAGGAGTACCATCAGCAGTGAGTACATGAACGGGAAAATCAAGCGATTTAAGAGAGGACAAATTTTAAGAATGATAAGACATATGAAAAGAAGCTCCGGAGTCCAGAACCCACGAGGATGTACCTGACTGTGTAGAGGGTGGTTTCTCAGTGTGGGAAGCATCAGTCACAGAAGCTGCAGTACCCGTTGAAGGAGAACCTGAAGCGGCAAGCAGACACTTAAGTCACAGAATATCCTGCTCAGTCAAGGCGGTGGCTGAAGATGTCGAAGTAGAAGAAGAAGTCCCTGAAGATGATGATCATGCCTTATGCAGGTGTTTCTTCTTCTGGAAACACTGATACTCAACATGACCATCCATATTGCAGTAGCCGTAGTGAGGACGAGACCGACCCTGGCCACCCGTAGGAGTAGGCAAGAGCGGAGGAGCACTGGAGCAGGATGGGGTCGGTGCAGCAGGCGGCATAACAGGAACTCGAGCAGCGAGCACAGAGGGAACCTCAAGTGGGCCAGCACCACGTAGGCGAGTCTCCTCAGCACGAATCTTAGAAAGTGCCTCCATGAGGGAGATACGACCACGAGCAAACAACTGAGCACGTCGGGGCTCAAACTCCTTATGGAGCCGAGATAAGAACTCATAGACACGATGAAACTCCAAATCAGCATGCACAGCATGGCAACATTGACAAGTACGGCAACCAGCAGTGCGGAGAGAATCAAGTTGATGCCAAATAGCAGAACTCTGTGCATAGAAATCGTCAACACTGGAGTCACCCTGCTGAAGAGCATGTTCCTGCCAGACCACAAACAGATATAAGGCATCACCAGAGGGCTGATAGCGCTGACGGAGACGGGTCCACATCTCAAATACGGTAGGGAGCCCCAAGAACTCAGAGGCGAACTGAGGCAGAACACTAGTAGTGAGAACAGCTGAGGCACGGGCATCCTCATCAAGCCACTGAGTGTAAGCAGGAAGAGCCTCATGATAAGTCTGAAAAGCCTCCTCATAAGTCGAAACCTGCTAATCATAAGCATGGACGGCAGCATCATCTGCAAGCTTAGATGCATCCTTCGCAGCTTGATCAGCATCGGCAGCAAGAACCGGTGGCGTCGGCGGAGTAGGGGCCACAGGTACAACCAGACAAGGCGGACAACGGACCTCGCCAGAAAGAACACCCAAAGGCGAATGCCACGCATATGAATGTGCATGAAGCTAACAAACTCGATGTAGTTAGTACCATCGAAGATCAGCGGGCAACGAGGAACAGCAACATAGCCTGACGGTGTAGACATTGTGCTTTTTTTAGATCAACAGATAGCAACGAGCAGAGGGTCCGATGAGAGCCGCAGCAAGTGGTGACGAGATCGAGATGCACGTGGTAATGAGAGGCAGGGAGGGCAGCGCTCTGCTCGAGCCCTCAATCCGGGGAGGAGGACACTCGATCTAGGGCGTGATGACCCACAAGTATAGGGGATCTATCATAGTCCTTTCGATAAGTAAGAGTGTCGAACCCAACGAGGAGCGGAAGGAAATGACAAGCGGTTTTCAGTAAGGTATTCTCTGCAAGCACTGAAATTATCGGTAGAAAATAGTTTTGTGATAAGATAATTTGTAATGAGTAACAAGTAATGAAAGTAAATAAGGTGCAGCAAGATGGCCCAATCCTTTTTGTAGCAAATGACAAGCCTGGACAAACTCTTATATGAAGGAAAACGCTCCCGAGGACACATGGGAATTATCTTCAAGCTAGTTTTCATCACGCTCATATGATTCACGTTTGTTACTTTGATAATTTGGTATGTGGGTGAATTGGTGCTTGGGTGCTGCCCTTTCTTGGACAAGCATCCCACTTATGATTAACCCCTATTGCAAGCATCCGCAACTACAAAAGAAGTATTAAGGTAAACCTAACCATAGCATGAAACATATGGATCCAAATCAGCCCCTTACGAAGCAACGCATAAACTAGGGTTTAAGCTTCTGTCACTCTAGCAACCCATCATCTACTTATTACTTCCCAATGCCTTCCTCTAGGCCCAAACAATGGTGAAGTGTCATGTAGTCGACGTTCACATAACACCACTAGAGGAGAGACAACATACATCTCATCAAAATATCGAACGAATACCAAATTCACATGACTACTTATAGCAAGACTTCTCCCATGGCCTCAGGAACAAATGTAACTACTCACAAATCATATTCATCTTCATAATCAGAGGGGTATTAATATGCATAAAGGATCTGAACATATGATCTTCCACCAAATAAACCAACTAGCATCAACTACAAGGAGTAATCAACGCTACTAGCAACCCACAGGTACCAATCTGAGGTTTTGGGACAAAGATTGGATACAAGAGATGAACTAGGGTTTTAGAGGAGATGGTGCTGGTGAAGATGTTGATGGAGATTGACCCCCTCCCGATGAGAGGATTGTTGGTGATTATTTCCCCCTCCCGGAGGGAAGTTTCCCCGGCAGAACAGCTCTGCCGGAGCCCTAGATTGGTTCTGCCTCGTGGCGGCGGAGTTTCTTCCCGAAAGCTTTCCTATGATTTTTTCCAGGGTAAAAGACTTCATATAGCAGAAGATGGGCACCGGAGGCCTGCCAGGGGGCCCACGAGGCAGGGGGCGCACCCAGGGGGTAGGGCGTGCCCCCCACCCTCGTGGATGGTGGGTGGCCCCCCTCTGGTACTTTCTTCGCTCAGTATTTTTTATTAATTTCAAAAATAACTTCTGTGGAGTTTCAGGACTTTTGGAGTTGCGCAGAATAGGTATCTAATATTTGCTCCTTTTCCAGCCCAGAATTCCAGCTACCGGCATTCTCCCTCTTCATGTAAACCTTGTAAAATAAGAGAGAATAGTCATAAGTATTGTGACATAACATGTAATAACAACCCATAATGCAATAAATATCGATATAAAAGCATGATGCAAAATGGATGTATCAACTCCCCCAAGCTTAGACCTCGCTTGTCCTCAAGCGGAAGCCGATAACGATAAATATGTCCACATGTTTAGAGATAGAGGTGTCGATAAAAATAAAATACGGACATGAGGGCATCATGATCATTCTTATTACAGCAACATATATGGATATTGTCATATGGTTTCTTATGCTCAAGTAATAATCTATTCACAATGTCAAGTATGAATCAGAAACTTCATTGAGAACTAACAAACTATGATCTCGGTCATTGAAGCAATTGCATTTATCATCACATCAAAAAGAGTCAATGTAAGAGATTTTCAGCAAGTCCACATACTCAACTATCATTTAGTCTTTCACAACTGCTAACACTCACGCAATACTTGTGTGTATGGAGTTTTAATCGGACACAGAGTTTGATAGGGGCTTATAGTGTTGCCTCCCAACCTTTTACCTCAAGGGTAATGTCAACAATAAGGATTCATGCTAACTTACATCCAATTGGTATATATATATCAGGATCTTTCCAACACAAGGTGCTTGCCAAAGGATAAAATATAAAAAGGAAAGGTGAAGATCACCATGACTCCTGTATAAGGTATAAGGCTAGAATAAAAGATAGGCCCTTCGCAGAGGGAAGCAGAGGTTGTCATGTGCTTTTAGGGTTGGATGCACAAAATCTTAATGCCAAAGAACATCACTTTATATTGTCACTTGTGATATGGACCTTTATTATGCAGTCCGTCGCTTTTATTGCTTCCACATCACAAGATCGTATAAAGCTTATTTTCTCCACACTAATAAATCATACATATTTAAAGGGCAATTTTTATTGCATGCAACCTGACAACTTACTTGAAGGTTCTTACTCAATCCATAGGTAGGTATGGTGGACTCTCATGGAAAAACTGGGTTTAAGGATTTTTGGAAGCACAAGTAGTATCTCTACTTGGTGCAAAGAATTTGGCTAGCATGAGGGGGAAAGGAAAGCTCAACATGTTGGATGATCCATGACAATATACTTAATTTAGGATATAAGAAAACATAACCCGTTACGTTGTCTTCCTTGTCCAACATCAACTCTTTAGCATGTCATACTTTAATGAGTGCTCACAACCATAAAAGATGCCCAAGATAGTATATTTATATGTGAAAACCTCTCTTTCTTTATTACTTCCTATTAATTGCAACGATGACCAAAACTAAGTTTGTCAACTCTCAACAACTTTTATTCATCATACTCTTTATATGTGAAGTCATTACTCTCCATAAGATCAATATGATCTCTTTATTCTTTTTATTCTTTCTCTTATCTTTTATTTTTATTCCCTCAAGGTCATAGCAAGATAATCAAGCCCTTGACTCAACACTAATCTTTATTATATATAGCTCACGGACTCGATTACATAGAAGGATCATAAAGCAAAACTCAAAACTAAATCATACTAAAACTTTATTCTACTAGATCAAGATATTACCAAAAGGATCGAACTAAAAGAAACGGTAAAGATAGGAGTGTGATGGTGATACGATACCGGGGAACCTCCCCCAAGCTTGGCAGTTGCCAAGGGGAGTGCCCATACCCATGTGATTATGTCTCCTTCCTCGGAAGTGGTGGTGATGGGGTTGCTGATGATGTAGGCTTTTCATCCATCTTCCAAGGCATAGGCTCACCATCATAGAAGGATGATCGCATCTCTTGGATCCTTAAATCTGCAGCCAAACTCATCCTCTTGAATTTATATTCATACTCACAGTTTTGGTTTTGCAGGTCATAGATCTGGGCTTGAAGGTGCTCAATTTTCTCGTGAAGCTTGAAGATGGCCTCCCTAATGTCCTTGGCGTCCAGCTTGTGGTTGTTGGTGAACTCTGTGATCATTATGTGATTGGTGTCGAGTCCACGCTCCACCATCTCCTGACACTTGAAAACTTGTTGCTCCATTGCTTCAAGCCTTGTCTCCACGCTTCCGGTCCTCCTTGGTCCCTCGACATCGCGGATGTGCAGCAACCCCATCATGCATCTCAATGGTTTGAGGGTGTTGCGGCACCTCTGCAAGGTAGGGATTGATAACCTTCTCGAAGAACTTGTCCTTTGGGGCACTTGGAGAAGTCATGGTGATCTAGATCTGCCAGAAAAACAGCTCCAAACAAAAATAGAGGATATTTGCGCGGTACGATGGTCAAAACCTTCGGAAGATTATATAATGAATTTTTACCGACCAAAAGAAGTATCATGCAAGAAAACGGAGTTCGGAGGGCACACGAGGTGCCCATGAGGCAGGGGGCGCGCCCAAGGGGTAGGGCACGCCCTCCACCCTCATGGACTCCTCGTGTCCTTCCCGGACTACTTCTTATTTTCCTATTTTCTTAAATATTCCAAAATGGAGAAAAATTGCCATTAGAACTGTTTTGGAGTCGGTTTACTTACCGTACCACATACCTATTCCTTTTCGGAGTCTGAAGCGTTCTGGAAAGTGTCCCTTATGTATTCCTCCGGGGTTACGGTTTCAATAACGTTGGTTTCAACATTTATAGGATTACCTGAGATATAATGTTTAATTCTTTGGCTGTTCAATACCTTCGGATTTGTGCCTTCGAAGTTGTTGATTTTTATGGCACCGGAACAATAGACCTCCTCGATAACGTAAGGACCTTCCCATTTAGAGAGAAGTTTTCCTGCAAAAAATATTAACCGAGAGTTGAATAGCAACACATAGTCACCTACATTAAACTCACGCTTTTGTATCCTTTTGTCATGCCATCTTTTAACTTTTTCTTTAAACAATTTGGCATTCTCATAAGCTTGGGTTCTCCATTCATCAAGTGAGCTAATGTCAAACAACCTCTTCTTACCGGCAAGCTTGAAATCATAATTGAGCTCTTTAATGTCACAATATGCCTTATGTTCTAGTTCGAGAGGTAAGTGACATGCTTTTCCATAAACCATTTTATACGGAGACATACCCATAGGATTTTTATATGCAGTTCTATAGGCCCATAATGCATCGTCAAGTTTCTTGGACCAATTCTTTCTAGATCTATTAACAGTCTTTTGCAAAATTAATTTGAGCTCTCTATTACTCAATTCTACTTGACCACTAGACTGCGGGTGATATGGGATGCAATTCTATGATTAACATCATACTTAGCAAGCATTTTACAAAATGCACCATGAATAAAATGTGAACCACCATCAGTCATCAAATGTCTATGGACTCCAAACCTCGGAAAGTTAACTTCTTTAAGCATCTTAATAGAGGTGTTATGATCAGCACTACTAGTTGTAATAGCTTCTACCCACTTAGTAACGTAATCAACAGCAACTAAAATATGTGTATACCCGTTAGAGGAAGGAAACGGTCCCATATAATCAAAGGCCCAAATGTCAAATGGTTCAATAACAAGTGAATAATTCATAGGCATTTCTTGACGTTTACTAATATTACCAATTCTTTAACATTCATCACAAGACAAGACAAACTTACAGGCATCTTTGAAGAGAGTAGGTCAATAAAAACCGGATTGCAATACCTTATGTGCAGTTCTATCTCCAGTGTGGTGTCCTCCATAAGCCTCGGAGTGACACTTGTGTAGGATCTGTTCATGTTCATGCTCAGGTATACAGCGTCTAATAACACCATCTACTCCTTTATAAAGGTGTGGGTCATCCCAGAAGTAATGTCTTAAATCATAGAAAAACTTTTTATTTTGCTGGTATGTGAAACTAGGTGGTATAAATTTAGCAACAATGTAACTAGCATAATCAGTATACCATGGAGCAGTATGAGAAGCATTTATGACAGCTAATTGTTTGTCGGGAAAGCTATCATCAATAGGTAGTGGGTCATCAAGAACATTCTCTAACCTACACAAGTTGTATGCAACGGGGTTCTCAGCTCCCTTTCTATCAATAATATGCAAATCAAATTCTTGTAGTAGGAGAACCCATCTAATAAGTCTAGATTTAGCATCTTTCTTTTCCATAAGATATTTAATAGCAGCATGATCAGTGCGAGCAGTTACTTTAGAATCAACAATATAAGGTCTGAACTTATCACAAGCAAATACAACTGCTAAAAATTCTTTTTCAGTAGTAACATAATTTTTCTGGGCATTGTCTAGAGATTTACTAGCATATTGGATAACATTTAATTTCTAATCAACTCTTTGTCCTAGAACAGCACCTACAGCATAATCACTAGCATCACACATAATTTCAAATGGTAAATTCCAATCAGGTGGCTGAACAAAAGGTGCAGAAATCAATGCTTTCTTAAGTATTTCAAATGCTTCTACACAATCATCATCAAAGACAAAAGGAATATCTTTTTGTAAGAGATTAGTCAGAGGCCTGGAGATTTTACAGAAGTCCTTAATGAACCTCCTATAAAAACCGGCATGACCAAGGAAACTTCTTATACCTTTAATGTCCTTGGGACACGGCATCTTTTCAATAGCATCAACTTTAGCTTTATCAACTTTAATACCTCTTTCAGAAATTTTATGCCCCAAGACAATACCTTTATTAACCATAAAGTGGCACTTCTCCCAATTCAAGATAAGATTAGTTTCTTCACATCTCTACAAAACTCGATCAAGGTTGCTCAAGCAATCATCAAAAGAAGTTCCATATACGGAGAAATCATCCATGAAAACCTCAACAATCTTTTCACAAAAATCAGAGAATATAGCCATCATGCATCTTTGAAAGGTAGCAGGTGCATTACATAAACCAAAAGGCATACATCTATAAGAAAAGGTACCGAAAGGGAAGTAAAAGTGGTCTTTTCTTGATCCTCTTTTGACACATGTATTTGAGAGAAACCAGAATAACCATCTAGAAAGCAAAAATGCATATGTTTGGATAATCTTTCTAGCATTTGATCGATAAAAGGTAAGGGGTAATGATCCTTTTTAGTAGCTTTATTTAATTTGCGGAAATCAATTACCATTCTATAACCTGTAATAATTCTTTGTGGGGTCAATTCATCTTTATCATTAGGAACAACAGTAATACCTCCCTTCTTAGGGACACAATGGATAGGACTTACCCACTGACTATCAGCAACGGGATAAATTATACCTGCCTCCAGAAGCTTTAGTATTTATTTTCTTACCACTTCTTTCATCTTAGGATTTAACCGTCGTTGGTGATCAACAACCGGTTTAGCGTCTTTCTCCAATTTTATTTTGTGTTGGCATAGAGTGGGACTAATGCCCTTAAGATCATCAAGAGTATATCCAATAGCAGCATGGTGCTTCTTTAGAGTTTTCAATAATCTCTTTTCTTCATGCTCTGAAAGGTTAGCACTAATAATAATAGGGTATATCTTTTCTCATCAAGATAAGCATATTTAAGAGTATCAGGTAATGGTTTAAGCTCAAACACGGGATCACCCTTGGGTGGAGGAGGATCCCCTAGGATTTCAACAGGCAAGTTGTGTTTCAAAATAGGTCCCTGTTTAAAGAATACTTCATCTACTTCCCTTCTTTCATTCATAAACATATCATTTTCATGGTCTAGCAAATATTGTTCTAAAGGATCATTAGGAGGCACGGCAATAGAAGCAAGACCAATAATTTCATATTTACTTGGCAATTCCTCATCACGGGGTTGTCTACTAAATTTAGCAAAGTTAAACTCATGAGACATGTCCCCCAAACCAATAGTAACAAAATCCTTTTCGCAGTATATCCTAGCATTAACAGTATTCAAGAAGGGTCTACCAAATATGATGGGACAAAAGCTATCTTGTGGGGAACCAAGAACAAGAAGGATATTTAACTTAACCACACAAGACTTCAACATATCTAACAATCCCAACTAGTGAAATAGTGTCTCTATTAGCAAGCTTAATTGTAACATCAATTTCCTCTAACTCAGCAGGTGCAATATCATGCATAATTTCTTTGTATAAGGAATGAGGTATTGCACTTGCACTAGCACCCATATCACATAAGCCATGATAAAAATGATCTCCTATCTTAACAGAAATAACAGGCATGGCTACAACAGGTCTATATTTATTTTTAGTATCAGGTCTAGCAATTCTAGCAGCTTCATTACAGAAGTAAATAACATGCCCATCAATATTACCAGCCAAGAGATCTTTAACCATAGCAATACTAGGTTCAACTTTAATTTGATCAGGGGGTTTGGGTGTCCTAATATTACTTTTATTGACCACAGTTGAAGCTTTAGCATGATCCTTTATTCTAACAGGGAAAGGTGGTTTCTCAATATAAGCAGTAGGAACGACAGGATAATTATAAGTAAGTCTTTTCTTCAACTTTAATAGGTGCAACTACTTTTACTTCAATGGGAGGATTATATTTAAACCACTCCTTAGGGAGATCAACATGAGTAGCAAAAGATTCACGGAAAGAAGCTACTATCTCAGACTCAAGTCCATATTTAGTGCTAAAGTCACGGAAAATATCGGTATCCATAAAATATTTAACACAATCAAACTTAGGCGTTATACCTGACTCCTTACCTTCGTCGAGGTCCCAATCTTCAGAGTTGCATTTAATTCTTTCCAATAAATCACATTTGAATTCAATAGTCTTCATCATAAAAGAACCAGTACAAGAAGTATCGAGCATGGAGCGGTTATTGAGAGAAAGCCGAGCATAAAAATTTTGAATAATCATTTCTCTTGAGAGCTCATGATTGGGGCATGAATATAACATTGACTTAAGCCTCCCCCAAGCTTGAGCGATGCTTTCTCCTTGGCGAGGCCAAAAATTATATATATAATTACAATCACGATGAACAAGATGCATAGGATAAAACTTCTGATGAAATTCCAATTTCAATCGGTTATAGTTCCATGATCCCATATCATCACATAGCCTAAACCATGTCAATGCCTCTCCCTTCAAAGATAAAGGGAAGACCTTCTTCTTGATAACATCCTAGGGCATGCTTGCAAGCTTAAATAATCCACAAACTTCATCCACATAGATTAGGTGCAAATCGGGATGTAATGTTCCATCTCCTGTAAAAGGATTAGCTAGCAGTTTCTCTATCATACCCGAAGGAATTTCAAAGTAAACATTTTCAGTAGGTTCAGTAGGTTGAGGAGCAACTCTTTTCTCTACTGGTCGGGATGAAGATACCCCGAACAAGCCCCTCAAAGGATTATGTTCCATAGTAACAAGTGACAGTAAATTCCAGCACACTATATAAAATTTTCCTTACCAAATTCCACTTACCAAAGGCGCTTCACTCCCCGGCAACGGCGCCAGAAAAGAGTCTTGATGACCCACAAGTATAGGGGTTCTATCATAGTCCTTTCGATAAGTAAGAGTGTCGAACCCAACGAGGAGCAGAAGGAAATGACAAGCGGTTTTCAGTAAGGTATTCTCTGCAAACACTGAAATTATCAGTAACAGATAGTTTTGTGATAAGATAATTCGTAACGAGTAACAAGTAATGAAAGTAAATAAGGTGCAGCAAGATGGACCAATCCTTTTTGTAGCAAAGGACAAGCCTGGACAAACTCTTATATGAAGGAAAACGCTCTCGAGGACACATGAGAATTATCGTCAAGCTAGTTTTCATCACGCTCATATGATTCGTGTTCGCTACTTTGATAATTTGGTATGTGGGTGAACCGGTGCTTGGGTGCTGCCCTTTCTTGGACAAGCATCCCACTTATGATTAACCCCTATTGCAAACATCCGCAACTACAAAAGAAGTATTAAGGTAAACCTAACCATAGCATGAAACTGTTGGGGAATGTGGTAATTTCAAAAATTTCCTACGCACACGCAACATCATGGTGATGCATAGCAACAAGAGGGGAGAGTGTTGTCCACATACCCTTGTAGACCAAAAGCGGAAGCGTTTATCAACGCGGTTGATGTAGTCATACACCTTCACGATCCGACCAATCCAAGTATCGAACGCACGGCACCTCCGAGTTCTGCACACGTTCAGCTCGATGACGTCCTCGCCTTCTTAATCCAGCAAGACGGGTGAAGTAGTAGATGAGTTCCGACAGCACGACAGCGTGGTGACGGTGTTGGTGAAGAACAATCTCCGCACGGCTTCGCCTAAGCACTACGGAAATTATGACGGAGGATAAACTAGAGGGGACGGGGTTGCCGGCTGATACGTCTCCGTCGTATCTATAATTTTTTATTGTTCCATGCCAATATTATTCAACTTTCATATACTTTTGGCAACTTTTTATATTATTTTTGGGACTAACATATTGATCCAGTGCCCAGTGCCAGTTCCTGTCTGTTGCATGTTTTATATTTCACAGAAACCCCATATCAAACGGAGTCCAAACGGGATAAAAACGGACGGAGAATTATTTTGGAATATTTGTGATTTTTGGGAAGTAAAATCAACGCGAGACGGTGCCCGAGGGGGCCAGGAGATAGGGGCGCGCCCCAGGGAGGCAGGCGCGCCCTGGACTCTCCTGGGGCCCCCCGTAAGGCGGTTGACACTCTTCTTTTGCCGCAAGAAGGCTAATTTTACGAGAAAAATCAGGGCAAAAAGATTCATCCCAATCGGAGTTACGGATCTCCAGATATAAAAGAAACGATGAGGGGGAAGGATCTGAGAACGCAGAAACAGAGAGATAGATCCAATCTCAGAGGGGCTCTCGCCCCTCCCAAGCCATGGGAGCCAAGGACCAGAGGGGAAACCCTTCTCCCATCTAGGGAGAAGGTCAAGGAAGAAGAAGAAGAAGGAGGCTCTCTCCCCCTTGCTTCTGGTGGCGCCGGAACGCCGCCGGGGGCCATCATCATCACCGCGATCTTCACCAACACTGCCGCCATCTTCACCAACATCTCCATCACCTTCCCCCCTCTATCTACAGCAGTCCACTCTCCCGCAACCCGCTGTACCCTCTACTTGAACATGGTGCTTTATGCTTCATATTATTATCCAATGATGTGTTGCCATCCTATGATGTCTGAGTAGATTTTTCTTGTCCTATCGGTGGTTGATGAATTGCTATGATTGGTTTAATTTGCTTGTGGCTATGTGGCTGTCCTATTGTGCCCTCCGTGTCGTGCAAGCGTGAGGGATTCCCGTTGTAGGGTGTTGCAATACGTTCATGATTCGCTTATAGTGGGTTGCTTGAGTGACAGAAGCATAAACCCGAGCAAGGGGATTGTTGCGTACGGGATAAAGGGTGTTAAATTGTGATCCAAATTCTATCGTATTGGACTAGACGTAGTACATACGGTGTGGGCCTTTGCGTTGGTACCGACACGTACAAGTACAACTCGTTTACTTGTCCTCCAAGGACTCTCATGTATCGCCCTCATATATACCCCATGTAGTCGCACCTCAGACGGTCTGTCGTCTCGTGCTTGTAATACTCCTCCATCATAGTGATTGCGCCTTCGTGCGTTCGTGGTTTTCTCCCGCAAGGGTTTTCACGTAAAAATCCGTGTCTCTCTGTCTCGTTTATTTCTCGTTATTATCATCCAGAGCGGTATACAGAGCTGAGGTTTCAGATACGAGATCAGAGACAAGAGTTAGGGTTGGCGTTCTGTGCGTGCCGCCGCATCCTGTGATCCGCCGAGTCCGAGGCGAGGTCGATTTCCGCCGCAGCTTTAATCCGCCGAGACCGACAGGAGATTGACCTCCTCTGCTGCTGAGCCGCCCTAAAAAGTTGTGTGTGCCAGACCTGCCGCTGCTCCTCGCCGTATGCCGCTACCAGCCAGAAGCTCGACTACATCATCCTGTCCAAGTACAGCTTCAAGTCCCGAGGGAATCACTGTCGCTGCTACTTTTGGCGTGAAGTCTAGTACTTGCACTAGTACGTGCTAGTACTATTGAGTACAGATCAGACTTTTTGGTCTTCGGTTGCTACAGTTTGATTTTTTTGTCTATTCTCGTACAATATCCAGGTGCTATTCTTCCGGTTTGTTTATCCACATATTAATTCTACCAAGAATTTCTCTACCGGCTTGTATTACTTTGTGTACACAGTTTTATCGACTCATGGCATCCATGAAGTACGATCTTCCGCTGCTGGACCGTGACACAAGGTTTACCCTATGGCAAGTCAAGATGTGGGCGTTGTTGGCACAGTCCGACTACGATGAAGCACTGGATAGTTTTGGAAAGAATAGAATAGAGGATTGGACAGATGAGGAGAGAAGAATTGATTGTAAGGCTTTGTCACAAATTCAACTCCATTTGCATAATAATATTTTGCAGGAAGTCTTGAGCGAGAAAACTGATGTCGCTCTATGGTTAAAGCTGGAAGGGATTTGCATGACTAAAGATCTCACCAACAAGATGCATCTGAAGCAAAAATTATTCCTGCACAGGTTACCCGAGGGAGGTAATGTTTTGAATCATATTTCAGAATTTAAAGAGATCATATCTGATCTAGTTACATTGGAGGTTAAGTATGAAGAGGAAGATACTGCTTTAATGTTACTTTGTTCACTGCCAAGTTCTTATACCAATTTTAGGGACACCATATTATACAGTCGTGATACTCTCACGCTTAATGAAGTTTATGAAGCTTTGAACTCTAAGGAGAAGATGAAATTAATGGTGCCTCATGATGGTTCGAGTTCATCCCAAGCCGAGGGATTATCTGTCCGTGGCAGGACAAAGGAGAAGAACTCCAATAATGGAAACAGAGGCAAAAGTAAGAATGGCCATAGGGGCTGGTCGCAATCCAGAGACAAGAAATATTGCAGATATTGCAAGAGAGATGGGCATGACATCTCAGAGTGTTTCAAGTTGCAGAATAAAGAAAAGAGGAAAGGTAACAAACAAGGTGAAAATTTTGCTAATGTTGCTCGTGATCATAGTTCCGATGATGCTCTTGTCGTTATTGATGGATGTGCTGAGACCAATGATGAGTGGGTACTTGACACTGGATGCACTTTTCATATGTGTCCACATAGAGATTGGTTTAATACTTTTGATTCCACTACTTCTGCTGGTTCCGTTTTGGGTTTTGATAATTCACCATGCAAGATTGAAGGCATAGGTTCTATTCGAATCAAGATGTTTGATGGCATAATCAGAACTTTGACAGATGTTCGGTATATTCTGAAGATGAATAGAAATCTTATTTCTATGAGTGCCCTTGATGCAAAGGGGTACAAGTATTCAGGTGGAGATAGTGTTTTGAAAGTCACCAAAGGTTCCCTTATTGTGATGAAAGGTGATTTAAGTTCGACCAATGGTCTTTACTACCTTCGAGGTTCTACCGTTTCACGTAACGCTACTCCAGTTATTTCAAAGAATTCTGATTGTGATGCTGCTAACCTTTGGCATATGCGTCTTGGACATATGAGTGAACTTGGTTTTGCAGAGTTAAATAAAAGAGGTCTTCTTGATGGATATGAACCTGGTAAATTGAAATTTTGTGAGCATTGTATCTTCGGCAAGCACAAGAGGGTGAAGTTCAACACTTCGACTCATACAACTGAAGGTATTCTTGATTATGTTCATTCTGATTTATGGGGACCATCTCGCAAGAAGTCATTAGGTGGTGCAAGTTACATGCTGACTATTATTGATGATTATTCGAGAAAAGTTTGGCCTTATTTCTTGAAGCATAAATATGAAGCATTCTCAGCATTTAAGGAGTGGAAGATTATGATTGAAAGGCAAACTAAAAGGAAGGTAAAAATACTTCGCACTGATAATGGTATGGAATTATGTTCTAAGCAATTTAAGAATTATTACAAATCTGAAGGCATTGTCAGACATTACACCATTCCTTATACTCCTCAACAAAACGGTGTTGCTGAGCATATGAATAGGACCATTATTTCCAGAGCCCGTTGCATGTTGTCCAATGCAGGTTTGCAGAGGCGTTTTTGGGTCGAGGCCGCTTCCACTACTTGTTATCTCAGTAATCGTTCACCATCTATTGCTCTTAATAAGAAAACTCCAATTGAGGTATGGTCTGGTTCACCTGCTGATTATTCACAGTTGAGAGTTTTTGGTTGCACTGCTTATGCTCATGTTGATAATGGAAAGTTGGAGCCTAGGGTTGTTAAGTGCATCTTTCTTGGTTATAAGTCTAGTGTTAAAGGTTTTAAATTATGGAATCCTGAAACCCAGAAGGTTGTTATTAGCAGAAATGTTATATTTAATGAATCTGCTATGTTACATGATGTTTCATCTACTAATGTTCCTGTTGAGAGTGAATAGCAGCCTATTGTTCAGGAGCCTACTGTTCAGGTGGAGCATGTTATTGATTCCGGTGATAAATCTGGTAATGAAATTGTTGATGCACATGATGAACCCGTCGTTAATGATGATCATGTCACTCCCACTCCAAATCAGCCTATTGTTCCACCTGGTTGGAATCTTGCACGTGACAGAGTTAGACGGGGTATTAATAAACCTGACAGGTTAATTGAAGAGTGCAATATTGTTTCTTTTGCTTTATCTGTTGCAGAAGAAATTGAAGGTAATGCTGAGCCTTCTTCATATTCCGAGGCTATTATTTCTAGTGATAGTAATAAGTGGATGACCGCTATGCATGATGAGATGGAATCACTTGAAAGGAATGGCACTTGGGATTTAGTAAAATTGCCTAGAGAGAAGAAACTTATTCGTTGCAAGTGGGTTTTCAAGAGGAAAGAAGGTGTTTCTCCTAATGATGAGACAAGATATAAAGCAAGGTTAGTTGCTAAAGGTTATAGCCAGATTCCAAGTATTGACTATAACGAAGTCTTTTCTCCTGTTGTGAAGCATAGCTCTATTCGCACTTTACTCAGTATTGTTGCCATGCATGATCTTGAGCTTGAACAATTGGATGTTAAAACTGCATTCTTACATGGAGAATTAGAAGAGGA
The DNA here is from genome assembly GCA_963921465.1 of Triticum timopheevii. NCBI lineage: Eukaryota > Viridiplantae > Streptophyta > Magnoliopsida > Poales > Poaceae > Triticum > Triticum timopheevii. Next base: position 446,171,791 of record OY997272.1, read on the forward strand.
TATTTATATGGAACAACCTGAAGGTTTTGTTATTCCTGGAAAGGAAAAGCTTGTCTGCAAGTTAAAGAAATCACTGTATGGATTGAAGCAATCCCCTAGACAGTGGTACAAGAGATTTGACACCTTTATGCTCTCTCAAGGTTTCAAAAGGTCTAATTATGATAGTTGTGTTTATTTGAAAACTGTCAATGGTTCAACTATTTATTTGCTCCTTTATGTTGATGATATGCTTATTGCTGCAAAGAGTATGTCAGAGATTAATGAACTAAAGAAGCAATTGAGTAATGAATTTGAGATGAAGGATTTGGGTGCAGCAAAGAAAATACTTGGCATGGTAACATCCAGAGATAGACCGTCTGGAAAAGTATATCTAAGTCAAAAGGGATATATTGATAAAGTTCTTCATCATTTTAATATGCATAATGTCAAGCCAGTAAGTACTCTGTTAGCTGCACACTTCAAATTATCATCAGGTTTATGTCCTAAGTCAGATGCAGATATTGAGTACATGTCTAGAGTTGCCTATTCAAGTGCAGTTGGTTCACTTATGTATGCCATGGTTTGTTCTCGTCCGGATTTATCATATGCATTGAGTGTTGTCAGTAGATACATGGCTAATCCTGGAAAAGAGCATTGGGAAGCAGTTCAGTGGATTTTCAGATACCTGCGAGGTACTTCTAATGCTTATTTACAGTTTGGGAAAACTGGAGATGGACTTGTTGGTTTTGTTGATTATGATTTTGCTGGTGATTTGGATAAGAGAAGATTGCTCACAGGTTATGTTTTCACCATTGGTGGTTGTGTTGTGAGTTGGAGAGCAACTTTGCAGTCTATTGTGGCTTGTTCCACTACTGATGCCGAGTATATGGCTATTTCTGAGGCATGCAAAGAAGCTATCTGGTTGAGAGGTTTATACACTAAGCTTTGTGGAGATTCATATTGCCCTACCATATTTTCTGACAGTCAAAGTGCCATATATCTTACAAAGAATCCAATGTATCATGAGAGGACAAAGCACATTGATGTCAGATTTCATTATATTCGAGATGTTGTTGCTGAAGGCAATTTGAAGGTATGCAAGATAAGTACTCATGATAATCCTGCTGATATGATGACAAAGCCAGTTCCGACCAATAAGTTTGAGCTTTGCTCAGGCTTAGTTGGTATTTCTCACTAGTCCTATGGACTTTGACGCACAAGGTGTTTATGCTGATTTGGATGGAGTTATTCACTTTCTTCGACTACTGGAGGGAATTTGGCTCAATGTGGAGATTGTTAAATTGTGATCCAAATTCTACCGTATTTGACTAGATGTAGTACATACGGTGTGGGCCTTTGCGTTGGTACCGATGCGTACGAGTACAACTCGTTTACTTGTCCTCCAAGGACTCTCATGTATTGCCCTCATATATACCCCATGTAGTCGCACCTCAGACGGTCTGTCGTCTCGTGCTTGTAATACTCCTCCATCATAGTGATTGCGCCTTCGTGCGTCCGTGGTTTTCTCCCGCAAGGGTTTCCACATAAAAATTCGTGTCTCTCTGTCTCATTTATTTCTCGTTATTATCTAACAAAGGGGACTTGATGCTTTAATGCTATGGTTGGGTTTTACCTTAATGAATCTTTAGTAGTTGCGGATGCTTGCTAGAGTTCCAATCATAAGTGCATATGATCCAAGAAGAGAAAGTATGTTAGCTTATGCCTCTCCCACATAAAACTTGCTATCGGTCTAGTAAAGTGGTCAATTGCTTAGGGACAATTTCACCACTCCTACCACCACTTTTCCACACTCGCTATATTTACTTTATTGTCTCTTTATCTAAACAGCCCCTACTTTTTATTTACATGTTCTTTATTATCTTCCAAACCTATCCTATCACACCTACAAAGTACTTCTAGTTTCATACTTGTTCTAGGTAAAGCGAATGTCAAGCGTGCATAGAGTCGTATCAGTGGCCGATAGGACTTGAGAGAGTATTTGTTCTACCTTTAGCTCCTCGTTGGGTTTGACACCCTTACTTATCGAAAGAGGCTACAACTATCCCGTAACTTGCGGGTTATCACCGGCACACGGCTTGGTGTTTCTTGATGTGTCTTTGGTGCTAGCCCCGCCCCTCTATTTATATGTTGAGCTCTGGGGTCGAAACTTGGAGCAAAAGCCTCCTCAAAGTCGGTTTTGCCCGAGAGGCAAGAGTCCCACTCGGACTCCAGGACCAAACGCCACAATCCTTGGTGTCTAGCCCAGACGCCATGGGCCTCGGCGTCTGGTCCAGGGCAAGACGCCAGGGTCTCTGGCGTTTGGCCCCCTGGCCTCCGCAAAACTCCTTTTGCACCGACTTATAGCCCCGTGGGCCTGACCACTTGGCCTAACCATATCATCCAATATATGAATATTTACCTCCGGACCATTCCGGAGCTCCTCGTCATGTTCGTGATCTCATCCGGGACTCCGAACAACATTCGGTCACCAACATACATAACTCATATAATACTATATCGTCAATGAACGTTAAGCGTGCGGACCCTATGGGTTCGAGAACTATGTAGACATGACCGAGACATTTCTCTGGTCAATAACCAATAGCGGAACCTGGATGCCCATATTGGCTCCTACATATTCTACGAAGATCTTTATCGGTCGAACCGCATAACAACATACGTTGTTCCCTTTGTCATCGGTATGTTACTTGCCCGAGATTCGATCGTCGATATCTCAATACCTATTTCAATCTCGTTACCGGCAACTCTCTTTACTCGTTATGTAATGCATCATCCCGCAACTAACTCATTAGCTACATTTTCTTGCAAGGCTTATAGTGATGTGCATTACTGAGAGGGCCCAGAGATACCTCTCCGACAATCGGAGTGACAAATCCTAATCTCGAAATACGCCAACTCAACAAGTACCTTCGAAGACACCTTCAGAGCACCTTTATAATCACCCAGTTATGTTGTGACGTTTGGTAGCACACAAAGTGTTCCTCAGGTAAATGGGAGTTGCATAATCTCATAGTCATAGGAACATGTATAAGTCATGAAGAAAGCAATAGCAACATACTAAACGATCAAGTGCTAAGCTAACGGAATGGGTCAAGTCAATCACATCATTCTCTAATGATGTGATCTCGTTAATCAAATGACAACTCATGTCTATGGCTAGGAAACTTAACCATCTTTGATTCAACGAGCTAGTCAAGTAGAGGCATACTAGTGACATTATGTTTGTCTATGTATTCACACATGTACTAAGTTTCCGGTTAATACAATTCTAGCATGAATAATAAACATTTATCATGAAATAAGGAAATAAATAATAACTTTATTATTGCCTCTAGGGCATATTTCCTTCAGTCTCCCACTTGCACTAGAGTCAATAATCTAGTTCACATCACCATGTGATTTAACACCAATATTCACATTTGTATGTGATTAATACCCATAGTTCACATCGTCATGTGATCAACACCCAAAGGGTTTACTAGAGTCAATAATCTAGTTCACATCGCTATGTGATTAACACCCAAAGAGTACTAAGGTATGATCATGTTTTGCTCGTGAGAGAAGTTTAGTCAACGGGTCTGTCACATTCAGAGCCGTATGTATTTTGCAAATATTCTATGTCTACAATGCTCTGCATGGAGCTACTCTAGCTAATTGCTCCCACTTTCAATATGTATCCAGATTGAGACTTAGAGTCATCTGGATTGGTGTAAAAGCTTGCACCGATGTAACTCTTTACGACGGGCTCTTTTATCACCTCCATAATCAAGAAATATTTCCTTAGTCCTCACTAAGGATATTCTTGACCGTTGTCCAGTGATCTACTCTTAGATCAAAATTGTACTCCCTTGCCAAACTCAGAGCAAGGTATACAATAGGTCTGGTACACAGTACAACATACTTTATAGAACCTATGACTGAGGCATAGGGAATGACTTTTCATTCTCTTTCTATTTTCTGCAATAGTCGGATTTTGAGTCTTACTCAACTTCATACCTTGCAACACAGGCAAGAACTCCTTCTTTGACTGTTCTATTTTGAACTACTTCAATATTTTATCAAGGTATGTATTCATTGAAAAATCTCATCAAGCGTTTTGATCTATCTCTATAGATCTTGATGCTCAATGTGTAAGGAGCTTCACCAAGGTCTTTCTTTGAAAAACTCTTATTCAAGTATCCTTTTATGCTATCCAGAATTTCTATATCATTTCCAATCAACAATATGTCATCTGCATATAGTTTTAGAAAATGCTACAGAGCTCCCACTCACTTTCTTGTAAATACAGGCTTCTCCAAAAGTCTGTATAAAACCATATGCTTTGATCAACTCATCAAAGCATATATTCCAACTCCGAGATGCTTGCACCAGTCCATAGATGGATCGCTGGAGCTTGCACATTTTGTTAGCACCTTTAGGATTGGTAAAACCTTCCGGTGGCATCATATACAACTCTTCATTAATAAATCCATTAAGGAATGCAGTTTTGACATCCATTTGCTAGATTTCATAAAATGTGGCAATTGCTAACATGATTCGGATAGACTTAAGCATCGATATGAGTGAGAAAATCAAATCGTATTCAACTCCTTGAACTTGTCGAAAAACTTTTTGCGACAAGTCGAGCTTTGTAGATAGTGACACTACTTATCAGTGTTTGTCTTCCTCTTGAAGATCCATTTATACAATATGGCTTGCCGATCATCGGGCAACTCCACAAAAGTCCGCACTTTGTTCTCATACATGGATCCTATCTCAGATTTCATGGCCTCAAGCCATTTCACGGAATCTGGGCTCATCATCGCTTCCTCATAGTTCGTAGGTTCATCATGGTCTAGCAACATGACTTCCAGAACAGGATTACCATACCACTCTGGTGCGGACTGTACTTTGGAAGACCTACTAGGTTCTATAGTAACTTAATTTGAAGTTTCATGATCATCATCATTAGCTTCCTCACTAATTGGTGTAGGAATCACTGGAACTGATTTCTGTGATGAACTACTTTCCAATTCGGGAGAAGGTACAATTACCTCATCAAGCTCTACTTTCCTCCCACTCACTTCGTTCGAGAGAAACTCCTTCTCTAGAAAGGATCCATCTTAGCAACAAATATCTTGCTTTCGGATCTGTGATAGAAGGTGTACCTAATAGTTTCCTTTGGGTATTCTATGAAGACGCACTTCTCCGATTTGAGTTCGAGCTTATCAGGTTGAAACTTTTCACATAAGCATCGCAACCCCAAACTTTAAGAAACGACAACTTTGGTTTCTTGCCAAACCACGGTTCATAAGGCGTCATCTCAATGGATTTTGATGGTGCCCTATTTAAAGTGAATGCAGCTGTCTCTAATGCATAACCCCAAAACGATGGTGGTAAATCGGTAAGATACATCATAGATCACACCATATCCAATAAAGTGTGGTTAGGACGTTCGGACACACCATAACGTTGTGGTGTTCCAGGTGGCGTGAGCTATGAAATTATTCCACATTGTTTCATATGAAGGCCAAACTCGTAACTCAAATATTCTCCTCCACGATCAGATCGTAGAAACTTAATTTTCTTGTTACGATGATTCTCCACTTCACTCTAAAATTCTTTGAACTTTTCAAATGTTTCAGACTTGTGTTTCATTAAGTAGATATACCCATATCTGCTCAAATCATCTGTGAAGGTTAGAAAATAATGATACTCGCCCCGAGCATCAACACTCATTGGATCGCATACATCGGTATGTATTATTTCCAACAAATCAGTAGCTCGTTCCATTGTTCCGGAGAACGGAGTTTTGGTCATCTTGCCCAAAAGGCACGGTTCGCAAGCATCAAATGATTCATAACCAAGTGATCCGAAAATCCATCTTTATGGAGTTTCTTCATGCGCTTTACACCGATATGACCCAAATGGCAGTGCCACAAATAAGTTGCACTATCATTATTAACTTTGCATCTTTTGGCATCAATATTTATGAATATGTGTATCACTACGATCGAGATCCAACAAACTATTTTCATTGGGTGTATGACCATTGAAGGTTTTATTCATGTAAACAGGACAACATTTATTCTCTGATTTTAAATGAATAACCGTATTGCAATAAACATGATCAAATCATATTCATGCTCAACGCAAACGTCAAATAACATTTATTTAGGTTTAACACTAATCCCAAAAGTATAGGGAGTGTGTGATGATGATCATATCAATCTTGGGAGTACTTCCAACACTCATCGTCACTTCACCCTCAACTAGTCTCGGTTTATTCTGTAACTCCTGTTTCGAGTTACTAATCTTAGCAACCGAACAAGTATCAAATACCCAGGGGCTACTATAAACACTAGTAAGGTACACATCAATAACATGTATATCAAATATACCCTTGTTCACTTTGCCATCCTTCTTATCTACCAAATATTCAGGGTATTTCCGCTTCCGGTGACCATTTCCTTTGTAGTAGAAGCACTCAGTTTCAAGCTTTGGTCCAGCTTTGGGCTTCTTCGTGGGAGTGACAACTTGCTTGCAATTCTACCTGAAGTTTCCCTTTCTTTCCCCTTGCCCTTTTCTTGAAACTAGTGGTCTTGTCAATCATCAACACTTGATGCTCTTTCTTGATTTCTACCTTCGTCGATTTCAACATCACGAAGAGCTCGGGAATCGTTTTCATCATCCCTTGCATACTATAATCATGAAGTTCTAGTAACTTGGTGATGGTGACTAGAGAACTCTGTCAGTGACTATCTTATCTGGAAGATTAACTCCCACTTGATTCAAGCGATTGTAGTACCCAGACAATCTGAGCACATGCTCACTAGTTGAGCACTTCTCCTCCATCTTTTAGCTATAGAACTTGTTGGAGACTTCATATCTCTCAACTCGGGTATTTGCTTGAAATATTAACTTCAACTCCTAGAACATCTCATATGGTCCATAACGTTCTAAACGTCTTTGAAGTCCCGATTCTAAGCCGTTTATGCATGGTGCACTAAACTATCAAGTAGTCATCATATAGAGCTAGCCAAACGTTCATAACGTCTGCATCTGCTCCTGCAATAGGTCTGTCACCTAGCGGTGCATCAAGGACATAATTCTTCTGTGCAGCAATGAGGATAAACCTCAGATCATGGATCTAATCCGCATCATTGCTACTAACATCTTTCAACATAGTTTTTTTCTCTCTAGGAACATATCAAAATAAACATAGGGAAGCAATAACGCGAGCAATTGATCTACATCATAATTTGCAAAATACTATCAGGACTAAGTTCATGATAAATTAAAGTTGAATTAATCACATTACTTAAGAACTCCCACTTAGATAGACATCTCTCTAATATCTAAGTGATCATGTGATCCAAATCAACTAAACCATGTCCGATCATCACATGAGATGGAGTAGTTTTCAATGGTGAACATCATTATGTTGATCATATCTACTATATGATTCACGCTCGACCTTTCGGTCTCAGTGTTCCGAGGCCATACCTGTATATGCTAGGCTCGTCAAGTTTAACCTGAGTATTCCATGTGTGCAACTGTTTTGCACCCGTTGTATTTGAACGTAGAGCCTATCACACCCAATCATCACGTGGTGTCTCAGCACGAAGAACTTTCGCAATGGTGCATACTCAGGGAGAACACTTATACCTTGAAATTTAGTGAGAGATCATCTTATAATGCTACCGTCGATCTAAGCAAAATAAGATGTATAAAAGATAAACATCACATGCAATCAATATAAGGGATATGATATGGCCATCATCATCTTGTGCTCGTGATCTCCATCTTCGAAGCACCGTCATGATCACCATCGTCAGCGCGACACCTTGATCTCCATTGTAGCATCGTTGTCATTTCGCCAACTATTGCTTCTACGACTATCGCTACCGCTTAGTGATAAAGTAAAGCAATTACAGGGCGATTGCATTGCACATAATAAAGCGACAACCATATGGCTCCTGCCAGTTGCCGATAACTCGGTTACAAAACATGATCATCTCATACAATAAAATATAGCATCATGTCTTGACCATCACATCACAACATACCCTGCAAAAACAAGTTAGACGTCCTCTACTTTGTTGTTGCAAGTTTTACGTGGCTTCTACGGGCTGGGCAAGAACCGTTCTTACCTATGCATCAAAACCACAACGATAGTTCGTCAAGTTAGTGATGTTTTAACCTTATCAAGGACCGGGCGTAGCCACACTCGGTTCAACTAAAGTTGGAGAAACTGACAGCCGCCAGCCACCTGTGTGCAAAGCACGTCGGTAGAACCAGTCTTGCGTAAGCGTATGCGTAATGTCGGTCCGGGCCGCTTCATCCAACAATACCGCCGAACCAAAGTATGACATGCTGGTAAGCAGTATGACTTGTATCGCCCACAACTCACTTGTGTTCTACTCGTGCATATAACATCTACGCATAAAACCAGGCTCAGATGCCACTGTTGGGGAATGTGGTAATTTCAAAAATTTCCTAGCACACGCAAGATCATGGTGATGCATAGCAACGAGAGGGGAGAGTGTTGTCCACATACCCTTGTAGACCAAAAGCGGAAGCGTTTATCAACGCGGTTGATGTAGTTGTACACCTTCACGATCCGACCGATCCAAGTACCGAACGCATGGCACCTCCGAGTTCTGCACATGTTCAACTCGACGACGTCCTCGCCTTCTTGATCCAGCAAGACGGGCAAAGTAGTAGATGAGTTCCGGCAGCACGACGGTGTGGTGACGGTGCTGGTGAAGAACAATCTCCGCAGGGCTTCGCCTAAGCACTACAGAAAGTATGACGAAGGATAAACTAGAGGGTACGGGGTTGCCGGCACACGGCTTGGTGTTTCTTGATGTGTCTTTGGTGCTAGCCCTGCCCCTCTATTTATATGTTGAGCTCTGGGGTCGAAACTTGGAGCAAAAGCCTCCTCAAAGTCGGTTTTGTCCGAAAGGCAAGAGTCCCACTCGGACTCCAGGACCAAATGCCACAATCCTTGGCGTCTGGCCCTGGGCCAGACGCCAGGGTCTCCGGCGTTTGGCCCCTGGCCTCCGCAAAACTCCTTTTGCACCGACTTATAGCCCCGTGGGCCTGACCACTTGGCCTAACCATATCATCCAATATATGAATCTTTACCTTCGGATCATTCCGGAGCTCCTCGTCATGTCTGTGATCTCATCCGGGACTCTGAACAACATTCGGTCACCAACATACATAACTCATATAATACTATATCGTCAACAAACGTTAAGCGTGCGGACCCTACGGGTTCGAGAACTATGTAGACATGACCGAGACATTTCTCTGGTCAATAACCAATAGCGGAACCTGGATGCCCATATTGGCTCCTACATATTCTACGAAGATCTTTATCGGTCGAACCGCATAACAACATACATTGTTCCCTTTGTCATCGGTATGTTACTTGCCCGAGATTCGATCGTCGGTATCTCAATACCTAGTTCAATCTCGTTATCGGCAAGTCTCTTTACTTGTTATGTAATGCATCATCCCGCAACTAACTCATTAGCTACATTTGCTTGCAAGGCTTATAGTGATGTGCATTACCGAGAGGGCCCAGAGATACCTCTCCGACAATCGGAGTGACAAATCCTAATCTCGAAATACGCCAACTCAACAAGTACCTTCGGAGACACCTATAGAGCACCTTTGTAATCACCCAGTTACATTGTGATGTTTGGTAGCACACAAAGTGTTCCGCCGGTAAATGGGAGTTGCATAATCTCATAGTCATAGGAACACGTATAAGTCATGAAGAAAGCAATAGCAACATACTAAACGATCAAGTGCTAAGCTAACGGAATGGGTCAAGTCAATCACATCATTCTCTAATGATGTGATCCCGTTAATCAAATGACAACTCATGTCTATGGCTAGGAAACTTAACCATCTTTGATTCAACGAGCTAGTCAAGTAGAGGCATACTAGTGACATTATGTTTGTCTATGTATTCACACATGTACTAAGTTTCCGGTTAATACAATTCTAGCATGAATAATAAACATTTATCATGAAATAAGGAAATAAATATTAACTTTATTATTGCATCTAGGGCATATTTCCTTTAGAAACATATGGATCCAAATCAGCCCCTTACGAAGCAACGCATAAACTAGGGTTTAAGCTTCTGTCACTCTAGCAACCCATCATCTAATTATTACTTTCCAATGCCTTCCTCTAGGCCCAAACAATGATGAAGTGTCATGTAGTCGACGTTCACATAACACCACTAGAGGAGAGACAACATACATCTCATCAAAATATCGAACGAATACCAAATTCACATGACTACTTATAGCAAGACTTCTTCCATGTCCTCAGGAACAAACGTAACTACTCACAAATCATATTCATGTTCATAATCAGAGGGGTATTAATATGCATAAAGGATCTGAATATATGATCTTCCACAAAATAAACCAACTAGCATCAACTACAAGGAGTAATCAACACTACTAGCAACCCACAGGTACCAATCTGAGGTTTTGGGACAAAGATTGGATACAAGAGATGAACTAGGGTTTTAGAGGAGATGGTGCTGGTGAAGATGTTGATGGAGATTGACCCCCTCCTGATGAGAGGATCGTCGGTGATGATGTTGGTGATGATTTCCCCCTCCCGGAGGGAAGTTTCCCCGGCAGAACAGCTCTGCCGGAGCCCTAGATTGGTTCCGCCAAGGTTCCGCCTCGTGGCGGTGGAGTTTCTTCCCGAAAGCTTTCTTGTGATTTTTTCCAGGGTAAAAAACTTCATATAGCAGAAGATGGGCACCGGAGGCCTGCCAGGGAGCCCACGAGGCAGGGGGACGCGCCCAGGGGGTAGGGCATGCCCCCCACCCTCGTGGATGGTGGGTGGCCCCCCTATGGTACTTTCTTCGCTCGGTATTTTTTATTAATTCCAAAAATAACTTCCGTGGAGTTTCAGGACCTTTGGAGTTGTTCAGAATAGGTCTCTAATATTTGCTCCTTTTCCAGCCCAGAATTCCAGCTGCCGGCATTCTCCCTCTTCATGTAAACCTTGTAAAATAAGAGAGAATAGGCATAAGTATTGTGACATAACGTGTAATAACAGCTCATAATGCAATAAATATTGATATAAAAGCATGATGGAAAATGGACGTATCAGGGTGGCACTCGCGATCTAGCGATCCAGGCTCACGATCCAGCGATCCAGGCGGGAGGTCCGCGCTCGGCTCGATCTGGGCTGACGAGCGGGCGGACGGGCTGGCGATCCAGGCGAGAGGTCCGCTCGGTTCGATTTGGGCTGGCGAGCGGGCGGATGGTCCTGCAGCGATGGGGCGACGTTGACTGGATCGGAGGAGACGGCACACAACGGTCTGGCGGGCGGGACGAAGGAAAGAGCAGGCCAGCGTGGACCTGCAGGAGAGAGGATCGGAGGTGGAGAGCCGGCGGCAAGAGATAGAAGCGGCGGCGGCCACGGATTGGATCAACAACACGAGTTGTGCAAAAAATTGACCTATCTCTGATACCATGGTAGGAAATATGCCACTTGTATTTCCAGAAGGCCATAGGCCAGTATATATAAATGTATAGGTGTGGAATATAAGCAGGAAACCCCTTATACAATAGGGTAAATACGAAAGGTTACATGGCTATATATATAATACTCTAACAGAGAGCACGCGCGAGCATGCCGGCGAGCAGGCCTTCTTATTCCCGCCTTCTATCATACCGCGCCGAGTGCAATGTTTTTCTACGTAACAAACTGAGCAGGTTACCAATAGGAAGATGAACCACCTCTCTTGTCCATTCCATAGGAAGATAAACCACCTGTCTTGTCCATTCCATTAACGAACTGCTTGTTCTTCTTTCCTCCTCTAGATGCTATTGACTCCATCTGTGTGTCTCCCATTCTATTAATTCTACTAAAGAAACACTGTCATTTCAGGTTAGCATGAATGGTTCGGATTACGTCCTAAGTGTAACACGTTATCCCTTAAGATATCCACGGAATTTGTAATGCATCCAACTGTTTCAACGCCCTTATAAAAGGCACATATATTTACCAGTTTGCATCAGGTTGATTGTGATGAGGATCATCAAAAGTAGGTAAGAACACTCAAGTCAATAGTTCATATAGGTTGCAAAGTCAGTTGTATGTTCAACTGGTTTCTTGTACCGATGCACCGACAAATTCGGAGAAGTTGCAAAGTTTTGACACCTCATATTTACCATTACAGTTCTCGTGTTCATACTTCATAATCCTCTGAGAACAAAGAACACGTGCCACGAGAGATATGTAATGAATGAACGTGTTGAACGGTGAAATGCATGATTTAATTCCTGGTCTCTTTTAATGAATAGGTTGAACACTTGCATGTTTAGGAGAAACTTGGAATTCCGATCACAGGGTTGTTCCCGTTTCGTGGTTGTTGAGAGATCCCAAAGCTCGGCTATATTAAATTTCTAAGAGGAATGAAGCGACCCAATCAGATGTGAACTTAAAAAACAGGTTTGTTGACTGTTTCTTGTCTCTCCCAGCTTCTGTTCTGTGCAGTCATCAGTAACATCTTAGTTTTGTAAGTAAATTTTCTTTTGAGTTTGTAGCCTGCTTGAAGCAATCAGAGCCAATCATAAAATCAATTTGTAGACAGATATGAATTTTACCTAGTCCTATTTGGTATACTGGTCGTGTTTCTGTGAACGGGTTGGTACAACTAATTCCTGTACGTTTATCTTACCAAAATCCAACTACACCCATATTATCTGATCTGTGATTGATTTTGACCCAAGATTTGGAAAATTTGGTGAACAAGCTGGTGAACAGGAGTGCTAGCCATAAAGATGCACGGAAGAATATCAGGGGCCATGTGGGTGCGTCTCATGTCGTTGTCGATTTATTTTGGATAAATTGACCTTGTCCTGGTATGTAGATTCAAAGGAGGATAAATTAACCTTATCTTGGTATCTATGAGTATGACATAGTGTTCACCAATAAATTGAGCCGACGGAAACCATGGACAGACACGCGTTCAATCAGTCACCTACTTATGCTTGAATTTCTTTCCCTGGAGTACTGCACATGCATATTTGTCAGTTGAGTTTTGAAGGAAGAGATGGAACATGACACCTGGATATACATACTTGTATCGCAACAGTGTACGGGCATAAAAAAACAGTAAATAAACAATTTAGACATGGCTACTTCCATGCATGGTTAAAGTACTGAACTGTGAAGAAGCTCTTCTCATCAGTGATCACCTGAATATATGGAATCCTTAATATTCAGTTCTTGGAGCTTGCACAGCATAATCTTCTTCAGATAAGAAACCAGGAAAAGAGCACAAAGCACATTTGCAGTCAAGCTGGTCATAAATTTCTCCGCATTTTTTGACGAATCGTCTCAATCTAAACCTGTCTCTTTCAAAAAGGGCAAAAAGGTGCATTCTGCATGAAAAGGAACACGTGCTACTAAAAGAAGCAGTACGTTGAACAGAATAAATCTTTGCTGTCAACATATGTTGCCTTGATTTTCTTTCTAGTAAGCGATGTGTTGTGAACTGCAGTTGCTTTCACTCTTTTAGACTCCAGATATTGACGCCGTGAAGTGAAATTTGCTCTTAGTGCAGTTCAGCAAGTCATACTAAGGGATCAAACTAGCTGCAAAATTCGAACTGAAACTTGCCCCGGACAAGAGAGAAAACACGCAATTTCAAAGACTTCAGAGTTTACAATAATAATAAGGAACAACTTGCAAATGAAAAGGACCAAAATATTAAAATTGAAATTTGGCAGGGGCCGCGCGAACGCGTACCCCCTCTATCACAAATTATGACGTCCACTATCCTTCAAAGAGGAGATGGTAGGCCAGCATACCCACAAAGTGCAATGTGGGCCACTAGCCTAGGCCATGACTCTTCTTGATCAGCCATAGACCCCGTCCAGGTAAGTAAGTTTCAAGGTTGCCCAATGCCCTGCTAATATAGGATGCGCTGCCTCTGCTACCTCCCTCGACAGGCGATGTGGTACTAAAGGAAACGAAAGTACGCCTCGCCTGGTGCTCGCTGCGGTGCGGCTTTCCAGGACGAGGAGTTCGAACGGGGCACCGTGTATGGGCCTGTTGGTACCAACCGGGCCAAGTCGGCACTGGAAAAGAAGTTAACCGGGTCGATGTCATCATCCTGTGGCACGGTAGGTGCCAAGTCCCAAGAGGAGCAGAGGCTGAGAACTGAGATCGGATAGGAGGTGTGTAGATTCTGTCAAAGTGTCAAACGGAGAACGATGACAGGTCAAACTTGTCGCCGAATACCGCCACGGCTGATTGATCCTCTATCGTTTATTCCCCCTTTCCAGGTGAGCTTCAGAACTGTTCCTTCCTTGATTAGGACTTAGGAGGATGCAAATCGATAGGTTTTTCTGTGCTAACGACCAAATGCCAGTCAGTCAATCGATGTGTGCTGAAGACTGCGACAGTGTATTTGAACGGGCTGTCCGTGCACAGTCCTCTGCTCTGAAGTCATACGCACTTGCCGGCAGGCTCAATGAAGTGTGCAATTTGTAGGCAGGGAAGTTCCAAAAAGAGTGTGCAATTTACAGGCAGGGAGACGGAAGAAGTTAGCTCTCGTTTTGCCTTTTTGCTTCCACTTTACCCAGAAGACTCTCCGCCACATTCAAACTGACGACGACTTCCAAGCTGCCAAAAACCTCTGAACTCTGAAGAACCTCAGTCCAGCGTCAGGACTCTATGCCGACACGCACGGAAGTTCTTATCCTCCTCAGTGACTTTTATCTACTACACTGCAAAGAATGTAGTCAAAATATATTCATTATAAATATACTGAATCTGGTGGTGTCCCTGCTCGTCGGAGTTGGAGACAGGACAGGTGCTAATCTGCTTGCACTTTCACTGAAACTGTCTGGTCTTCTCACCTCTTCTTTGTGATATCACGTGACCCCCTTATCTCAATATACTGAATCTACGTGACCCCCTTATCTCTGATTCTTTTAAACTAAAGAAGCACTGTCATTTCTTGTTAGCATGCGTGGCTAGGATTACCTACTAAACGTAGCGCGTTATTTCTCAAGATGTCGACGGAATATGTAATGCATCCAGCTGTTTCAACACCCTATAAAAAGGCACATATATGTCCTCAAGTTAATCGTGAGGACGATCACAAAAGTAGGTAAGAACAAGAAAGTCAATAGTTCATCCACCTAGGAATGCTCTACTGGTTTCCTACAGCGAATCAGCGATGAACCGCTCGACAAACTCGGACGTGAGATGGAAAAGCTGCAAAGCTTGGACGCCGCATTCTTACCACTACAGTTCTTGTGTCCATTCTTCATAATCCTCTGTATGAAAACAAAGAACATGTGCCCCCACGAGAGACATCAGACATGTAATGAATGAATGTGTTGAATGGTGAAGATTGCTTCCTGTCAACGCATGATTAATTCCTGGTCTCCTCTTCTCTAAATCTAATGAGTAGACTGAACACTTGCATGTTTACGAGGAACTTGGAATTCTGATCACAGGATCGTTCCCGTTTTGTGGTTGTTGAGATATCCCAAAACTGAGCTATATTTAATCTGCAAGAGGAATACAGCTACGCAATTCTGATGTGAACTAAACCAGGTTTATTGACAGTTTCTTGTCTCTCCCTTCCCTC